>CM067059.1:46298617-47026117 GCA_033980235.1 Diadema setosum
TAGTTTCAGTCTTGTCCCTGATGAGACATGCTTTATGATGTTTTTTTCTCCCCGTGTTCTCTCCCACAAGTACCCAAACAGATAAACTGCAGATTAGCATCATATCAATCTTCTCAATTCTGAATATTCAGAGAGCCAGCAATCAACAGCACCAGCAGCCTGCAAAAGATAATAGTTACGTTCAGACGGGAGCCCTTAACCTCGAAGTTAGGAAACTTCGAGGTTAGAGCTTGTAGTTAGGGACCGTGAAGACGCACTCGTAGTTAGCAAACCTCGAGGTTTGCTCGATGTTTCGAGCCACGAGAAATCTTATGGTTAGCGCTCTAACCACGAGCCGCGGGGGGTCCCCACTCGTAGTTAAGCACCGTGTGGACACAAAAAACAACGAACTCGAAGTTAAGAGTGACCTCGCCGTAAACTCCATCCCCCACAATTTCCCTCTGCTTCCGGGTCAACCTCCCAAACGTACACCACAAATACACTACACGTGAAAAACCTATGACGCACGACACAACAACATCATCTTTTCTTCCCATGCGCTTGATCTCTGAAACTGAACACGTCGAACTCGCTACTGTATTTTATATTCTTCTCCGATGCTAAAAAAATGTTTTCGACGAATATCTTCATAAAGGCATTAAGTCATCAGTGCAGTGCTATCTCTGCATACCATGACAGAGAAAAGAGTACCTGTAAGCGAGTCCGACAGGGTTGGACTAAAGAATAAATAGACGCCCTGTTAGCAGTGTGGGCTGAAACTTCCGGTTTTGTGGTTTTAACATCGAGTGGGACCCACTCGTAGTTACGGGGGGCAGAAGCTTAACCTCGAGGTTTCATAACCTCGAGGTTAAGATTCGTCGTGTGGACACACGTCGTAGTTAGGGGGCAAGAGCTAAACCTCGAGGTTAGGGCCTGCCGTCTGAACGTAACTAATATGTGCTATTGAAAAGTATTAGGTGTAAGATTATAACAACAGCGAAGTAAAATAGACTGAACATATTGTCTTTGTATTTGTTAGTCACTTAGTTTAATTGAAAAAAAAATATACTACAAACTTATAGCAGCAACCAGGTATATTGGGAGATTTGTAGTGATCTTTGATTCATCGTGTTAGCCTATTCCTTCATGATGTCTACCATTGCATAGTTGTGCAGGAGAACCTCCTGAAATATTTTCTATTTGTGCATCTTGTCATGTCTGTATGGCCATGAGGTCAATATGATTATCACTCGATCAGTACATTTTGTTTGGAAGAGTCAGTGATCCATCCAGCCTCTTACTATCTAGCAGTATTCAATGCCTGAATACGCTGCTCCCCAGTTTGGCAAAGAACTCTTCCATGCACCCCATCAGCGGATTTGCGGTGGCGTCGCAAAGTAAAGATGGCGTGGGGCAGAATCGAAGCTTTATAATTGCATCTGCTCTATCACACTGTCTTAATGCTGAAGAACCACGCCATAATTTGGTCACTGGAGCACACACACCACTCACTGTAGCATTGACTGCTAGATACTTGCCTTAGGGGCAGGCGACTGGCCCATCTTTTTGCAACTTTACCACGCACTTTATACAGTAAATTTGTATGCTTAAGGATGTGAGATGTAACTAACATGTGGGACTGATTCACTGTGAATTTGAATGTAATTTGTTTTAAAGGCCATAGCTAATTGCAAAATGCAGTGCTTTGACTGTAGATGAATATGGACGCAGAATGCTCATTATAATCTTAGTTTTGAACAGAAGGTCAATGTTACAGAATTTAGAGGTCAAAATATCACGGCAATGGTATTTACGTTGTCATGTACAGCGAGGCATTTCTACCTGCATAGTTCATGATATATCCCACCATAGCACCACAGCATTATTTCCAATAATAGCAATATTGGGACAATCTACCCAGCCTACTATTTTGTTTGAAAGCAGTAAAATCCAGTGCTTAACATCTGAACATGTTTTTCATATTAGCAAGATTGTATCTCTTTGCTGCATAGGTAATGAGGCACTTATGTAGGTGGTCTACATTGTATATCCAGATCAAGCAGGTACATGTAATGTAAAATAATTTGTTCAATCTAGTTCTAGTTCTGTACTCTTCTTCATATATTTCCCCCAAACAAATCAATGTAAGGACTATTGCCCGTGGCATAAGGGTTACCTTAATAATTATCAGCACATTGAAGTTGATAGTTGAAAATAGTCTGTATTAAAGGCAAAAATTTCATTTAAGAATTAAAGGTTTTAAAGAATTTTTTATTATACCAGTTGTAGTCCTCATATACTCAACACATAGGGTCATGTATATGTATCTAGACTGTGTATGATTGATTGCATAGTGTGTAGAAGGTGTATGAGCATATGTGAGGTCTGTAATACATCTCAGCAAAGTTAAGAAGGACATGGTTCCATAGGAAAAAAAACAAAAACAAAACCTGATGGAGTGAAATTTTGGCCCAAATTCTTAAAGATAGTTTTTTTATTCAGCTCATGGATTATGTAAATTTCATCTGCTCGAATGTGCTTGATAGATCACCTAGGCCAACAAACACCCAATAATGAATGTACGGTGATGAGTGCATGTGAAATGTATGCCTATTTACGGCTTGTTTTAGTCCAATGACTGTAATAAAGGAGGTAGAATTTATACTTGTATGTCTGATAGTTCTCTAAGTCAGAGCTTGTTCTCAGCGACCGATTCACACATAGTGAATCTTGTTCTCTCTCAGGAAGGGATGGATTAAAGCTCTCTTAGCGCAAGGATCAATTTTCCATTAAGAAAAAGGCGAATGTGGATGGTGTTGATACAGTAACGGCAGGTGAGGAGGAAACGATATCATGTGTACCACGTCTTGCCCCCCAAGTCTGCTGAGATCAGTTGAGGTGTACTGTGCCATCTACACATGGCTTTCTGACGTACTACGTTTTGATAGAAAACTCTTCATTGGCCCTGTCTCAATCTATCGTACAGTGGCTATTGAGACTGTGCACCTGTTTTAGGTGGTAACCATGGCAGCAGAAGAAAATAGTCAAAGCTTATGGTAAGACAGAGAGAGAGAGAGAGTGTGTGTGTGTGGGGGGGGGGTGGGGCTTGAAGAAATCAAGACTAGTTTCTTTGCTGCTATTTTGTCATGTGGTGTGTAGTTTGACTAGGCATAACAACTAATGAGAATACCAACGATGTGCATGAGGATCAGCTATGGGAAGATAATGCATGGAGTTGACTCCACATTCCTTGAATCAGAGATCTTGCTTTTCTTGGATTGTAAATCGCTCATATGAAGTACGCATGTGTTAAGTAAAAGGAGTTTTTATCTAAAGAGAAAATCTTGATTCAGAATAATGAAAAATAAACAAAATACCCATGACATGATGATGTCACTATTTTTAAATCTTTGTGAGATGCTGTTGTACATGATTTACTGACAGTGAATTGTTGCAAGGATCACTAGCTTTTTAGGTCACTATCTTTGTTTGAATCAACTTTGCGCTTGATTCTTCTTCCAGTGAAGATTGCCACTTTCACCATGGGTATACTAGCTCCATGCTGTCACAATAAATTGTGCTTTTCGCATATTTTGAATAACCCTCATCATTCATAATGTACAGAGGCCATCGTACTTGTTGCAGTCTACAGACAATATTTTCATATTGTAGCAAATGTGACTAATGTCAAAGCACCTGAAGACTTTCAGTTTCAACCTGCTACATGAATGCAAGACTCTGTCTTTGCAGTTTATAAAGGAAAATAGTGAATAGGCGATGCTTAAATTGATGTTGTTCAGCACTTAAAAAAATGTAGGTCATGGCTAGTGATAACCCCCACATGTTTCTTGGGGACAAGGTCAGTTACAATCTTGTTGGATGTACACACAGCCTACATATAAAGAACTATGCTTAAACTTGAAGATTATTCCGTATAAATTTTATTTGTCTGAATTAATCAAAAAAATCATCATAATCGGCTTTCCAGGAGAGTACAGTTTTGAGCCCTTTCATATTATAACACAAAGCTCTGAATATTTTGTAAGTATTTCTGGATGAGATTGATGTTTGGTTGTGCATTTTATGTGGAGAAATTTCATTTCCTTGTATAAGTAAACAAGCAAAATATATCTGACATTATATGTTCAAAATGAATCCTCAGATTGCTCAGAAAGATTAAGTTATCAAGCTCTGACCATCATAGTCACAAATGCACCTGTAGAATTCTTTTGTCCATCCCTAGAAAACTGATAGCTGTTTGGGTAATTACAGCCCATTGGAACTCCAGCTCTTAAACCTCCTTGGTATGACAAAGAGGTTGTTCCTTTAGTGTGTTTGAGGCACATTTGAGTCTCTACACATTTTGGTTTCTTTAAAGGTATTGTTTACAACTGGGAGCAGTGATTTACCACATTTGATGCATATGTGTAGGTCAGTTGTATCACAAAACATCTTACCATTTAAAAAATTTGCAATAAAGCCTAAAATATAAGGATATCTTTCTCAATAAACCATTTTATAACTGTGATTTGTTCACTATTGTTCACATTTTGTATACTTAAACAATCCTTAACATTGATTATACTGATTAACATTTTTACATTGGTTGTTTCTATCCTAACTCACATTTTAGAGCTATTTTGAAGCACTAAAGCTGGGTTTTTGTTTCATCTGCAAATGGTAAATAATGCCTTTAACAGCAAGCTTCGTGTTGACTGTGACCTTTCAAAAATGAATGTCTACAAGAGTTGAGAGGATATTCAATTCCTCATGGTCTGATCTCCAGGCGTTAATGTGCTCCACCCCACAGTGACAGGAATGTTCCACTACAAGCCAGCTTTTGTCCACATTGCAGTCGTACACGTGATTCTACATGTCTTCAAATGTGAGGGAATGAACACTTATGGCTAATGGCTTGTAAATACTGTTGGCAAAAGTGAATGACAAGTCCAAATTCTGGCAGACTAGTAGAGGGAGATGATGCAGTACCAGTAGTCCATCTGGCCAGTAAAAAAAAAAAAAAAAAAAAAAAAAGTTGGAAGTCTGATCTTACTCAAAATTTATAATGGAAGTTGGTTGCGTAGCTTGTGTGAGAATGACAGATTTGCTCTGAGGCAAGGTGAACAACATTTAAAAAAACAACTGATGCCTATCCCCCACTCCTGGTTGGTTGCCAAGTGAATTAACCTACAGGTATGACTTCTGTGAACATACAAGCTTGCTTTACAGAGATGGCTTACATACAGCTGTAACTGTAAGAGGCAGGGAAGAAATTTTCTCTGATGTTGCTTGTGAATTGTATAGAAGCTGAAGGGAGCAGTGAAAAGATTCTGCCTTTCCATGCTCTTATGATTATGTAGCCCCTAGGTTAGGCACAAAATATGGGGTGATACTCCATTTGCCAGGACATGTTGCGGTAATTTTGTGGTCTTAGTGCCCGTTTTCCCACACGGGGATGAACAATAATTTTTCAGCTTTCTTTGCCTCTGTCGTCGTTCAAATGAGTGTGTGGTCTGAATGGCGTCCCCATGATGAAGATGTCCTGCCTGCTGCCAAGTGGATTTCTCCAGTTTTGTGTGCATTGAAACCCAACACGCCTCCCTCCTCTCTCTCTCTACTCTCTCAAATCATCCCTTTGACTACTTCTTCCTTGTCTCTCACCTCACTCCTTTCCTCCAGCTCTTTATACTGTGCTGCCAAGGCAGTATGTATGCACTGGATTTCTTCTGTATAGGCTGCATTCACACCACGCCTGCGTGTTGTTTGACATCACGTCTTGACAACGAAACATAGCATCGCACACTTGTACGCCGACATCTTCACTCTCCCAATGTCCTATCCTGCAGACGGCGGAGATTGTTCACATTTCTGTGTGCAGTTGATCGCAGCACTTTGTGCTGCATGTCTGTGCTGAGCTGCACGAACGTGACATAGCAGAATTAATTTAGTGCTGTTGACTGCCACATCCCACTGTAAATGTAATTTATATTTGAAAGTACCTGTGTAGTGATGTCTCGTCAAATCTGTACATGACAAGATTTGAATCGTGCTGTCGGTTCAGTGGATTCTTTCAAATATTTTGCAGCTGGCAAATCATGATACGCCTACATCTGTGCATATGTGACGTCCAAAAACATGATAACAGTCAGCCTTTATGAAGGAGGAGCAATATTAAGCAGTGTCCTCTATTAATTCCCTGGCCCCAGTTGTACTCGGGGAACAACATACTCAGATGAGTAGCAAATCCATTGATATTTCCTGGCTTAGAGGACCCAGATTATGTCAGGGATGTGAAGTATGCCAAATGTATTAGCTATAACATGTTAGGGATTTCAGCTTTGTCACTGACTCCCTTCAGTTTGAGACTGTTGGATTACTGACTTAGCCTTCATAAATTGGTGATATGATATGTCATATTCAACCTTCACTGCTGCTTTCTTGGTATCATGAAACCTGAAATTCTCAGATACTTCTTTTCATTTTGAAGACAAATTGCAACTAGTTTGTAGGAATCTGTCTCCATCACCACAGCCGTTTGTAGGCAGACAGACTAGTCTTGTGATCAGCCCTACCATGTGGAGGAATTGGAGTGCTTATTGTGAGTTAGCATGAGAGAGAAAGAAAGAGAAAAATGTACTTTCATGCAACATATAGGACCTTTACTAAAGACATACATTTATGGCATTGCTGCAATTCTATTCATATGCTTCAAGAAAGTCAACAGTTATCATGATGACGGCACCTGTGTATTAGCTCATCAAAAGCAGTTGCATCGTTCATTTCTGTGGCTACCTTGTTTGATACTCAGTTGATGGACTTTGCTTGTTAAGGACAATAATCCATCAGCTGCCTGCTACTGCTATAGTACAAGAGGCTGAACATATTAAAATGCTACTTCCTTCACATTTTTTCCACTCATGCATCAAAGGAAAATTTGTTCCACAAAGAAACTTTTGTTTTTATTGAGAGAGGTGAAATAGAAAAGCAACAGATCAGTGTTAGATTACAGCAAACTAGCAGATGACAAGAGGTTACTTTTGGAGATTTATGTCATGTCGACACTATAATGCTTCAGATTTGTATTGTAGTCACATGACAGTGTGACTTAGAACTTGTTATCATTACCTTTGTTTTTTCATGAAAAGACTATAGCTTGTGCCTGTTAGAATTTTAAGAATAGAATACAATAAAAGTGTAGTAACATCCTATGCAGATATAAGAATTCTGTTTGTTTTTGTTGTTATTGTTTTTTTAATCAAAACAAACTAGAACATTATAAAATGACCAGGGTAGCCAGTCTGAGATACACACTAGATGTTGTAAGAAATAGTTTATTGCCATGGGAACTCTTGACATATCTTTTACATTGATATTTTTCATTCCTTGATGGTTATAACTGATTTAGTATATTTGTCTCACTACTGTGTTTATGATTTTCTTGCATTGCAATGTTAGATTCCAGCTGAAATCTGCCCACTCTCATATTTGAACAGAGAATATGAAATTCATGACCAAATATCCCTCATTTGCTGAAGGCACTTTATGTCAGTATATGCGGTTTGTTTCCATGTTCATGTTCACATGGGGGGGGGGGGGGGGTTGGAGACTGTCTATGCAAACAGAGTATAGAATGAGACATGCAACCTTCAGAAGACACTGGAACACATGACGCCGGCTCTCACAGTATTTCTAGCTTCTCTGACTCATCCATTAGACGTCATCGCTGAAGAAGTATTTTTGAAATCACACTCAAAGCACCCACTTTGCGGCATTACGCTGATCAGAATGGAAAATGCAGCAGAGCCATTCGTAGATGAACACAGTAATCAAAGTTAGACTCTTTCTCTTTTCCCCTTCCCTTCTATTCCCTCAGATTATGAAGACTGGCTCTGTTTGTAAAACAGTCTCCTCTCTTTCTTTTTCTCTCTCAAATTGCAGGTTGTAAGCGGATTACTAAAATTCTGGCCAAAGACATGTAGTGCAAAAGAGGTGAGTGAAGACATGAAGTAACATTCATTATCATTTGTAACAGGCCGAAGTCGTATCCACAGGAGAGGAAGGGGAGAGGTGGCATACACGGAGCATTCTTCAAGGGCAGGATGGATGGCCTCCAGGAACTGAATCAATGCATCCAAAAATAGGACAACAGCCGCGTGAAAACTCTCAAATCACACACGCCTCCCTCTCGCTATTGTTTCCTTGTCACTTTCCGTTCAGAATTTTCGCGTTCATGTCAGACGCATAGCTCCAGCTTCGATCGGAAGCAGTAGAGCTGAACTTTGACTCACATACTGGCAGAGGTAACATGCCAGCCAGGTGTTAATATCTATGTGAGGTGGAGAACCCAAGCCTTGTGAGGTTACCATGCAGTCATAGAGCTCTGCAGTGCTCATCCACATGAAAGTTCAAGTTGACTTAAAATCTTACAGAGCAGAAAAAATGGCACTAAAATCTGAAATGGAGCGACACACAAATCTTTAGTAAATTTTCTTTTAGAATAAAATCAGAAGGAAACACAACTATCTTTTACATTAATCTTGTTGTGTTGTGATAACTGAGTCTTATAATGACTTTTAGGATTGAAGGGTTGTAGTTGTTAGACAATCACCCAAAACGTGATTTTCACTCATTTGAGTGCAAACTAATGGGACAGTTGTGAGGTGATAGCTTTATTACGTCGTCTGATTTGGAAATGTGGTTGTAACTGATGGAGTTTCTTGAAAACATGTAAGATTGTTAAATCCAACAACTGTCTGTTTCATATGGATAGTATTGAAACTTTACCATTCTGTTTGATCTTTCATGAGGACTGCTTGAATATATCTTGGAATTGCGTATTGATGGGAATGCTCTAGCTACTTGAGTAAGAGAACAAGTTGCACTGCATGCAGCAACATTTATTTTCTTTTCCTTTCATTAGATTCATTGAAGCAAGGAAGCTACGAATGCAACAATCACTTTCCAATCAAGGTCACAGGAATGCACACTCCAGATCGTTCGCTTAAAGTATACACAGATTTCTATGAGAACAAAGAGTTGGAAGACAATTACTGCTGCAGTTATTTTTTTTTTCCAGGGAGTTGTAGCTTATCATCTCTAAAATGAAAGTCCAGTCTCTGTCCAACCAACCTGAAAGCAAAGGGATCATCTATGTGTAGATTAAAGAGGATTGCAGATTAATTATGGGTAAATCATCCCATACTCTTACTTGCTGTGGTATATACTTACAGCTTAAGTCAAACTAATCATATTATCATCGTTATTATTGCCATTTATTCAACCAAAAAAAACAAACAAACAGAGTATACCATTACAAATAGAATATAATGTAATTAATACAATACAATATTACATAACACTTAAGAATGACAGGACAGTGAAGACATAAAAGATGAGAACATTTCCCCATCAGCTGGTAGGAATATTCTAAATGTTCAATGTATCTGTGAATTGTGATGATGAAACAAGTGAGAACCATTATAGCACCACTTCATGAATACCTTCAAGCATACTGAGAATGTTTTTGACATGTACCAATGTTTAGAATGAACAGTTCTTTGTAGGAAGCTGTTGATGTTCCTCATACATGTGCCATAGGCTGATGCCTGGGCACTCTCACACAGTGGTACTGTACTTGGCCCCTGGTGTAGGGTAGGGCAGCATTTCTTTCCTGATTAGATTTAGCAGCAGCAACCACATCACCTTCTCCTATGAGATGCTGCCCTTGTTCCCAACCCCCACACTAGTGTCCATAGATTTTGGTGTGGTGTCGTGATGTGGCAACAAACATCATGCAAATGTGAGTTGGTTCTTCAATCGGGGCGGAAAACCATGCGTACAATCCTCAAAGGGTAGCTATATTTAAAGAGGAGAGTTTGAAATGAGACGACGGAGTCTAGCCAAACATAACCATTTTTGCCATTCTGATAGATGTCTCTGACATGTCACTTTCTATGAAATATGTTTATGAAAGATCATGAGATGTTGAAAATTCTGACAGATCAGATAAGAGCCTGTGTCTTCATATTTCTTCTGTGCAGATAATAGATTTCAAGTAAGCTAGAACACAGGCTGTGTGCTATGTACTTTGGTATATGTGCCATTATCATGAAAAGACAGTTGTGCAGTGCATGCCATGACCTGCTTCTTTGGTCACTGTTTGTGGCATAATATACATGATCAAAATACATGATAAAGCCAGAAAGTATGATGTCATTCCTTATTAAAGTGCCAAATGGGAGAGGGAGGGGCACTGATTTTCTGTAGATCAATGTAATTAGTTGTCAGAAGTTATTATTCAAGATCAATGTAATTAGTTGTCAGAAGTTATTATTACTTATTATCTTATTACACATTTGTACTAGTTGCAGCTTGATGAGCAATGCTGCAGGAATAGTCACAGGCCATGACATTTGTAATCTGTTCAAAGTCAATCCATTAAACTCTTTGTTATCACATTCTCTCTCTGTTTGCAGGTAATGTTTCTAGGTGAAATGGAAGAGATCCTAGACGCGATAGAGCCCTCGCAATTTGTCAAGATCCTTGACATGCTGTTCAAGCAGCTAGCCAAATGTGTCGCAAGTCCACACTTCCAGGTGAGGCGTCCTCGATGTGTCTGCGCCTGTTTTCATTGGTCTATATTTGTATCAATTAAGTGTCACATGAGTGTCAAAAGCAAGTGTTAATAGTTTGCCCTTGCTTGTCAAAGCTCTCGTGAGTGTCAAAGCACATTTGAAGTGTCACAGGAATGGTGGTTGAGAAAGTATTTAGTTGCAAAATCCCCCCTAAAACAGTCCTTTGATAGATATTGATGGATTTCTAGGGATTCTGAAGAGTGAAAGAAAACTTGCTTTTAATGTACTACAAGGGCATAGTTTGTAAATGAAGACAAATTTAACAAGAACATAAAACAGTGTGTAAAATGTCCTCTCACGACATACAGGAGATTTTTCTTGCTGTATGCAGGTAATTTCATCTTTACTAAGATCATGTTATTTGATAGAGTTAGGGCATTATAAAATGTTCTTCTTCATTATTGTTGTCATCATCAGCAACAGCATAGGTATAGGTGCTTGTCAAGCATCCTCTTGGGAATACATCTAAACACATGACTGCTGTCTGCTCTCCCCTTCACACCCCCAGGTTGCAGAGCGTGCACTGTACTTCTGGAACAACGAGTACGTTGTGAGTCTAATTGAAGAGAACAATGCGGCTATCATGCCCATCATGTTTCCCAACCTCTACAGGATATCCAAGGACCACTGGAACCAGTGAGTATCGCTGAATTGCACGATGTGGTTGCAGTTGAAACACAGGGCACTTTTTAAGTCCATAATTGGTTGTTTTGTGAATTTTCTAACATTCTTTATGGTTGTTTTTATCAAAGTCACCTCCATCGTGTAGTGGTATTGCCTTCAAGGAAATGTGAAATAAGTCATCAGATTGACAAGTTTGTCAGGGACTTAATCCAGGATGAAACTGTGACCAATTCAAAGCTAGTAATAGTATACACATCCAGATAAATATCCCCTTTGTTGTCACCTATGTATATGTAGCATTTATATATCACAGTTCTGCCTGAAGCCATTGCAATTTATATGTTGTACCTCCCTTTTTCAAATGTCGCAAAATTCTGCTTGGTTGAAGAATAATATCAGTAATACACCTCAGAGTTTTTAAAAAGAAAGAAAAAACTAACCCCATGTCACTCGAGAATATGCTCCCCTTTTGTACCGGGCATAATGGTGTGAATTCTTTCAAGTTTTGAATAAATTCTTTGGAAATCTTTAATATTGTTTCCCCTCCGTCATAAAGAAGTTTTAAGGTTTATTATTCTGAGGAAAGGTCTGAATCAGCTACCTGTATAATACACCAGCTTATGAAAGGAATCTAACTTCCAAGGTTAGCAAAAGGGACACACAAACTTTAAACATGGGAATACATAAGAATGGGAGACCAAGAAGACAAGATGAGGAGGCATGCATGCATCCAGTTACTTTGCTAGAGAGTGAGGTAGATAGATAGATAGAGAAGATATGGGGAGAGAGAGAGAAAGTATACTTCCTGAAAGAATATGAGTGCTGACTTGACTTGAATGTTGGATGAGCAGCATTTCGATGCCTGATTACTCAGTCAGTCTCTTTGGTGTGTTTGGATCTGCATTTACACCCCCCCCCCTCCCCCCCCCCCCCCAACTCATGGTAAAAGACTTGTTAAGTCTCTGCATACTTGAGTTGTGTCATGATCAAGCAATTATCTGGAAGTCAAGATCATGCAATTTTTCAGGTTGTGTAGAATTTTTGTCCTCAGAAGTTCTTGAGTTGGAGCTTAGAAATTTATACCCTCAGTGGCGGATCCAGAGGGGGGCGCAACCGGCGCACGCCCCCCCCCCCTTATTTTTCATTAAAAACAAAAGAAATAAAAAGAAAAAAATGAAATGAAACCTGGAAGTGGCACCAGAATTAGTCACGCCCCCCCCCCCCCCCCCTTTAAAGAATTCCTGGATCCGCCCTTGTACCCTTGCAGTGCAAGTGAAAAATCACTTCTTTTTTTTTTATAGTGTTTGTTTGTTTTTTCTTTGTCAAGAGCAATATCCTGCCAGGATTATCCTACTGATGTCATTTTATTTGCAGTGGCTTCATAAAGAACATTAGATTGAAAAGAATGTTGTATGGTCTGAATTTCCTCTTTTTCCCCACCCATGATATGTTATCACATTCCATCTTAACCACCTTTCCACCTTCTCTTCCTTGCCAGAACCATTGTTGCCTTGGTCTACAATGTACTCAGGACATTGATGGATATGAATAGCAAGCTGTTTGACGAGCTCACCACCAGCTACAAGGCCGAGAGACAAAAGTGAGTTGAAACGTTGATTCGCCCCAGGGGTTTCCCTTTCCGTTTGACGGGAGATCAGATTTTACCTTTCTTGTAACACTAGTATGACAGCAGCTAAGTACATGCATTCACTCACCCAAACATGCATGCATACACACACATGCACACAAACTCTTTTTTTTTTGATCATTCTGCGCAAGATTTTAATTTGACATCACAGATATCCCACAAGCCAAATAGGAATGACGGTGAATATTGCACAACTCGATGTGACTTGATCAAATACATGTACATATGAGATTTTGACATATAGTACATCATGCATGTGAACACACACACATACACAGATGCACAAAGCACACATTCATTGCTTTGTTACACACCAGTATGGACCCACAGACCACAAATTTTATCACAGTAATGTAGATCTTGTGTTCGTACATTGTCTTGAATAGATATTAATCACATGACATTACTACAATGCTCATTTAAACATTAGCCCTTTTTAACACTCATCTTTTGAGTGCAATGGCTTGCCCAAACTGAGTTTATGGTGCTGTGCCCTCATCACGGAGGGAGAATTCATCCACTATGAAGATTTGTTTTAATGAGAGCAGTCAAGGGGAAGTGGTTGATTAGCGAAGGTAAACAATTACAATGGTGTGCTCATCAGTACACTACTCATCATTGAATCCATTAAGCCATGGTCATTTATTTGCCAACACTCGGGGGTCATTATTTTCTCAATAGATGTTCTACTTGCCTGAGATTTTGAAGGGGGAAAGATGGCAAACAGATCTAGTTTAAATGTTCTCGATCAATGCCCAAATTTCATTTAGATATATGCTTTGGCAAGAGAGAGAAGTGATATCTGAGGTGTTGTCACTCTGAGAATCAGACCAAGGTCTGTTGATCTTGAGGCCCCTGTTTCAAGTCTGCTTAGAGCAGTGATAGTGCCCTAGGGCATGGCACTTTATCCTCATAACCAAGTCCTTTGCATGTGATTGAAAGCCTCATGTCTTGCAGTTGAGTGCTAATTAGCAATGAGTTACTTCTTAGTGGTCAATTAAACCAAAACTTCAGCTCTGTCAGTGGCTCATTTTACATGTTTGCAGTTCCTAAAGTAACTTTAATCTAGTGTTGCACATATTATGGCCATGATTTGAGAAATGATATCATGATAGGTTCAGATCAAGTTAGTCTACATTCAGTACAACTGGCTGCCTATCCCTCTAAGTTGGCTATTATCTTACTGACTATGCCTGATTGCAAGAGCATATAAACACAGAGGAACCACAATAAAAACCATCACTTACCGCACACATCGCCACGCGCCCGGCGGCACGCACCCCTGATGTGCGCAAGTTTGTCCATAAATAATCCTCTTTTTACCGCTCGCGCTCCGAGATGTCAAGATGTGTCTTTGGCTTTCTCATCCTGCTAGGTAGTTCAAGCATCAAATCAACCCCTTCCATGCACCACTCCTTATTACAGTAGTTTTTGGGGTAGAGTATAGAGCTTAACCTACCCTTGTCAGCAAAAGGGATTTTTGACAGAGAAACCTCGCCTATCACATCGGTTCTCTGCCATGCAAAGGTAACGCGTAGTACCAATGAGGGTTTTTGCCTGTGTTCACGTGCAATCCCGCCCTTACTTCTGGTGGCTTTCTTGCCTTAATTCTTGGTTTGTCTTTCTTATTTACCATGCCAAGTCAACCTTGCTAACCTTTTTTTAGGATGGCAGTTATAAATTACAATGAATCCTCATTTTTCTGCCCTCCCACGCTCCATGTGGTGGTTTTATTATGGCATGTCGAATGGCTCACTTCCTTGTTGTGAAATCACTATGGCAAGCCACATTGGTCAAAATTCACATATGAACTTAGTGTTTCTTTGGTTCTTTGGTACAGGTGGGTAAGTATTTGGAAAACACTTTCTTACAGATTGTTTTCTTGTTCTTTTTCCTCTTACAGTGTGCCACTGTTTTGTGTAAAGTGTTGCCATCCCCTCCCATACAAGGACACCCACACAGCGTGCCCCCAGCATCGGGCTTGCAGCCATGACACCCCATGTGAAACTTGCGTGTGGTGGACACGGGCCTCCTGGGCTGCCCAGAAGTCCTGGCTCGCAGGGAGGGCTAACCCGCTCCCTCCTGCTGCTGACGCGCCCCTGCCGCCAGCAGAGGGTCTGACCTCCAACCAGCTAGCAGCATTGGCTCCCCCTCTCTCTGCTCTGTTGCCCTCTGACACAGAGCCGGATGAACCCTCCTGTTCATGGCTACCCTCGTCCTCTCGTGAAAGTGCTCACGAGGACAGCAGCTGAAAGCCTCCGTCCCGTACTGGTGTGACATGTCCACCACCGGGACTAGCAAATACCTTGCATGCCCTCCCCCCCCCCCCCCCCCCAGCGCTGCCGGCCAGGCTCGCTGCCGCCCAGGGCCTCCCCCACTCCCCCAGCGTGTGGCTGGTCTCTTACGCCATTGTGGCTGGGCATTTTCCTTGAGCGCTCCCCAACCTGTGGCTGGCCTGGTCCGCCACGATCGGATATGACCGCTCAGCCGGTTAATAATACCGAGGGGTCGGCGCCTGACTCTCCCTCTCAGAAAGGGGGGAAGAAAAAGCGCTGTGCCGACCGCCCCTCTGCTGGCCCGACTAAAACTAAGCGCGCTAAAAAGGGCTGTGGCGGGCTCACAACCGCCCATGGCCGCAGCAGGCGTGCCTCCTGAAGAGGTCTCCCCAAGGCGGCCCCCACCGCCAGCCTGCACTTCTACCCTGGCGCGACCAGATATTAGTCACACCTATCTCTTGCAGGGCTGCTCCCCAGCACCCACCCCCGGCAGTGACACACTCCCGCTGGTGGCTGGTTCCCCGCAGCCTCAGGCTCCCACTCAATGGGTTGCCCCAGTGGCTGATTCCTATTCGTCTAATCCATCAGATTATGCCCTTTCCATGGACAACTCTTCCCCTGCGGCGCTGGGCTCTGAGCCACAGGGGGAACCTGAGTCGCCTAGGCGGCTGCTCCTTCTTGGGGAGGAAGCAAAGGCTCTTCTCCTCCGCTACCTGGGGGACTTTTACTCTATTAAGCCAGAGTCCTCCCCCCATGAGCAACAGGCCTCACCCCTCTTCAGGTCCCCCACCTCAGCAGCTCCTGGCATCCTGCTCACTGCGGATTTCCGCCAGGAGTATGAGCGCCTGGCTGCTGAAACCCAATTCCGCGTGGGCCCTCCTGGCTTGCGCCGAGCATTCCTGTTCCAGCCAGGGGACTATAAACGTTTCTTTGCCCCCAAGCAGCTCTCCCCGGAACTGTTCTCACTCGGCGATCACGTCACAGGTGGCAATCCCTTGCGACGTAAGCCATTCCTCAAGGAGGACAGGAACTGGGTCCAGATGGCCCAGCTCGCGCGCTCGTCCATGTGACTGTCTGCATACACTGGCACACTAGCTAACCTCAACGCTCAAGCCGATGAGCTCGGGGTATCGCCGGAAGACAGGGCCCTATTATCCTCTCTGCTGCTCACATTGACAGAACTCCTGTGGCAGCAGACAAGGATGGCCCTGTATACCACCAGATGACGCCAAGATCTCACACTCCGAGCTCGTGGCTTCTCCGATAGGCACAGTGCACAGCTGTTGCATGGACTCCCATTTGAAGGCCCACAGCTGTTTCCAGGGCAATTCGCACATTGTGTAAAGGAGGAGATTGCGATGTGCCAGCAGGCCCATGAGCATACCTCCCATCTGTGGCGCCTGCCTACCTTAGGCGGTTGCGGTGCCTTCAGGACCAAACTGTGGCAAGCTGCACTGCAGCCACCCCCTAATCCCCCACATAATATCCCAGGTAATGTTGGTGCAATTTGGTTCAGTGAAATTTGAGATATCAACATGGATAGGACAGTACACAAGCGCCGCCTGCTAGCTAAATTAGGCCTAAGCGTCGTCTGCTACTCGGTACGAATTAACGGATAGGTATACTAGTGCTTAAAATCAGTATGTTAGTTGTGCACCTGATACGTCGCGACATTTAGTCTCGTCAGCTCATTAGCATAAATAACTCCAATAAAGGGTCATTTTGAATTTGAAATTGCGGACTAAATTGTGATGAAATCCCACTTTTATTTGCACAGCTTAGTCTTTTGGAATTAGAAGAACAACATATCAAAAAATAAAATACTGGTACAGTCGCCTTTTAAAATTGCAGCTCGAGCGCGCGTAATTCCAAGGGAGGTCAGGTGCAGGCTCCTATCCTTCGCCTCTGCCTGGCACAACATTATAGACGTTGCCTTCATTCTCTCAGTTGTGAGAACAGGCTATCGGGTAGAGCTTTTAACAACCGCTCCCCGGAGGCGTCGTCCGCCTTCCATCCTCACCCCCTCCCCCTTGGACAGGAGGCAAAATAACAATGGAGGTCTCCTCCCTGCTGTCCAAGGGGGTGATAGAGGAGATGGCAGACCACCCACGATTGTGCATCTCACCTGTCTTCCTCATTCCCAAGCGCTCGGGCGACATGATTCTAAACCCCAAGCTACTCAACCAGTACATGTATGTACATGCAGCATCCTTCCATGTGGAAACCCTCTCATCCATTCTCCCCTTGCTCCGCCTTGGGAACTGGACAGTGTCCATAGTCCTGAAGGATGCGTACCTTCACATACCTATAGTGCACTCCTCCAGAGACCTCTGGTTTTTCCTTCGCAGGAAAAATATATCGTTATTGTGCTCTGCGGTGAGTGATTGTTTTTGTTTTGGTTTTTCTGTGTTTATATGCTCTCGGAATCGGGCATAGACGGTAAGATAGGAGCTTACTGTGGGAGATGGGTGGCCAGTTGTTTCTTGTAGATAAGAGAATCACTACTGATTCTCATGTTCAAGTGGAGCCACTGTCATAGTAACAGCCAGTCAGCCATCAGGATTTTTTTTCTTCCTGCCATGCCTCATGCTGTAAATTTGCAGTCACTGATGTAGTTTTATCATATACGCAACAGTACCCTGGACATTTAGAGCATCATTAATCATTTTAATGCAACGATCCGCCCTTCATGTTAAGTGTGTGGGTGCCGTTGTATACTATTCAGTGCGTAGGGTATCATATCAAACTCCCAATAATCCTGTGTCTCTTTTTCCTCTTGTTATATCTTTCCCACCTTTTGCCTGCCCCCCCCCCCCTCGTCCCCCCTTGCAGGGAGAAGAAGAAGGAGAAGGAACGGGATGAACTGTGGAAACGTCTAAGTAAACTGGAAATGAATCATCTAAATAACCAAACCAACAGCAGTAATTAGAAGGAAAGGACAGTTGGTCTGCGGACGTGGCAGCACAGACATGGTGCATGGATGGCTGCCCCCCTGGATGCTCCCCAAGAAAACTCCACCTCTGATGGACTCTTTGCTGTCTCTCCCACAAAACGGGATTGTTTGGATTCACAGACTGAGGGCGCCATATTGGTCTAGTTGCTGCATTGGACAGAACGAGGAGTTGGGGCCAAAGCATGTGGTTTTGCTGATGTTACAATGGATGTGCATGAGTGTTGGTTGTTCATAATTTTGTTAACTTTTTTGTTTATTTATTTTCTCATCACCTACTTAGCAATTGGATGTGAAGGAGCCAAATAAGTAGATTCTATGTGTCTTGTTTGTTTGTTTCTTGAAAGGACAACAGCCCCAACGGGAAGTCTGCTGCTGCTACAGTCAGGCTTTTATGAGCTGATCGTTAGAGGACACGAGAGGTAGTGATGAAGTTTGTGTGTTATGCTGCCAGGATGCGCAGTAGGAACTAAGATTTTATCTGGGGTGCTGGTAGCGGCATCCCACCCCCTGCACCTTGCCTCTATAACCAGTTCATATCACCTGCGGTGGATATCTGTGTGGTACCCGTATACCTCAAGTTGGTGCGTGGTTGTTACATGAGCACACATTACAGACATATGAATGTGCTACGTGCAGGAAAGGAAAAAAAAAAAAAATGGAACCAACCTATTTTCTTGACTATGAAGCAGTGAAAGATCTTTAGCCGAAGAATGTACTTAATAGGAGACAATGGATTATGACTCTCTGTCCTGTATTAAGCCCATTTTATAATGGTGTGTATATTAGAGGGACATTTGAGGACTTGTTCGCCAAGTACATCTTTTGTAAGTATGCATGGTATTTGCAATAATCATAATCTTCAAGAGTAGAAAACGCAAAACAGAGAACAGATCTGCTTTTCCATAACCCTGTACTAATTAGTGATCAGTCTGTAATAATCATAAATGATAGAATCTTTCCATAACGGCACTTTTTCCCCCGATGATTCGTGGTCATAGTTAATCCAATCCCTATGTGTGTGTTGGGTTTTGTTTTTTCATGTTTGTTTGTGTGCATATATAATGGGGGGGGGGGGGGGGTCTTGAGCTACAATATGAGTAGTGAAGTATTCTTGCAGATTCTCCCTTATAGTGTGTGTGTTTGTGGGTTTGTTTTTTTTTCTCTCTCTCTAGGTTTTGTACAGATAGTTTAACTTATTCACAACTATGTAGATAAATGTTTTGTTTCAGATAGGTTGTTCATGCAGTCAAAGCTGATTTAACTGATTCAGAGAATTGAGAGATAGACCTTCCCATAAAGTCAAAAGTGACCTGCCAATGATGTGAAATTACGACTGTGATTGAAATTACCCATGTCTGACATTACATCGGAATGTCACAATCTGTTTTGGCTGCTATAGGCTCTTAATTCAGTGAATGTGTGGAATCAGTCAAGTTTCAAGTGAAAGAAGTAGGAGCAAGGTGTGTATCTCCCGAAAGTTTTGTGATAGAGATTTGCACATAACAGCATGGGAAGCCATTTTTTTAAATGTCGCTTGGGAGGCATAATTATTTACTTCATAGACTGAAGACCAAAAAGGCAGTCCTGTGTAAAGAAGGTGTCTGTAATCTGTCATTTTCTTCTTCTTTCTTTCTCTATTTTTGTTGTCTTGTGGAATGGGGTAGGGGCAAGATTTAAAATGCAGGGTGTTTGTTTATTTCTTTTCATATACTAATGTTCCATGGTGATATCAATGACGACAAAGTGGAGGAGACATAGAATGCCCAAAAGACATCCTGTCAACTTCGTAGTGTGAGGGTAGGATGTGTAACAGAAATTTTGTGGTGGTGTTGTTTTTTCCTATGCCAGGAAAACTGAACTAATGATACCAAGAATACGCGTAGAGACCATGTATGAAACTAAATATTGGCACGGTTGATCTCTACTTTTTTTTTCTCTCGCTATATTTGGCAATCATCTAAAGTTTCATGTTATCAACTAAGTGTGAACTGTGTCAGCTTAGTGACGTTCACGTGTTGCACCACTTTTTGTCACTTCCTCAGCTCAAGATAATGTCATTAATAAGCGACTGCACAAGTATGTTAATGATGATAAGAAACGGTATGCATGTTATCACCCTGCTTGGCAACTTCATTTGATTTACAAAAGATTTTCTATATATATAAAATCTAGACGAGAATGACTATCGCAAGTTTGTACGAGTCAGAGTGTGCTGAGGCTTTAGTGTATGAAGAAGTTATGTCACTTCTACACATATGAAGAAGTTTAACATGTATTGCATGTAGTAGGCACAGCTATTTAAAATCTGCTGTATGCACAAGAGTACCTGTAAGGGCCCATAAGAGGAAGCATTTATCGTGTTTGAGCCATCCCATTTTCATTCTCCATGAGGTACCAGAAATCGATGTTAAGTACCGTAGATGTGTAGGAATGATTGAGCTTGTCGATTTCATCCGTGTAGATGAAGTGCTGATTAAAACAAGACATGGCCCTCAAATTTAGGGTATGCTGCCAACCTCTTTTCTTTTTTTTTTTTTTTTTTTTAGCAATGTATTCTTGTTTTGTAGAAAATGGAGATATAATGTTTCCTTTTGTTAGGTTCCCCCCCCCCATCCTGACTGGCCTCTGCTTAGTGGATCTTGGCAATCCAGCGGGAACCCAAGGCAATCAAGCCCATTGCCCAGTCTGCCAGCTTGATCAGCTGTGAGTGGATCAAAGTTGAACACCGCATTCATATAGCTGTCTGCTTTGTTGAAATGATTTGCCAAAGATGTGATTAAACCTTTTTTTAGGAGAAAGGCATACAGTTTGGTGTCAGTTCTACATGATAATGGCTTTTTTGTTGGCCTTTTCCATTCCAGCAGCGGTATATTGTATTAATGTTAATCTTTGATTGTATAAATTGTAAGGTAAATACAAAACTGTGCATGTAGAGGATACTTGCTGCAGGGGATGGCCAATACTCAAGAGACAGGTCATTAAACAGATCACTCACTCCAAATTTTGTATTTCATGAGTTGATCCTCAGTAGATGCCAAATATGTATGTGTGATTTGGAAGTGATAATTTAATTTTGTTAGTGTGAAAGTGGAAACCCTTAACTGCAGATGTGTATGAACTGTAACCACTTGTCTTTGAAGTGCCATATTCACCACACAGATGATAGAGACTAACATCGTATTATTTCACTCTGCACATCCTTTCTTTTCTTTCCACATTTACCACATTCATATGCTATTTAGCCTATCAAGTTGTGACCTGTCGTCAAATGTAATGTGTTTTGCATATTGTATCTCTTTATATTTGTCTACCTACGTAGTGTTAAAATACTCCAAGACCTTATCTCGTTAGCAACCTCGCCACACAAAATTTGACCAAGTTGATGGTTAATCCAAGAGTTTCAAGTTTGACCGACTTGCATTCGAAACAGTTCTTTGACTGCATATTGACATACTGATTATATGTGACAATCAATGTCAAAAAACCATTTGGTACACCTGCCGCACTACAGTGAGTGAAATAACACTCGGTGACATGTTTATAGGTAAATTCTGGCATCATTTGAGTTGATATGATGGTGTATAGATTCCCCTTCTGAGCCCAGAACTTGGGCAAAGGTGATGAGAGATGTTGACACCCTCTTTGTGATTTGTCTCATTGTACATTTAAGTCCAGGAAATGGGTAGTAGATTAAATCAGTATAATGGTAACCCCCTCCCTTCCATATGAGTTATTGATAAATGTTCTGTCAATCATTCACATGCACAATCCACTGTTATGTCTTGCTCCACCCCAAGGAAGCCTGCATTCACTTGATTGTCTCATTAGAGAAATAGAAAGGGATCCTCTACAATAGTGTACTAAACACTTGAGTGGCAAACATGATTGTATTTTCTTCTCTGATATAGAGAGGAAAAGCTTTCCTTTTTTGCACGTAAGGACTGATGTATGTCCATCTCGTGTTGCATCATTATGTTGAAGTCCTTTTGATGTGTGTGAACATCTCTGATAGTGTTGTGCCATCCTCAAGCTGAAAAATGTGACAGGTTTTCTAGGTACATTATTTTTGAAGCAGTCATTTTTTAAACTATTTGATTTAAGATGATCAGGTGCATTCTGGTGTATTTTGCTATCCACTGTCACTTAATTTTCTTATTAGAGGTAAACACAGCTCTGTGATAATGTTCAATGTCATTTGCATATCTACTAGAGGCCCATACTTACTCATGTGAGTGTTTTTGTGAAACACCACAAGTACATTTACATGCAGCAGCATTTGAAGGACCTGTAAACTATGTACAAGTGGCATATAGTAAGCCATTCGTGATTGCAAATTTGTACAGGAAAACAAAGAGCCGTATAATCTCTTTATTTTTGTTTTGTGTTTTTATGGGGAGGGGAGAGGGGTTAAAATTTTGGGCTATCTAGCAGATTTGTGATATACTCCAGAAGCAACTCAAGAAGATGTGCATCATTAAAAAGGGAGGCACTGAAATAAGCCTAGCCCCATGATGTGTTTTGATGCTGAGACATGGGACTCTGATTTGGGCGTTAATCTAGTTTATGGTGTTCCACAGTTCAGGTCAAGGTAGAGTTATTGGTGCGACTTTGCATACATTCTGTATCTGCAGCATGCGTATTAGTCATAACTCGAGACATTGAAACTTTTTTTTTTTTCCTGGTGTCAGTTATTGTGTCATGTCGTGTTCAGTAGATGACTTTGTCAGGGCACTGAATAATTTTCCATACAAAAGTTAACATTACTGTGAATCCGCTTACCGAATAAGTGTAGTTACCTTCCTCCCAAGCCCTTCCTTCCCACCTCTTTCCCATTGTGGGGACTCCATGATGCATGCTCTGACCATGTAAACACAAGGAGGCAGTGTAAGATTTCTCTGTGAATAAGAAAGAAACTGCAAGCTAGGCCAGTTTTAAGGTGGAAACATGCATGAAATCAGAATAAATTAGAGTGTGGTCTCTGTGTCTTTGGATATGTCACCTTACTCATCCCCTGAGGTTATATAATCCTCCCCCTCAAACACGTCTTAATGTGGATTGTGCTTCAGTGGTGAGGTGGTGATATGTGTGCATGCTGTTGCTGGGAAAAAAAAACAAAAAACACTGTGCAAACAGGGATGTGTATGAACAGAGTTCATTTTGTTTGCTTGCAAAACCACAAATTTTCAGTCAGTGAAATGTGCTGCCCAACAAATTAATACTGAGTTATGCTGTGCTGTCTGTCAGTGGCTTCATGCTGATATCAGTAGGTGGGGAATTTAAGTGACATCTTTAACAAAATTGTTGCCATAGGCCTCTTAGTTACAACTAAATTGTGTCCAGTGTTTGTGATTGCAATGTCCAAGGGTAGTGCAGTCTATGCATGGCATGTTGATTTGCATATTGTATCATTCACTCTGTATTCAAAAAATTGGGTAATTGTATGGCATAGTAGATTATTTTCATGAAGAAATATATGTATTATCCTTTTAATGGTACACACATACAAATACTTTTTTTTATACAAAAGGAATATCAACAGCTGTCCAGTTGTAACATTTTATAGAGTAAAAAAAAAAGTTGGAGGTGCTGTGGGTGCGTATGCAAGCTAGTGGCAGTTTTTGATCGATTGTTAGCTCACCCAAGCTTATTCTTTTACATTTGTATGTGTGTGTGTGTGTGTGACATGGTAATCCATGTCTTGTAAAAAGAGAGTTAAGAGAGAAGTCAAAAAGTATTCACTCAAACATTTTGCACTTGTGTACAGTGTGATGTTCACAGCTTCTACAAATGCATACATAGGACATGGTAGACATTTTCGTCCTCTCTTTACACATAGTGACTAAAAACGTAGTGAATGTACCTGTGTGAACATATTTTTTTTTTCTTGGTTCAAGTTGTACAACTTGTTATATTTGTAAATATAGTGTACATTTTGTCTGTATATTCTACCAAGAGAAAAACAAGAAATTAGAGAGATAACTATTGCAATTTCCCTAGCTTCATGTCATTTTTGAAATGGGGTTTTAAACATAAACATCGAGGCATCTGCAGACGTGGAATTACTTCTAAATGTATGCGCAGGTATCTCTTCCTTTATTTCTTATTGATTATTGATATTTTTGTTTTTGTTTATCCATATGATGAACTATGGAAAATGAGTAAAAACAGGAAATGTTCATGTGATGTCTCCTTTGTCCCTTGTGTGTGTTATTCCTCTGTGCAGCCTTCAAGCTATGATTGTGTGTATGGCAGTACCAACTTTTGTGACAACACATTTTGTGCTGATGGTACAGACGTACAATTGGATTATTTCACCTTTTTTTTTGGGGGGGGGGGGGGGGGCTGGGGTGTTTTAGTTTGTATCATACTGTCATACATGGTTGATCACTGAAAATGCAAAGGTCCTGAAACCACATTCAGATCAGACTCACAATAGTACAAACTCAAGCCATCTGCTATGCTGTCCAACTCTTCATCACATTGTTATACTGTATCCATCAATTCTGATCATTTCAAACCTTTCTCTTGTGAGACTCATTGGAATCCTCAAATCCCAGACTCAAGTCAACTTCATTGCAAGAAACATATCATATATATATATATATATATATATATATATATATATATACACACACACACACATAGACAACTATATATAACCCTACAAATAAAATGGCTATGACTTATATTCCTCCACTTTAAAAGTTACACAATCCTTAACCATGATGGAATGTTAACCCTTCTATAGATTACAGAAGGCTCATTTGTAATGTGTACACAGTTTATGTGTGCTTTTGCCGTGGTATTCAACGCATACAGATTTTTGAAGTGATACTTAGTTCAGTTATATTTCAGATACCTTTACTGAGTGTACCAAGTAGTGCATTCTTGTAATGAGCACACTAATGATTTTTAGAAGTATTCCACAACGGGGGATTTTGTTAAGAGTATTTATTTTGCCATTTTCTTTGTGACTTCAATGAAAATGATGAACATCTCCAAAGATGTGAAGCAGCTGTCAGAAGCTGTCAATGACTGACAAAAAACACAAACAGAAACAAAATGTACACATCTATGATGTATCATCATACAGTTCAAACCCTTCAAAAGGGGAAATAGATACTAAAAATACATACCAAAAATACACACCAAAAATACATATATAAAAATAGCTACCAAAAATAATTCTACAAACGACCCTTTCACTCATATGTGTACAAATGTATTTGTATCCATACTGGCAATTGTATACCATCCATGCACAGTCTTCTTCTTTTTTTTTTTTTTTTTTTTTTGGGGGGGGGGGGGTTAATGTCGGACTGCTAGGCAGAGTTTGTCCCAACATACCTAAGAAATATCCAAGATTTTCTATAAACGTGACAGTCCAAACTGGCAGTCCAAACTGCTTTCTCTTGAAACATCCATGTATTCTACTCTTTCTCAGAGCTAAGGTCAGTTAATTGAGTGAAGACATCAGAAATCCCAACGTAAATCTAGTTATTTGCAATATTCAGCTATCCCACCCAGGTATGTATGCCCATGATTTTTGATCGTGGCTATATACACTGAATGAAACATTGAAATGATTTTTACGTTGATGAACAGCAATTTGGCAATCAGTTGCAATTTAGAGACTGGTGTTGCACGTTATGTCAGAACTCCTGTGCTCAATAGATGTAAAATTCGAGTACATCAACATTTCCAACAATTTGAGCTATGCTCTAGTGCTCTGCTGATATGCAATTATATACAAAATAAGGGAACCAAAATTGCACTTTCAGTAGAAAACTCATTATTATATATTGGATGTTTCTATACATATAAAAAAGTAGGTATGAAAAAATGTATAAAAGGTAGAAAGGTATAAGAAAGGAAAGTATGTGTTGAAAGTTTCACAGAAACGTGTTATTGTGGTTTTAAGAAAAAAATAGTGATGAGTAAACAGCTTTCAAAAAGTCTACATAAATAAACAAGTATACAAGCTGTATCATATAATGCATTTGTATATCTGTATGTTATACATATGTACATAGAATATGTATGTATGTAGGCCTATATGTATACATAGGATATGTACATTCATCCCACTTGCACCAACTAAAATTAAGTTTTATTGCATAGTACCCCTATGACATTAACCTTAATCCCTGGGAAAAAGGGACAGTGAACAAAAATGAGGAAAAAGTACAATTTCAGTGCTTTTCATATTGTGCAAAATTTCAGAGAAGATGGTTAGGAGCAGTAATATACGGTCAGCAAGGGATGGGGATATTGACATATATGTTATGACATTGTTAATGTTTGATCCTGTTCCATTTCGATCGAAAAAAAAGAGGGAAAATATCTGAAGTGACATGGAGATTTCTCATACACTATGGGTCACTCTAGTACACTTTCCTATTGCACAAGTAAAAATGGATGACCCTATCGACTTAGCTGGCAAGCATCTTGTAGTGGTTTAGTTCATGCGACCCTTATGCCACTATTCTTTCATTGTTTGAAATTTGGAAATTGCATTATTCAATTTTTCGTCTTGAAAATACATATTTCTTTCAGAACAGGCCAAAAACTAAAGAAAAATACTCCATTAAGGGGCCTTGCACTATATATATATATATATAAAAAAAAAAACATACATTCAAATTCACAAGATTACAATCAAACAAAAGTACATTATACATGTATATACCAGATAACAAAGATAAAGAATACTTAACAAGATTGAGAAAGAGTGAAAAATATAATGAGCATATACAAAAACAACAAAATAAATGAGTTGTCAGTTCCTGGTGCCAGAAATAAATTTATTGCACTATGTTTTGTCTTTATTTTTGTTTGTTTGTTTTTTTAAGAAAATCAATCAAATTCCAGAGACAAACTTGTACAACTCTGCTTCTTAAATACAGGAACAGACGATGAAACTTGCATATAGTATATGAGGTAACATTTCATGGTTTGACCTTTGATATAATGTAAAGATCTCTTATAATATTCAGTATACGGGGCGTTTTGATTTTCAATTGGCAAGAACGTGTATATCGAGTTCCTGGCGTATGGAAATTACGAAAAGCATTTTCTTTTGAATACACTGGTATACCATATCATTATTATAAATACATAATAAGATACCTCTGATATTGTCTCCTTGATATAATCGTTTGCCAGTTTGATTGACGGGTGTATCACTGGATATAGAAAATGAGCATTAATTCTTATACCAAACGAATATATCAATTTTTACATTTTTGTAAGAGCGTCCTCTGCCGCAAATCATGTGTGCCCTGAAATATGTTCACAGAATAATCATGATTATGGAAAGGCTCTGTCGTTTGTTTAACAGAGTTTAACGTAACGACGCACTTTGATTTTACGATTTGAGCCTGGTAACAAAGGAACGTTTGTCGGACATTCAACAGAACTTTGAAATTAATCATTACTCACATTCGTATATGTAAAATACACGATAATTATGACGTATAGAAAAGACTATCAAAGCGTGTCGAAATTTCGTTGGGAATATAATCTGTCATGGAGTTTTTGTCGCTTAGTCGTCTTTGACGTACAACTTTCCAATGAATGAATCTTGATGCACAACATTGGGAATCTCGAGCACGTCAAACTTAGAAAACTGTTCCTTGAGCTTATAAAGCGTCCCAAGGGTGTCCATCGACGACGTCGCGTCGCTGGTCAACTTCCGATCCTCCTTGCCGACGTACATCTCCACGTATCCAAGTATGGTGGTCATCCTCGGGAGCGTCTTGCGGAGACCTCGCAAGAGCTGCTCGATGAAGATGCTGCACTCCTCGCATGGTGAGTAGAAGCTGAAGAGGAGCAGGGTATGGTCGGCATCGTTAAGGTAGGCCATGTCCTCCAGGTTCGAGATCAGGTGGCAGAGAATGCGCTGCTCGGCGTGCTCCACCTGCCCGTGGCGACTCCGGCTGCAGGTCGCCACGGCAAAGTCCCACGACAGCAGTCCTCCGTCGCCGAACTCCTGGCCGCGGAAGATCGGTCGGTCTGGATAAAGTCCGGCCAGGTCGAGCGAAAATGCGGCAAACTGCTTCCGATTTGGTGATCGGACAGCTATCTCATCCTTGAAAGTCAGATAAAGACGTTTAAAATACTCTAATGCTTCTTCAATGGATGCCGTCGAAGCCATGGCAACAAAAGAAGACACTGAATGATCGCTACATCAATATCTATATCAATGTCATTTTGGTATCAAGAAAGTAGAGAAAGTAGTAGGCCTACAATGTGAAATCCTGAATTTCTGCCGTGAGGTTACCATAAATCTGACTCTAAACCCTTGCAGGAACTTGAAACGCGACATAAGAATCTTCTTTTTACTTTCCAATAGACGTTAGCGCAGCAAGTCGAGAACTCTGTCGATAATCCACATTCATTTTCTCAGAAAATCCGCTGGTATGCGTTCAGTTCAAAATTGTGTGCATGCATGACTTTTGCCAACACTCCTGACGCTGCGATATTTACTACATTTGCAGCGAAATATAAGCTCATCCTGTGAGGAAATATCAATGAACCAGTGAGCTGCGTGCCGAAGAAGAAATGGTGTATGAATGTCAGATATCAATAGAAAAGACACAGCCAATCTTAGACTTCCCGTGGTAATTGCAGAGACAGTTTCCTCGCAATTCAGCGATGTTATGAATCGTGCCATTGTGACCCCCCCCCCCCCCCCCCCCGATTTCACGACATGCTTACCATGCTCGACCGCCTTACGCAGTCCAGCACGTTCGTGGGGAATACCCAATCTGGGAACGCAATATTAGATGCACAGGGTCACAGATTTCGCAACATTGAAAACGCTATGATGGGCATTGCATGATTATGCTGTTCATATCTGTGTAATGTTTTATCTGTGTCTATAGATTTAATGAAAGATCATTGCGTGGCTTCAGAGCCAGCGATTTTAACAGGAACAAAGCATAGGCATATCAAGATGATAACATTTATAATCTCCGTCTTAATGACACTGTTAAGGAACAATACCGAGTAGAAGTTATAGTCCCAAGCCAGTTATGCCATTTGTATAGCCAAGTGTGACTTGTCTCATGTTTAAACCTGCCCAAAGTTTTAGCGTAGAAAAGATAGCAACACGATTTTCAATCCACAAACTCTTTGGAAGATACTTCCACCGTGAGGAATATTCTAAATTTTTACAGAGCAAGAACTTAGTTGTTGTTTTTTTCATTCTGTGAATTCCAGAGCATTGTGGTTTTTTGATGACTCGATATTGTGATTACGAAAGATCGCTTTTGAAAGTGAAACATATACCCTGTCCACTTGCAATGGAATATGATATACATGGCAAACACCAAGAAACAATACTTGGGCAAAGTGAATAAAAACAAAAGTGTGTTTATAATGCTGTACCGTGCAGTTTTGTGTAGGTGTCTTTGTATTCAATGCTTAGCTATGCATGATATGATTTCCGTGCCAGCCGACAATGAGTCATTCTATAAGTTAACGAGATTTTTTTTAATGACTTCTCACATAAAGTTCGCTTGCACTTCTTTATAGGACAAAATTCCCCAAAATAATCATACATGTGGATTCAGAAAGAATGCAGCCAGAATACTGGCAAACTGAGTTAAGTTTTTATAGGAAAGTTGTGCAATCCCCTCAGAAGTTATAATTTTCGAAGATAATTATGACAAATCTTATCTGTCACTATGTAGATGAGAGCTCTATAACAATATTCATGGTCACAGCAGTGTGATATCACTAATCAGCAAAGAATTCCCATATAAAGAGACCTACACGTGATATTTACGTACACCATGTATGTAAACATATTGATCTGTGTTTAGAACCTAAAAGGACGAATGAAGAAATATGTTCATTTGTCTGATTTTATTCCAAAAACAAATATAAATCAGCATACAGTGCAAAGTGAAGACGAAAAGATAAATAATATTGTGCTTAACTTTATAGATGGTCCGGAGGAAAACTCGAATTTAGCTGTAATGATAAATGCCACTGTTCGTGCTCGTTCCTTATTTTCACTTTAAATTCGCACACTTCTCGTCACAATACCCATACGAGTAATGTATACCAAGAAAGATTTCTGACACACACTCAAATATTCCCATTATATATTTTGGAACATAATTAGACATAATGTACAGCTACAGTACACGTGTCTGTCTTTGGCCAGTAAAGTAACGGATCTAGTCAGCCTCGTCCAGCAGTAATTGAAAGAATGATCTATTTTGCATGAACCGTCATAAATATCAGTTGGCTAAAAGATTATCATGCGAATAGTGTCCGATCTTAAATGCGCTATACACTGTACCAGGTTATTGAGCACCACAATGACAGAGCCTATTGTACTTACTGTTGGCCGAGTTGGCGGGAATCACATCAAAGCAAGTTGATTTTAAGTTTGTAATCATATACAAATCTCTGTTCAGTCACGTATAGTTATTAAGATACTGTTACTGACTTATCAGTGCCGGCATTCAATGGCACCAGAATATCTCGGTAAGTTCTTGGTAAGGTACGCTCCCTCTCGTAATCTAAGATCAACTCAGAAAAATCTTCCCCAATGTATTGCTATCACAACAAAGTTTTATGGTGAGCGATCTTTTGCTCATGCTGCTCCCACACTGTGGAACGCTGTTCCATGTTATATAAAAGAAGCTCCCACAGTGTTAAAGTTTAAAACTGTTCTCAAGACATTTTTGTTTAAAGAAATAATTATTATGAATGAGTTTGGGTTTGCATCTGGTACATTGAACACTACATATCCTCCTTCTACTTTCATCCCTCTCCCTTAAAGCGCCTAGAGACACTACGGTAATGATATAAATATGCGCTATAAAAAGCACTGTGTTCTGCAATTAGTTGCTTGTCATCATCCAATTTCTGCATTTAGCTTATACATTTCAGTTTTGTCATCTGACTCATTCACAATTATAGCAAAGTTTTAGGTACGAGGACATTGTTCCACATTAAGTGTCGGTTAATATGTACAAATTTCATGTACTAATTTGTATCGACAGCAACATGGCAAAATGCTAATCTAAAGTACGTTGTTACAAGAGTGTTAGCGTAGAAGATGCATAATGGCATAACATTATTATTTAGCGACATGATTCTACAAGTTTCAATAACTTTAATTATTCTTCTTATTACTATTACTAGGCCATTCAACAGCAGTGATTAAAATATGTTTAAAGCCTTTCTACATTTCATAACAATGCTAAGGCAAGAATATATATCAAATAGTATTATGACATTAATCATCACCGTCTTGGTATTGCTGTTGATAGTATCAAAGTGTACATAATATAAGAATCAAAAGATGATAAAACGACGATCATGTAATCATTAATATTAATAAGAGAACATTAGCAGTCATAACATAAACAATATCCGGATTATTCTTCTGTTTACAAATTCAGTATTCAAATCTAGATCTATTCAGAGTTTTCTGCCTGAAATGTGTATCACAAATGGATTTTTTCTTTGGTGTTTTTTGTCATTTTCGAAAACAATAAGACGTTTGTATGGATTACAATATATTATAAACATAACTAGAATTACATACCATGAAGCTACAACACACTATACAATAGCCTGGTAAGGGAATGGAAATATACTTTTATTTAAAGCTATTTAGGATCGAGGAATAAACAGTGATCTGATGATTGAATTCGAGTAGAAGGTATTTTATACATGCTGTAGTCAACGTTTACGAAGCCGCTGGATTTGTTCTATGAGTCCACGGGACATGTAACGTCTTATAACGAAGAGCTGTCGCGGTGATCGCCGTTCTCGCTCTGCCATATCCATCACTCTGAAATTGTGGTATTTCTCTTCAAGCCGCTTGATAGATTGCTTAGGCCTACTCTCCTTCTTAAATGTCTGTATGAATCCTAATATCAAGGTAACGTGGGGCAAACAATTTCTCAGGTATATCAGAGTCTGTTCGATAGCTTTTGCACACGATTCACACGGTGAGTAGAACGAAAACAAAAGCAGTGTGTGACGGTAATTCGAGAACTTTAGGGCTTTCCTCCGCAAAAGTAAACCTTTCAGATAATCCAACGCAAACTGCTCAGCGTGCAATGTACCTCTACCTGATCGATAACAGGTAGCTACCACAAAATCTTTTGCTCCGATGCCTCCATCGTCAAATGCCTCAGTCTCTTCGATTGGAAACTCGCTCCTGTGTCCTGCAAAGTCAAAGGACAAAGCTGCAAACTGGTTGCGCCCGATGTTGTAAAGGTGAAACTCATCCCGGAACGTGTTGAAGAGTCGCTCGAAGTAGTCTGCTGCTTGCGCCATGACTCCACCTCTGTTCACCGGCGGCCAAACAGCAAAGTTTGGCTCGCAATTTTGGGTCCTCACGATCAATTCCGGCGCCATTGCGCCCTTGACCACAACTGATCTGAAGCGAATATGCCTCTGCTCCAGTCGTTTAATCGCAGAAAAGGTTCTATTCCAGTCTTTTTCGGTAGCCTCCAATGACTGATTTTTGAGGTTCAGTCGTGGTTCCATGACACCCAATACCAAACGCACGTTTAGGTGGTGCTCGTTCAAGTAATCCAGAGTCATCTCAATGCTTTTGATGCATGAATCGCACGGAAACCAAGATGAGAAAAGAAAAAGTGTGTGATGTATTGGTGGGTCTCTCAAAGTCAAGCCTCGCAGAAGACTCCTTGTGTAATCAAGTATGAAGCGTATGCCATGTCCCAAACTTTTATATGTGCTGTCGGCTGTTGCCACAAAATTTCGCGCCATCAGTCCGCCGTTGAAGAATTCATGTGCCTCGATGTTAGGGTAATTTGGAATTCCTGCAAAGTTAACGGCTAAGGCAGCATAATTTTCGTTCCGTGAGTTACAATGCCGAATGTCTTGCCTGAAAGTGCAGTACACTTGTTGAAAGTAACAAACTTCTGGATCCATGATGATACTAGTATTGCTCGCTTGCGGTGTCTAATTGTATAACAGTATTGAGTGGTTGCCCCGAATGACGTTTGTCTCTCATTATGGGCCTATATACGTGCGTCGCGACGCAGCTCGTAACGTCTGTGTTACGCGTACACAGCGGGCGATATTCAACTGTCAAAAGTAGCGCAATCATACCATGCCATTAGGAATCCCACACCCGATGACCTCATATCCAATAAGTTATTGAGTGCTGACTTAAATGAGGAGCAAGATTCTTTTTTTAATCCCATTTGCAACTTAACAAAGTAAAAAATGAACTTGTTTTAAACCCAAAGAGCAATGTGGATTGAGTGAAAGCAGCAACATTTATAGAACACATCCGTGAAAGTTTGAGGAAAATACAATCGATGCAAAAGTTATGAATTTTTAAAGTTTTGTGTTGGAACCGCTGGATGAGGAGACTACTAGACGTATGTGTGGACAACGATATAAAGAAAATATAAAGAAAATTCCACAAAAATTCACTTTTCTATAGCATAATAAAAAGAGCACTTGGCTTACCGATTTCAGAAAGCAGGGGGAATAATTACTACCCTTAACACAATATGTCAGTATCAAGTTGATGGAATGTGTAATTTTCATGAAAAATGATTTTTTTTTTTTTTTTTTTTGGGGGGGGGGTGGAATTCCCATTATATTTTCTTTATAAAAAATCGTTGTCCACACATACGCAATAAACTCTATCTCCTCATCCAGCGCGTTTTGGTGTTGGAACCGCTGCAGCGGTTCCAACACCAAAACTTAAAAATTCATAACTTTTGCATCGATTGTCTGATTTCGAACTTTCACCAATGTTCACTGATGTATCACGTGTTCTACTAATGTTGCTGCTTTCACTCAATCCACATTTCTCTTGGGGTTTGGGTTTCCTTTAAAAAGATAATACTATGTCACTGCGATTCTATGGTTCGATGTGAAAATGTCAGAGACTGAAACTCCAGAAAATGTACTAAATTCTGACGGGGCGATCGCCGTCACTGTACAGGCATTAACCTGGAAACATTAAACTGCTCGTTACTTGAATATAAGACCATTCTGAAGCAAATAATTTCCACACAACAATAGATATATAATGTACTCTGCAATGAATCCCACAAGGATTGGAACAATCATCCCCAGCATTCCCACTGATCAGTTACTAGATATCCCCTTTAACACAGCTTTGTTCACCCATGATATCTAACGCAATATATAAACCGAAAAAAGGAAAAAGTAATATATAGACTTGAAATGAACCAGACAAATGTAGAACCCTTTCTTTGTATTCTTTTTTTTTGTCTGAATCAACTACAGTGTATGCAAACTAATCAACAGTTAGTGCAAAGTATTCACAAAACATCGTCAGATTTGTATTTTTGTTTTCAAATGACTTCAGCTATATGCTTACAAATATGAGGCGTTTTTCGACGCGTTCACAGCACATTTAGTGCATATAGAGTCAAACTATGAACAAAGCATCACACACACACACACACACACACACACACACACACACACAAACACACAAACACCTTTATCTATGGGAGACGTTTCTCGTATATTTATTTCTTCGAGTTTTATGAAAATTTATGCGGGTTATCGATGACTCGATATTGTGATTACGAAATGTCGATCTTTAAATTATTACATTATACTCTGTCCACTTACAATGGAATACGATGTACATCGCGAAACACAAAGAAAGAATACTTGGGCAAAGTGAAAAAAATAAAGTGTGTTTATGATGCTGGTACTGTGCAGTTTTGTGTATACGTGTCTTTGTGTATGCTTACCTGTGCATGAATATACTCTCGGTGCCAGCCGACAAAGAGTCATTCTATAACGAGATTTTTTTTTCTTTTTAATGTCTTCTCACATAGAAGTTCGCTTGCACTTCTTTATAGGGCAAGGTTCCCAAAACAATACATGTGGATTCAGAAAGAATGCAGCCAGAATACCGGCACACTTAGTTAAGTTTTTGTAGAAAAGTTGTGCAATCCCCTTAGAAGTTGTATTTTTCAAAGATACGACAAATCTAATGTGTCACTATTTGTAGATGAGAATTCTATTACAATATTCATGGTCACAGCAGTGTGATATCACAAATCAGTAGAATTCCCATAGAGACACTGTCACACAAGATATTTACGTAAACCATGCATGTAAACGTATTGATCTGTGTTTAGAACCTGAAAGGACGAACGAAGAAATATGTTCTCTTGTCTGACTTTATTCCAAAAATAAATATGTAAATCAACATACAGTACAAGGTGAAGACGAAAAGAAAAACAATATTGTACATAACTTTATCGATGGTCCGGAGGAAAACTCAAATTCAACTGTAATTATAAATGCCACTGTTCGTGCTTGTTCCATATTTCACTTTAAATTCGTACACTTCTCGTCACAAAACCCATATGAGCAATGTATACCAAGAAGGATTTCCGACACACATTCAAATATTCGATCCCGTTATACATTTTGGAACAGAATAAAACATAATGCACAGGTATATTACACGTGTCTGTCTTTGGCCATAAAGTAACGGAGCTATGTGGTCAGCCTCGTCCAGCAGTATTTGAAAGAATATTTCATTTTGCATGAACCATCCTGAATATCATTCGGCTAAAAGACTATCATGCATTTAGTGTCCGATCTTAAATGCGCTATACACTGTACCTGTGAAATATGCACCACAATGACACAGAGCCTATTGTATACTTACTGTTGGCGGGAATCACATCAAAGCAAATTGATGTAACGTTTGTACTAATATACATATACAATCTATGTATGTATGTATAAATGACATACTAGTATCTATATCTATATCTATATTATATACTCTCTAAAAAATATCGAGTGAAAATTTTCACTCTTGAAGGAGTGAATACAAAAAAAGAGTGAATTTAGAGTGGAATTGGAGTGAATTCCGGGTGAAAATGTTCATTTTCACTCGTTTTAGAGTGACGACAGGGATCACTCCAAAATCTTCAAGTGATCCCTGAGGTCACTCCAAAATGAGTGAAAATGAACATTTTCAGTCGATATTCACTCCAATTTCACTCTAAATTCACTCTTTTTTGTATTCACTCCTTCAAGAGTGAATATTTTCACTCGATTTTTTTTTTTAGAGAGTATATATATATATATAAATATACATTGTATATATATATACACACACATATACACACATATATATATATATATATATATATATATATATATATATATACAAATATATAAACGTTGTACTATAGATTCTTAATGTAAGAATTATTTACGTCGCACAACCGTGCTTGGAAACGTACATAATAGTGAAGGCCTATTTAACCAATCACGTAATCATTTTATGAAAAACAATAAATATATTTGCCCTATAATGATAAGGGGAAACAGTCTTTTTCAGCTGGTTTGATTTTGGCCTACAAAAAAAAAATTATGATAACATCGAATTGAATATACATAGTTTTGGAATGCTGTGTTTGAAACAACGATTGATTCAGAGTTGAAGTGCACAGTACAGTATATTCTACACATCACTGATTGCATATTTCCAACAACTGTATTCGTTCATTCAGCGCTAAGTCATGTACCTTCATCTTCCCCGCACACATCATTGGCAAACAGACCTTTCTACCATTAAATCTGATTCTTCTCTCTGAAACTCATTTCCTGTGAAACTGAGAATGGAGACCTCGTTCCTCGTTTTCCAGAAAGAACTCAAAAACCTATTTGTTTGAGTAACTCATATTTTTCTGTAAACTGTGGCTCTTTTCAAATGAAGCATTTTTTGTAGGTCTCATCCTGTCACTGTGTGGCAGACACGGCTTATTTTACAGTCATGACTCCATTATTGATAATAACCACAATGCACTCTTGTAAATTGGGCATACGTTGCAACGAGTATATACATCAGCATTTGGATTAATTTCCGAAACTAAACGGTATGTTCTTTTACTTTTATGATATACATGTATAATATGCAAGGTATGAGATATATGTATATATATATATATATATGTATATATCATATATATATATATATATATATATATATATATATACATATATATATACACATATGTTTGTGTGTGTGTTTGTGTGTGTATACTGCACCGGTAATCTGTGGAATAAGTATCTTGTGAGCTCACAATTGTTGAGAAAATTTCCCATGGGCCACAATACCATACAATAATACCTTTAGAGAAATACTGTTCAAAAAAGGCAATGAGGATATTGGCACGCTGCTTTCATTTCATTTCATTTCATTTCATTTCATTTTATTTATTCATTTTCGTCTTAAAAAAACATATAAAATATGTATGTATATAATGACAACAAAATATATAGTACATCTATTATCAATATATCATCATTCTGGTATTTGGTTTATAGAAGACCTTAGCTACTTTCCATGCACCATTTTCCTCATTTACTATATACATCTATTTATAATACTATCCACCAACGTATATACTTTGACCAATCCATGGTCTGAACTTAGTTGCTTGTCATCATCCGATTTCAACCCGAATTTATAATACATTTCATTTCTGTCATAGACTCATTCGCAATAAGCAAAGTACGAGGTACGAGGATGTTCCACATTAAGTGTTATGGTCATGTCGGTTAATATTATGTACAAATTTCATGTACAAATTAGACAGCAACATTGGCAAAATGCTCATTGAAAGTGCGTTGTTACAAGAGTGTTGGCGTGGTAGATGCATAATGCATAGCGCCATAATATATGTTTCTAGAAGTTTCAATAACTTTAAATTATTTTCTTATTACTACTTCTTATCATCATTGTCATTTTACCATCATCATTGTGGGTTTGCTTTTTTTTCCACAAATCTCGTGACAATTTGTGACCTCAAAATATTGTTTGGGCCCTTTTTGATAAATTAACTTGAAATACAAAACTCAGACATAAGGCTACGCTTAGCGATACTCTATGATATAAAAGTCTGTTTTCGTATTCCCATCACGTATCCGAATTATGTCGTAGAGTAACACAGGGCCAAGAAACAATAACCAAGAGATTCTAAGCATCATAGAAATGGTGCCAATATAATCATATTATGTGACTTATCATCACGAAAACTTGTGTCGTCGTGTTCGTATCCACGTACAATTGTGACGACATTTTTATGACGGTCACACAGTGGTCTTCTTCAGATCTTCCCACAAGAATGAATAGTCTAGATTGGTTGACTCTTTCAACTACTCAACGCGCACCGAGGGCTTTCTCTATCCCCTCTTTTTAACAAGTTAGGCCTATATACATACTAGTATAGGCCATTCAAAGACGACAGTGATCAAAATAATTATATTTAAAGCCTATGTACATTAAGTTCTTATAACAATGCTTAGGCAAGAGTATCAACAGAAATATATTATTACATTAATCATAACCGTCTTAGTGTTGCTGTTGATAGTATCAAAGTGTAAATAATATAAGAATAAAAAGATGATAAAACGACGATCTACAATAGTAATCATTAACATATACAACAGTCATATAGCTTAAGTTATATCCGGAATTTTCTTTTATTTACAAGTTAACAATTCAAATCTGAATTTATTCAGAGTTTTCTGTGTAGAACATAATTATATCACATTTTTGGGGGTCTTATTGACATTTTCGAAAAATAATAAGACGTTTGTAGATGCTACAATATACATCATAAACATAACTAGAATTACATGAAGCTACAACACACTATACAATAGTCTGGTAACGGAATGGAAATATGCTTTTATCTCAAGCTATTCAGGATAGAGGAATGAATGGTGATCTGACCGGATTAGTATAAAAGGTATTTTTAAACACGCTGTAGTCCATGATGGTTTTTTAGATACAAAGCTGCTCGATTTGTTCGATGAGTCCACGGAACATATAACGCCTTATGACAAAGAGCCGTCGCGGTGATCGCCGTTTACTCTCTGTCATATCCATTATTCGGAAATTGTAGTATTTCTCTTCAAGCTGCTTGATAAATTGCTTACTCTCCATACTAAATGTCTGCATGAATCCTAATATCAAGCTAACGTGGGGCAAACAATTTCTCATGTATATCAGAACCTGTTCGATAGCTTTTGCACATGATTCACACGGTGAGTAGAACGAAAACAAAAGCAGTGTGTGACGGTGATTCGAGAACTTCAGGGCTTTCCTTCTCAAAAGTAAACCTTTCAGATAATCAAACACAAACTGCTCAGCGTGCAATATACCTCTACCTGATCGACAACAGGTAGCTACCACAAAATCTTTTGCTCCGATGCCTCCATCGTCAAATGCATCAGTCTCTTCGATTGGAAACTGTCTCCTGTGTCCTGCAAAGTCAAATGACAAAGCTGCAAACTGGTTGCGCCCGATGTTGTAAAGGCGAAACTCATCCCGGAACGTGTTGAAGAGTCGCTCGAAATAGTCTGCTGCTTGCGCCATGATCCTACCTCTGTTCACCTGCTGCGGCCAAACAGCAAAGTTTGGCTCGCAAGTTCGGGTCCCGACGATCAATCTAGGCGCCATTGCGTACTTGACCATAACTGATCTGAAGCGAATATGCCTCTGCTCCAGTCGTTTAGTCGCAGAAAGGGTTCTGTTCCAGTCTTTTTGTGTAGCCTCCAACGACTGATTTTTGAGGTTCAGTTGTGGTTCCATGACACCCAATACCAAACGCACGTTTAGGCGGTGCTCGTTCAAGTAATCCAGAGTCATCTCAATGCTTTTGATGCATGAATCGCACGGAAACAAAGATGAGAACAGAAAAAGTGTGTGATGTACTGGCGGGTCTCTCAGAGTCAAGCCTCGCAGAAGACTCCTTATGTAATCAAGCACAAAGCGTATGCCATGTCCCAAACTTTCATATGTGCTGTCGGCTGCTGTCACAAAATTTCGCGCCACAAGTCCGCCGTTGAAGTATTCATGTGGCTCGATAACAGGGTAACTCGGATTATTTCCTGCAAAGTCAATGGCTAAGGCAGCGTAATTTTTGTTCCGTAAGTTACATTGCCGAATGCCTTGCATGAAAGTGCAATACACTTGTTGAAAGTAACAAACTTCTGGATCCATGATGATATTGCTCGCTTGGTGTCTATTATTGTATATTGACTGGTAGTGCCTCAAATGAGTTCTGTCCCCTTCATGATATTGCTTCGGAATATATGGGCTACACGTGTGTCACGACGCAGCTCGAACGTCTCAACGTACACAGCGGGCGATGCTTAAAATAGCGCAATTGCCACGCTATGGGGAATCCCAAACCCGATGACCTCATTATCCAGTTCAGTCTGGCGAGGAGCAAGATTCTTTTTTTTCCATCACATTTGCATTGTAACAACTGAACTCGAGCCCAGCATTATAAAGAATATACTTTATGTCACTGCGATTATGTGGTTTGGTGTGAAAATGTCAGGAAATATAACATTCTGACTTGACTTCCACTTCTAATGATTTTCCGCACCTCCGGCGGAGGACACCCATAGGCTGTATTATATATTTCATAATGTCATGTACGTGTACAAAATATCTGCTAATATTCATACATGAAATATCTTTTGCGTGTTATGATTGTCTTAAGAAAGCTTTCAATGCCGTTCTGAAGCTGTGATTTTATGTCAAATATCTAAAGGAACTACACGCAGTTTTCGTAAACAGTCACGTGACCACCCTCACGAAGGTGCTGAATTTCAGAAAGAATTCACGAAAGTGCTGAGCACGGAGTCGAGATCATGCAGGCTCGGTGTCTTCCAGCGATTGTCTATATTGCCCACTTCCCTGATTCAATCCATATTCAATATCATATATTATTCAATATCGAGTGTCTCCAGCGTCACATTGACCCGAACACAAACGTGTGGGGGTCGTTGTTTGTTGTTGTTGTTGTTTTACCTGATAACTTGAGCAACGACAACGATAACCCCTGATAAGTTATCGGCTACATAATTTCGATTGGTTTGTTTTATGATCAGACAAATTATTGTGAGAAGAACTCGCGATGGGACGCCATGACATCTTTGCCCCATGCTTTAGATAGGTGATATGACTTGTATCACGTACGAAACTCGAAATTTGGGGTATAAGCCAGTTCGTAATTAGCTCATGTACACATTGGTACAAATGACCTTTCTTTTTTCTCACGTGGTTAGGCACTTAACTCGTTTTCAAAGCGGCATGATGCATAAGTTTGCCCGACGTAACAATTTATGGAATTCATGTTCAAACAAAGAAATAACTTGCGCTGTGATCAGGTGATCAGAATACTCCATCAGTTGACAATTTACAGGCATCTATTTCATTGTTTTGTATTGAATTCAGTAGCAGTCTACATTCCTTTCATATTTCGGCTCACTCGCTCGTACTAATTTGGAGTCCTCGGTTTGTTGGTATAAATCGTTATCTATAAGGCCGTCACTATATCTTGATTAGAATTGTAAGATTCAATAAGCAAAAAATGACAAGAGTTTCATGATTTGTAAGCTGAAATACAAAAATTTTCGGCTCGCTCGCTACGCTCGCTCGCCAAAATTTGTATAAAAAAAGAGAAGATAAGAACAAAACGTGACGATGACGCGGACAAAATGATAATGTCTATTGTTTTCACTCATGTCATTTTATATTTAGCAGGAAAAGTGTTACACGGAGCAGCGACTGCAATTTCATTCGTTCTGAAGCGATCGCCAATTGGTTCAAAAGAAGGCGCCAACAGGGGGGGGGGGGGGGGGAAGCCCCAAATCAAACAAGATAATGACAAAACGTAACGGTGACGCGGAAATATACAAATTTCGGCTCACTCGCTCGTACTAATTTAGAGTCCTCAGTTTGTTGGTATAAATCGTTATCTATAAGGCCGTCACTATATCTTGATTAGAATTGTAAGATTCAATAAGCAAAAAATGACAAGAGTTTTTTTTTTTTGTACGCTGAAATACAAAACTTTTCGGCTCGCTCGCTACGCTCGCCGATTGGATCAAAAGAGGACGCCAACGGTTTCGAACATACGGGGGAGGGGGGCGCAAAAAAAAAAATAAAAAAGATAAGAAAAAAACGTAATGATGGCGCAGAAATATACAAATTTCGGCTCACTCGCTCGTACTAATTTAGAGTATTTTTGAAGTCCTCAGTTTGTCGGTATAAATCGTTATCTATAAGGTCGTCACTATAATTGTGAGATTTAATAAGCAAAAAAATACAAGAATTCCATGTTTTGTAAGCTGAAATACAAAAATTTTCGGCTCGCTCGCTGCGCTCGCTCGCCAAAATTTATATAAAATAAGATAAGAACAATACGTGATGATGACGAGGACAGAATTATACAAATTTCAGCTCACTCGCGCGCACTAATTTAGAGTATTTTTTCTCAGTTTTGGGGTCCTCAGTTTTTTTTTTTTTTTTTTTTTTTTGGTATAAATCGTTATCTATAAGGCCGTCACTATATCTTGATTAGAATGGTAAGATTTGGTAAGCAAAAAATGACAAGAATTCCATATTTGTAAGCTGAAATACAAAAATTTTCGGCTCGCTCGCTGCGCTCGCACGCCAAAATCTATCAAAATTCATTACATTTAAATCACTCTCAAAAGATCCCTTTTAAGTGCTTGAAAAAGCATCATGTGGACTTAAAGTCCCTACCGGGATGGGGATGGGGTTGAACACTTTTTCAGAAATTAGGGGCGCAATTTTCGTGCTTGCCCCGGGCGCCGTTTTCCCCAGATACGCCACTGCGCATGATCACATAATGTCTTGATGAGCCCCATTCCAGTGCCCATGTTAACGAGTAACTACCCCCCCCCCCCCCAGTTGATGTCTGTTCTGTCAAATCTCATCACAGAACTCTCTAGGATGTTTGTACTAAGGTAGAATCTAGGGGCTTTTCTCTAACTGGTTAAAACAGCTTACTTCACCCATAACGCAATATAATTAATAAAAATAAAATAGATCTGAAATGATCCAAACAAAATATAGAAACCTTTCTCTATCTGTTTTTTTTTTGTTGTTGCTGTTGGAATCAGCTACAGTATATACAAACTAATCAACAGTCAGTGCAAAGTATAATATTCACAAAACATTGTCAGATTTGACTTTGTAAAGAATGACTTCAGCTATATGCTAACAAATATCAAGGCGGTTTTTTTTTTTGACGCGTTCACATTAAATTAGTGCATCTACAGGCAAACTATAATCAAAGCACCAAACACACACACACGCACACACGCACACACACACACACACACACACACACAGACACACAAACACCTTTATCTATGGGAAACGTTTCTCGTATCTCTACACAATGACTATTTACTTCTTCGAGATTTATGAACATTTACATTCTTATTTCAACCGAACACATTGGATATAGAAGATTACAGATTGACAAAAAAAAAAAAAAATTGAGATGCAATAAGGACTCCAGAATTTCTCACATTATTACAAATATATTCATGTGTAATATAAAACAACCTATATACACCGGTTTTCACCTTTCGAAACAAAGAGGCTGACTTAGGTATGAATTCTCCAAATCCAAGTGGCTTTTTTATTTTTCTGTTGCCTAAATTCAAAATCAATAGATAATACGCGTGTCCTCTATAATATGAAATTGAGCAAAAATATTATGCCGCAACTGAACTGAAGCAAAGGTGACAAAGAGAATTAATATTTCAATTCATACATAATTACCGACACAGTCATGTAAATACCTTTGTATGTAATCGGCATGATGATCCCAACCTATCATATAGTTTCCTGTTCAATCACACTGACAAGTTTGACTCTTCCAGATTTATCTATACAGAATCAAATATCAGCTACATATTCATGATATTAGATAACCTTTTCCGAATTTGTTTATAAGAACTTTACAGGTCTCATGTGAAGACAGTTACATCAGCTTTGTCCCACTTTTTCACTAACTCACTTTCCTTATTTATTTCATGCCGATAATAATTAGTATCTTAATTCATACTTTACTGTTCTTTCATATTTTGTCCAATGATATTCTATAAAACTGGATCAGGGTAAGACACTGTTATGTCAACAGCTTATCAAGTATAGATTTACATGAGGATTCACTTTATCATATAGGCAATGACAGACTATCAGAAATGTACATTGGACCGAGTGTTTAACTTAATTTAATTCATTTATCAGCATACACATACTCTATCATATAGAGGACAAACTCTTAATGATCGACAGTCACAAATATACACTTATTTGTCAAGTATTCTCAGAGACAATAAAATGGTAACAGTAATACATTTCTACATCACGAGGAGACAACAATACAGGTGTATTGTAGATGATTTATATACATAATACATGCTCTTTGATCTGGTGCATTATTGCTCTGCATACAGGCATTCATTGCCATGTAGCCTATGATCATATACGCCACGGAATGGGGAGGGGAGACGGCTGCAACATTTTGGGTTACAAAAGAGGAAAAATATACCAGTAGAACATGAAATATACATTTGATACCGACAAAAAAAAAAAGCACCACGTGGATACTTGAAAGTACCAATTTATTCCTAAACAAACAAACAAACAAACAAACGTTGGGTTCACACAGAGTGACACACATGCATGTTAGTGAAACACTGTCATCTTAATATAGGTATATACCTGAATGATATGTGCGAGATTATAATTCACTGGTTGTACATAATCACGTCCAAAATCAGGCTTGGTTCTGATGGTATATATTTGAACATAAATATATAAATAAATGAATTAATGAATATAATTATATATATATATATATATATAATGTGAGAAATAGTCCAATTTCTTTCAACTATATAATATATATATAAATATATATATATATATATATATATATATATATATATATATGAAGAGCGAGAGAGAGAGAGAGAAAAGTACATACGTAGTACATACATAAATACATACATACAAAACAGCTGTCGGATGATCCACCACTTTCTGGCTTAATTCATTTGACAAGGCATGAGTTGTTTTTTTTTTTTTTTGTTTTTTTTTTTTTTTTTATAACGGTGTCTTTCACAACTAGTCCTTAGAGAATGCAAGCAAGTATACATACAAGTAGCATAACTGCCAGCTGGATCTTCCTTGTATTTCACGAGTACACAAACAAGGCACAACAGAAAAATATATAAGAGAAACTTACGTTTCGCTATAAAAGACTGACGCTAGGTTAACGCGTCATAAACTTCTCATTCTTTGAGATGTGCGGAAAAAAATGTTGGGGTTAGACCCGATATTGATAAAGGGGGAGTCTGCATGAGAGTATACGAATGTACGCTTAGTATTTTGCACTTACTGGGATCGATTTTTCTGACAATAATGGAAGACTTGCTGTAATTTCTGTTGTTTAAAGTTATAATTTACTGCTCTGTATACTTTGGCAAGAGTAAAGTGTCATCAACACAAGTGTCACTTATTTTGCTTATTCCATGCAGGTGTCTTTACAGACAATCTCCACTCTTGTTCAAGTCAATTCAATTTCAAAAGTTTCTCATATTTCTCAAAATTAGAATAGTTGCCACAACGTAATAAATGAAATGCATACAATAATTACATAATAATAACATAGTAACAATAATGATAATGATATTGATAAACAGTATATAGCGCATTTCCAATAATGATGCTACTACAATGTACATCAAACTGGCCCTTTTATGCTGATCACTGATCAATGCGTTTGTATAATCATTATAATCATGTTGTCGTAATAAACAAGTTCAGAAAGAAAGTAAAAACTTCTTCAGATTTCTCTTGAAAATAGACACTGAGGGTTACGAACGGAGTTTCTTTGGCAATGTATAGGTCCTGTTCCGTAGTGTTGGTCCTCCCCCCCCCCCCCCAAAAAAAAGGGAGAAACTATAAGGGAATACGTTCACCGACCTTTGTTTTTACACGTGGGATTTGGAGCACAGTCAGGGTATATATCCATGGCAGAGCGCAATTCATAAGATAAACGGTATGGAGAATGTAATATCTTTGTGATGATTATTCAGGAGCAATGACATATCTTATAACAGTGATTAATTTGTCTATCGAACAAGCAACCAATGTAGCTGTTTGAGTAAGTGGAGGTATATAATCGCACCTGTATGCATGCCCCAGCAACAAACACGCGCTGTTCAGTTTCAAACACGCTAAAATCTAGCTATAACATCGCCCACGTTCACATTTATCAAGCATTATGTCAAAATAATATTAATGCATGACCATAATTATACAATAGACTATGTCAATATCATGTGGCTAAGAAAACGTAAGCGAAAGCAAGAGAAAGATGAAGGAAACTACATGAAAGTACGCTTGTAAAGTTGTCAGATCCATCGAAGTGTTAACAATGCATCTTACAGAGTGAGTCATGTGATGTGTGTTCGAAAGCTTCCGAGGGGTTGACATCTCTGCCAACTGTGAGAATGCAGAAATTTCTGAAAGGTATAGGCTACAGTTTGAAAAAAAGAAATCCCTAGACTCCTTGAGTAGTAAAATTTTCGAATTTAAACAATTCACTTTGAATGGCTGTTTGTAATGGATCAGTTGGCCCTATGTCCCAAAGACCATTTAAAAACATATCATGCTCTTTATGATTATTAATGAAACTCTTCAGATTGACTGAAAGGATGAAATTTGACTGAAATCCGAAATCAAGAACATTTATAAAATGTTTTAGCATATAAATCCTCCTCCCCACCTATACACCCCCTCCTTCACATGATTAGTTTCGTTTTTATCTTTTATTATCATCATAATTATTGTCATCATAATACTCCTGTCACACATGCAGGACTAGCTACATTTACTATACGCACTTCTCATCAAAGTCCGTGTCATCGTCTGGTTCATCCATGCACGTGCAGTGTAATCATCATAGCATACTAAGTACATTATACCGTCATGTGTGATCGCGGTCAATGCTATCGCCCGTGATCGGAACCACGGCGTGACGCACTCCACGATCGTCATCATGAGCACCATCTCCATCTCCCTCCACATCGTAGCTGGGTGAAGTCAGACTGCATCTCGTCCGGATAAAGAGTGGTATCCTCCTCATCGTTGGCTCACATGGTATCTGCAACATCTTGAAAGCACGGTATTTGAGCTCCAATTCTTTTGCCCTCGCAAAGGCTTGTTCTGGTGCTGGCGTCGTCTGGCCATATGATCGGTATTCCCGCGCACTGACGAACTTCTGTACGAAACCGAGCACCAATCGCACCTGTGGCCGATACTTGCTTATGTGTGCCAGAGTCGTTTCGATGAGCTCAGTACACGACTCACAGGGTGAAAAGAAAGAGAAAAGGAGAACAGTGTGTGACTTCCAATAACACAAACGGCTGAGTGAATCTGTCATGCTCTCTAACACTCGTCGTTCCGCATGCACGAGAACTTCGTCGTCTCCTCGACGGCACGTGGCCGCCATAAACTTGGCGGCACGCATCCCACCGTCAATGAGGTTTGCTTCTTTGATGATGGTACACTCACGGCTATGGCCTGCGAAGTCGATCGACAACGCCGCGAACTGAGCGCGCTTGAAGTCAGCTGTACAGAAGTCATTTCTAAACGATACGTAGACACGCTGGAAATACTCTGTCTCGTCCATCCTATCCGCTTTCTCCTGGTGAATCAATAAATGAAACCAACACTATCATGCTCACAAGCCCAACAGCATTAACAATGAAATATATTAAGTGTGCGATGGAATTCCCCGTGTCCAAATCAGGCACTTTTCTTTTCTTTTCTTTTTTTCTTTTTTGGTGAGTCTGCGCAATGGTATACAGATGGCTGTCATGCATTCTGATTTACTCTTTGTTGTTGATTTACGCCTATTGTAGTTGTATGCTCGGTTGTGGTGAAAAAGCAGAAGATTATGATGGCAGTTCCTTTCAGCATAATAACAGGGCCTATTATAGGTCACATCCAGTCCATGGGTTGAAAATCAGTGCCTACGAACAAAATATACACTCGTATGATATAAGAGATAGGCATTTCGCATTATCTGACAAGAACTTAGACCTTTGGATTGGATGTGACAAAGGAATAAACCGGTTTAGTAAATTCCATACAGTCATTATTCAGTGACACATAGGGTAAAGTGGGGTACATGGAACAATTAAGCATTAATTCGTAAATCACACACACACACACACACACACACACACACAAATAAAACACGCCAAGAAATATTCAAGCATCACAGTTTAACCACTAACTCAATACAATATGTGATATTGTTTTGGGTAATCAATATTATTCATAATTAAGTTCAAGATTACACTTTAGTCATGACTACTCCATTGTCCCACTTATCCCGACGTACTGGGATAAGTGGAACAGCATTGTAAGCATGATTGTCTACACAAAATGAGAAAGGTGAAAGTACGCAGAACTGACAGTCACCAAGCCGTCCATTCATTAATACATGCGTTCCACTTACCCCAACTCCATGGGGTTAGTGGAACAGCAAATGCTTTAATGCTGCAATTGATGGAATATAACATTTTTCTCCCCTAATTTTAACAGTTAATTGAATAAATAGTTCCCTGCAAGAAGTTTTGGTGAAAAAAGTAGCACCATAAACACGATAAATAATTTTAAAACCAATTATCAGTAGCGTGTGCATCATTTCGATTTTCAAATTTACCGCCCTGACATCATGGTCTTATACATCGTCGGTGTTACCACGAACCGACGCTATTTCGTTTTTGAGCGAAAATGCAATTCTGAGAAAATCGCGTTTAAAGATCTCACAAGTTTTAGACAACGTTTTCAATGACTTTTCCTGTCTTATGTGTGAAAATTTTGACAGGGTGATGAGAGTGGAAGTTGTTCTTCCTATCCATAGTGTAATTTTAGTGTGAATTCAAAAGAATTACGATATTTCTGTCTTCAAACTCACTGCGTCGGTTCGTAAATCCATCGTTTCTTGCGCGCACCATAGGTTATGTACTTAAGCGCGGGTCTCACGAACCGACGTAAGTTGTATTACGCCGGTTCGTGGGACCCGCGCTGTAGGGCCTGCACAATAGGTAACGTGCAATACGCGTGTATTTACGAACCGTCGCTATTTCATTTTCGTATGTGTTTACATACAAATACTATTAGGGCTATACCTGCTTATCAACAATAACCTTATTAATTGAAATTAATTGTCATGTAATGATTATTGTGATGATTACAATACATTAGGTGATAATTATGATGATAATATAAGCCAGTTTCTCTTAATTGTTCTAAAAAGCGTGTTGTCCTTGTTTTCATCTTCATTTAGCATTGTTATTAGAGCTGTCGTTGATCGCTCCAAAGATTTCTTTGCCCTCCCCCCTCCTTTTTTGTGTGGATATATTATTCAACACTTTTGCATGTGGACATTTATCATTTGGTAATTAATATGTACTCGGTATACTGTGTTTCATATTTTTTTACCTTTTAATGTTTTTTTTTTACTTTTTTAACTTACTTTCTTTATTTTTCACATAATTTTTAATTCAAATTCAGTTCACTTCTTTCATAATAATTATGAATGTTTGTTCTAAGATGAAGGATACCGCTAAATATAGGGAAAAAGATGTGCCAGTCAGTAATGATTACTTGCATTTACTCATCTTTCATACTCATGCACTCTGTTATTTCTTTCTCTGAAATAATCTATTAATTTCTTTATTTCTTATTATTCCACATTATTTGTGACTTTTACTTTGTCACAATTTTTATCGGTGTCATTATTGTCATTTGGCTTGCATGCGAATTCACTCATAATTCCTCATTTTCCATCTTTCTCTTTCCTGCTCAACAGATTCTTTGATAGCTGCACTTGATCATATAAAAACATAAAACTCATCCTGCATGCACTCTTCGAAACTGATAAACTCCTAAAAATACATAAATATCAAAATTATCAGAATTTCAAGCTTCATTTTAAATATATAACAATGGTCATGTTTTATTATGCCTTTTGCAGCAATATATTGAAGAGGTACATTATATAATCGAAGAAACATAGGTTCTCAATAAAGTATCAAATTTGAATTATTCAGAGATGAGTAATGACAATGGGAAGGATAACAATTGTGGAAGAGCTCCATAAATCAATAAATATCTAATGGCAAATGGAGATGGAATCAATATTAAAGAATATGCGTAATTCAAGTTCATTATTACATCAGTTCTTGTGTGTTCACAAAAAGAGAAACACAGGTCGAACATGCGCACCAAATCTTACAATGTACATTTACATCTATAGAGTGCGGACGGAACATATACAAAAGAAAGAATAACATTCTCAAATTAATATATCAAGCATAATTATGTATATGAACATAAAAAGATGTTGCTGCATATGCATGAAGCTTGAGAGTGCTGCAACACACATTATGCTCAGATGGAAACTTGATGTATATCATACAAAAGAGAAGAGGTACTGCATGTACATGTAGTTACACTATTCACAGGACAGTAGAGAAAAAGCAAGAGAGAGAGAAGGAAATGGGTGTCTAAAATAGGTCGATGTAAGGAGTGCCAAGCCAATTAAGTCTCTAATAGAAGTCATACATATATGAAAAGGAAACAAATTAATCACAACATAAATGATCGTGCTCATACTAACCAATAATTAGCATCTAAAAATGTGTGTAGAAAGCCCATAATATCAGCCTTTCGCCCCGTAGGCTTGTTACATATGAGAAAAGAGAAATTTTGGCCGACCCCCCCCCCCCCCTCCGAATCCTTAATCCACCAGTACTATAAACACATGTGCTAGCAAATTCACAAGAGGGGTGGGGAAATTCGGCCAAAATTGTGTGTGGTTAAGATAATTAAAAAGAAAGGTCATCAGCAAAACTACGGGGTGGATGCAGACGAATTTTCATGTGATGACTAAAAAAAAAATGCAGCCAAAGGGGGAAAAAAAAAAAGGACGGTGGAGAGGGGCCAAGGCTAATTTGACTCCCCTCCCCCCCCCCCCCAAAAAAAAAACACGCCACTGTTCTACAGCACCTTTAAAGGACTCTTAATTTTCTTTTGTAAAAAACAAACGTCTCGAAGTAAAGAATTCCATATTGTAGGCGAAATGTAGACCGATACAGTGTACATCCCAAGCTATTAAAGAAAAAAAAAAAACAGATTATGAATATTATTTAAAGTAAGAATTTCAGTGCGTTTAATCATCTTTAGTCGAGTTGCAAATGACATGTGCATATTTAATAAGAGCAGTTAACTTCGAAGCGCCCCCAAGCCCTTCTATATTTAATCATTCATGTCTAAAGGTAGTGCTAGGGCATCCCGGTGGTCTAGTGGTTATGGTGCTGGTCTAGTAATCCGGAGGTCGTGGGTTCGAATCCCGCTTGGGCTGCCTGTGATTTCTTTTTTTTTTCACAGCAGCCCACAAACTGCACACTGCAGTTGCATGTGTTACTACGGATGGAGACAAATGAATAATCTATTATTTTAATATACAATGTCTGACATCCTTTTTGTAATCACTTTCTTTAATTGTACATTTTGAGACATAATGAATTATTATTAAAAGAAATCATATTTCTGTATTTTGTTGTGAGTTTGCATGGGAGCATACACGTATCATAATTTACAATTTTAGTTAAATAAAGAACATCTCATAACAGAACTGTCTAGTGATGGTTGAATGATTATGTCAATTTGTTATAAGTCCTATCAGTTATATGGAGTGCATTTCCCATGTTTATAAGAATCATACGTTACACATTCAAAGTAGGTTGAAGACAACAAAATAATAAATAAAAGAATAAAGGAGAATAGAATGAATTACAGTTTGAGGCGAGTTTGGCATGTCATTAACTGGATTAATATTATCATCTAGCAGAGATGCATATTTGATTATTTGTGGCATTAATTTCATAAAAATACATACATGTATAACATGTCTCAATCAACATTCAGAATGTTTGCAAAATGTAGATGAACATGTATCATGAACATGGTTGAAGATGAAGCTGGAACTTTTTGTTAATGGGTCTAAGCTACCATTTGTGACTCTCATAAATCTGTTTTCTGTGAAAATTCGTACAGCGAGCTAAAAGTTTCTGATATACACATTTTGACAGTGTGACACATTTGGTTATGCCCCCGACAATTTAGATTGACTCTCGCAATTATCACCGTTTACGAAAAATAAATCAGTGAAGGGCATATTAATCCTCAGTCGATAACTATTACAACTATGCAATGATTATTCAACCATCTAACTTCATCTGTTTACAGCATCATCTGAATATTGCCAATGTGCACTTAGAAATTTATCAAGATGTATCACAAGGTTATGATTACCACACAAAACCTTCAAGATTTATTATCATGAAATACATACCAATGAACACTTAAAGAAAATCTAACATTCCATATCCACATGAAGCTTGCCTTGATATAAATGTCTCTCAGTAGTGTTATTAAAGTGTAGCAAAATTGTAATTACGACATCACAGAATGGAATGCATGTTTTCACCTTCAATCTTAGAATCTTCTTTCATGTTTCCACTTTACAATCACATTTTAATGTAGATATACCGTCCTTATGTTGTCGCCCTTTATCCCAAGTTCTCCCTTCTATCCTATCTGTAGATTGTCTTCTTTCCGAAGCCATTGTATTCACATTCCTTGATGATAAGCACGATGCTGTACTTTTTTTCTTCTCTGAAACAGTCCAGCTCTTCGCTACTGCATGGCATCAGTCATGTGAAAGAAAAGACAGAAATTAAGAACTTTCGATTAAAATCAAACATCATGATACAAGATACAACTTTCATTTTGAGAAAAAGAAATCAGCCAACTAAGCTGTAGTTGAAATCATTTTGCTCTATTTATATTAAACATAAAACAAAATGGTATACAGGATCAAAGAATGTCAAAAAGTACTGCTGTTCGTCTTTGATGCATATTCAAATGGTCTCGCCTTTTACATATTTTAATGATGCAAGATCTTATGTCTAGCACTTAGTAAGTCTCATGTAGAAATTAAATTATCATTCACATGAATAAATCTACATGTCCTTGTAAATAAGGCATTGCTTTGAAAAAGCTGAATATTACTAACTGCATTTGGGAAACAGTCTACGACAATCAAACTTCTTTATTATCAGAGACTTTAACATCTTGATTAGACCTAGACTCTAATTACCATTGTATTCACATCCGTTGATGATGTACCTGACCCTGTACTTTTTCTTTTCTTTTCTGAGACAGTCCAGTTCTTCGCTACTACATGGCACCAGTCATCTGAAAGAAAAGAAAGAAATTAAGAACTTTTGATTAAAATCAAACATCATGGTACAAGATACAACTTTAATTTTGAGAAAAAAAAAAAAAGAAATCAGCCAACAAAACTGAAGTTGAAATTATTTTGCTGTATTTATATTAAACATAAAACAAAATGGTAGGCCTATGCAGGATCAAAGAATGTCAAAATATACTGCTGTTCGTCTTTGATCCATATTCAAATTGTCCCGTCATTTACACATTTTAATGATGCAAGATCTTATGTCTAGCACTTAGTAAGTCTCATGTAGAAATTGAATTATCATTCACATGAATATAAATCTACATGTACTTGTAAACAAGGCATTGCATTGAAGTAGCTGAATATTACTACCTGCATTTGGGAAACAGTCTACGACAATCAAACCTGTTTCTTATCAGAGACTGTATCATCTTAATTAGACCTAGACTCTACATTATCATTCAGCTTTTAAAGGTATTAACCATTCACCTATAAAACAGTGGCATTGTCATGTGCATCATATTTCTTTGATACTGCACATATTTTCATGAAGTCTGTGCAAGAATGCAAATGAAACACGTCTGCTGTTTGGTATTTATCAAAAAAAAATCACTAACCCGGAAGTCCTTGGCCTTAGGAATAACACGTGGCGAGTTAGCAGGAATTGACATTAAAATAGAATAAGAATAGATCTACTAAATAGGCCTTTGCCTCATGAATGTCTGGTCTAATTATAGACTAAGTGAAGTCTAGACCTTTCACTTTTAAGTTACACAGATTTCATATTACTTAGATCTAGACTACATCTAAATCTAGACATCTAATACTATTAGATCTTGGCAACTTTTGTCTTTGTGACACGAAATTAACACGTCACGGATGATATTTCGGCGATGTCCAACAGGATGACAGTACCACTATTACTAAATCAGTAAGTTGACATAGATAACTAACATCAACTTGTTAAAGTACGTTAGAGATGGCACCATATACAATAACCGGTGACACTGACACTGACAGATCTAGCGACTACGTTTAGACTAACGTTAAAGAGTGAGACTCGCCATCTCAGTAAGTCGGCCAAAGACAAAGTCAATACAGGGCTAAGTCAGTGTTACTGTTACGTTAGGCCTAACAAACGTTAACGGTTACTCGGTAAGGTTAGGTTTACCAGGACTCAAGAGTCCTGGTTAAATCAGTCGAGGGACATTTCTTAGGAAGTCCTTCGATTCCAAGAATAAAAAGAGTGAAAGAACAAAGGGGAAAAAAGGAAAGAAGAAAGGACAAAAGATTATGTATGGCTGCTGTGGAAATCGACAGCGCCACTGTATCACTATCAATCAAGCATAAATATACAAACGCCATTTGGTTGGGCCACATTCACAAGTTTTAGGGGAAAAAAGCCCCACCGCTGTGCTTAGGTACTCCACTCGAACTAACGTTAGACATACACTACACACAGTACGGTACTAGGGCTGAATTCACAAGTATACTTTCACACTGCACTGTACAGGAAAGCCACCTAACCTGTAGAGTACTCGTAGTGTTTAGGTAGTACTAGTAGCACTAGACCACATACTGTCATAGATGACATCTACACCAACGCTGCACACTGGCACTGGTCAGACGGTCCCTGACCAGGAAAAATCACTGTTGGACACTGACCAGTAACTTTTTCAGGAATGGACCAGTAAAGATTGGGGAAAAAATGGGTGGACTCTACCTACTATTACCACTAGTCTAGATGTAGATCTAGAGCTAGACTACCGGTATGGCTCTGAACTGTGTTAATTTGACTTGGTCTTAGACTGCAGCTGATCTTAGTTTTAGTAACTGGTATTACAAGTAAAGTCTTAACTTAGACTTAATAGTTAGACTTGAAAGTAAAAGTCTAACATGTCTAACTTTATTCTTTACTCTTCCTTTGAGTTTTACTGTTAGACTTTTAATTTATTTTTTTTTTTTAGTTTAGTACGCCTACTTTGTCAATCTCATGATTTCATTTTCAACTCAAAAGTCAAGGCTAGTTTTAGTGTCTTCGAGACTTTGAAATCTTGCAATCTGCATGTCTTGCACACAGACGTTACGACTATAGTACTCAGTAGTCTCAGAAGTAACGTCTAACGACATAAGTTGAAAAGAAACAATAAATAATATGATTTGGGATCTAATTTGAAATTGTATGGCGTTTACAGACTAGGCTTCATAAGCATCACGCGATTGAATACATGGGACTACACACTACCGCAATTAATGGTTATGGTAGTCCAACTGAAACTGTTATTTTGAGCATGATTTTAATAGGATTATAGCTTACCATTCACTTCACTCGTGGACAGTGGGCTGGCTTAGGCCGTCATTCATCTTTCAGAAGGCTTGGTTCTCACTCTGAGATCTGGATTAGGGCCAAAACCTAATTCTAGGCCAGTAAGTTGAACAAAGCTCAAAGTAATGCAACTGCGACGGTTCGTGAAACCCGCATTGCTCTTCACCGTAGCAATTCGGGTTTTACGAACCGGCGTATCTTTCGTGCGTCGGTTCGTGAAACTCGTTTTTCTCAATTTCTCGATATTTCGAGTACCGTCGTTTTTTTCTTTCTTTGATAAAATTAAGAATAATTACTTTTGTGATCTAAAATTTTGGGATTTGGTAGAGTTTTGAAAGCACTTTCATTTGGTACCAATATCTCGATTTTGAAAATTTTGACCAAAATCGAAATAGCGTCAGTTCGTGAAAACGCCGACGACATGGCACAAGATGCAATTTCTATGAGTAATTTAGTCCTCAAAATTATCAATTTTACTTAAGAAATAATCTTCTAAAAACTAAAAACGATTCTTTTCAGGAGTTTTCGGACCTGTAAACTTGTCAATGAAATATTTTGAAGAAACAATAAGCCTAAAATGAGTCTGAATAAAACAAAGCACTAATCGGAAGTTCTATCACCTCGATGATGACGTCGCTCTCAACACGCCGTCGATCAATATTTAATCTGAGGAGATAATACCCGATATTAAACTAAAAGATAAAAAAAGAAAAAAAATCTACTTATGTTTTGTTGAACGTCTAGTTACCTGTTGTACAATCTTTCAATCACGACACAAAAATACGCTTTTTTAATCAAATAGGACACCAAACGTCATATCCACTGTTGTTTATAGAATAGTTACGGCTCAAAATCTTGGAGTGAGGTTGTGGGATGTTCAGGATTTTTGACGATTTTAGCTCTGATAATTCTAATACTTGTCACAATGAAGGCATCCATTTTGTTTCTACGTAGTTGTTTGTTCGCAAAAAACTTTTACTCCACTAATGTCTTCTCCTAAATAACCCATAATACGTACCCATAATCCTTTTAGTGTTCCACTTACCTCAGTGTTCCAGTTACCCCACTTTACCCTAATGAAATATATACCACCTAAAATCACACATCCCCACATAACAAAACAAATATCGTATTAAATCTCCGACATGTTATCATACAAACATCATTATCTGTATCGTTAGCGGCAGGTCCCCTGATTTAGCGGCTATTCTTTTTATAATGTAGGTTATAGTTTACACCTTGCAATGTATATACCAAACAACAATTATAAAAGACTGTTTTAGTAGGGCCTACTTTTAGTTTACCTTACCTAATCTTCCATATACACTCAAGAAAAAAGTAAGTTACCCCAGCATTTTTGCATATATTCATTATCTCAAAAAGTACTTTACCGATTTTCAAAATTCAAACTGGAATGAAAAGGGAATTTTATTACTCATAACATGAATGGCATATCATTGACAGCAGATATCATTACTGGTGTGAAAAAATGCATTTTATGTCAAAATGCATGGGAAAAAAGTTGCACTTAAGGTTTATATGAAGCAAATTGTGTACATTTCCTATGCAAGTTAGCAAATGACCTTTTTAGATTGCTATGTAATTCTCAGGAATTTCTTAAGGTACAATGTGCTTCCCTATAAAAAACAGATGTTATGGATTCTTTTCAAACAATATGCCTTTTCAATATGAAAATGTTGGTCGAAGCCACGTGCTTTTTAATTCCACTTTGGTTTAATCACATTAATGTGCTTATGGCCATTTTGCATCATGCCGCGTCTGCAAATTCTTAAAAGAGGTAGAGCTACAGCTTCCGTAGAAGCCGATGGCCAGGAGACTAGGGGTTTCGCCCAATGCCATAAGGAAACTATAGAGCAAAGTTTCAGGAAACTGGAGAGGTCAAAGATTTGCCAAGAAGTGGCCGACCAAGTATTTGTGTAAAAGTCAACGCAAATCACCAAAGTGCAACTTTTTTCCATGCATTTTGACATAAAATGCATTTTTTCACACCAATAATGATATCTGGTGGCAATGATATGCCATTCATGTTATTAGTAATAAAATTCCTTATCCGTTTGAATTATGAAAATCGGTAAAATATTTTTTGAGATATATCAAAAAATGCTAGGGGGAACTTACTTTTTTGGTTGAGTGTATGATTGCATTCAAATCATATGAGAACTCAGTGGGGTCAACCAACAAGACAGTGTAATACGAATGCCATGCTGACCCAGGCATGCAGACTAGTTAGATACATTACCGATGCAGCTTGTGCCGATAGTTCTTTTACAGGCCTAAACAAAAGGACTGATTTCACGGAGCAGCGAACGATTTGCGAAAGATCTAGATGCCAATGTCGAAAATGGCAAAATCTAACTTGATCGTATATCAGTCTGCAAAAGATCGTCAAACCTGCGGGGGTTACAATTTCGAGAATATCTCGCGTGTTTCGCGAAATCCGCAAAGTTCTTCAGTTCATTTTACGACATTATTCGCAAACTGTTCCCGTAGGACCACCTTTTGAGGCATTCTCACGAACGTTTGGTGAATGTTCAGAGGCAAATCCACCTCATTTGAATCTGACCTGTAGGGCCTATGAAGCTCGTAGCCGAGGTGACCGACTTCATACCATCCAGTTCATCAAGAAAAGTGTGAAAATTGCAACATGTTTACAGTAATCGTGTGGATCGCGACAGTATTGTTGCAATATCCGGCAGCCCCCTATCCTTGATGTCACGTGACGCAGATGATGGCCATCAAGTGAAGATGTTTTGTAGAATCACGCCGTATTATTGCCAGATCCCCTTTCACGGGTCAGTCGGAATTACTTTTATGATGATGCCCTAATCATAATTGCGCAAAATGATCCTTCATTGAACGGAAACAGACACGTGATATTAGCATTTATTGAACATAAACTTTAAACTGGGCCCACACCATGGGAATGAGGTTTTATCATTACAGTCACACATTGCCATGGACCATACTGCTAAATTTACCTGCCATGACATCAGGAAATGACGACTTGCCATGCATTAACAGTCATAGTCATGGTGTAGTCGAGTTTCATTCACAACATTCATTGCATGAGTGAAGCACCGTGTGTGATACGATAAGAATTTGATCCTTTGCTTGTGACGCTGAGAAATAGACTATACTGCATTCGGGTTTTTTTTTTTTTTTTTGGGGGGGGGGGGGGGGGAGGGGGTGAGTAGGCCCTACACGATTAACATACGCAAACAATGTGGGGAGAAGAGATTACTGAATAGCCAAGGACCTTCCCACACACAGCGGTTCTTCAACTACTATGATAATATCCCCTATGTATGCATATTAAAATCTCGATTATAGGGTTATAGAAGTTTGTACTTTGATATAATCATAACCACTGATGCATTTACTATACATTTCATTTATGATTTTTAATTGCTTTATCCTATAAATGGGACATTGACACACTGGTCCGTTGCCAGTAGGCCTACTTTTCACGGCCAAATTCGACCAAACTTTATGTTTTCATGGTCAGATTTCACAGGTATTTTTTTTAAATCTACTCCATTGATATAAGTAAACATAATTATTTCATCAGTATGCGGTGTCATGGAAATTCATGCTTATACGGTTCATTTCAGCTATTCTTATTTCATAATCATGGGGTGTCCCCTCATGGAAAATCATGCTTGAACACGGTTCATTTCAGCTGTACGTCATGGTATAGCCAATACTCATCTACGTATAGGCCTATTCTTATCTACTTATCGATATAGAATATTGAAGTAGTTTGATATAATCATAATCATAGACATTATTACATTACATTTCATCCACAACATTCAATCTTAGGCCTAGATAAATGAGACATTGACACAGGTTGCCAACACTTTTTATGGCCAAAAGTCAGTCTAAGGGCCAAATTCAGCCAAATTATGTGAAAGGTTCTGAGCGACGCGGGTTTCTTCTTCTTCTTCTTCTTTCAGGTGAAGAACTGACCTCTGGGAAGAGTATTTTCGTACTTTGTGCAGTGCTGAAACTAGTGTACCATGCTGCATTGTTTGATGTTGTTTTGTTGCAATAATGTATATACACTATAACGTGCACTTTATGTAATATAAATATACAATAGGGGTCCTATATTTGATTTGATTTGATTTGATTTATTTATTCTCTGTATGCCATTTTTTTTTCTCAAATACATCAACTTTCTGCAATTTCATTAACAAAGTACAAAATACCGGTAGTATACTTTATACAATTTTCATCATTTTCATCAATTATGCAGTACATCTGTAGTATAATTACATGAGTAACGTGTTAATAATTTGCATACAGAACGATTGCCAATAATAAGCACAACGCTTGACTGTTTGGCAACCGATAACAAATAACATTATAGTGAAGAAAAACAAGAGGGTCCAACATGATGCTCGTGGAATAAGGGTTAGGGAGAGGGAGAGAGAGAGAGAGAGAGAGAGAGAGAGAGAGAAGAAGAAGAAGAAGAAAGGAAGGGGAGGAGATGATAAAAACCTCCGGATACTAGTCTCGCCAGATCAACTCGACATACCTCTATACTTAGACACATACATACATGCACATACTGTATTTATACTAATAAATTACAGTGATGTATTCACATAATAAGTGTTGCTTTTGTCTTTTAAAAGTTACATTGAATGAGAAAGAGAGAAAAAGAGAAGAAGACAAAAAGCAATCATCTACGCAGCATAAATTTCTACGTGCCCTTTCAGGGCATGACGTTACAGTGAACCGTGATTTGCCCGACATAACATGAATAATGAACAACAGAGAAGGAATGAATCCCAGTGGATCAGAGGAGGACAGTATACTGCAGGTGCATCCGCACGTGCAGAGACTCGGAGAGATAGAAACATAATAGATACAACAATGAACAAAGAATGAGTCATCAAGTGTTTCTACAGAAGGTATCACCGGTACTGTGAAATCAACATTTTCTTTACTGCTTTTTTAAATGAATGAATAGACTTAATGTTACGTAATTCAAGTGGAAGTCTATTCCAGATATCTGGGCCAGTATGTCTTACTGATTTGTGTGCTAGGAGTGTTTTAGGGTTACTCAATTTAGTGTACATCCATTGCTTGCCTTGTAGGATAAGAATGGATTTCTGAGTTCAGCTGGAACATATCAATAAATGAAGAGGGTAATAAGTCAGTATTAAAGCGGAACATCAAAGTGTATTTTGTAAAGTGTGGATGTCGGTCACCTTTAAGATCTTAAAGCAGAAGAAAAGGGGATCCGTGTGATCATTATAACCAGCATTTGCACATAATATACGAATAACTTTCTTTTGCAATTTTAATATAGTATTGTTAGCAGACACCGAGTTTGCCCATATCATAATATTACAATAAGAAATGTATGGTAGGATGAGTGCATTATAAAGCATAATCAAGATATCAAAAGATAAACAATGTCTGAGTTTACATAATATTCCAACATTACGAGCAATAGGAGATGAAATATATTTCACATGATCATTCCAAGTAAGAGTTTCATTAATTACAATTCCAAGAAATTTAGTGGATGTTGTCCTCTCAAGAGGAATGCCGTCTATTTTTAGAATACATTCAGTGTCACTACAAATCAGTTTCCTTGGATGTTTGAAGTGCATATAATTTGTTTTCTTTACATTCAAAGATAAGATATTACTTGCATTATATGCACTTTCTCCGTGCATTTAGATACTCACTTTTTCCAGATTTAAAGTGTTGACCCGGAAGTATTTGCTTCATTGATATTCTCAGTCTCATTGATGCTGCTCCTTTTAAATTCTAGATACATGACTTCATCAACTCATCGCCGTTCCATTTGAGTAACATAGTCTAAATGTCAATTATGTTTTGCTTTAAAATTCCATAGGTAGTGTGTGTGTGTGTGTGTGTGTGTGTGTGCACTTAGAATCCATCCATGTATGTTAAAGCCACTGTATAATTCTGGTTTATGGTAAAAATTAGAAACTCTCCTTTTGAAAGGGTCCTTACCTGTGGAGAAGTGAGGGTTAAAAAGTAAAAAAAAAAAAAAATTGCTGCTCCCTCTTGTGGTCATATATCACTAGCCGATAAAATGAATTTTAAATTGACTCGAGGGGGGGGGGGGGCAATAAATTTGGTGTCAATTTTTTTGGTCTCTGGGGTGTGGTTGCTGCGCTTCTTGAGGGATTCCACTAGAATTATTCTATGGCTTTAATATGTTTTTATATTAGTGAGTTGTTATATTACATCTCTTAACTTGCCTTATTTCAGGGGTCTTATTATACAAGCTTGCTTTTCTAAGACCCCTCCACTTTACATCTATAATGCATCTACATGCATTGTCAATTTATATTCAAATATTCTGCAAATTGTTTTAATCACATATATTCAACAATGTATTCCTTGTTACATATCTTATGTAATTTTTTTATTGTAGAAACTTTGAATAAACTTGAAACTTGAAACTTGAAACACTATGAAATTGTACTTTAGTAAGAGATGTTTGCATACACACAAAACAACATGCAGTTTATCTGTTTCAAGATACAGCTGTATTATGTCCCACGAGTTCAATAGGCCTAAGTTAAATATTATGATCAAAACTTTCTTAGTGTCGGTCTATCAGCGCATGAGAAATTAATGAAGGTATATAATGCGGGTGTAAGAATTTGGCAGCTTCTCTCGCGAGCTCGTACGCCCCTAGACAGAAAGATCCGTCTGTCCGGAGGACTCTTTTATATTTTGCCATTAACGCTGTGCTCCGTAGACATACGGAGGGGATCCGTGAAGCCAGACGTAGTCTCCGCGGAACATTCCCAGACGGACAGATACAGACCAATCTTTCGGTCAAGTACGCCCCATAACCCAGCAGCAGACGCTGTATATGCGATTAGATACTGCCTCGATTGCATCGCACGCACGGCGTACCATACGTCCAATATGGCTGCCTCCATGGATAAATCTAGACTGAACAGTACTGGTGTCGAAAGGGCCACTGATCAACAGAATGACGAGGTTTCGTCGAGCAGTGAAGACTATGATGATCTAGAAGCACACAGAAGTAACAGACCAACATCAGAGCAACCGGATTCTAGCCTTCGAAGGCATTCAAACGAGGCAATGGCGGCTCGTACTGCGCAGAGCACGATCACAGCCGGACCACAGCCATCAGACTTCGAACGTGCCGCCGACGTTGGCCCAGCGGAGCAGGCTACCTCCAGCTCCAGCGTGTCTAGCACAGGGACCGCCGCGGCTGCCGCGTCGGTCACGTCGGTGGCTGATAATGTTCTGAGTATGAACAAGAACGCAGAAGATGCTCACCCTTCGTTGTCTGTGTTTAGGATACCCACAAGCCAAAGTAGCAAGAATAATTCTAATGATTCTGATCTCGCTTCCTCAGATTTAGTTCCTGTAAATTTAAGCATAGAGCCCGAGGATGCAAAAAGTGTAGCTGTGCCTGTAACCGTAGGCCAAGATAGAGAAGAGAGGAACAAAAACACATCATCAGGATCAGGATGCACCACCATGGAACACAAATCGGATGCACCCTCAAACTCAAAGTCTGATGTGGAGAGAGAAAGAACCATGAGCTCTTCCACCTCTCCTGCAAAATCCTGCAGTGCCAGCAGTGGAAGTGGTGACTCCAAAGATTCATTTGCATTTGTTCTGCCCAAGGCTTTACCAAAAGTTAAGGCGCACCCCAAGCACAGTGCATTCCAAGGAGGTGAAAGCAATCTGATGAAGGAGGTAGTGCCTGCAGAGATACAGAAGAGAAGTATGCTTCCCTCCAAAGAAAATAAAAACCAATCGGTAGAGAAAGAGAAGGCAGCTGTCACACCACCTCTTTCTTACAAGGAGCCATCTTGGAGTGGTCTTCCATCATGTGAGTACCACCTGGAGGTGTTGAAGAATGGCACCATTTTGTCCAGAATTGCACTCAATGACAAACCTTTCCATGTTTTTGGAAGACTTGCAGCATGTGACGTTCAGCTCGATCATCCATCCTTGTCCAGATACCACCTGATTCTTCAGTATAGACTTGTTGGTGACAGTGACCATGATCCAGGCTTTTATGTCTATGACCTTGGCAGTACACACGGCTCTTTCCTGAACAAGCACAAACTGAATGCCAAAGCATTCTACAGGATGAAAGTTGGGCATCTCTTTAAGCTTGGAGGGAGCACACGGTTATTCATACTACAGGTCTGTATTATGTAGCATTGATGATGACATTTTTTTTTTTTTTTTTTTTGCCTTTCCCCCTCAATTTCATTTTCATCAGAAAGTTTGCATATGATGGGCTCACATGACTTTGTCTTCTTAAAGGTAATCAAGTTTTCGGTTACTATTATACTACACTTTGTGATCTTTGGTATGAAATGGTAGGAGCAAAATAGAAGTGACTAGAACTAGTTAGCAGATATTTAATCACTGTCTGAGTGTTTTCATAGATTAGCATGCACCTTTCAAAAGTTGCTTTGGTTTATCTTTTAATGATAAGGTCAAGACAAAGGCAGATGATTAATGGGATGGGGCGAGTGTGTTCATGTAACTTTAGCTCTGTGCATTAGAAATGTGCATGTTGAAATTTCCCACCAGGGTCCTCCTGATGACCAGGAGCAAGAGGCAGAGCTGAGCATCACAGAGCTGAAGGAGCTGAGAGATAAACAGATGCTGGAGGCAGAGGAGAAGAAGAATAGGAGGAAACAAGAGGAGGAAGAGAAGGAGAAGAAGAAATTGCAGGAAGAAAAGTCTGGTGGTATCGACTGGGGCATGGGTAGGTTCTTTCCCCTCCCCTTAAAGGCATTATTTGCCATTTGCAGGTGAAACAAAAACCCAGCTTTAGTGCTACAAAAACCCAGCTTTAGTGCTTCAAAATCATTCTGAAGCGTGAGTTAGAGATAGAAACAACCAATGTAGAAATGTTAATCCATGTAATCAATATAAAGTATTGTTAGATATACACAAATGTGAATAAGAGTTATGATAAAATTGTTTCTAGAATAAACTGTGTACAGTTATGGTTCATTGAGAAAAATAGAGATTTCCTTATGAATATTTTAGGCTTTATTGTGAAATTTTTATATGTTTTTTTTAGATGTTTTGTGATACAACTGACCTACACATATGCACCAAATGTGATTTTTAGAATCACTGCTCGTAATGGTAAACAATACTTTTAATGCTGATATCAAGTTTTCAGAATCAATACAGCAGTCAATTTTAATTCATTAATTTTGTTTATAGCTTTGTCTCAGTGTCACCTGTCAGAAAATATTTATCCTTTCAACAAACTGGAAGTTAACACGACAGAAAGATTCTCTCATGGCCGTCAATTTCAGTAGCTGAGACAGAGATTTGTAACTTGGTCTGTTACTCTTGCCGCCTGTTAGTCAGTCATGCAGAAATTTAGTTGACTGAAGAAATAATGAAATATAGTTTTTTTTATCTATTTTCTTAAACAGGATGGGATGAGCCAGAGGATGATGACGAAGAACCTGATGCGGAGAATCCCTTTTCCATGGAAACACAAGAAGAGCGTGAGGCATCCTATGTGAAGGATCCTAAGAAGACACTCAGAGGCTTCTTTGAGAGAGAAGGTTGGTGTCTAAAAGAGAAGAAAACAGGAGGTATCTTCTCTCTTACCGAATTTCCTCTTCTCAAAGATGTACTTCAATATCACCCACTATATCATTCTTCCCTCTCCTGATTTCTTCTAAGCTGCATTACAATAACATACATGTTACATTTAGAAAAAAAGATGCAGTTTAAATGTTCATATTGTCCTAAGACTCATTATAAGAAGAAGAAGAGAAAGAACAACAACAACAGAATAAACTACTGAGTGAAAAAAAAAAGATGTCCACTTTCCTATTATTTTTTAAGTTCAATCTTTCTTTGTTAAACGACATTAAAAGTTATTAATTTATTGCAACTGTCTTGACTTGTATGATCACAGAAGCAACGACACAACCATTGCCAAACCCTTTACAGGAAATTGGTCTGTCTCTGTGAGTGTAGTGAAGTTTGACATTGCTGTATTTTATGCTATTATCCTTTAGATATTGAGCTGGAATATGAAGTTGATGAGAAGCAATCGGGCTACAGCCATCAGTATGTCTGCAGAGTGCAGTAAGTATGAAAGGACTGTATGAACAACATAGAGCAAACAGTCACAATTATTGTGATGAATTGACAACTTGACTCTCATTGAGAAAATATAATTTCAGGTGTCAAATAAGAATATTGGCATTTTATGAGAAATATATATCCAAATTATTATGGTATTGTTATGTGTCCAACATATATAAAAATCAATTACTTTCTTCTAGATTAACAAGAAGTCTTCTTTAGATGAGAGATGAAAGCAAAAGAATTTGTCCCAAACACAATTGTAAGTCATGTGAATTTCAATGTTGGCTATCACAATTGTTTTGCCAATTAAAGTGGACTTGAAATATATAGAAGAGAATTTGCCCCCTTGGGTGCTTTTCTACTTATATGAGATTGTATCTCCTAGAGAAGTAAATGCAATATTATCTTCAATGTGTCACAACATAATTTTCTGATGGACTGCAGTGTTGTTCACACAGTTGGTTGAATGTTGTGAAAACATATTTCACTTTCCCTCAGGTATATATTCGAATGAAGGTAATGTGCATTTGTTGAGCCACTGAGGTCAAAACTTCAGAAAATGTCCTGCAGTGGATTTGGGGTAGTGTTTGAACAATGCTGCATGTTTTTTGTACAATAGTTGCAATAGCACCGTACTATAAATGCTCAAATTGAAACTTGTGCCTTCTGCCTGTTCTTCGTCAGATTACCATTGGACGATGCCATGGGTAATCCTATCTATGCAGAGGCTGCTGTGTCGGGCAAGAAGAAGGAGGCAGTGGTGGCCTGCGCCCTGGAAGCCTGTCGCATCCTTGATGCCCATGGTGTCCTCCGACAGGCTACGCATGGTACGTCACTGTTCCCATGGATACGTGCAGGAGCTCGCAGTATTAACAAGATAACCAGATAGTGTTTACAGATGCAAAGATGCTTCTAATTCTCTACTGTTTTTTTTTTTTTTTAAACCAGTACTGAATATTGCTGTGGTTCTTAGTGTTTATAGGATATGCAGTGAAATGATGCAAGTAGAGCGAAGGAAATCAACATCTTGGACGACTACTCATTGTTCATCTCATAACTTAAGCAATCGCAACTTCAATCACCCACGATGACCAACAGCATTACACTATGTTGTGATTTGCAGTTTTGCCATTTTGCTCATTGAATGATGACTTGTTCCTGCAGTAAGAATGATGTCATATGAAAAGAATGTGTAACAAACACCACAAGAAACAACACTCAAAATTTACAGAATTTTTATATTCTGTATGATGTATCTTTGAAATAGCCCTTCAAGCTAAGTCATATAAACCAGTATGACATCATTACTGATGAGCAAGTTTCACTTGATTTAGTAAGCCATGAAAATTCTTCAAAATTGTTCCACTGTAAATATTGCAATCATGCACATTTTTTTTTTTTTTTGGTAGTAATAGAATTCATATGTACAGGAAGAAAATGAAAAGGGAATAATGTTTTACATGGTCATGTTTTTGTAAGTGAGAGTGGATATGGTATCAGGAATGTTTGCTCTCATTAATCCAAAATATAAGCATGTTTTTCTGAAGTTTTCTTGACATTGATGCACCTTTATTTCTTTTTCTGCGAAGAGAGCAAGAAGAGGAAGGCCAAGGATTGGGCCCAGGATGATTACTATGACAGTGATGATGACACGTACCTGGATCGGACAGGTATCGTTGAGAAGAAGCGGAAACAGAGGATGAAGAAAGCCGGTGTGATTGAAGAGAAGGCGGAAACATTTGACTCACTGGTCAGTCTTAATGAGTGGACGAAATATGAATTGACCTACTTTCTGATACATTCTTTTAATAGATGCATTCATGTGTGTACAGTAATATGTGCGTGGAGGCACAATGGTAAGTATGCCTTGGGCATGCGTTGGGCTAGGTGTTGGACACCTTTGTGAGTAGAGTATACATACAATTTCTAAATTATGCCATAGATCTCTTGCACAAATATGTATACCATTTGAAGTGACGTAGATCTTGATCAAATCAGTTTTTATTCTTGTGTGATAATACAAAAATTTAATCTATCATACTTCAGTTGTCACAATTTATAGTGCATTAATAAAGTCCTCTTGTATTTTTTCTCCATAATCAATGTTTTCTTCACATTTAACTAACTGGCTCACATCTGTTATTGCTAGTTTGTTATCATTTAGCCATGTCGATGTGATTACCTGATTCTTCTTGCGCTAATTTTGATTTTTAATGTGTCCTGGTACTCTTGTTTGCAGACTGCCAAACTTAGCGAAGTTGACAAGGAGCTTGAGAGGGCTGAGATACAACTTGAAGAAGCCAAGAAAGGTAAGTTCATCGATAATCTTGTTTGCATTGATTTTTGCATGAATTAGCCAAATTTTTTGCTCAGAAAAAAAAAGAAAGTCCCTATGACATACCTGCAATACAGGACTGTCATGTTCTGAACAATGTGAATGTGCCATGATGGCTAATTTTGAATGTGCAAGGCTATGATTGTATCATTAGCTGCAAACCCACACCTTGATATGCATATTAGTTTATTCAGACTGAAGATTAAATTGTGCAGGGACATCAAAGAATTCCCACCTACCTCATGCGCATAAATGATATTGTTGGTCGAGAAAGATAAGGGCACAGAAAGGTGTCACTAACCCCATGACATTAACACCCTTATCTGTATGCACCCAGAATCACCACAATCTTTATATTATGTAATATGATTTTCTGTTTGTATTCTATGTCCGTTTGTGTTTTATGTTGAATTGCCAAATAAATAATAATAATAATGATAATAATAATCGATGATGTATATCAAGTTGTCAAGTTTTTATTTTCATCCCGACCGCCTCCTGCCCCACCTTTAGCAAAACCAGCATCTGGAAGCTCTGACAGCCTGGATGACTTCATCGCCAGCCTGAAGGCAGGAGGGAGCTCCCACGACAGGGCCCAGCGAGCCAAGCTGAAGCTGAAGGTAGTGGATCTGAGGAAAGAACAGTTCCGGCTCCAGAAGCTGGTCCAGCTAGCTAGGCCTGCCTCCATGCCAGAGGCACCCAAGTGAGTCTTTCTTACTCCTACATGAGCATACAGGCCCTGTCAACTGATGTATGAGTAAGAGTAGTACCCATACATCTCAGTCCCAATTTATGATTCAAGTCCAGAAACATGTGTGAGATAGACAGAATTGCAGTGATTGAAGATCTCTTTTTCTATTTTCAAACTTTCACTTTATTTTTCGCTTCATGAGACATGCTCCGGCACATAATGGCAAGTGTCCACTAATTCTTTACTTACAGGAAAATAATTGTAAACAAGAAACCAGAAAAAACAAACAAACAGTATGTAAACGTAACATTATTTCATTATTTCAATTTTAAAGATTTGTCTTGTTTGGCATTGATGTTTATTATAATATTCATGCCAGTGCAATGGAAGAATGGGTCACTGCTGCTTCTAATATATCACAGGAAAGGAGAGATACAAATACCCTGTGCAGCACCTCCTTCCAGTTTCCGTTTCGTTATTTTTCAGTCTGTCGACGATGGAATGTTGTGTTTTCGTGTGATATCCTGGACATGTGATGCCCTCCTGCTCCTCCAATTCACTCCTTTTGCTATCTGTTGGAGTGATGGATACGCTGACACTATTTTTCATTCATTTTTTTTTTCTCTCACTGAATCTGCCTACATTGTAAATAAAAAAAGAAAGAACAGATACAGTTCAAACTTTCTTCTTTCTCTGTTTCTGTCTGTAGAACCAAAATATTGCCCAGAGGTAAATTGAATGCAATGGTTGGCTCCATGAAGTCAAGGACAAGTTTCAAGGACAAGTTCAAGCCAAAGGTCAGTGCTTATGTCAGCTAACACAGTCAGTAACATGGCTGCACTGCAATTGAGAGGTTTTGGATTCAAAGCCCCATGATACCAGCTGAACCAGTATTGTATGTTCTCATGCCATGCCTCCTGTTAAGAAGCAAAACACTCTTTCCTTTCGATCAGATGTACATGTTGTAATATGGAGGTCCTGTGTCACATATGTCAAAAGCCCTGCTCAAAACCCATTGAAGTGGTCTCTTTCACATGCACCTTTAGGGGAAAAAGGCAACAACGCCAACCCCCTAGTGGTTCACCCAAGATGACTGCTAATAGTTAATAAACTGTATCACACAGGCACATTATGTCATATTGATTGAAGGAGGAGAAGTGTAAAGGGGGGGGGGGGGAATTGCAGTCAAGGAGTGGAATGTGTGTGTATTGGTAAGCCATGATGGGCTTTCCAGAACTGAGATGATTAGCAGAGGTGTATTGCATAACTGATAGTGGGCTGTACTCTAATGCAGTGGAGAAAATGCATGGATATATCCCACATGCTATGTGATATTGTCCTCGAGTGTCTCGCTGTCATCTTGATAATGACTTATGGATCCATCACAGACAACTCTTATTATTTTTCTACTTTATTTTTCTTTTGTTCTCAAATAGTGAATGTCTGTAAACTCTTTTAGACATTACCATGAACCATATCTTTACACATGATTTGTTGTTGTTGTTGTTGTTGTTGTTGTTGCTGCACTGTTGTTTCTTTTCTTTAGCCCACAACTACCTGACCATAATGTTAAGGTTGTTTCCTATACTCATTTCAAAGTGTGAAATGATTTTTTTTTTTTTCTGCAAATATCTGGTTATTGCAGATGAAACTACCAGATTTATAATACGTATTCGTGAAGTCCAGTATTGTTTTCTTTGGTTCAGATTCAGATCGCTCCCATCAAGAGTGAAGAGGAAAGAGCTTCAAACTTTCAGGAGGAGGAGGAAGAGGATGAGGAGGAAGATGAAGAATCAGTCAAAGAACTGAAGACACAGGGAGAACCTGATCACAGTGTCCACAGTGGTAATGATCTCTGTGCAATCAATAGTTGATCTTATTCTTAGTTCGTCATTTTCCTACTTTCTTTCTTTTTTTTTTCTTTTTTTTGGCAGGGGGAAGGGATAAAGAGACTGGATCAAAAGCAGCACATTTACCTACTCACATCATTTTGATTTTCTTTATGATGTTCAATTATGTTTTCACATGAACCTCAAACAAGACTAGGCTATGTTTTCAAGTGTCAAGTTTGTTTTCACAAATTCAGTTAAAACATGCAGATTGACATAACAATTTTAGTAATTGTGGTGGAAATCAGCAGTAGGCCATTGGCCTTTCGAGGCTGATCCCATTAATAAGTTTACAATGTTTGAAGCTCTACGTCATTATGCCATGGACCTACCAAGAATCAGAGCCAATGAGAAGTTAGATGGATGAATCATGTGACTGCACATTCACAGTGTCAAAGAATGTTTCATTTTGATTTTCTCCACAAAGTTCAGCTGTCTGTGTACAAGCCTAAGAAAGCATGGGGCTAACTATTCACATAGATCTACTAACAGTATGACACCATCTCATTACATATAGCCCATGTTTTGTTCAAACCTCATGTAACATTTGACATGCTGAAAGGAGATATATGGTTATTTCTTTGTGTTTGTATAACAGAAGCTGTCGAGATTCAGGCAGTTGGAAATGCTCATGGCAGTGAAGAGAAGCAGGTAACAAGAACTTACTCGTTTACACTAAGCAAGTGTATCGAGGAAGCTATGGGAAGTTATGAGGAAAATTATGTTTATTTCAGTCTTATTTAGGAAGATGTACTTGAATAGGACTTTAAGTTAAACCTGAGGCATTTCAAATCTACTTTTTTTTTATATGCATGTATAGTATTGTCAATAAACAAATGCAAGTGATTATTTTAGATATTTTATGTGGGAAAATTAATGATAGGATTAATTGAAAAAAGTATATAAGGTTTCATATCGGATGCTGAATAAATCCAGACAGACTCAGATTAAAGTTTAATTAGCTACAAGCAAGGAAAATTGGTAACATATGTGCCAGTCAAAAGATTTCATTCAAAAGTCAGTAATGAATACATTGCTCTTGCTCCTGCCAAGTGTTGACTGTTGAACTTGTCGTCACACCTATACCACATTGACATTAACCATTATTACACTGTGTACACCATTGTCTAATTAGGTGATCCGAGTATCCTCTCGGATCACCTATTGTATCTGTACGGATTCTTTCTTCTTCTTTATTTCTTTCTCCTCAAATCTTGTGTAGAGGTTAACTCAAAAAGTCCCCCGCCTATCACTTTCAAACTTATACCATATATGTATCCTGTCCTAAGGACGACAGATCTAGTGTATCAATGTGATCAGTCAACCGTGACGTCATTATGACGTCATTATCTGAAATCACGTTTACATTAATATCTCATTAATAGAATGGAATTTTTCAATGAAATTAGAATATCATATAGTTCAAGTCAAGGTCTATTGATATATTTCATAAAATTTACTCACGTTCATAGTAAACGAGCGCGTACGCGCGCGTTGAAATTTAAACATGCTCTAATCAACCTTAAAATTGTTTTGCACACGTTTCAGGTCATTTACAGCATTTCAAAAAATATCGACGGACGCGTATGCGCGCGCGCATATACGCATGCACAGCTCATATACAATAGAAATTTCCCGTTTTTTCACACGGATCAGATGTCTGAAATGTCAAGGAATGTTTCTACCAAGTTTCAAGTCAATCCGACTCAATATGACGTCATACGGGCCCGTCAAAGTTGAAATTCCGCGCGCGCGTCAATGGCGATATACAGTGCAACAATGCCAAAAAACCGCCAATTTTAAATCTGATTTTACTCGTCAGGATGGACGGTGACCCCCCATTTTCTTTACATATTTTGAAAGCTGATGAGTTTTACATATCATTTCATGGGTTGACGATACTGAAAAAGTGATTAAAAGATATCAAATTTCTTAATAAAGTAAAAAAAGTAGATTTTCAAAATGACGTCATCAAAAAACAAGTTCACTCGAGCGTATCTCACTTATCCTTTGCTGATTTTCACCTAAATTTCAGTATGTTGTAGATTATTTAATGTTCTATCATATTTATAATTACAACATTTTGATTGGATGACGTCATCACCTCGTAAAAATGGATTGAAAGTATCCTTGTAAAATTTGACCAGTTTACGTGTTATCTCTATGGGAGAGCAGTTTTTCTGGAAGTGAAAATTGACATGACTATCTTTTTCGAGCACTAGCTCACTTATGCTTCGGTGAATTTCTCTAAGATTTCAATATGTTGTAGCTGAGACTTTGGGCTATCGTAAGTGTGCCCTTCATTTTTTCATACGATGTCGGGATCACGTCAAAAAACTTACTTGAAATTAAAGTTTATCTTCGATGTATTGAACTATTTCATTCTTTTTGCAACGTTATGTGCAATAACTCAAGAAAAATATTCCCTATCACCACCATATTTTGCACATGTTTAGTTCATGTCACGAACATTATTTCATAAAATAACAACTACTTGATCAGACGCCATCTTGGTTATGTAAATTAGGGTCAAAGGTCATAAATGTTTCATCCTGTATCTTGGTGAATACATGTTCTATCTTTCCCATATTTTGCACACGTAAAGACCATGCTACAGGGATCATTTCATAAAATAACCACCTTTTGCTCAGATGTCATCTTGTCTGTGCAAAGTGGGGTCAAAGGTCATTATGTACTTCTTTTTCTATCTTCGCTATGACGTGTTATCTCTATGGGAGGGATTTTTTTAGATGTGAAAATTGACATGACTCTCTTTATCGCGCACTATCTTACTTATGCTTCGGTGAATTTCTCTCAGATTTTAATATGTTGTAGCTGAGACTTTGCACTATCAGGACTCGAATCTACTCATATTCTCAAAATTCATATTTTCTCTCAAAACGTGCGCGTACGCGCGCGTTGAAAAATTTGTTTCCTCAAATCGAGCTCAGATTTTTTTTGCACACGTTTCAGACCATTTGGAGCATTTTTTGAAAAATTGAAAAAATCAGACGGACGCGTACGCGCGCGCATATATACGCACACACAGCTCATATCCAATAGAAATTTCCGGTTTTTTCACACTTATCGGATGCCTGAAATGTCAAAGAATATTTCTACCAAGTTTCAAGTCAATCCGACTCAATATGACGTCATACGGGTCCGTCAAAGTTGAAATTCCGCGCGCGCGTCAATGGCGATATACAGTGCAACTATGCCAAAAAACCGCCAATTTTAAATCCGATTTTACTCGTCAGGATGGACGGTGACTTCCAATTTTCTTTGCATATTCTGAAAGCTGATGAGTTGTACATGTCATTTCATGGGTTAGCAATACTGGAAAAATGATTAAAAGATATCAAATTTCTAAATAAAATAAAAAGAGTAAATTTTCAAAATGACGTCATCAAATTTCAAGTTTACTCGAGCGTATCTCACTTATCCTTTGCCCATTTTCACCCAGATTTCAGTATGTTGTAGCTTATTAAATGCTCTTGCATTAATGTAATAACAACAATTTGATTGGATGACGGCATCACCTCGTAAAAATGGATTCAATGTAAGCTTGCCAAATTTGACCAGTTTACGTGTTATCTCTATGGGAGTGCAGTTTTTCTGGAAATGAAAATTGACATGACTATCTTTATCGAGCACTAGCTCACTTATGCTTCGGTGAATTTCTCCCAGATTTTAATATGTTGTAGCTGAGACTTTAAGCTATCGTTAATGTGCCCTTTATTTTTTCATACGATGTCGGCATCACGTCGAAAAACTTGGTTGAAATTGAGGCCTATCTTCGATGTATTTTCATATTTCTTTCTTTTTCCAACTTTCTTTGCAATAACTCAAGAAAAACATACTCTATCACCACCATATTTTGCACATGTTTAGTTCATGTCACGTACATTATTTCATAAAATAACAACTACTTCATTAGACGCCAATTTGGGTATGTAAATTAGGGTCAAAGGTCATAAATGTTTCATCCTGTATCTTGGTGAATACACGTCTTATCTTCCCCATATTTTGCACACGTAAAGACCGTGTTACAAGGATCATTTCACAAAATAACCACTTTTGGCTCAGATGCCATCTTGTCTGTGCAGATCGGGGTCAAAGGTCATATGTACTTCTTTCTTTATCTTCGTTATGACGTGTTATCTCTATGGGAGGGAATTTTTCTAGATGTGAAAATTGACATGATTGTCTTTATCGAGCACTAGCTCACTTACCCTTCTGTGAATTTCTCCAAGATTTTAATATGTTGTAGCTGAGACTTTGCGCTATCGTACGTGTCCCTTTGTTTTTCATATGGTTTCGGGATCACGTCCAAAAACGTGGTTGAAATTAAAGGTTATCTTCGATGTATTTTCATCTTTCTTTGTCCAATTTTCTTTGCAATAACGCAAGAAAAATAGCCCCTATCAACCCCATATTTTGCACATGTTTAGTTAATGTTACGTACATTATTTCATAAGATAACAACTACTTGATCAGACACCATCTAGGGCATGTAAATTAGGGTCAAAGGTCATAAATGTTTCATCCTGTATCTTGGTGAATACATGTCTTATCTTTCCCATATTTTGCACACGCAAAGACCATGTTACAAGAATCATTTCACAAAATAACCACTTTTTGCTCAGATGCCATCTTGGGGGTGCAGAGTGTGGTCAAAGGTCAAATATACGTCATTCTGCATCTTTGATAGTGTATACGGAATTCGGTACCCAAGATGGCAGGTCTGACTCCCTTTTTAAAATGAGAATCCAAACATCACACGACCAATGTCCCTAATTTCAGGTGAAAGCTCGAATCATTGATTTAAAAGGAATCGGATCACCTAATTTGTCAGTTTTGACAAATTCCGAGTCTAGTTCTTATGTGATCACGTGTTTAGCTGAAATTTGCCAAGCTGTTTCAGGGGCATATGACTGATTTCCCCCAAACTGGACCATAAAGTCATAAAGCCAGTTAGGGAAGGAAACACACCAGCAGATGCATGATGAGAACTATATGAATGTAGGAGGTACAGTGTATGACCAACCAATGAAAGAAAAATGTATGATGTAATCACAATATTGCACAGGTTTTACACAACGCAGAGGAAGCATCATCATCATCTCCTGCATCGTCATCATCCTCAAGACCGATGAGGGGTCCTCAGCTTCCTCCTGGCTGGCCTTCCAAGGAGGCGGATCCATCAGAAGGGGCAGGGCTAGAGGAGGATGATGGTCATGCAGCCCAACCTCAGACCAGCTCAACCAAGAGAAAATATGGCCCTACCATGCCCCCATCCTTTAGCCGAGGTATCAGGTCTTACAGTCTTGTTAATTCCATGTGTTGCAGACACTGAAATTGTCATTTTCTTCTCCTCTGCCTCAAAAATTTGTGGAAGATGAAACATTCCATAATATGCACTGACGGAAAACACACCACCAAAAGAGAAGAAAACTTGTGCATTTCTCCATGAAACGGATGTGATATGATGATGCTTATTTGTTTATTTTCAGGTTTATTCAGTTTGTACCCAAATATACCAAAGGATGCTCTTTTTGCTGTTGATATTTTATTGCTTTGCATTATGCAAATTATACAATAATAATATCAAGTCACATTGTTCTTCTTTTTAGGTTAAATGAGGTTCAATATATGTGAGGAAGACAGAATCTGATTCCTTTATTAGTGGACAAATGTTCAGGTTTACAAGTCTTGGCATGTAATATGTTATGATAAATTTTGTCACTAGTTGATCATCTTTAAACCACTAGTCTGTGCAACATTTGCAACACTATCTGATGTAACAAACCATCCTCATCAATACATGTATTCTATAAATTTGCCACAGTTTTGATGACTTGTTATGTAAATGTTTGTTAATGATTTCTCATTCATTAAAAGATAAATTACCATTGGAATTCCTTATCTTCAGTTTTGATCAGGGACCTTGTTGAAATGAGTATCTAATTGTGCACCTGGCATTATAGTATTTCACTCCTGACTGTACATGTGTGAATGATAAGAAGTTTGTAAAGCACTTTTCTGATGCTCCTACTACTGGTGTATTAAACCTGCATGGTATGCCTCTCACAGGAGTGGTGAAGGGCCCCTCCCGAGGACCCAGCAAGGCGGACTTCATGCAGTTCTACGGCAGAGATGCAGACGAGGCGGTTTCTTCCTTGCGAGATGCTGATGTGGAAGAGATGGAGGGGCAGGAGGAGAGTGAGGAGTTCTCTGGCTGGCAGCCTCCCACAGGTGTGTGCATGCTTCATCCATGATGACATACAGTGTCGTTTATCAATCATTTTTATATGACACCTATTTAGAATGTAAAAATGGATAGCGCACGGCTGACGTCACCCATTTCCATTGACTCCCGTGTTAAACTCAAGATTGACTCGAAGTTTTTGTTCCATCGCACGGCTCTGATGTCACAATAAACCAACATTTGGCGCGCGCAGTCAACAATGACAAGCGCTTACTTTTGTCACTCATTTTTGTAAACAACTTCGTTTGCGTACGTACATGTACGTACACGGTGACTGCGACTGTGCGGCTACTCATTCGTCTTTCACAGAGAATGGTTGCCATTTCTGTGCTAAATATAAGAATCTGTGTGGACTGAATCTGTTGACGTTCGAGGTGTTGTATAAAACAAATAGTGTATGGTCTTTAATCGTGCAACGGAACAAGATTTCGCACTCGGTGAAAGATGAGGCGCACTATTCAATGAGGCTTCGCCTCTTTGAATAAAGCGCCTCTGTCTTTCACCTCGTGCGAAATTTTGTACCATCGCACTCATGACCATTTTGTGGAAACATACAAATTATGTTCAGTCTAGGGGAAGCTGCATTCCAGTGTCTTGTGTTAATCATATTAGTACTTAGCAGTGATTGACAAATGACGCATTTGGCAGAATCTTGTTTTGTAAGTTTTTCTTTTTTATTGTGGTCACATTCAGTTAATTTGAAGAAAATAATAGAAAAGTAAATCATTATGATTATGTGGCCCATATGTAGATATTCTATTAAATATGAGTCAACATGCATTTGCATTGTATCTATAAGGTATTTACAAACAGTGGTACTGTAAAAGTGGGTATTTTCGTGCGACTAATTTTTCGTGCTCGGCGAGAAAAAAAGAGTTTCGCATGTTTTTAATTCCGCTGAATCAATATATCAACTACTGGACCACATTGGAAGCGAAAATATTTGTGTTCTTTTATTTTTGCACTAGTTTCTGTTTGCTCAGAATGCTAGAAAATTTCAGCACCGCGAATATTTCCACTTTTACAATAAACAATTTGGTGGCTCAATATAAAGAATTTAAAACCTTGTCACACTTAGTTAAAGTTGTATGTATAATGGTGTCTAAGTTGTTGAGAGAAGTAATGCATAGGTGTACTAAATCTTTACAAATTATGCTGTTTCTGAAACAAGCCAAATGATGGGAGCTTCTTTGAACTCACACGAAAAATATGAAAGTTATTGTGAAGTATTGTTTTCTTATACGAGAGGGAATAGAACAAACATATCTGCAGATCAGAGAAGGTGGTGGTTTGTTCTCTGCCATTCTTCATATTGCATATTTCTTCTTTTCTTTTTTTTTAAAGGAAATAGCAACAATCAGTGTAAAAATGAAGACTTGACCCTACATGAAACACAATGTAATCATTCTGTTTCTCTCTTTTCTCTCTTTTTCTTTTACATATGCTACAGATCAGAAGGGAGATGGGCGAACACAACTGAATGAAAAGCTTGGCTACTAAGACACTATGTACAGGATGAAGGTGGAGAAGAGAAAACTTTGCTACATTGGAGAATTTGGATGGTTGAAATATGATTTAATGGATGTACTTGTGATCTACGGTCAGAGCCACAGTACCCACAGTCACTGGCAGGGACTAGTCTCATGGTTACAGGTGTGAAGATAGTGATCTGTGTTCATGGATAAACCTGTATGTACCTTCTTGGAAGTGCCCTCACATTGCTGATCGGCTAATATCATCTTGTCATAGGCAGGTGTCACCAAGCAGATTGTAGGATTTGTGACTGAGGAAAAATGAAATGGAAATCTGATGGCTGCTGTATGGGGCTCGGAAAGGAAAGGTATCTAGCATAATAAATATTATCTTAGTTCTGTAACTCAGTAAGTTTTGTAAGGTATTGTAATGCAAGTGCATTTCTCCAGGTATTGTTTGGGATCTTCTTGGGATATGGTTACGGACATTTCAGTCAGACTCATAGCAAGCACATCACACCACATCATCACTCACAGTCAACACTATCAAATAACAGTAATCGCGATCGGACTGTGTAGAGGAGAGACTTTTTTGCCGATATGGCTACCCATCAGGACGGTTCGCCTGACTCAATGCACTAACTGAGATTGCTGCCCAAATTTAAAGACCTAATAAAATGGTTTTGGCATTTTTTTCTCAATGATGTAATAATATTAAATGTTAAATTCTAAGTAATTCTATGGTTGTGCGGGGTTTTTTACTGTTCTGAATTTTGTTCTATATTTGTTAACATAATGGATACAATTTCCTCGGTTTTGGAAAACTTGCTATACTTTCACCGCATGCGGCGCACTATCACTTTTAAATTGTGATGACGTCTAAGAACGGAGTCGTTCACGACCAGTCTAGCCGTAGCCAGCGAGCTGGCAAGGCTATGCTAGCGCAGCGCAGCGACAGCCGGGGCGCGGCCGGCGGCACTGTACTGGCTAGCGCTGGCGGGGGAGCGAGCTAGCGAGCGCATAGCAGGTGCTGCGCTGCACTATTGTCATTGGCTAAGCCTTTAGACAAAAGAATATTTAATGAACTGTATCGGATTTAATACTGCCAATAATACAGATTACAACTGTGGTACGCTTGGATATCTATTATTTTCGGCGAACTCGTGAAATAGGCCCCACCACTGCGTGTCTGTACTAACTACGGCGACTCGCCTGATTCAGCCCCACCGTGTGGCGTTCATCTCGGTAGGTAAGCACGGCGGTGGGGATGCCTTCCACAGTGAATACTCGTGAATGCGGCGAAATGACTTCATAATATGGCCCTCGGCTCGACTAATTTAACGGCCAATTTAACCATAAATACAACCCTACCTAACCCTAAACCCTAGGAGGACCTACCCTTGCTTGCTATAAACGCACGGGTACGGTGCACGCGTGACTGCGGTGGGGCCTATTTCACGATAGCCTCACCGCCTGCTTTATAGGCCTAGACCTACTCGTGAATCCAGCCCCACCGTGGCATTCATCGGTAGATAAGCACGGCGTTTGGGCTTCCTTCCACAGTATGATTTTTAGCATAAAACAAAAACTACTCGACCAAAATTGACGATCATTCTTGGTATCGTTTTTCTTAGAAAATGACGCATCTAAATTACTGATCAAATTGCAGAAACTGACTATGGGAAACTGGTTAGGTTTTTTTTTTTTTTTTTTTTTTTTTTTTTTATAGCCACGACCCACCCTGTAACAACATATCCCCCTAACCGTTAGGCGTTAGAGTGTAGCCTCTGTACTACTACCAAAGATTCTGCAATTACTACTTACTAGTCTACTAGACCTAGTGCCGTAGTGGTAATAGTACTAGTAGTAGTACTAGTAGACTACTACTACTAGTTGACTATTATAACTACTAACACGTTAGTAGACTGCTACTAGATCTACTACTAGACTACTACTGGTAGTTTAACTTGTAAGCGCCGGCCGACAGGCCAGGCCACGGCCGGGACGCTCCGGCCGCTTGCTTGCTGCGGCCGGAGGAGCCGCTCACTTTGTGAGCGAGCTGGGCCTGTTCTTCTAATCTACTTACTAGACAGTTACAACTTACAATGTCAGTCATGTAGAATACAGTGTATCCTTTCTAACGTTAAACTATATGGGGGCATACCAGACATACCACTCTGTATTTCCCAGGCGATCGTTTCCGTGAGGTCTATTCTCGGGCTTGGTGCCATGTTCAAACGCTCTTGCACTGGCAGCGGGGGAGATGCAGCTGGTTCATATCGGTAAGGTGCAGCCCTGCGATAACGTTCTGGTTCATCGGCTGCCTATCCCTCCCCATCTTCCCCTTCAACTTCATGTGCCTCCTCTTCCTCTCCGCTATCGTCAGAGCTGCAGTCTTCTTCATCACCATCAATGTCGAAGTTTACCCATATAGGGGAAGACATTATGCTCGAGGTACCAGGTATCTGTGCAAGCTAACTTAGTGATAATGTACGTGGTAATGCGTACATGTCGACAGTCAGTGTGTCGACCGGGAGCGCACATCCCGCGGGCCCGGGCCTGGCCGGGCTAGCTATCGTGTACGCGCGTGTACCAAGCTAGTAATCTGAGTGCTTGTGCTGAGCGGCGTCTGCTAACTGAGCACAACTCCGTGCTTATACGTCATCAATCGGTTCAGGGGTGTTGGTCACGTGACTATCTTTTTCGCAAAAGCTGCAACGGGGTCCTCCAAAAATGTGATATTTGGGGCAGTTTCTAGAAGCGATAAAAACCGGAACGACACTGACAACATATTTACATTGATAATCATGGCATATATTTTACATTTCTTTTGCATATAAAAAAATTTTGCAAGCATTTTATTAGGTCTTTAAAAGGGCCTGTACACAGAGTGTACAATATGCTACAAACACGGAGAGACACTTTGCGCTGCATTTGCCTCCATTGAGAGTAATATTGCAACTGCCCACTCACACCACCAAGCGAAGGCACACATGCACACACAACTGATGATTCCTAACCACGTCTCCAAATAGTCATGGGGTGTCCATACACCCTACTGATTTGTACTACCTGGACGAATCATGGCCCATTCCCACTCCTGCTGACACTTGAAGTGGGAGCACACACGCAGCGGCCATTTTACACTTCCACAAGCGATATGGCTCACTACACGTTATATACTGAAGGCTGTTTTGTCTGAACTTTCAGACGCCGAGTTTTCATTACGTGTAACCAGTCGCTTCATTTTTCATTAGGAGACCTTAATAGATGTTAAATGAAGCCCCTTGTTTTATTATTCTCCCGATGGAAAACATACAAATAATGACATAAATGGTATCCCGGGGTACCAAATGAAAATCAACCATTTTGTTGAATTATTTATTTTTTTTAAAAAGGTTGTACCCTGGGTTGCCAAAAAGTGGAAATTATTTTGGTGCTGGAGCTAGCGGCACTAGCCACTACACTGCACTGCACTGAAGTACACGCTATTGTTAGAACAGCGTGCCATGTTTCCAGGTTAGCATGCCTGTACAGTGACGGGGCATTAAACTGCGCATTACTCGAATACGAGACCATTCTGAAGCAAATAATTTTCACACAGCAATAGATATATAATGTTCTCCTAAACGAATCCCACAAGAATTGGAACAATCATCCCCCAGCATTCCCACTGATTCCCACTGATCAGCAGTTACTAGCCATCTCCTTTAAAGTACCTGTAATATCAAAACAAAAAGCACAAAAGAAGCAATATTCTTCTTACCTTACTGGCTGGTACTACTGCTGCTTGCTTCTCCCATGGCAGCTTTGCTGAGTGACAGCTGTGTGGCTTTTTTAGCCCTTCTGATAATGTCTTTGTTATATTCCCTCTGAAAGCAAGGGGTGCTATGAGCTAGTTTTTCAATTAAGAGCGCTTCCTTGGTTTTGACACTCAAATTAGGACGATTCTTTTGCATTGTAAAAGTGCAAGGTCAGAGCAAACGCCGGCAATCCAGGTGCATAGGTGCCATGCGTAATCTTTCCAGCCACTTTACCTTCCTTTTCATGAGGGCTGCTGTCACACCTGAAAAAGTCTTTGACAGCATTTCTGTACTGTACCATACGTGGAGAGTAGGTTCTTTTTCTCAAGACTTGCAACAATCTCTTGAAAGATTGCAACAGATTGGCAAATTACCCTACATAGATAAGCACTGGATTGATCAGTTTTTTAGTAGTAGCCATGATAAAAGAAATCACGAGCGTGTATTCTCTTTACGTCGATGGAGGGCAATTTGTAAATCAGTTGCAATAAAAACAACACAACAGAAGAATTTCATGAATTTGAATCTCTTGAAGGGTCAACACCTTTCCCTTCAAGTGGCAGAATCCTGCCAGTACAACGTAACTTGCAGAAATTGTACATTCTCCCAAAATGAGCCTAGAAAGTCTCTTGAAATCTCCAAAATATAGCATAACATAGCATTTGATTGCTAAAGATTATAAGGGTTAGTACTGCCTATCAACAATAAAATGAGAATCAGATTACCATATTGGCACTCAGATAAGGTTGTACTGTGTAGTTACAGTCATTATGTTGGATTTTCTTTTAGCATTTGTGTATATCAGCGAGCCTTTGTCGTCACTAGAGCATTCATACATCATGTACATGAAAGGAAAATAATTTTCAAAATTTCACTTTAGAGTACTCTGAGTGATTTTGAATCCCACATTTTGTGGCAAAGAGTTGAGGAGTCTGTGAATCAGGTAATCTAGCAAATTTAAGAAAGTTAAAGCACTTGAATTGTACACAAATCTGTTTTCCAGCATTCACACATGCCGTTTTTTCAGAAGTGCAACATGGCGGACCCTCCACGTCACTTCTGTGAGCCAATGAAATGTCCAGGTAGTAGAGGTCAAAGGCACACCCCCTATATCCTGCTAGACGTACATGAGACACGCTAACCTCATTTCCTTACAGTATCACCTCATTAATGAAGTCAGTTTGAGTATTCTGAGAAAACATATTCCTCCCCCAAATAATATCCTTGAACATTACTAGCTTCAACAATTTTGGTGTTATGTCTTAGTAGTAGATCAATACATAATATCATAACAGGAATTTCATTAATTTTTTATCTTTACAAGAAGTACACATTTCTTTGACCTGCTGCTGGGGTATGGTAATGTAAATACTATTCTACATGAATTCTGGTGTTGAAGTCTTAGCAAAAGAGGTACATGAGAATAGTTCATGTTACCATCATTTTGCCTTATGTACGGGAGGGAGGTATCAGCAATTTGGACTACAACATCAAGGTAATTATTTTACAAAGAAGGCAAGTCTGTGTAAGCCTAACAAGGCCATTAATTTGAAATTCAACTTATATCTTGGATAATGCAGTTTCTGGCATGCTAATGACAAGAATACTAGTCAGAGAGAGGTCAGAGTAATTCATGTCAGCATTAGAATATCAGTTGAACTCCAAGACCTTCTTCCTGTGAAGAAGACAACCAGGGTATCTGAATACATACACTGTACTTTTGATTGGTCTGGCTTTGGAGTACACTATTATTTGCCTACAGTATATTTCATATTTCACTATTACTATACTTTGTTACTGTGCTTTGCAGTGATCACTGATTATGTAAACGGCCATGTGTTGTACAGGAATTTTGTATACAGTGTACAGTGTATAAATTGTGTCCATAAACAGAATGAAATTGTTATGACCCTATATTTAGTGTGTACATGCATTGTTACTGAAGTACTTTTTGTCCCCGCCGAACGAGTTCGAGCAGGGGACTATGAAACGGGCTCCGTACGTGTGTGTGTCCGTCCGTCAGTCCGTCCGTCCGTCCGTGTGTCCGTCCGTGTGTCCGTGTGTGCGTCCGTGTGTGATCAAAATCTTCAATTTGCTACTTCTCTGTCATTTATGAGCCAATTTTGATTCTGTTTGCTTTATATGATAGCACTACATGGGAGCTTTGAAACTTCTACACAGAATTCCAGTCGTGACCTTTGACCTTGACCTTTGACCTATATTGTACATTTTGCTACAAAATGCTACTCCTTCGCCATTTCTAACCCGATTTCGATTCCGTTTGCTTTATGTGATGGCACTAGGTGAGGGCTTCAAAACTTCTACACAGAATTTTGACCTTTGACTTCTTTGACCTTTGACCTTGATTTTTGACCTATATTGTACATTTTGCTACAAAATGCTACTCCTTCGCCATTTCTAACCCGATTTCGATTCCGTTTGCTTTATGTGATGGCACTAGGTGAGGGCTTCAAAACTTCTACACAGAATTTTGACCTTTGCCTTCTTTGACCTTTGACCTTGATTTTTGACCTATATTGTACATTTTGCTACAAAATGCTACTCCTTCGCCATTTCTAACCCGATTTCGATTCCGTTTGCTTTATGTGATGGCACTAGGTGAGGGCTTCAAACCTTCTACACAGAATTTTGACCTTTGCCTTCTTTGACCTTTGACCTTGATTTTTGACCTGTATTGTACATTGGCTACAAAATGCTACTCCTTCGCCATTTCTAACCCGATTTCGATTCCGTTTGCTTTATGTGATGGCACTAGGTGAGGGCTTCAAAACTTCTACACAGAATTTTGACCTTTGACTTCTTTGACCTTTGACCTTGATTTTTGACCTATATTGTACATTTTGCTACAAAATGTTACTCCTTCGCCATTTCTAACCCGATTTCGATTCCGTTTGCTTAATGTGATGGCACTAGGTGAGGGCTTCAAAACTTTACACAGAATTTTGACCTTTGCCTTCTTTGACCTTTGACCTTGATTTTTGACCTGTATTGTACATTGGCTATAAAATGCTACTCCTTCGCCATTTCTTTCCCGATTTCGATTCCGTTTGCTTTATGTGATGGCACTAGGTGAGGGCTTCAAAACTTTTACACAGAATTTTGACCTTTGACTTCTTTGACCTTTGACCTTGATTTTTTACCTATATTGCACATTTTGCTACAAAATGCTACTTCCGGCGGGGACATATATTACGCACCGCATAATTTCTACTTTTCCTTGTTGTATTGTGTGGCTGTGTTGAATCAATAATGCTTGTCCTTTGTCAAGAGGTAGCTGTCATCTGGGAAAAAAACAAAAAACAAACAAACAAACAAACAAACAAACATCGTACAGTCTCTCTTACACACAAACTTGTGAGAGCTTGGATGTGATACTACATATGACAAATGCACCCCACTCAACACACACACACACACACACACACACACTTCATTCATACTTTATACTGTTTGTATGATGGATTACACAGTTTCTCCAACATTTATACTGGAAGATACTTTCAGCAATGAGAAACAAAGAAACAAAAGCAGGAAACCAGAAGAAAAATTCTTTTCATTCATTATTATTTCATTGATCAAGTTCAATTTTTAATTTCCATTACTGTAATACATAATGAGCCTTCTGGTCAAACGTACTGGACATTGTGGAGGGCTAACATGAGATGGCTTCCAACTTATAAGAGGCAAAAAAGTTTGCACTGTGATATTTTGTACAGTCTCCCATCATATCCAGAGCAAAATCTGAGTGTTTACTCACCAATTAGTACACTGTAAATTGTATAGTATACTATACACCTACCATCTTTTCATACAGTGCTTTCCTCTACAATTGTACCTGCAGTAATGAATATGAATTTTCATCACAGATTGTGTGCGAATTTTGACAATCTTATCTGTCACATCTTTGTGTACGCGGTTTCAAGAGACTCAAAACATTGGTTATACATTCTACATTGTACTTACACATCTTCACAGAGAAGACCTTTTTGGCAAACTTTTCAAACTGAACAATGCAACAACAGGAGACAACTGTTATTTCAAAACATGCAATATGTACTGACTTGAATCCTTGATTCAAATCCTTGCCTTCCATTCAAATTGCACAGATATCCCATGACAGCACGTCTCATCCTGAGTGACATTAAAACCATCAAGAATCCCTCATACACTCTCTGTGAGGATCCATCATGTTTCCAGATCATGATTTCCCAGGTATTCTGGAGATGAATATATGTTGTGTGTCATTCATCACAGATTTAACTTCTTTATCTAGTGTCTGACAAGATTTATTCTGTCTTGTTAGCTCAGAATACTTCTTAGTTGATTGGGAGAAAAAAAAAGTAAGGAAACTGACAACTGAATTCATCAGGAGACTCTATACATCTGCATGGAATTTAATGACATCTGCCAACAAATCATGCCAACTCTCATACCTTCCCCAAAATTACATGTAACACAAAATTTGACTTAGTGTATACGCCATATATTTAGCAAATCTAATTTCTCACAAATCAGGACTTTCCAACAATTTTGCAAGTGATTAAATTTGGGATCATAGAGCACAGCAATAAACAGAGATGTGTACATGTGCATGTTGCATTCATAGCTAGATTTGAGTTACTAATTTTGTGCATTCTTTAATTTGCACATACCATCCAACTCGCAAAATTTGCAAAAATAAAAAGCCGTGCAAAGTATACAGCGTATACAGTAATCAAGATAGCAGTGATGACAACCTTTTAAGTAGCATTGCAGTATTCTCAGGGCGGAAAATGTGTATTTTTGGTGGAAAGGCAGTATTTTTACCTTTCCTGCAATAGATGTGTGTAGTAATACAATTTGGGACAAACTGTTTTTCCATCAAACCTGCAGTATCTGGCATAAAAATACTGCAAAAGAGTAATAGTTGGCATCTCTGATAAAAGATGTTTCCTGGGATACTGTCAACAAAATTAAATGACGGGCTACTCAACAATTCACACCATAATTCTTTGGGGTCTTTACTTCCAAAGATTTTGGTATGTGGTGTCACCAGAGAGGTGAAGTTGTGGTCAGGTTGCCTTGGTTCTTCAAAATATGTCCTTTTGTTTTGGTTTATTTTTTTCTTCTCTTTCTTCCTTTGTCCACTGTCCTTTGATTCTGAAAGATATGGAAGAAGTCTGAAGGCCTACATACATTATACGAGCCTACATGTATGATTCCTGCATCATTTTTTCTTCGCTCTTTGGAGGTTTGGACCGGAGAGCTTGACTTTTCCTGGGATATTCCTTGATAGGTCAACATCCTGGAATGAAATGAGATGAAACAAAAAAGAAAGAGATAAGAAATGGATGACTGTAATGTAGCAGGAAAAAACAACAACAACAACTATTGAACAGAAGAAAGACATTCCTCACAAAACAAAAAGAAAGCAAGTGATATCATCGGTTAAACATTGCTTAAGAACTAATATGATACACAAAAGATCATGGAATGCACCTTAGGCTTACTCTAGACTACCTGTAAGCATAACTTGAATGTGTTTTTTTAGCATCAGGAGTGTTTTGGAGGGAAAGTTACTAAAGCAACACAGAAATATTCAAGTTATGTTCGGTCTAGAATACGGTGCATTCCAACGTCTTTTGTTACTGAATAAGCATTGATTGACAGATGATGTCACTGGTAGAATCTTGGTCTGGAAGGGTTTTTGTGATTATATTAAAGTAATCTGAAGAAAATTGTAGAAATATCATTATATAATACAAGGCATGTATGTAGATATTCATTTGGTCATATAAGTGATGCTGAGGGTATGAAGTCAATATGCATTGACATTACATAGTCCCTTTAAGAAATGCTTCAAATTTTGCAAACACAGAAAAATCTGGTTTCTTCTGTTTTTCTGCTTTAAGAGGACAGCACTGTATGATGCAAAAGAAATCTGAATACACACACAAAATCAGATCTTGTTGGGAATAAAGAATTGACAATATCAAAAGTCAGCTTTCTTGAGAGAGAATTTTTCTATCTACCGTATGAAACAACAATCTGTTTTACAAAAAATATATATATATAATGGAAAAAGACAGCAAAAACCACAGAAATGTGGTTTCTGGGAGTTGATGGGTAGGTGAGAAAAAAGAACAGCTGCAGCAATTATGTTGAACATTTCAGATCTTGGCTAGTTACAATGAGTGTCCCCATCTAGCACACATGAAATTACCTTGACTCCCTTGAACAGATCTTTTTCCCTTGGTAGCGTCTCCTTGGCATGCTGAAACATGTTGAGGGCAGTCTTTGCAGCTGAAAGAAGAATTCATCCCCAGAAATATGTCACTGAACCGAAATAATTAACATTTTTACAACGGCTGTGTTTGAGGACTAAACTGATTTTTACCTCTCATAGCTTGGTGAAGCATTTTAATTTTGGTAGTTAGCCATCATCACTGTGATAACCAAGTAATGTTGTAAGAAAATATGACAAAAAGAGAAACACTTCAGGACGTCCACCTCTGAAAATCCTGCATACAACAAAAGTGCATTGTGTTAATTATACACAGTGTCAAATGATAGGACTATAACGTAGAGTTTCTGTTATGTATCATATGTGACTACATCATCCCTGGCAGATATTTTCAGAGATATCCTCCTTAAAGATACATGTAATATAAAGTTTTGGTACCCTGAATTTCCTTGTCTTAGTTTGTGTTTCAGGTTAGAGTACCCTTCATTTAACTAACACTGTGAGACTTACTCGCCCCAAAGTGCTCTCATGTCTTAGTAATCATGCAATAATGGTTTCGTACCAGAGCCGTTTACTAGTATGAGGTAGGTATGAGGTAGTACACGTATTGTACGAAACCATTATTGCATGATAACTGCGACCAGCAGCCCCATACGCATAGCTAAATGGGGCTTCGCATTGTAGCATTCAGGATCATGACAGATGTAGTATCGCGGGTTATTATCAACTTAAAATCCAAAAATTTCTTCAATTTGAAGACTTACCAGTTAAGTTGAAGTATTGAAAACAGGCTTCGGGCAACGTTTGGTTTTGCCAATAGTCCCTTTCTGTTCGAATTGATGACTGAATGTGACTCGGTCGAGAGGACCTTGGGAGAGCTACACTGAATTGACGGCCAGCGCATGCGCACACAGACATCTTATCTGTTCATGGATTTGAAATTTGTGCGCATGTGATGTGTGCACATACGCTGGCCGTAGTATTCAGTGTATGTAGCTCTCCCAAGGTCCTCTCGACCGAGTCACATTCAGTCATCAATTCGAACAGAAAGGGACTACTGGCAGAACCAAACGTTGTCCGAAGCCTGTTTTCAATACTTCAACTTAATTGGTAAGTCCTCAAATTGAAGAAATTTTTGGATTTTAAGTTGATATTTACCCGCGATACTAAATCTGTCATGATCGTGAATGCTACAATGCAAAGCCCCATCACGCTATGCGTATGGGGCTGCTGGTCGCAGTTAATTGCATGATTACTAAGACATGAGAGCACTTTGGGGCGAGTAAGTCTCACAGTGTTAGTTATATGAAAGGTACTTTAACCTGAAACACAAACTAAGACAAGGAAATTCAGGGGAACTTTTGAGGTACCAAAACTTTATATTATCTTTAATATGGCAGGGCAGATTCACAAGTTTGAAGTGTTTGAAATGTTTGAAATGTCAATGGAGAAAATACTACAAACTGCTGATTTACAAACCTTTTCCCTTTTTCCCTGTTCCCGGTGTCAGTTTAACTTTGAATCTGAAAACAGAGAGAGAGAGAGAGAGAGAGGAGGAGGAGGAATTTATTATGGCAACATTGACTGCAACAGTGACAACATCACCACCAACTTAATCACCACTAGCATTAACAACAACAGCAAGAAAAAAGAACAACAAGGACCATTACATGGACCCTACAGTAAAGGAACAGTTTGTCCTTATCATGCCAAGTTGTAATTGAAGCATGTGATTGAAAACATGTGTTAGCTCACTGGAACACAAACATTGATATTGAAGTTACAGAAACGGTGTAATTAAAATGTATTTCTGTCTTCAGGTATGCACAATCTCCTCAGACTTTTCATCAAATGATATATTTTTTTTTTCTACAAATAATATTTCATCTTCCAGGCTGCTACAAAATACTTTGAGCATTGGCTCTTCCGAGGCAAAAGTCAAGAGGGGCAATACAGAGTTGAAAGTGATGACATTTCTGGTGCAATGATATTGACTTTTCACACATTTTCTGACATTCTTGATTTTTTTTTTTTCATAGCAGTAATACAAACTCTAAATAGAGAATATGAAAGTAAGAGTGTGTATTTGTGTGTGCATATGTGTGAGTGCACTTGGATGTTTGTCTGTGTGTGTGTGTGTGTGTTTGTGCAATTTCTGCAGCTTACTTGTAGTTGTGCATGACGTTGTAGGGGGCACACACAGGGATGGCAAAGAGAAGCAGATCCTCAGGGTGGGGGCTGGCAGTCAGTGTATCTAGGACCGACACACTCTCCTGTGAAGGAAATGGAAATTGAACAGCTGTTAAAAGAATGACTCTAGATACGTAGATGATACCTTAGTGGTAGATGTGACAGCAGTAATAGTGACAGTGGTAGCAATTGGCAGCTGATGTTGGGTAATCAAAGGCCATGTCAGCACTTCAGCAAGGTGGAATATCACCTCTGTACAGGTCAATGTTGCCTTTAACCCTATTCTAACTGGGGGGGTCAAATTGACCCCCCCTCAACGTTTCGCGCCACGATTTTGCAATGCGCAAAGATTTTGCCACGTTGTTTTCCTACTTTTTTCATTGAAGTCTCCCGCATATTTTGAGACCAAATTTGCGATGTCCGGGTACACCGTTCTGAAGTTACGTAATGTTTTGCATATGCATGTCAACCCAAAAACAGCTCAAATTCATGACATCGTGTGCAAATCTAATGCAAATTGTGTTTTTTTGGTTAAATTGATATAAATGGATTATTTCAACTTGTAACCATTGAAATTAATCAATTCTAGTGTAGATAAGCCTGTAAAAGTACCTGCAACAAATTTTGGCAAAAAAACAATAGAAAACAAAAGGTCGAAAAAACAATAAAATACATAAGAAATTAACAAAACAATAGAAAACAAAAGAAATTGATTTTGATTGTGCTATTTTTTTACACAAAAATTGTTTGATGTGTCTTGAGGAATTCTGACACAAAAATTTAGCAATCCTCCAGTCTTTTTAATGGAGTTATAGGTGAAAATATAATTTCATGCACAAATTTGCATAATTAATTTATTAAAAATAGAAAGGCAATATTTTTCTATTGTATGACCATGTAATCTTGTAGTTGACATCCAGCTCTATCTTCAGGCAAAATTTCGCGGCGATCGCGCGATCGGCGGCCGAGATCTGAAGGGGGGGTCAAATTGACCCCCCCTCAGTAAAAACTTGGTTTCAAATAGCCCAGTTAGAATAGGGTTAATAGCTGAATTTCTGCACAGGTCATACGAAAGCGCTCAGCACTTATGACAAGTGTTCATTCATTACATCATGGCCAGTTGATTACTACTGCCTATGATGAAGGTCATTTTCTAGTCCTATCACATTTGATTCACCCGGAGTTGACTGCACATAGAAACCAACGAGAACAAATTTTGCTCTCTATAGTGATGCATTACACTGTAGTAACAAGCATGATAGCAACAATATCAATTAGGATAACTGATGGGAATAATGATGACAATAAAAGTAAGAATACTACTGCTAATACAACCAAAAATATTAATAACATCTACATAATCAATATGAACACACACACTTTTCAAGAGCTTAAAATATGGACCTGTCATAAGTTTGACTGTTGGATTTCTTACCAGCATCAAAAATTGTATGTCCCCAGTGCATTAGAAATAATACAGTATGGTTTACAGTTTTACAGGCTTAATGGATAAATGAAAGATATGGTGCATACTAGAAGTGCAGGGAAACTACAGTAAATCCCTTCAAAACTTTGGTAAGCTGTAAATGTTTATCTTCTTGAAAGCAAACGAGAATTCTATATTGTCTAATCTTGATACTGCATCAGCTGAGGATAGTAATGATGCAGGGGAGCCTTACTTCCATCAGTCTTGAGTTGACATTTTCAACATCCCTCTCCTCTTCCGAGTCTACCTGTAATGTAAACACAAATAACTCATCTTCATTAGCCGTGTTAAAGTTTTGGCCACTGCAAGGTAAGAATGTGATACACTGAAAATGTGTTATCAATGCTCCATAAATATACAAGAGAAAACACAACACAACAACATGGAGAGGTATACTCATGAGGACAAAGTGTTCTCTCAACATATCATGATAGATTGGTTACCATAAAATCACTTTAATCTAAAAAGTGTATATATAAACGTGTATATATATATATACATAAATTCATTTATGTGTCCTAAAAATATTCTTGCTCATGAAGATGATTTTCACTGTAGACACGATTCAACAAGTTTGAGTAATTTTGTGGATTTTTAGCTATATATATGACCAAATGCCTACATGTATTTATAACAATATTTCATTATCCATGTAAAACAGCACAAATATCTTTTGAAATTAATGTTTTAAATTACACAAGATTACTGTAAGGGACCTTCTTTATAAGCAATAGTTTCCTATCAAAGAGAAGGCAATACAGTAACTTTTGAAAGAAACTCAAAGCAAACTCTTTCAGAGTCGTTGCTGGGAAAATTAAGCCAGACATACATTTCAGTTTAGATTTATGGCACAACAAAACAGATATTATGTGATCCTATTTCACAGATGTACCTGAACTGTATTTCTTGCTGGCTGAATATCACTATCAAGTGCCTTTAGGAACACTTAAGTAATTTTAGTTTGTGCCTCCAAAAGCTGTGGAAAGCTCTCAATATACTTTGGGATCTGGGCAAATTTGATTGAAATATTGGACACAAAGTTCCCTCCATTAAAGCCCTAAGAGTGGTGTCATGACAGCATTACCTCATCCAGGTCATCCGTAGCTCCTCTCCTCTTCTTGGTTTCCCATGGATGAGTCTTAATGACCGGCTTGATAGCAGATTCGTCTGGATAACAAAATAACCAAATGGACAAGGAAATGATACAATGTACAGGAAACAGTAAAAACCGCATGCAGGCATATTACAAAATCAGTGCAAACATTGCTGGCATTTATCTGCCAATGAAAGATGACAATGCATGATTTCACTTGTACATGAAATGACAAAGAACTACGCAAAAAACATTCTTTACATTTTCTCAAACAATGAAAAAGCATGTAATTGTGAAATATTGTTTACATATGTTTCTACAAGAAGGCTATGGTTTTACCATCAAAAAAACAAGTTCTTCCACGAAAGCTTTGTAACCTTGTAATATTTCTAGTAGTGTGATAATGCATGCCAATTACTGAAAATTATGATTTTGTGAGAACAGAGAAAGTAAACTAATGCACACATCACAATCTGCAATGCCAGAAACTTTCTGGCTTCTACACCTTGTGTGGCATCTCATTAAATTTTGCACTAGGCCTACCTGTGGGAGTGCTTTGCTCCTGTGTTTCTTCCTGGACATCTGTTGTCACCTCTGATGTCATCTCATCTTTGGCCTGCATTTCTTTGCTTGCTGACCCCTGGCCTTGCCCTCCGGCCGTCGACAGTCCCGGCATGTCCTGCCTCCTGCCAGTGGTCGGCCGCTGCCCCCGGCTGGCCTGGTTTCCCTGCTTCTGCTGCTGGAGCTGCTGCTTCTGTTTGCTCCTGGCTGACTGGTTGGGTTGGTGCATTCGACTCAACTGCTCCTCCTGGCGCTTTGCCTTACGACTCTTCTTCCCTTTCATGTCCTTGGGGCCACCGGCAGACTGGTGGGGGTAGATGAATGAGCACACTGGAGTTAAAAAAATGGCTCAACAAACCCCAATCCTCCCCCTCCTCCTTTTGTACACAATGAATCAGCCTTTGACACATTCAGAAAAAAAAAAGAAGAAAGATACTTTGAGATCAGCTTGTGTTTATGCACTAAGTAGGAATACTACCAATATACAGGGTACTTTAGACTGGTCCAGAGCATCCATGGAGCATAGGGTTTAGCCAAAGATCATCATGGGGTGTCATACGAATATCATCATGATTACCTTCATCATGCTTGCCTCAAACATCCTCACAAGTTGAATTTTCTCTCCCTATCTCACGGAGCATATTTCAGCTCTGAGTCAAGCACTTTAAACTTACCATATCTCAGCGACTGCGAAGTTTGCATACATTTTGTTTGTACACCACACAAGGTAAAACAAAGACTGAAACCTCAATACAGATAAAGACCATTTGAGAAATCTAAGTGGGGTAATAGATAAAAAAACTCACGGCAAGAATTTCCATTCGTAACCTCCTCTCCTCCTCATCCTGGTCTTTGTACTTCTGTTTGATTTTCTTCATCTTGTGCTAAAAGGCAAACAAAAACAGTATACCAAATAAACACCTGGTGATGTCATTGTAATAACAACATGATGAACTTTCATTAGAACACATTCATCAGGTGCACTAAATCTCAAACATTTTAGAGTTGATATTTTGTTTTACTGGTGTCATAACAATAGCACAAAATGTAAACCTTTCAACTTCGGGATTGGCAAAATGTTACTGAAGAGTCATTACTGCAAGTCATCTTTTTTTTTTCAATTATGTGTTCATTTCTAATCAGTTACAGCATGATCTTCAAAAGAGACAAAGTAACAAAGAAAAAGATGCTATGGTTTGAAGAGTGGTACACACATACACACAAACACAGCCCAGATAACATACCTTTTGTCCTCTTTTTGGAGGTGCTTGTTGAGAACTCTGAAATGTGCAAAGGGAAGAAATCTGATCTTAATAAATCAATGGCACATTCGTACTACTTATCCCATGGAAGGGGATGGTTTTGGGCAAATGGGATGAAAATAATAAATACATGTAACATCATACGACTAAGGTGGTCAAACTATCTTTTTTTTTAATGTCTTAATGAACACAAGTAACACAAATACAAAGATGTTTTTACACCAGGCCCAAATTTGTGAAGTTGACAATTTAAGCACTTGTCAATGCACTTTTGAATGTGATTTTGATATCATTATCCATAAGAAATTCAACTTATGACTATATTTTCACTTATCAAATTGCAGCATTGTGAATAGGTGATAATTTCAGGCCCATGGCCAACAGATGTAAAAAAAAAAAGAAGGAATAAAAACACAAAAATAGCTGCAGATATTGTATGATATATTGAACAAGAGAGTCAAATGAATAAGACCATGCTATATTAGGCTATGACAGCAGCTAATGAGCATTGCTGTACCTGGACTTCTTGTGTAGTAAAATGTTCAAAGTACAGTAGTAAAATGTTCAAAGTACGATTGAGCCTCTCGTAATCCTACACTTTACTCACTGCACTGGATTCAGACACACTCCTTGAGAAAGGCGCCCTCGCCCCATCACTATTCTCTAGTCTTGCTCCTTCCTCGTCTCCTTCGTCTTCATTCAATCTTCTCTCGCTCCTTTCCTTCTCTTCCTCTCCATCACTCTCCTCCTGTCTTGTGTCGGCCGTCGATCCGGCTTCAGCACCTTTCACCTCCGGGGCTGCTCCTTGCTTCTGCTTCTGTTTCTTCAAGTCTCTGCATTATCAATAACAGGTGGTGATGTCAAAACTGCACACCATCACAAAATTGTACAAGGTTCATGGTAGTTCTGATTTCCACCGAAGCCTCATTCAGCATCTACATGACATTCTGAAACTGCTAATTAGTATCAGAATAACACACACTTTGGCCACTTTAGGAACAATATCATCAAAATGATTATAAGAAACTACTGGTAATATTGTAGTCTGATAATAGTCAGAACAGAGCACTTTGGACTTTTATATGATTTCTCTTTTTCAAAAATCTGAATTGCATGAACTGTTACAATTTGTCTACCATTAAAAACACACAATTCTGCAAATTGAAACTAAAAAACAGCATGGGTGTGTCCTACTGTCATCTATGAACTTGACTACATTCCTTACAAGAACTGCCCACAACAGTACAGAAATATCATTAATATTGGTCTGTACATGTTTATCCTTTCCTGTCCACATGTTGTGAGGTTTAAATCTCTAAAATATTTGAGGAGTTCTGAAAACAATACTATCACTGTAAACAAGAGCCTGACTAAAATGGCAAAGCCTAGAAAACAGATGAGAAATGGAACATACCTCCTTTGCTTGGCAGACAGCTTTGGCTTGGATTTTTGCTGAAAGAAAGATACACAGGAAAAAACCTATAAACACTTTGCACCATTTTGGAAAGATATCAACATGCTCCTACATATTACAAAAAAAAAGAAGAAGGAATAATGTTTTGACATTCTCATCCTGTGGTTAACCTACATTCTCAGGCTAAAATTAACTGAAAGTGTAGCACTTTCATCCTTGCCCTCCTTTTCTTATCTAAAGTGTAAGAGGTAGGAAGTTTTGAAAATATATTGGCTCACACTTACAGGGAAAATCCTTCATGAAAATTAAGATTGTGTGAAAAAGAAGCAGAAGCCTCTTCAATTAACATTCACTTTTTTCTGAAGCTATTGCACTGAAAGAGTTCTCCTAAAATTTGACCTTGACCAGTGACCTTTGACCTCTACACTCATAATGCTAAATTATTATCACCACAAAACTGCTTTACTATAAATCATATCTAGACCAAGTTGACTTAAAACCATTACAGACTGCTCCAGCCATTCTACAAATTTGTGACAATTAAGACCTGGACTAAAATCTTTGACATGAGGCAAAAATTCCAATTTTACTTGGAGGTATAAGGGTAAAGAACTAACACAGTATTTCTCTCTGTCCTGTAAATACAACATGGAGTAACACAAACAGATTATAAAATTGAATGACACTGTGAAACTGATCAAATTGCACTGAAATATCTTATCAAAGTGAACATCTCAGAGTTCATTCTGGGAAGCAAAATCACTAGGATAGGAATTCTAACTCTGTAGAGTTTACCTGTGTTTCAGCTGCGGGTCCTCCAATGACGATTGGTTTGTCGTCTCCAAGATAAATGACTGCCTTGCCATCCTCATCTACATTCCCGTCTGCAGAATGGTAGCTCCCAGTGCTCATGACACTGGAACCACGGGGCCGCTCCTGCTCGTATCTATGTCCAATATGAAAAATAGTAAAGAGTACCTAATGAGCAGGAGCAGTGTTGGCAAATACAGTTGCAGATATACATCCGAACAAATAAAGGAGTTTTTGAGACAATCTAATCATTGAAGACTTCTTGGGGTTTTTTTCTCCCTAAATAAGAATGATTCCATGAACAGGGACTTTAACCTCAGCAGAGAAAAACAGAAATAAAAAAAAAAAAACTGTTGGTGTATCATCATACATAGCTAACTCAACAGCTGCAATGAAATTAAATGAAATTTGCCTTGGGGTAAATTCAGTCATAGTTTGCCATTTCTGCATCAAATTTCTTTCCTTTTTTTTTCAATTATTTTTTTTTTCTCTCTCTATCATGAATTGTATTCTTGCTTTAAAGATAGTAGATATCCTGATTTAGAGATAGCAGCAGAGTATAAAAAAGGCAGTACAAATAACTTCGATTTTTTTAAAGGGTCAAATTTCAATAGATTTACAAGGAAATGAAATCTTGTGATTCAAATCAAGCTATGGTTGCTGAGATAACAGTGATTACTGGTATCATCGTGTTTTTAGAATATCTGAGTAAACTATATTTCCTACCAGCTGATGCAGTCCACCAACCTATTGCCTTGCATGTGAAGGAGTGGGATAGTGGTGTCTGGATACAGGTTCTCCTTGTCATATTCATCCTTCAGCTCTTCCTTCACAGTCACAGTACGAGAATCCTCCACTGCTAGCCTTGCTTCCTCCTCTTCCTCCTCCTCCTCTCCTTCTTCTTCATCCCCCTCTCCAATGTTCTCCCCATCATCTTCCTCCTCCTCTCTTTTCTCACCTATCGTTGCACTCCTAGACTGGGCAGCATCCATCTCCCTTTCAGCTTCCTCCTGGTTCTCATTTTCCATGCCTTTGTGTGACCGAACAATCCCAGGGTGCAATGATGACACAAGGATGAGAGCCAGGTTAGAACCATGGAAACGGGCGCCAACAGATTTTTATACCATGAGCTTTACAGGAAGCATAGATGGCTATGTGTATATAGGCACACACACATGAACTGATCAATACACAAATGAATACACACATGCAGATTAAACCTGTGAATTATGCAGTTGCACTATGCATGTTTCAAAGTCAAATTATTGTTTTCATTTGGTTTCATACTAGTAATAAACAATATCAAATAAACTGCAGATGAATAAACTAAGGCATTATACTCATCATAAGCTGTGCACAATCAGATAGTGAAGGCATACTATTATTCCTTTAGGAAACACAAAACACATTCTGCTCACCAGAATGACAAGAAGAGTTGAGTCTCTGCTCAGATCCCTCTGAAGCAGTCTCTACTTTGACCTCATCATCCACTCTTTCCTCTTCTTCCTCCCCATCCTCCTCTCCTTCCTCCTCCTCCTCCTCATCTTCATTCTCCTCTCCGTTGACCTCCTCTTCAATGTCCTCAACATGGATGTCAGTCTTCAGTTGAAGCAGCATTCAGAAACCAAGACAAAGTTTGATGGTGAAGCAGAGTTTCATACAAGATATATTGAAAGTATGGAAATGGAACTGACTGATTGGGGGGGGGGGGGGTTATAATTCTGATCATCTTAGCCATTTATGCTTTATCTCTGCAAAAGTATTTGGAAAAGGATTTCAATCTTATTTCAAAGATAAACTAGGGCAATATGATTGTTGCCCATAGTCAACTGGGATGCCTCTGCTTGTCATGCAACCATTATATCTCTTGTACGAATGTGGCGCTTCATCTAAAGTCTGGCAAAGCTCATTGATCTCGACCACCGACCAAGCACTGTACAAATGTGCACAATTACCTTTTAGCTAAATTTTGTGACTACTGACCTTGACCTTTGAACTTTCACCACTGCATTTAAGGCAATCAATTAATATGTTGCATTCCCATCTTTCTCACAAAATATAACTGGACAGTCTGCAAGTTTTGGCCAAAGTAAAGTAACTTTTGACCTTGACCTATATCACCAATTACTATCATAATTATGTAAAACATGCTAAGACCAAAACATAAAGGAATAGTAGAGTGTACCTCCACCGTCTCGGCCACAGATGACATCTCGTCCTCCTCCAGTCCTCTGACTCGTCTCTCACCTTTGTGTCTCCAGGCACAGGATTCGTCAATCTGAAACAGACAAACATCAGCGAACCACAAGATGTCATTTCAAATACACTGAAATAAGAACTGGCTGGGGTGGGCAGAAGGGATGAAAGGGGTCTGGACATTTCCCTGACCTTCAAGATAGAAATGCAATCTTAATGCAGCTGTACTATGGTGACATTTGAAGGATTTGAAGGTACGCCATCAACCGAATTGTGTCTTTCCAGGGAGGGGAGGGGACATGGCCTTCCCCTGAACTTCATTATGAAATTAACTTTGAAGTAGCTTCTCTCTGTTTGCCCCTTGATGTTATGCCATTCATTGAATTCAATTGTACAACCTTTTGTCTACCTCTTTGCAACTTAAAGGCCTGAAATACATTGACGATTTATCATTCTTTACCAACAAGAATATGTCCACACACCACACTGATGCAGCTCTGTTATCTTTGGCATGGTTCTGAGCTGACAGAGTATGAATGATAATATCATAATTCACAGTAGTCCTAATTGATTCTGTAGAAGACACTCTATCCTTTAAACTGGGTATTCACACATTCTTCAGAATGGAGTATATAAAATCTAGCCAACTACTGCTTTGTCATTAATGGAGCATCAAATTTTAACTCCTTCTATTAATCTGTCTATGAGAAATAAAAATGATAGACTTCACTTTGCAATGATTGTGAACTATGTCTGTTGTAAGGTTGAAGGTGAGATTTATTTCTTTAGGACTGGTACAGATCTTGATAATGACACTTGAGAATCTGATGATGGCTGGATATCAGCATTCGAACAGTGATTGAACCCACTCATTTATTTTGCTGAGATAGAATGAACTCTTTGACTATGAATCAAGTTAGTCTGCTTCCCAGTTAGCAGTCATGCCTTTACAGTACAGAAGAATCTCAAGTCTTAAATGTTTGATTATCATTCATAGAAAGTAACATTACATTCACATAACATATAACAATATAAACAATATTTACAGTAATTGAATGAAAAAAAAAAACAACAACAAAACCCCGAACCATTTACCTTGAACAGGAATCCAAAGCCCATAACGAGTTGAGTAGGTGGTAGGTAGTTCTTCTTCCCTAAAGAATCATGAAAACACATTATAAAAATACAGATGAATGTATGAGAGATTGCCGACAACATCATTATTCCTCCAATGTCATTGCCCTATCAAAAGAAGTTGCAATGTACCATACCTCATCATAACCAGATGGTAAGACTGCTATTAAACACTTGAACACCCATTGAAAGAAACACTCAAAGCCAAATTTGTGAACACATGAACATGCATAGAAAGCAAACAAACAAATTTTATATAAAAAACACAAAAACATGCCCTCAAAATTCTAAGAGGACAAGAAAATGAAACATACCTCTGATCATGAAGCTACCAGTTGAGAGATACTCCCCAGTAGGTGCTGTTTTTGTTACCTGGTTCACACAAAATAGGAGGGAATTTCTTTATATGAAAATTCTGTGGTGTTGCAGATAATTAAAGGCAGAATTTTAGTACTTGAAATACTATCAGAATCTATCCTACTTTTCAGCAAGTTCAATCATGGAAAGGGGGGGGGGGGAGAGAGTGGGAGGAAGCTTGATGCATTATCATATCAAATGGAAAGCTTCAACTATCCCATATTGAACATAATAAGTGTATCAGCTTTTCAGCAGAGTGCACACACAAATAAATTCAATAATGAGTAGGGAGTCAAAAACGTGATAACTCTAGATGCAATTTTATCAGATAAGACTGCTTCCAATGTTGTGTAATGATACACAATGTTATTACTACCCCTTCCATTCCACTATGATAACCAGTTATGTCACTTCACCGCCAGCCAGTCAATAACCTCTACTTCAATTCTCCACCTCTATTAAGTCACTGACCACCATAATCCCTTGAGTATACCACCAGAATGTTAGAAGGATCCCATTGTTCCTTCACTGTCTCTGATATTAGGACATCAGGAGAAATCTACAGAAATCAGTAATTGTCTCATTTCTGCTCTCTTCTAGCTTTTCTAATATTCATAGTGTACCATTGACATCACTCAAACAAAGCAAACTCTGAAAACAAGTGAACAGAGAACAAAGAAGTAAAAAAAAAAAGTAAAAAAAAAGAAGCAAACCAAACAAGACAAACAAAGAAAAAAATGGATTTTGTGAAAATTTACACAGAAAGTCATCATTATCTCTGGTTGAATACAGCATACCACCAGCTATCCAGGGGGAGGACACCAAGTTACAGTAGGGAGAAGGATATATTCACCTGATCATGGTGCACCCACCATGCACTGGTAATAACTTTGGCATCCCAAGCCACACTGAAACACACAGCCATCGTACCGGCCTCCTGCAGTGTCTTGGGTGGTACAGGCCCACCTGAGCATGGGAACACAGGCAGAGCAGTCACATGAATACATGCTAATTGTCGTAAAGCATTTTGCAGTACTTTAATGAGTGTTGACTTAGATAAAGAGATGCACATATGTGTGGACGAGTCAGGTCTTTTCAAATATAGCCCTCAAAAGCCTTTGGCGAGTTAACTGTTTATGAAAACACTGTAAATGTTTAGCACATTACAGTGATACAGCACAATACCCAACATTAAATGCCCTTTCTTTGTGGTTGCCATCTTTTATATATTCATATTCTATATCTCTATATCTCCAAAGCTCAGAAATTATGGGCAACATATGGTATCTGCTCAAACACAATTTCACCACATCTCAACTTCCAACACATCTCCCATGCTTTCTTGGTTCACCCTTGTCCTTTCGCCCCAGAATACTAACTACAAACATCAGGATTCTTGCATTACAGAGGTAGCTGACACCATCCAACCTCCTTTTTTTTTTTTTTTTGCTGACAAAACTATGACCTATTCTTTTATTGGATATTTTTCTACTGCTAGTCAGTCTTGAAAATAATAATGCATCGTTTCTTTCCTTTTATTTCCTCAATAATGCACATTATACAAAAGGCTGAAAATTTGGCATTCTGGTATTGAAGTAGAACATAAAAACAAATCTATATCATAGGACTTGATTCCTAGCACTTTATGCCTTTGATATATGTGATGCGCTCCGTCGGAATGAGTCAAAAGTCGCAAAAAATGAAATCGTAGTTATGCCTATATGTAAATTCTACAGACTCTAAGCTTTACACTGATATAAAATACAACTCATTTCGACATCCCTATAGATCATAAAAACGAATATTAACTACGCTTATGATGTCAGTCAATTTTCTAAATAACGGAGAAAATCGCTCTCAAAGTTCAGGCTATGTTCAAGCTCACGACCTGCTTCTTTCACGGGACGAAACAATACAACAGTCCTGCTTAGCGACGGCGTTTACGCTCCATCGCACGCACTACCATATAAGGCGATAGCTTGGGTGTGTAAGATAATTAACCAATCGCAGGACAGGTCTATTATTAACGATTCTGACCAATACTGCAGCCCGAATGTAAACTTCGGTGCGTTTGTGTCCGTGCCGCTGCCGCCGCATGAATGAGTCGGTACGCATTGTGTGTCGGCTGCGGTGTAGTTTGCCGCAAGTTTTGAACTCACAAACAATAGGAAACAGTAGAAAGAAAAAAAGGCACGCAATGCGTATTACGAGAAGCGTCTTTTAGTGAGGGCGTTGATCGCTTCCATTCTCCTCCCATGTTGTTGTCAATGGAAACGTTTAGCAAGTACCAACAGCTAAATAGAACCTGTGAACCCATTGTAGGCGGGAGTTCAAAAGACAGCATCGGTAGAGAAAATCAATGAAGTTAATCAACGATAGTCGTATTTTGAGATCGTGTTCTTTGCATGTACTAAAAACCCTCAAATTATGCACATGGTCGTAATGTTGCAAAGCATCAAAGACTGCTTTCGCGTCTGTTCTGCTGCAGCTGTATACAGTCATAACATTCTGAATTCCCGCCATATTAGGCACATTCCTTTATAGACGTAGCGTCCACAGTAATTATCGCTTATCACACTTGCCAATGCTGCACATACTATACGTATCAGAAGCAAAGGTTGATGCAGGCCTGAGAGCTTCACGTTGGGTTTATATGATTGTATCATAAATATATTTCTTATTCTCGGTCACTTTTGTAATACCATAGCATATAAAGAACCATTAACTTGTGGCTTAAGCTTAATGTTTTTTACATCACATTTACAGTTACAATCTTTCTGCATTTGAGATAGATAATTATACTGACAAATATTCGGAATTAATACTTCGGCATTCCTCATTTCGTTTTGTATTCACAAACCTTACTAAAATAAAAATGATTGCTTGATTACTTTTGGGTAAAGGAACCACCGGAAAAGGAACCGCATTTGATTTTCTTGTTAACGAACCTAAGCTAATAGCGAACCATATTTCATTGTGTGATTAACGAACCTTCAAAACAATCAATTGTATTACCCCCCCCAAAAAAAAAAGCATTTCAATGTCATGCGTTGTCAATAGTGATAGGCCCGTTTTTATTTCGTAGTGTGTCTCAGTATTCCTGTGTTTATTTTTAAGGATGTGCCTCTCTTTATGATTGCGATTGATGTTCAACTATTTCTTTCCCGCAAGCTTGAAAAGGAAGAAGCTAAAATTGAGGCAAGGAGACGAGTTTTCTTCCATGAGATACAATCATTAAGACATACATTTATTCCCGAAAGTTGTGTGATTGCTTATGCGCTGAAGAATTATGTCCATTAATGTATCAGGCACTATACAAAACGGTTGAAATGTGCTGAAAGTCGAACTTCGGTTTTTTTTTTTTTATTTCCATTTCAAGCGGGGATAGACTAGAAATTAGTTTGTCTATACTGGCAGCAGACATTAGTTTTCCAGTATATACTCTGCATTTAAACAGTCGCCATATTTTCGTGGTCAGAATCAGATAATGGACACGTGATATATTATAAAAATGAATACAAAACAACGAACATGTCATATGTACAAACATTATGAATTTGTACTTACCTGTAATATTCTGTGCAAAAAACAAGCACGCCAATTAAATAATAGAATTAATAGAACACACTGTACACAGCGATATCATGCATGGCAGATCAAATCAAGTTCAATTGGTGAGAAAGCTAAATGAAGTTAAAAAGTTGACTTCTTTACGTTTCTCTTTCAATTTATGAAAACAGAATTACATTGTATATCTATTGAAACGGATTGTCTCTGTTGCGAACGATCGTCTTACATGTATATAGCAATGTAGCAATACCACTTAGGAATTAGAATGTATGAAGATAATCGTTACTTAATTATTTTGCGCTAATAGCATTTACATTTTTCAACTGTTATTGACAGGATTATGTTACTGTGATGGTTACGATTACGAATGTTGGTTATGAATTCAAAAGACTGGTTCATTAATCGAACTATAAAGGTATAAATAGCCGTTTTGAAAGTAGTTCGGTACAAGTTCAAAACGCAATCGAAGTCATCGTCATGGGGGAACTGATAGCTCTAGAAAACTTGTTTAGGCCAGTAAAGATTGTCGTATGCAATCTTTGTAGAAAGTTTTGTCTTAGGCCATCTTTTGAGTATTTTGAGAAATTATATAAAGAACTATTTTTTTTGATTATGTCAAGAATTAGTTTGAACTATGAGAATAAAAAGGCGCGGTTACCTCAACAATATCGTAGTGCGATTAGACATGATGTGTAAAGTGAATTCATGACTTGTTGACTTATTCTTACTGAATTGATGATCACTTCTGTAAACCATCAGTTAAGTCTTGTAGATGATACCTCTGTAATCGTAGTCAAAATTCTTTTGAGCGATGAGACGAAAACCAACAAACAAAATGCCATGTATCATCGCACGAGTTTCCAACATTTGGCGTGACCCGACCAAAAATAAGTGCCGAATCAAATGGAACATTATATTGTGGGATAGCAGACTGTGTTACGATTTTTAAATATTGCGAGCAATTGTTAAAAAAAAAGAAAGAGAAAATGAGGCAAAGTTCAAGAAATTCGAAAAAGCATGTAAATGCAGGCGATCATGTTTAATATTCAAAGTAAGAGATTACAATCGGCCATGCGGATGTATATGATTGCCTTATTTACATGTCTGATTTTTGTAAACTATGTTATATTCAAATTTAAGTTCCCTTCCCTCGATAAAAGTTGTGTTGGGTTTTCGCTAAAGGCATTTATTAGGAAACGCTAAAAAAAAACCGACAACAAATGCCTACTATACATCAAGAGATGACCTATACATAAATGAAACACAAAAATTCTGTACGTTCTGATATAATGCAACTGCTTGTTTGTTTGTTTGTTTGTTTGTTTTGAATTACCATGGTCTTTGTCGGGGTAAAGATGAAGAAAAATAGTACAGTGTATCACTCTCAATTCCGGATTGTTGCGAGAAGTGTGTATTCCCGCCCTTTCTATACAGGTAAACGAATTAAGCTTGGTATGCTTTTACAAAAGCCTGGTGTCACGCAGAAGAACTGATTCCGCGATCGCTTTTAACCTTTCATAAAATTCACGTTTTAAGATAGTAACGATAGCTTGTAAGAGATAAAGTAAGTTAGCGTCCCTGACTGTGGTTCTGAACACAAAAGGGGACTGAAAAATTCTTTTACAAATTAGCAGACATAATGCCGATCCTCCAACACTGTTGCTCCATTACAGTATGTCACTGATTCTGCTATCAATGGCGAAGAAAGAATACTGGTTGCGTGATTATCCACCCCTTGATAGCAGGAAGTTTACCTTTCATTGTTCAAGGCTTCGTTGATGCGGAGTTTACTCGGATAAAAGGCATGAACAGTGTCGCCCGAGTTCTTTCATTCGAATTCCTCACAATACACAATTCAATAGGAAATTTAATGCGCTGCTACTTCGCAAAGCTGTTAGCTAAATTCTTTGCAGACTTGACCTCTCACATGTCAGCTACACGTAATACACGACAAACAGCTGTCATTACAAACATTCTGATAAAAACAAACAAAATGAAGAAGCACACTTTTGAGTAGCGACACAGCTTTCTGTCACTTTCTCAAATAGGTCTTACTTCTAAAAAATACACAGATGACAAGAGTCAGAATATCCTCCAAAGGGAACACGAGGTATTTGGGCATAATAATAATGTTTGTCTTCCGATTTCTCTCCATGCCGTCACGGCCCAAATCATCATAAGTAAATAGGGCAATAATTTGTATTAACCAGGGAAATAATATTACACATTACATACATTTGGCTAATTATCACATGAATTTTCGACTTTATAAAAACGAGAATAATTGACAACTTAGGCCCTACTATATCTCCAAAGATGAACTTTAAACAGCAAGTCACATACCAGGGAACGAAAGTTATAATCATCTGAATGAATTCATTAATGAGGCCAATAACCGTTGTAAAAGTACACACACGCATCACTACAGAGGTTTCAAGTTCGATATGTGATCATTTTAACTCATTGATAAAGTATCATAAATTTTGCGTGATCGTCGTTGGAATAAAATTTTTCAGCGCCATTTGCGCGTCACATCCATCACCACTTCATGAATGTGGTGCATGTATCAAACGCAACTAACTGGTCATGCAATTGATAGCCTTGGTCAGCTCACTGTTATTGCGTAATTCTAAAGCCCTCGCCGCCGCCGCCACACGCACCATGCTTTGTTTTGTCTTCAATGGGGTCAAGAGCAATGCTTCATTAGCATACGCCCTAGCAACGGAGGCGGAGTCTCGATCGGGCGAGAACAATAGGTGCGAAACGCAACGCAAAGGCGAGCGTTCAAAAAAAATGTAACCGAAAAAAAAATGGTCTCAGAAAAACTGTGATTTGGGACACTTGTACTCATTTTTACACGCTGAAATTTTCTGTACAAATAGATAAAACATCAAGAAATCAAAATCCGTCATAAAAAAATTTCGACCCGAACAGTGCTTCCCCTTCATTTTCAGCTCATTACGGGAAAACTCCCCGTGCGACTTATGACTCATTTTGTTGGAGCGTCACACATATGTGGTAAAATGTATGCACTCCCACTAACCTCCAGAATTCTTGATGATGACACTGCTAGCTCCATGAATGTCGGCATGAACATAGACATCACCTTGGTATACAGAAAACACAGTATCTCAAAAATTAATCATGCCCTTGGGTGAAAAATGTATAATTGTTTTCCTAATTTAAAGAATATCTTATTTGTTGGAAACTTTGCATTATGGAAGTTGTCATGTAACATACAAGATCATTACCTTTGGGAAATATTTCACTCAGATATTTGTAACTTCCAGATTTAGAATATGATCATGCAGCTAATGTGCTTTACACCACCACAAGAAAAAAGAAGACATTATTACCTTAGAGATACAGGTTTACAAAAAAATTCCTACTTCAAAATCTTTGAACTAAATTTCAGCACCAGCATACGATTTATCAGTAAATGCATCACATTCAGTCACTTACAATTATTACAACAAATTTCAAGAGTTTACAAACAGTTTGCAGTGCTGACAGAAAGCCCTTCTCAGCTCTCCACTGATTCACTATCAAATCATATCTTTAGAAATCATCATGAATATCAAACATTAACTAAAACTTATTTTATTTTTGATTAATTTTTAGTATCTGCATAATATCTGGCATGATAGATATCTGAAATGCAAAATACAAAAACAAAAAATGAAAACAAAACAAAAACAAAAACAAAAACAACAAAATCTGATATGAGTATTCCCTGAATGTGCTGACAGATAAAAAGCTAATAAAAATGGCAACCAGTCCTACCTTGTGATAAGTACTTCTTCACCACTAGTTCATTCTGCTGCTGGTCCCGACCAGCAATGATGATGTAGTTCTCAGAGCTAATACACCAGTAGAACTTCTCAAACCTATTGTGGGAACATGATGACATGCAAATCAGATGCCATGTGGAATCAACGTTGCCATGTGGAATCAAAGTTGTGAATACCAAGTCCAGTTCATGAAGATGGCTGGGTCAACACAATCATACTTTAACACTTTTATATCAATCTACCCAATACTTAAAGCAGGGTGATGCTACAATATTAGAACTCCAAATAGTACTTATGATTAATTAATAGTGTTTATCAATGGAAAGGGTAGACAATTTAAAACAAAAGTAGTTTGGATTTTAGATATTCTTTCTGCTAAGTGAAAACCATTTATTAGTTTGAGGCCCATTCAAAGAGTAACAGACTTTGTGAAGCATACTAGCGAGCAGCACTTCTCAGAATAACATACTGTATAACATGATATATTTGCGTCGTATCATTTTCGCGAATTGGAGCCAACAGCCTTTATTGTGGCATGACATTTTCGTGAACTGCCACTGGCATTCAATGCATATAGTGAAGACAAAAACTTTCGTGTGCATTTTAATTTTGCGAATTTGGCGCTCGCAAAATTCGCGAAATTAAAATGCACGCAAACATTCCTCGTTTTAAAGTAATGATTTCTTTTACTGGAGTTAAACCAGCAAGTTTGTACACTGATGCAGACCAAGAAATTAACTTACCAATATGTTTTCCTTGATTTGTTGATGCTTGCTACCATGGCAACATCCTTCAGAGCCTGCTTTGTCTTCTTCTCAGCAGACTTTATTGCCTGTACATTGTTGGAATGCACAAATGGTATGTTTGAATAATGGCTGTTAGATGCGAAGTGTTACAAATATTTAGTACTTGCCAGAACTAACAGAATGGATATTCTCATTTTGTTTTGTTTTTTGTTTTTTGGTTGTTCCGAGTGGTGCCAGGCAGGGCTGTATGGACACACTACATAAAAATGCTATGCTACTGTTGCACCGATGCATAAGGTTTTCATGGTATATATCTGCACAGTCCCGCACAAATTAATTAGTGGTGGTAATGAGGTCAGACTTGCATTTGCATACCTCAAGTATTATGCTTGCTTGTTTTCACTTTGCTACATCACTGAATTACATTTTGTTCATAGTCTTTAGGAGAATAGTATGAGCAAGAATTGACCTGAAAAGAGAACAATACTCTTCTTCATTTCTTTTTTCTGGTCTTGCTCTGCCTTTATCTATGGTATAAACTAACCTTGGCCGATGATTCCACAGTCTTTTGTTCCTTCTTCTGAGATGTCTTCTTCTGCACAAAGAATCTGCAAAAGGATCATTTCAACATCAGAAATATAAACTGAGCGGAGAAATCAGTGAACTGTGCACATTTTCTGTATGGATCAACCATTTAGCACTCATGCATGAGTTAAGATAGTACAAGCACAATTTGAACACAACAATGACATGTGAGTACGAACGACTATGGTTATACAGTCTAATTCTCTACACTGAATTGTGTAGAGCCTATGTCGCAAACACAGCATGACTGATGCAAAACCTGACAATACAGTTGTAAATGACTGCAAGTGAAAATACCTTTTGCTAAAGTCACACTATCTCGCTCAAATCTGAGGCTCTGATCAGCAGAACTCACCGTCTGGCATTAGCATAGGCAGACAAGCCAAGGTCGATGTCCACTATCATCGGCTGTGGACGATCACCCCTTGGCTTGGATTTCTGTCGAGGAGCTGTGTCTTTCAGCTCACCATCGCTGTCACTCTCCTCGTCAAAGTCTTCATCATAGTCAATGTATGGGTCCCTGAATAAAAGACCACATGGAACAGTTGGTAATGTTGAAATTATTGTTACCTTTTTTCCTTAAATGTTCAGATCTGAATTATGAAGAACATCCCACTTTATTATTTCTCAAAATTAGTCATCCTGAGTTTTTTTTATAGAAGGTTTAAGTCCAAAAAAAAAAAAAAAAAAGAAGAATGAAATTTGAATAAATCAAGTTAAATAGACGAGACAAATGCACTAAGTAAATGACAGCACACCTGAGAAGCATCTGGAAGTGATTGGTATCCAGCTTCAATCCTTTTATTGCCATGGCAACTGGATCCCCCTGGGTCTGGGCCTCTTTGATGATGTTGTCAATCTCCTTCCAGTCGATCTGATTGGCCACAGCACTCCGCACTACTCTCAGAGCCTGTTCCACCTGCAGCCAGATCACGACAAATTTACTCACTCCTGGTTTTCACAGAAAGGCTATCAAGGCTACTACTAAAACATTGGATAATCGGTGATAATTCACATCGACAAAGAGCAATTTGTCAATCAGATGCAATAAACACAACTTGATGCAAGTATTCATTAATTTGAAGAGGAACCATTTTAGCATTCCATCTCACAGGTCTCCAGTTCCACGTTCCTTGCTTTTATTCCTATCAAACCGAATGAACAAACCTTGACCTGATTCTAGTTTCAAAGTTGGCAAATGAATAAAAATACAAGTAAAAGAAACTGCCAAAAATTACATTCAACTGCCCAGAGTTTAATGTCTGACTTGACAATAACTGCCAAAGACACCACAGTCCATACACACGACACTTCATTAATGACAAAAATGCATCAAAGAGACAACATACATCACTGAATAGCACAGATGAGCTCTGGAAATGTGGCATACTGCCTTCAATCACAAATCTCTGATGCTTTGTCTTTCATGGAGAGTGAACCTGAAATATTCCTCATTTTATATACGACAACTTTGTAGAGACAATTAAATTCAGAGAGATGATTCATCAGCATCCTGCACATTTTTCAAGAAAATGAATGCACCTCAAGATTAAAATGGCATCACTACAAAGCGATGAAAGTCAAGGAAATGAAATGACAATTGATGTAAGTAGAGACAGAAATAGTAAATTCAATCCTCAAACTGGACATCTTATGTCCAGTATAAACAAGCTTATTTATAAGTTTTCTTGAATGATCTGTAAATTGTACCATGATCCTTAAGGGCTCCAAGACAATGTTACTTATTGGCATATTGTGGCAACTTGCAATTGGACATAATCAAAGGATAGGTCAACCTGTCAAATCAAAAAAACAAAAAAGTATACACAACTGATGTTTAACACGAAAGTTACATGGTGTCATCATATGATTCGTACAACATGAGATATTGGTCAAATTTTGGTTAAATATAACATCATCTGGAGGAAAACTGTTTTCACAGTTCTATTGAAACATAAGAAAGAAGATTTATCCGTTAATGTCCAATACATTTTAGATAATTGCACTCTGGTGTACTCTGCATCAACTCACCAGTGGAAGGTTGATCTCAATGAGGGCTCCCTTTCTCTCATTCAATGCCTAGAGGAGATAGAAAGATTTTTCATTCTCAAAGACACCATAGTAGAGACAATCTGTTTGGTCTCTGCATTAAAATCTTTTTTCGGTTCACCTTTACTGAAACAATAAACTATACCCTTTATGTACAATGTTTTGATTATAGAAAACTGCAACAAATTATTATAACACAAATGAGGCATTCTAAAGTGAATCTTGTATGACATAATACTCCCTAACACTCTACATAATATTCAATACCTCTATGCCACGTCTCATGATTAATAGAACATGCAACATGACTTAAAACACCACCGAATTTATCTATGGGGTAGGGTAAAGTTGCTGTTATTACTACTGACAATTGATTTTAAAAAATATGTAATATTGCAGTCACAATTCTGAATAACATTGAATTGACTTAGCTCTTTGCAGAGCTAGTGTAGTGCAAACTATTAACACTAGATGATAGATACATGTTCAAGTTCCTCAATAGTGGAAAATGAACATTTTGTGACTTTCATTGTCATTTTGAAACATCAAATAGATAACAAATAATTGATGATGGTAATGATGATGATGATGATGATGATAGCAACAACAACAACAACAACAACAACAATACTAATGCTAATAATACTACTACTAATACTACTACTACTACTACTGCTACTAATAATAATAATAACAATAACAATAACAATAACAACAACAATAATAATAATAATAATAATAATAATAATAATAATAATAATAATAATAATAATAATAATAATAATAATAATAATAATAATAATAATAATAATAATAATAATAATAATAATAATAATTATTATTATTATTATTATTATTATTATTATTATTATTATTATTATTATTATTATTATTATTATTATTATTGTTTTAAATAACACTATATGTACAAAATACAGCAGTGGTAGTAGGACTAGTAGCAGTAGTAGAAATAAAACTGACCTGCGTTTCCTGGAGGGAGGTAATCCGTTTCTCATGGTCCTTCTTCACATTGTGGAGTTTCTTCATTGCATCCCTTTCCTGACCAAACAGAACCAACAACAACTATAGTTATTATTGGCAGCTTCATTACTCATCACTGATCAGGTATCCTCTTTCGAGCACAGTTTCTTTTTACTATCCTCATTACACATGCATAAAAACACATTCACTTTCTGTTCATATTGCAATTGCCAAATCAGAGCTGCAAACAATCTTTGAAATCTGAGATGATATCTGGCTTGCAGCATAGTTGAGTACAGTTAGTGTGAATACCTGACAATGCACATCAGAAGCATAGAGATACATCATAGATATAGAAAATTAAATCACAATTTATTTGGATGCATCATGCTTTACACAAAATCAAGCAAACTTAATAGTGAAGAAATTTCTTCAAACAATTTGAGAGCTACATGTATGATTAAACACTTCTTTCATAGCAGTACCACCAAGGAGGTATTCTCATACATCTCTTCTAAATGCTAACTACAAACACACATGCGCACACTCTTCACACAAAATTAACAGAAATACTTTATATCAATCATTTACACAAATCTTAACAAATCAGGCATTTTATCTTGACAATAAGACTCAATTCACGTCTTTCTTGTATTTGTTCTCCTTTGCCTCACTTCATGACAGATCACATCTTAGCAGACAGAAAAGTATTCACAAATTTCAAGTACTTACTTGCTGGAGAACCTTCATATCCAACTTCTGACTTTCCATCTGCGAGAAAAATTCATCCACAGCCTGCAAAATAAACATACGCGGTCATTTCCAATGATATTCATGCCCTAAAAGAATCTGCTCATGTCAAACTCCTTGGTCATCCTTTGTAATAGAGCACAACATACACAATATGTTATTCATTCAGTGATCAACCAGTATTTCAGGTCACTCATCAGAGGATATTTATGTGCTCACTCACGTTCATAGCCACCTTGTGGCTGTATCATTGTGCAATGGCTACAACTCTGCACAACTTTCTTTGAACTTGTTGGCAGAAATACACCACACCTTCTTAATAGACCAATGATGTATGGTGTATGCCACAAGAGAGGATTATTCTATTATGGGAACAGGGGTGTCGCTTTGACCTGTCTAATGATAAAAATACATTAAACAGCACAACCCTACACACACTACAAATTAATGCCAATGATGAAAAACAATAACAACAGACTGAAAACCTCTATGTACAATGAAAACCAATAATCCCACAGGACAAAAATGTGATATTCCCTCAAATGATCTCATTCACATCAAGCTACTGGTTAATGGCTACACCAATCAGCCACATGTTGGTGTTTGAGGCCCCCCCCCCCCCCCATAGTTGCCACACATGGTGCAACTACTACAGGGCTACTCACATCCTAACTCACTTCCTGTGGTAGTGTTTGTCTGGTTGGATTTACAGTAACAATGAGTGACGCGAGTGAACTCTGCAAGTCAGGTCACATTACCATGTCTGGCTAGTGATAGGACTGGATTCGTTTCAAAAACAGAATGTAAACAATACGGCAGGCAAGGCCATCTACTCTACTATGACTAAGTCAGGATACCACCCTGTTCATTTATTAATTCTGCAAACCAAATGCACCATACTTCATGTATATGTTCAAGTTGGCTTCACTAAATAGATTATGCTTTATCTAATTCAGTTCAATTCAGTTATACTTTATTTCCATGCAACAAAATGTAATACATAAAACAAAGTATTCATTTGAGATTTCATTATCAATATAATAAAAAAAGAAGAGGATTAGTGCAGGTTTCATTGATGTTGGACTTAGATCAAGAATTTTATGGGATTTCAAACTCTCACATGTTGTCACATGACAGCAATGTTGCCTGCAACCTTATGTCTTATATTTAATGATGTGATGATGTCATACCTTCTTGAGACTCCTGAACTTTATGATTTCATAACTTTGACCCCATGTCCTATTTTCATGGAATTTACTTCCAGTTTAATTACTTGTTGAGCTATCCTCTATTCACTAAATGTCAGCTTAAACATGGAGTAGAATTTCACTGTGTCTTCAACCACTGGTTGACACTACATTCCTCTGGGGTAACTGGCTGTATGTGTTTGTGTGTGAGTCTGTGTGTGTGTAATACACTAATGTAATGATATAACTGTGCTTATAAACACCCTTTCCCTTACGTTACTTTATCATATGCTTAACATATTCTCTGCAATATTACATATGTACATGGTTGATGAAGCCTAGTTAATTGGGCAAAATCAATTCTTTCATATGGTATGTTGCCTCCCTTAATTCCAAATCAGACTTTCAGAAACAGAGAACATCTAATCAGTAAATGAAATCATATTACTTGAGGATGATTGATTATGAGTACTGGTATACGTGGGAATGCCTATGGGAAAGTTAGAACAATCTGCCTTACCTGGTCGAAGGTGTCAAACTCCTTGTATGGTTGTGATTCATGCTGCTTGAATAGGAAGGGGTGGAATTCTGAATACCTAATCAAAGTTAAACAACACAAAAGAATGATCATGTGTGACAGTACGTCACTTGAATTATCATCATTGTAGATGACTTGAATCTTATTTGAAATGTGTATGTATAAATGTATATTTAAATCACATTTATGCTTCTGACTATTATCTGAAATAATGAAGGGGAAAGACCTGTGTCCAGGCAAAGCAATTGTCCACAAACTTAATTAGGTGGTGATTCATTTAGTATACAAAGTTCCATACATGGGACTATATTGAACACTATCACTTACACCAAAATACGATGTGCATATGGTTAGACGAGAAGTGCTGCCATGATATTGTTGTCCCAACAGAGCGGATTGGCTAGATTATCAAAGTCCCAATTCAACGATGGCAGCTGAGTACAACTTTGGCTACAATAGAAGCAAGAATTCTACATACTTTTGGTCACATAAAAGAACATCATCCCAAGACTCACGTTAGCAGTTCTGCATCTGGAGCATCCTCAGAGGCTTTGGGCTTCTTTTCTCGCTTCTGGATAATGTAACCCTGCACCAAGAAGGGCATATAACAACAACAGAGTGCATGGTAAGATGCCTTTTTTTCCCTTGTCACGAATTCCTTGCAAACAGTGAAAGAAAAAGTCTTCTACAAATCTTCATCCAGCAAATATGGGAAAATAATGAAAATAACCAATTCCATCCTAGCTTTCTCCAGTGAATGATAAGTAGCTAAATTTAGAAGTGTCAATTCAACTGTGACAAAATGGTAATTCCTGCAGCAACATTCGCCCAACACTTGATGAGATCATCCCATACTGGTACACACTCGCTCACAGCTGCCCATACATGAGGATCAACATTTGCAATGATTGGTCACATGACCACAAAACTCACTTTGCATATTGAGCCAGATTTTTCCATGTAGTTTACACCATCTTCTAATGCAGCCATGATCCTTGGCATATCTGAAATAGAGAAAAACAAGAGTGAGAGGGAGAGAGGGGAAACTATGATGGTGTACTTGAGGTCTCAAGCTTGATTACACTACACCTACACTTCGTTACAACACCATATACAAGGAACACAGTTACTAGGTCTATTGCTCTCAAACAGTTTTCACATGCTAAAATAATGCATATGTTCAGGTGCGAGTTTCTTCACTTTGTCTCCATCTACAAATCAAATTTGTTAAGATCGCAACTGCTGATCTGTAAATTAACAAACATGTCGGAAAAAGGAACCAGTGGGACTCGAACCTGTCATCTACTGCTTTCCAGGCAGCGACACTACCACAAGGCTGTCCCTGGTTGCCGGCAGTGACACGATGAACATGGAACATATACCCAAGCTCCAAAATTCTGACATTGTTATGTTAAGTAGTCCAAGGCAGACAAGGCATATTCTTTTTTTCCAACATGTTTGTTAATTTACAGATCAGCAGTTGCAATCTTAACAAATTTAATTTGTAGACGGAGACAAAGTGAATAAACTCGCACCTGAACCTTCACCCCTCTGAATAATATCTTTCTTTCATTTCATGCATATGTTGTTCTCACTCTTTCAATGGCTTACATGTGTGAAAAAGTGATGTAACCTGGGTTTTTATTCAGTCCTTTTTTTTTTCTTTCTTTATGTCATTCTTTCACAGTACCTGCACATGATCGTTATTTGTCTTCCTTTTAGTTTGAGGCACAAAACACTGTAGAATGGGACTATAGTGGCAGAGCAGATGAGGCTCTTGCATCTTAAACAGGAAATCCAGAGTTCAAATAAGATGACTGCTTTCATTCTTAGATGACAGGCTACCTGACCGAGCTGGGTAAATGGCAGAACATAATGGAAGAGCAATGAAAGGGCTACCCTTAGTATGTATATAGGATCACATCATCTTTATCAATGCTAATGGTAAAATTTGGTTGACAAAATGCCCAGCAGCCATACTCTACACACATATCATTTGTTGGATAAGACAGGGACATCAATTCAGCACAGAGCCAATAAAATACTTTACATTCTCAACCAACAACTACTGTAAAACGAGGAATGTTCGCGTGCATTTTAATTTCGCGAATTTCACGAGCGCCAAGATTCGCAAAATTAAAATGCACGCAAAAGTTCTTGTATACACTATATGCATTGATTGCCAGTGGCAATTCGCGGAAATTTCATGCCACGAAAAAGGCCATCGGCTCCATTTCGCACAAATCTAATGCCGCGAATATATCATGTTTTACAGTATTCTATTGGATGGGACAAACTCTCTTTGCCAGGAAGTATACCTTGTTCAATGTCAAATCCATTCTTTCTGCTTGCATTTGATGGGAAGTTCTGGCTGAGCAAACAGTGATCTATCAGGGCTGGTCCATAAACTGGAGCATTGAGAATAGAGACAAATGACTGGAATGTGATCAGAGCACAAACATACATAGTTATAGCAGAGTCAAATACCACAAATCTCCCATTAATACTTAGAAATAATCTACATCAAGAGTTCAGAATATTTCTTTTTTTAAACATATAAGCCCTGAAGTGGTAAAACTATCCTCTGGGAGTGATGATTATTATAGAAGTGTAACAGTTTAAATTCTCATTTGTGTAACTTCATGCAAAGTCAGCATTATTTCATGCACATCAAAAACAAATAGTTCTCACCATGACACCAAGTCTGCTTAAATTTGTATAACTGCACGCAGACAATGACATCAAATAACATATTCAGCAAAACAACTGCACTTTAGATTGATATGCATTTTATCTTACAATCAAGGAACTTCATTTGATCTTTGTATATTGCTGTCTTATCTATATAATTGCTCTTCATCCCTAAAATACTCTGTTGAAAATGTGAAACATATCAATCAACCATGTAAACATCAGGTAATTTATCAATTTAGTGGGTAGGATCATTATTAGAGTTAAACAATCAATTCATCAATAGGAATGTAACAAAAAGTTTTATCCACAAGGTTGCCTGAAGACATATCAGAATAAATAACAACTTACTGAAATGTGGATTGAGAAGCTTTCGAATGTTGTCTTCTGGTTTACCACCAGCTAATATTTCTTGGACTCTGGGTTAACAAAAAAACAGAAGAAGAAAAACCAATCAGTGGATTTACAGCAAAACCTGGATAAAATGTGTTTAGTTTCTTTCTTTCATTGTTCTGTTGTGTCTAAAGAAATTCTGTCAAAGGTTCCTGGAGTTATCACAAAGCTACAATTTAAAGATGTGAAACTAGAAATATGACATTAAGTCTAATTATTAGACTGTTCACTGTGATGTGCAGTAGTCCTCATTCCCAAACAGAAATGGGCCTTCTCAAGCAAACTCAGGATAACTGACACATAAAAGGACAGCTCCTGTGGTTAGCACAACATTTTGTGGGGAACATTTGTAGTGAGAGCATAACTTTCATTCACAAAATTAGACACTTTAATGATAACTGGAAGCTAGAATTAGAATTATCATTCCCAAAGAGTATGTGTAAATACAAAATAAATATTCATTTGTCATTGCCATACCAGTAAGAAACTTGAGGTAACATTTGATAAATGTAACTTCAAGGAATCGTATAGTTTTGGTTGAGACCTAATTTCAGGTTTCTAACATTTTTTGGTGAGATAATGAGAAACCTCTTATGAAATATGAAAGAGCATGTAATTCCATGAGGAATTCAACATTCATTTGATGAAAATTGGTTTTGAAATGGCTGAGATATCCAAAACAGAGCGATTTTAATAAATGTGAGACCCAAACTTTATTACAATCACTTTGTTTTACTTTGTTTTTGGATGTTTCAGTCATTTAGAACCAGATTTTCATCAAATAAACTTTGAATTCCTCTTAAAATCGTATGCTCTGTAGTATTTCATAAGTGTTTTCTTAGTATCTCACAAAAAAAACAAGGAAAAGTAGAAATTACGCGGTGCGTAAAATATGTCCCCGCCGGAAGTAGCATTTAGTAGCAAAATGTACAATATCGGTAAAAAAATCAAGGTCAAAGGTCAAAGAAGTTAAAGGTCAAAATTCTGTGTAGAAGTTTTGAAGCCCTCACCTAGTGCCATCACAAAAAGCAAACGGAATCAAAATCGGGTTAGAAATGGCGAAGGAGTAGCATTTTGTAGCCAATGTACAATATAGGTCAAAAATCAAGGTCAAAGGTCAAAGAAGTCAAAGGTCAAAATTCTGTGTAGAAGTTTTGAAGCCCTCACCTAGTGCCATCACATAAAGAAAACGGAATCAAAATCGGGTTAGAAATGGCAAAGGAGTAGCATTTTGTAGCCAATGTACAATATAGGTCAAAAATCAAGGTCAAAGGTCAAAGAAGTCAAGGGTGAAAATTCTGTGTAGAAGTTTTGAAGCCCTCACCTAGTGCCGTCACATAAAGCAAACGGAAGTGAAACTGGGTTAGAAATGGCAAAGAAGTAGCATTTTGGAGCAAAATGTTCAATGCAGGTCAAAATCAAGGTCAAACGTCAAAGAAGTCAAAGGTCAAAATTCTGTGTAGAAGTTTTGAAGCCCTCACCTAGTGCAATCACATAAAGCAAACGGAATTGAAATCGGGTTAGAAATGGCGAAGGAGTAGCATTTTGTAGCAAAATGTACAATATAGGTCAAAAATCAAGGTCAAAGGTCAAAGAGGTCAAAGGTCAAATTCTGTGAAGAAGTTTTGAAGCCCTCACCTAGTGCCATCACATAAAGCAAACAGAATCGAAATCGGGTTAGAAATGGCGAAGGAGTAGCATTTTGTACCCAATGTACAATATAGGTCAAAAATCAAGGTCAAAGGTCAAAGAAGTCAAAGGTCAAAATTCTGTGTAGAAGTTTTGAAGCCCTCACCTAGTGCCATCACATAAAGCAAACGGAATCGAAATCGGGTTAGAAATGGCAAAGGAGTAGCATTTTGAAGCAAAATGTACAATATAGGTCAAAGGTCAAGGTCAAAGGTCACAACTGAAATTCTGTGTAGAAGTTTCAAAGCTCCCATGTAGTGCTATCATATAAAGCAAACAGAATCAAAATTGGCTCATAAATGACAGAGAAGTAGCAAATTGAACATTTTGATCACACACGGACGCACGGACACACGGACACACGGACGGACACACACACGGACACACACACGTACGGAGCCCATTTCATAGTCCCCTGCTCAAACTCGTTCGGCGGGGACAATAAAGCCCAGTTCTCATCTCCACCAATACAGTACCATCCCTTTCATAGTCCCCTGCTCGAACTCGTTCGGCGGGGACAATAAAGCCCAGTTCTCATCTCCACCAATACAGTACCATCCCTTTCATTTCAAATTTCATAGAGATATGGATGGCTTGATAGAGAGGGTGACTGCAGTTGCTCTAATTTTTTTTTTCCTTAATTCTGACTGAGATCAGCTAACCTTTCTATAGGTGGAATGGCTGGTGGCTGACGAGCTGCATCAATGGGGTATCGCTCCCGGACAGCAAAACGAACATCCTCACTGTCCTTTCGGGTCCTCAACAGTGTCAAAATAGTGTAATCATGATCAGTCAAGGCAATGTTACCCTGTGGAAAGTGGTGATAGCCAAATGATATTTAATCAATCAAATCAACTGCATGGAAAATACTGTAAATGAGACACACACTGAGAAAAAAACAACAAAACAAAACAAAAAAACAATACAAAACAAAAACTTGCTTCTGATCTGGTTCTAAAACCCCCAAAATGACATTCATAGCTCTTTAATTCAAACTCTGCTTGAAATGAATGAAGATATCATGTCCCATCAAAAATTTAATTTCTCTGTTTGCCAAGCTATAATAAACATGCTGAATGACTGATTATCAACCAGTCATGAAAAAAAAAAAAAGCACGAAGAGTTGTGAACTTCACATTCTCTGCACACATCTCATTAGTTGTAAACTCTGTGTACACCATATATTTAGCCAGTCTAATTTTTGCCAATCAGGACTTGCTGACAATTTTGCGATCAAGGAGTACAGCAATGGACGGAGCAATTGATACTATCAACACATTTTCAGGGAGAAGTGCATGCATCAAGTCACACAGTAGGCACACCAAGGCTTAGGCCTACTAAATTGTATTATTGTGTATTATGTACAGTAACAGTAGCGTATGTGTTCACATTGCAGTCATGACAGGATCAGAGTTAATATTTGTGCATGATGTTAAATTCGCAAATAGCACCCGACTTGCAAAATTCGCAAAAATAAAAACACAACAACAACAACAACAAAATCCTTACCCTGTCATAGAGCTCCACAATGACATGATATGCTGCTTCGTCCGAACCAAACTGGAGGTCAATGATGCGGTCAACACCAAGCTGTTTGATTTCAACCAGGCGACGTCCTTTCAGATGCTTCCTCAGCTTCATGGCAAAGTTGGAGGGCATGTTGCTCTTGGGCCAGTCAAAGGAGGTGGTGTGGATGTGTGTGCCCGATTCAAAGAGCAAGACAACCTTCTGATCAGACCTGATGAAACAGAAAATGGAATTTCTCACATCATTTGCTGCCTTCCATCAGATATTGCAGTCATTTTCTCAAATGTCTGTTGACATAGTAAACCAACAAAACAATGCATATTATTCTGTTCTATAAGAAATAATCTCAAGATCTGGATAACAATCTTCCATTCTACAATATTTCCCACAAGTTTCCTGACACTCGGTGGTATTTGATAAATGTGGGTGACTACCTTTTTACCAGTTACTGGTACTCACCCTCCTAGTCTGATCAGGTAGGTCTTGTTGTTGACATCATACACATTGAGCACACGCAGTCCAAGCAATCTGGTATTTCAAGGGATGGCAAAAGAAAAGACACAAAATGAATAAACTATAAAAGGGAAGATTATGCAAGATATACTATCCCTGATTACACAGTTTATTTCAAATTATCACTTGTTTACATTCCCTACATAAAGTATCGATATAAATTCATCAGAATCCTCTCTGTGTACACTGCTGGGGATGGAGTGTACGAACCGTATGGCCAAAAGCGGGACTTTTTCTTTTTTCTTTTTTTTTCTTTTCCAGCAATTATCATGCTGATAACTTCTAACTTTACGAGGGTAACAGTGTAGAGAGAAGTGATTTACACTAAGTGTGCACATAAAGCGATAAATCAATATTTTCGACACATTGTTGTTTGTAAATTATGGAAGTTAAAATTAATATTAATAACATCAAAAAAAAAGAAACAAACATAAATAATCAAGATTAGATTTAGGTAGGTCTCAGCTACCAAGCACATGTAAATGAAATTAATTCAAGATACACTTAATAGTCAAATCATGATGGTCTTACAGAGTCCCTTCTAGTATACTTTTATTTACTTTTTTTTGATGTATTTCAACGAAAATTGTTCAGTCTGACATGACTTGCTGTGCTGCAACATGGCTGCATTTATATCTAATAGGGTAAATGTTTCAATAGATGCCTAGAAATTTACTAGAGCAAAACACCCCGTTTGCGGCAGGCTTTGTACAAGATGTCTACTTGCGGCAAGGGCCATTTTATTCATTGATGAAAATGCCTTATTAAGTAAGGTTTATCAGGTGTCACTTCCCATAACATTTGCGAGTAACTCCTGCTAGTGTTTTTCAAGTGGGACTAAGCACACATAATGATCATAATTAGCTGTTTTACTTTTATTGATGAATGAAAGTGCCCCTACTGCCAGAAACAGGCACCCTGCCGCAAAAGAGTTGTTTTAATGTTTACTCAGTAAACTGCACTAATAGTAATACCTTTGCTGTAGATTGTATTGTCACGTTTAGTTGTCGTTAGGCGAACTTAGGGATATGGCCAATTAATTTACAGTTAAACGCGCATAAGTCGATCTTCTCGGGACTGAGCAAAACACATCGACTTAGGCGTGTTTCGACTTGTGCGTAAGTCGAAAAAGATCGACTTACAGTTACACCATGCGTACACATGTATAATGTACATGTACGTTGTCTACTCTGGAGCCGAGAGCTGGAGCGGTGTGCCCGATATTTGCCCTTCAGCAAGACACTTTATCCACATTGAATATTACCGTTATTCATTTCCAAAATTAAGAGCAAACATCTGACATTTATTCTAGCATCTTATGGAGCCGATTGTTACCGCTGTTCATTTCCAAAACTGAAGGCAAACATCCGGCTTTTTTTTTTTTTGGTGGCCTGGCCTGCGTTTTTGGTGACCCCGGTCGTATATTAACCATTCGCGAAATCGTGATTCGATTCGCGAAAAGACTCCGCTAAGTATATAAGGCATAGATCGCTACACTCTGCAGGGGCTACGTCGTCCTTTCACCAGGTCTGGGTAACGGAAACCAAAATCTCACGTGAGTTCTTGTGTTACCTATCGTTAATGTCAACGAAACATTGTTAATTTGCGCTTGGGATCGTTACTCATCGTTACTACAAACGTTAATTTTCCCGATTCGTTAGTTTGCGTTAATAACGATTCAGGTGAAACAGCTTGCGTTAATGAAACTTTAATGTTTAACGCAAAGTTTCTTTTTGTATATACTGTATGCAAACAAATACTGGCGTCTCGTGATTTTGACAGTGATTTATTACACAATAAAATCTTATTCGACTTAGGCACAGTGAATTCAACGGTTTTTCCGTGAAAGTGTTCTTGGAATTTCATCGACTTAGGCGAGTATTCGACTTAAAAAATTCGACTTGTGAGTGAATTAATACACGTAAGTCAATGGGGAAAAATCGGGAATTTTTAAAATCTTCGACTTGCGCGATTATTCGACATATGCGACGTCGACTTAGGCGAGTTTAACTGTAATCTGATCGAGTTCTCTAGTGGTTCTAGATCCAATTACTTGTGGTTGTGCAATTGTCATTGTTATTAGACTAAAAATATCCTTCTAGACTCTACACCTATAAAGTAAATTTAAAGGGGGTGTTTTCTACTGCACATGCAGAAGTGTTAGGTCTAGTGTTCATGCTCCCTCGCCCTTTTCAATCCACCAACCTGGTTCATGGTAACATAAATCAGATGGTGTGGGACTACACTAGTAATATACAGTGGTAGCATTCTGTCTCTGTATCAATGTTTGTCATAATTACATCATCAGAAAACATCATATCGAGTTAAAACAGAGCTAACGTTAGGTATCCAAAAACATTATTCTTACTTTGTACCAATCTCAGACAGCAGGGCCCGAAGGTCAATGGTCGTAAATCGTGACTTCATCTTCACAGGCGCGAGTACGAAAACCCGACAAGCAGCGACGACTGTACTGGCGCAGCGCGCGTGTACTCCGGATCCGATATACGAGGGGATCCGATGCACTACTACGGTACTAGGCATGCAATATTTACATCACTTTTGAAAGCCTTTCCGGACGTTACGCAACAAGGGAGAAGGATCACGCTCGCAAAATGAGAGCAACAAATGCAGACATTTAAAAAAAATGAATAAATCTCATTTAATTGTTTTAGTTTGTTTGTTTGTTTTTCAGGCGGTAATCAGTGGTGAATTTCTCATGGTTTGACTCAAGTCATCAAACAAAAAGTCAGCAATTGTACAGCAATGCTGTAATAGTAACACACAATTACACAAAACCATTGATGTGATAGATAAAATTAATGCGTACATGTTAGGAGCAAATATTTTATACCAACTTCCTTCTCATCGGCCCCCTCCCTCTTCTCCACCCCTTCCCCCTCCTCTTTATTCTGTCAAGTGTATTGCAGTTGGAATGGCCTCCCTTACAAAAAAAAAATTGTATGGTACATGTATGGTATGGCTCTATGGTGTATGGTAAATCTATGGTACAACTCTATGGTAGATGATTGCTCTATGGTATACCATATAGTGTAAATATATGGTGGGAATATTGCATATATGGTACATCTGTATGGTAGATGCTTGTTCTATGGTATACCATATGGTGTAGATACATGGTGAGTAGACTGCATATGGTACATCTCTATGGTAGATGCATGTTCTATGGTATACCACATGGTGCAAATTTATGGTGAATAAAGTGCATATGGTACATCTGTATGGTAGATGCTTGTTCTATGGTATACCATATGGTGTAGATACAAGGTGAGTAGACTGCATATGGTACATCTCTATGGTAGATGCATGTTCTATGGTATACCACATGGTGCAAATTTATGGTGAATAAAGTGTATATGGTACATCTGTATGGTAGATATGCGTTCTATGGTACACCATATGGTGTAGATACAAGGTGAGTAGACTGCATATGGTACATCTCTATGGTAGATGCATGTTCTATGGTATACCACATGGTGCAAATTTATGGTGAATAAAGTGCATATGGTACATCTGTATGGTAGATATGCGTTCTATGGTACACCATATGGTGTAGATACAAGGTGAGTAGACTGCATATGGTACATCTGTATGGTAGATATGCGTTCTATGGTACACCATATGGTGTAGATACAAGGTGAGTAGACTGCATATGGTACATCTCTATGGTAGATGCAGTTTTATGGTATACCACATGGTTCAAATTTATGGTGAATAAAGTGTATATGGTACATCTGTATGGTAGATATGCGTTCTATGGTACACCATATGGTGTAGATACAAGGTGAGTAGGCTGCATATGGTACATCTCTATGGTAGATGCATGTTCTATGGTATACCACATGGTGCAAATTTATGATGAATAAAGTGCATATGGTACATCTGTATGGTAGATATGCGTTCTATGGTATACCAAATGGTGTAAATATATGGCGAGCAGATTTATGGATATGGTATATCTCTATGGTAGATGCGTGTCTTATGGTATACTACATGGTGTAAATATATGGTGAGTAGAATGAATATCGTAGATGCTTGTTCTATGGTATACCACATGGTGTAAATTTATAGTGTATCATAGAATGCATATATATATGGTATATTTGTATGGTAGATGCTTGTTCTATGGTATACCACATTGTGTAAATGATGGCGAGTAGAATTATAGAATGAATATGGTACATCTGTATGGTAGATGCCTGTTCTATGGTATACCACATAGTGTTAATCATGGCGAGTAGAATATATATGGTACATTTGTATGACAGGTGCTTGTTCTATGGTATATCACATATGGTGTATATATTATGGTGAGTAGATCGCGTATGGTACATCTGTATGGTAGATGCTTGTTCTACAATATACCGTATGGTGTAGAATATGGTGAATATGGTACATACAGACATTTCTGTTATATATACTTCTCTATGCAGCTCATATATTAAAATATTTTTTTATTGTGTTACATTTTTTTCATGACTCGGTTTTTGTTTTCATACAGGTAATTAACCATGTGAACAAAATATGGCTGTTAAGTATAGTGTTGGTTCTATGATGGTAATAGATGCATTGTAGTTATATGGTAGATATTAGGTGCTAACATGGAACATTGTATGGTGACTGTGGTAGATATCTGTGGCAGATTAATGCGTCATTTGTGTTAGCTGTTTTGGTTTATGGTAGATATATGGTAATTATATGAACGAAGTATGATTTATGTATGGTGTTTATGGTGTATGCATGGTGGTTCTATAACTTCTATGGTGGGTAAATTTTGCAATCATGCCACCATATGCCTACCATATAACCATCATACACCATATATAAGCACCATACATATATCATACTAGTATCATACATCTACCAAATACTACCATACTTCTACCATATAATCACCATACATAAAACTACCCCAGAAGCACCATACAGCTACCATCATGACCGCCATGATACCTACACCATATAACCACCACTCATCTACCACAGAAGTACCATATATCTACCATTTATACACCATATAACCACCATACATACACCATATAGCGACCATACATACCCCATATTACCACCATACATGTTCTATATGACGACCATTCACCATCCCTGATACTGTTTAGTGATAGCAGACACTCGTCGCAAAAAAAAAAAACAACGTCTTTTATTGGTCGTAAACAGGTCAACTGGTCATACGTCGTGTTAAGACATATACAACATCTTTATGACGACTTTCAACGGCGAATGAATTGCACAACTAGAATAGTATGCTGTGACATTTACGTCAGTTATTGACCAATAAATTACCAGTGTTTTTCTCCTGCTTTCATGTCGGGATTAAGTCGCTTTACGTCGCTTTTTGACCAGAGCTAGTGCATTCCCGCAACCAGATAAAGACGTCAATTTCACGTCATTTATTAACCTAATCTAGACGTGTTGTATAAAAGGGTTAAAGTTTACTGTATATGTACATATTTCACTCTAAATCTTTTACCAAACCTTAGTAAATCTAAAATACTTGTCAAAATGGAGAATTGTTACATGACATAGCCAGAGCTCGACACTACCGGTGGCCCGGTGGCGCGGGGCCACCAAAAACGCGCGTCGGGCCACCAACATTTCAGAAATGAAGATTTTGGTGGCCCAATCGGGCCACCAGAATGTCGGATAATTGCCTTTACTTTTGTAGATGGACAGCGGTAACAATCGGCTCCGTAAGATGCTAAAATGAATGTCAGATGTTTGCTTTTTATTTTGGAAATGAATAATGGTAATATTCGGCTCCGTATGATACTAAAATAAGTGTCGGATGTTTGATTTTGCGTTCGGAAATGAATAAGGATAACATTCGGCTCCAGAAGATGATTAAATAAATGTGGAATGTTAGCTTTGACGTTCGGAAATGAATACTAATAACATTCAACTCCGTACGATGAGAAAATAAATGCCGGATGTTTGCTTTTTATTTTGGAAATGAATAACGGTAATATTCGGCTCCGTATGATACTAAAAGAAGTGTCGGATGTTTGGTTTTGCGTTCGGAATTGAATAAGGATAATATTCGGCTCCAGAAGATGCTGAAAAATGTGGAATGTTAGCTTTGACGTTCGGAAATGAACACTAATAATAATCAACTCCGTACGATGAGAAAATAAATGCCGGATGTTTGCTTTTACGTTGGAAAGTAAATAACAACATTCAGCTCCAGAAGATGCTAAAGCAAGTGTCGAATGATCCCTTTGACGTTCGGAAATGAATAAACATGATATTCAACTCCATATAGATAGTAAAATAAATACCGGATGTTCACGTTCAGGTGAATGAGAATGTCTCATGTTTGCTTTTATGTTCGAATGTATATAGCAACAACATTCAGCTCCGGATGATGCTAAAATAGATGTCGGATATTAATTTTGCTCTGACGTTCGGAAATGAACAACAATAATATTCAACACCATAGATCACTGTAGATGTACCGGATGTTCACGTTCAGGTTTGAAATAAATAGCAATAACAGATCAGCTGCGGAAGATGCTAAAATAAATGTCGAATGATCCCTTGCCCTTTGACGTTCGGAAATGAATAACAATGATATTCAACCCCGAATGATGATTGAATAAATGTCGGATGTTTGCTTTTACTTTCGAAAGTAAATAGCAATAACATTCGGCTAAGGAAGATGCTAAAATAAATGTCAGATGATTGCTCTTGTTCGGAAGTGAATAGCATGTTATATTCTGCTCCATACGATGCTAAGATGAATGTCGGATATTTGCTATTACATTTCGAAATGAATAACAGTAACTTTCAGCTGCGTTTGATGGTAAAATATTTAAAGGACATAAGGATTGAGAGAATGCAGCAATATTAGTAGAACACATCATTGAAAGTTTGAGGAAAATTGGACAATCTGTTCAAAAGTTACGAATATTTTAAGTATCTGCGCAGTCACTGCTGGAAGAGAAGACTACTATACAGTGTATGATGTCACATGCGTACAACTATATAAGGAAAATAAAAAGAGAATTTCACAAAACTTTACTTTATTAATAAAGTGCACATTTCTTCGACTTGCTGCTGACGTATGTTAAGGGTAAACTATTCCCCCTGCCTTCTGAAAGAGAGAAGTGGAGTGTTCTTTTGTTATGCAAACAAATTGAATATGTTGAATTTTCTTTATTCTTTCTTTATATCGTTGTACTCATGTGATATCACAAGCCATGGTATACTCTTTTCATCCAGCCGTGACTGAGCAGAAACTTCAAAAATTCATAACTTTTTAACGGATTGTCCGATTTTGCTCAAACTCTCACTGATGTGTTCTACTAATATTGCTGCGTTCACTCAACCCACATGTCTATGAAGGTGAACTTGTCCTTTAAAGTCTGATGTCTGCCTTGACGTTCAAAAATGAAAAACAGTAAAATTCGGCTCCGTACAATGCTAAATTGTCAGGTAATTCATTTCACTTTCGGAAGTGGACAGCAATAACATTCGACTCCGTACGATAATAAAACAAATGTTGGATGTTTGCTTTTTTAATTTTAAAATGAATAACGGTAATATTCTGCTCCGTACGATGCTAAAATGAATAACAGATTATTGCTTTTACATTTGGAAATGATTAACGGTATCAATCGGCTCAGTTAGATGCTACAATAAATCGGGGATGTTTGCTTTCACGTTCAGAAATGAATAAGGATAACATTCAGCTCCGTAACATGCGAAAATGAATGTCAGTTCTTTGCTTTTACATTTGAAAAAACAAACAAACAATTAATAGTAACATTCGGCTCCGTATGGTGTTAAAATACTAGTAAATGTTGGATAATTGTTTTTACAATCAGAAATGAATAACGGTAACTTCCAGCTCTTTATAATGCCAAAACAGATGTCGGATGTTCACAAATGTCTGCAAATGCTCCCACTCTATCGTTTCAAACGTAAGTTTTGACCACCTAAATAGGCATCAACTTTTATAATAATCTATAAGCCTATTTGCTAAATCTTAGAACTCAGAATAACGGTAAGATGATTGAATTTTCTCTTCATTTATTTTAGACATGGGTACATGTATCACTTGAGTAATACTTAATATTTCATTTTCTATGTTCAGTAGGACCGATTTAGTATTTATGTTTTTCTTGATTTTTTTCGGGCCACCAGATTTTACTTTCGGGCCACCAAAAAATAAAAAATTAATGATTTTGGTGGCCCAATCGGGCCACCAAAAATAAAAGTTAGTGTCGAGCCCTGCCATAGCCATATACCAATTATAGTCCCCTTCGCTCTGCCATCCCCTGGCCGTGCGCGCCAAAATTAAAAAGCACAGCTCGTACGTTAACCGCCAGCGCGCGGTATGCGCAGCGCAGTGCCATTGTTCGAATTGTAACCGTTAGATGTCCCTAACGCAAGCGATCTAAGGACACGTCTCGAAAGATCGGAGATTGAATGCCAAATTTGGAGACTGGAAGTGGAAAGGTGAACTGCATAAAAGCATCTGTTCGCTGAAGAGGCCGGTTTCATCAAAGAACTAACAATTCCACGTCAAATTCGGTAAGAATTTATTTGATGCCTGTTCTCCATCCACTCGCACTCGGCAAATATTCTTTTTACTCCCACAGTCCCATATATGATTTTCTGTGTTGGTGCTTAACTGCGACCAGCAGCCCCATGCATACACTATGCGTATGGGCTGCTGGTCGCAGTTAGTGCTTAAATTGGTAACCAACATAGATGTGGGGGCAGTTTCTGTCAAAATGAAATCACATTCTGCAGTAATTTACAGTGCAACTGCAAGTTTATAAGCCCGCTTACGCAGAAATAATCGACTTAAGTGATCAAGGTCGGTGTGTTGAATACTGTATACGCTATATATTTCGCGTGGGTTTTATTTTCGCGAATTTCGCGAGTCGGGAGCTATTCGCGAAATTAACAACACGCGAAAATATTACTGTACCTTCCAAAATGAATCCCTTGCCTTGATGATACGAACATTTCAGTACTACCATGTCACGGCTTACCGAACAGACCATACTGGCTAAGCTTGTTTACGCACGTCCACGTCTACTTGCGAATACTGTAGAGAGCCAATCCATTATCGCAAGGGGACCACTCGTTAGAAATCTAGCGCGATGGACTCAACCACTTCAAAAATGTTGAATTCTAACTTACTAGTTCGCAGAGTTTGGTAAGTTTTTTTTTCATGCAGTGTATAACTAGTATCATTCTTATTTGCTAGTAAGTTGAAAATTCACACTTTCTTTGCCACTTCATATTTTCTCTGGTCCCCCAATCGCGAATTAAACCACTCGCGAAAATGTGTGACAGCGGCAATTCGCGAAAATTTATGTACGCGAAAATTATAGCGTATACAGTATGCAGGCTAGTCTAACTGTTACATGTACCGATGTAGCTCGTTAGCTGGTTAGAAGAAAATGCAACCTTAGATCAAAGGAAACAATATTCTAACTGGAATTGGCTCAGGACTGTGCTTGACAGGATTGTGCTTGTTAGGACTTGCAAGATTCTTCCTAAATTTGGCCGTAATAATCAAGATCTACTGTGGCATTACAAAATACAAAGACGGAACTTGCAACTACATTGTACATAAGTCATAACATGTGTAACTTAAACAGAAATCCAAGTTCAACATAATTAAGGCTTCACCGAAGGTTTATAGTACTGGCAGGATATTATTCATTGTCACAATTAATCTATTGTTGTTGACACTGTCAATGACAATGTTACAATTCTTACAGACAAGGACAAGGTCAGAGCCCATGGCCCATATGGAACACGAAGCAGTCTAAACCCAGCATATTAGTGTGTTACAGCCTGTGAGTATGAGGCTGTGTGTACTCAAGAAGATTGCATGTTCATATATCAGTTGTCAGTGATAATGATAAATGAGTGACATTGCGATTGCGAAATAAATAATAACCTTATCATGTTATCCTGCTACATGTATTTGTCTAAATGAAGCCTTTATAGTGTTCATTGTTAAAATCTATTTTAAAAATGAATTCTCTTTAACTTTGTTGTCATGCAAGTATGTGGTGATGTTTCGTGGATAAAAAGGAGGAACTGGAAACATAACACCCTAGAAATGTCGAATGCAAATTTAATACTAATTAAACATAATGCTACTACTATTTATGTGCAGAATACTGTCAAATTTGCATTTGAATTTTGGAGGAGGCCTATTGTCACATTGCTGATTCAAAATGTTTTCGTTAATATTGGTTTTCTATAAGAATTCTTGCCATCTGCATTGATTTATATAATGAAACTTTAGATAAGTACAATTCAACAATTTTGGATTGAACAATGTTAGACACTGCCTTCCAATGTTGATTGAGGCTTTTAAGAAATTTATAGAGAACACGCAACTTTATAAAAATACAGCACATGAAACAAATTTACTTTTGCTGATGTGGCAATTTAAATGCAGGAAGTGGCTTTTTTTTTCAAAACTCATACTTTCCAGTGAAGTAATGAAATTGTTTTTGTCAATTTGTTTGTTTTAATTTCATATTTAAAGGTATGGCTGCTAGCAGTGAGCATGAAAAGTGCTTGTAGGAATGGAGGGCGACTGGAGGAGCCATGACATGAACTACACTTGTCGGCAACAAATGGGAGCTTCGTACGTGTACGTAGGGCAGAACTGATGCGAGACACATGTACCAGCCTGCCCTACCACTCATGTTGAGAAAGGCACATGTATGATGATGACCAATGCTCCCTCTGAGCCCCTGACCCTGAGTCCTGGAGGCTGGACATCATGGCTTGTTTGGGTTTTGTACATCACAGGTATGATACCACACGAGCACCCATAATTCATCACCATCAATTACAATTCCGGGGGCGGGGGGCAACTGCCATTGCAACGTGGACACCATGCTCGTTCATGAACTTTCAAAATGGACCCTAAATGAGTACCGGTAATGACCCTTCGATTTTTTCCACCATATGAAGTATTCGTATTCAGATTTTCATGAGTTGTAAAATATATTCCCTGAACACATATCGAGCTATTGAAAAGCGAACCCTTTTTTCAAAATTTCTGTGATTTTGATACCCTTTCCACTGTTCGCGCATGCATTGCCTGACCGTGAAAAAAAACCTTTTGCATGTTTTGTTGAATGAGCATGGTGTCCACCTTTCAGTGGCAGTTGCCCCCCCCCCCCCCCCCCCCCGAGAGGGACAATTTTACATGTTTAAAAAAAAAAAATCTATTGAGAACATATACAGTAGTGACCGTGGTAGTATGTAATATAAGCATAAAATCGACATGCAAAATTTGCATTTGATTTGACCCTCAAGAGGCAAATAAGTGCACTTATGACTCTGTATTTTGCAATATGCTAGGATTCACATCATTTTCAGTGAAAGAGCATTTGAGTTCAATTAATATTCAACAAAAATATGTGCAGAATAGATTAATTCATTTTTTTTTTTTTGTCATACATGATGTACAATGTATTCATATGATGGAAATGTGTTATGTGAAGCTTGCTTTCAACTTGCTTGATTTTCCCCACTTTTATACTCCAAAAAGTGTGCCTATAATTTGATTTAAAGAGACTGTAGATATGAATTTTAGACTGATATTTGTAATAGAAAATGTATTGTTTTCTGTAACTTGCTTTTTATTGCTTAATGAATACATGGATCTTTGAATCGTTAGTTTTTTTTTATTGAATAGAAAGGGAAAAATGTAAGCCTCTAAAGCTTAATTCATCTTCCAATATTTCTTGGAAAGTGATCCATAGCCCATGAATCACTCTCCATTGCTCACAAGAAATATTGGTAGATGAATGGCACTTGTGTACTGTCTTGTGTGGTCTCAGTCACAATTTGGATCACCTTTTTCACTTTTATCTCTGACACAGAAAATCATGAAATAGCCACCAGGAGGTGTCAAAAGGCAACAGATTAGGTGTGGATTCCATGTTGGAGGCAACCATCAGCAATAGAAGAATCAGGTGATTATCACATTACTGATTCTAAAGCACAAAGATAGTTTTGGTAAATCTGAAAAGTTTTCACAAATTTCCTCTCCTTGCAAAGTCAGATCATTATGAAGAGTATTTAAGCCAATGAAAACATATACTTTTGTGTGAAGATTGTAGTAACTAGAGAGTACCAAGTCATCCATTTGGATGATCAGTTTGTCCTACCTTGATAGGATCAAATTCATTAACTGCATAATGGCATTTGAGGAATAGTAAGAAAAAAAAAATCCACCTTACTTTGAGAATTTTCCGTGCCTGATTTGAGCAATCAGTTTTTGCCTTTGCTCCACAACACTTGCCCGACTTTGACTTGCCCAGGGCAAGCGGGCACATGCTTACCTAGCACCTTGCCCTAGAAAATTAGCAATGATGGGTAAGAAGAGTAATGAATATGTTAACTTAGATGAGCATTAATTTTGTGACTCATGTTAAATTGACCCAAAACTCTTGTGTTGATACTCAGTATATGGCTAAGATGTAATTTGTAGTAGCAAAAAGAAGTTCCACCAGTATTTCAAATCTTCATTTCACATCCCCTTCTTTTCCCAGCACTCTAAGTCCAGCAACCAGCTGTGGCATCCCCAACATGACTGGTCATTTCAGGACCCAGAGCAAGCCCCGTAACAAAATTCGCAAGTAACAAGCTAGCTTTACTCAGCACCCTGTACTAGCTGTATCTTGTCTCCAAGGAAGCATCCAATGGAAATTAATGGAGTTTAAGATTTCAGTGAACATGCACTAGTGGACGGAGTCGAGATCATGTCTGCCTGCAACGAAAGGGCTACTGCGCATGTGCCTCACTCTCAACAGTACGTCGATGTGTTCACTCCTTACCCGCCAATTTCACGTCATCTCAGACGGGTGAACGTCGTCCACTGCACCATGTAAACGTAGCCTTAAATGACGCCATCGGTTCATGTCGACTACAACGTATGTCAAGGTGCAATCTTAACTCCCTAATATACAGTCAGTGAAATGCGGACTTCTACGCCTGTCATATGGCTCTCACACGCCACATCGCAGCAGGTATACAACCAACACAGAGCAGTTGAGACCACTTCTGTGCTCTTGCTTGCAGCAGCTCAGCCGCTGCCCCAGCGAATTGCCAATGTTACAGTGTGAAAATTCGGACATCTACAGATTGTCAATCGTATGATAAGCTTTTTATGAGAGGCTTTCAAAATGTTTGATACACATGGATATTTTATCAAGCAAAAAATTGGAAGTTTGTATCAGAGCTTTGGAAGGTGAAACAGTAACAGAGTATATCAGCAATAACATGAATTCTATGCTCAGTCTTGCGGAGAGCCGCCATTTCATGTTCTGAAATTGTGGGTAATCACCCCCCTCCAGTGACATTGGGGGCAAGGGGGTATACAGTTTTTAAAATTATATTTTATTATTGTCTAAAGTAAGCATGGCTAGATTTTCCCTTTTCATTTTTAAAAAGCAGAAAATTCTGTAAAAACAAAAAACAAAGGAAAATAGGAAATGTGCAAAATTTGTACGAATTTGTGTCATGGATATCAATTACGTCATTTGGAAGATTTTTTTTTTCTACAGAAAACCTGAAGGAGTTCTATTTTTCATTGATTTTAGATGAAATTCCAACTTTCCCTAAAATTCATAAGAAATTTGCATATTGAAATCCAAATGTTGAAAATACTGGTCTTTTTTTTTTTGAGGGGGGTGGTTAAATCATTCTACTCTGTATGTGTAAATTTTCAGGTCTTTCAGTTGATTCTAGTAAGCAGTATACTAGTTAGACCTTCAATACATGTGCTTGGAAACTGCTATGTTAACAGCAAAGTGTATTTTTAAAAATGTTTTCCTTTTTTCAAGATATAGAATGTATGTGTTTTTCTTGTGTTCATGATTGAATTATGTAAATACGTTTCTAATCAACTTGTGTGTATTTAATTTTTTGATGCAGTATTGTAGTCTTTGTCTTGTGTTAGTGATTGAGTGTTAGTTTATGAGGTGGTTTTGACAGGTGTAGTTGTAAGACAAGTATGCTCATTACACTGAGTACTGTAAATTATACATTGATATACTGTAACCATAGAACAATCTGTCTTTTTGATGCATTAATGCTGTCCCACTCAGTTTACATGATAAATAGAATTTAAAATAAAACAATTATTGACACCGTAATGACATCACACAGACATCTTTGTGAACATTTATACATTTTAAAATGTTTTCAGAGTATTACGACTTATTCTGACCAGTAACACATCTTAATGAAGTCTTTTCATGACCAGTAACATGTCCAAAATATGCCGTAAAGGCGTCTTGTCATGACTTGTAACAGGTCTTAAATACATCTTAATGACGTCTTTTCATGCCCGTTTAAATTTGTGAATTATGTTTTAAACATGTCATACAATGTACTATGGTCAGTAACTGGTCTTAAAGACCCCTTGTCATGACCAGTGACAGCTAAGAATAGACGTCATATTATGGTCAGTTACTGGTCTTAATAACATCTCAAATACAGTTGTATGTCATTTCATGACCAGTAAGACGTCGTAACATTTGACGTAAAAATATGACGTCATCACGACGTCTCGCGTTGGTGCAAGTTTTCGTCTTATTTGCGCCGTTATATGACGTCTTTAAGACAACTTACTGGTCAGGAAAATACATCTTTAAGACGTTTTTAAGATGTGTTTCTGCTATTAGGGATATAACCACCATACACCATATAACCACCATACATCTACCACAAAATCACCATGCTTTTACCACACAGTGCTTCTATGGTAGATGTATGATGGCTATATGATAGATATATGGTAGATGTACGGCTGTTATATGGTGCTTTTCGGGATATGGTGGTTATATGGTACATGTATGATACTGCTATGGTAGATTTATGGTGGGTATATGGTGCTTCTGAGGTAAAATGTATGGTGGCTATATGATAGATATATGGTGGTTATATGGTAGATGTATGGCTGTTATATGGTGCTTTTTGGTTATATGTATGGTGGTTATATGGTACATGTATGATACCACTATGGTAGATTTATGGTGGGTGTATGGTGCTTCTTGGTATATGTATGGTGGTTAGATATGGTACATGTATGATACCGCTATGGTATATATATGGTTCTCCTATGGTAGATGTATGATGTTTTTGTGGTAGATTTATGGTGGGTATATGGTGCTTCTGTGGTAGCTATATGGTAGATATATGGTGCTTTGCTGTATGGTGTATGGTGGTTGTATGGTAAATATGTGGTGCTTCTGTGGTAGCTGTATGGTGGTTATATGGTGCTTTGCTGGATGGTGTATGGTGGTTGTATGGTAAATATGTGGTGCTTCTATGGTTGCTGTATGGTGGTTATATGGTAGGTATCTGGTGCTTCGGTGGTAGGTGTATGGTGGTTATATGGTAGGTACATGGTGCTACTGTGGTAGTTATATGGTAGGTATATGGTGCTTTGCTGGATGGTGTATGGTGGTTGTATGGTAACTATATGGTGCTTCTGTGGTAGCTGTATGGTGGTTATATGGTAGGTATATGGTGCTTTGCTGGATGGTGTATGGTGGTTGTATGGTAAATATGTGGTGCTTCTATGGTTGCTGTATGGTGGTTATATGGTAGGTATCTGGTGCTTCGGTGGTAGGTGTATGGTGGTTATATGGTAGGTACATGGTGCTACTGTGGTAGTTATATGGTAGGTATATGGTGCTTTGCTGGATGGTGTATGGTGGTTGTATGGTAACTATATGGTGCTTCTGAGGTAGCTGTATGGTGGTTATATGGTAGGTATATGGTGATTTGCTGGTTGGTGTATGGTGGTTGTATGGTACTTATATGGTGCTTCTGTGGTAGCTATATGGTGATATATGGTGCTTTGGTGGTGGTGTATGGTGGTAATATGGTAGATGTGTGGTAGTTATATGGTAGGTATATGCTGCTTGCTGGATCTGTATGGTGTTTATATGGTAAATTTATGGTGGTTCTGTGGTAGATGTATGGTTAACAATATATGGTAAGTGTATGGTGGTTATATGGTGACTGTATGGTATTTTTTATGGTAGATGTATGGTAGCATAAATTTGCATAAATTTGTCCCAAAAATGTAAATGAGATGTATGGTATTTGTATGGTATATGTATGGTATATGGATGGTGCATGTGTTATGGTATGTGTATGGTATATGTATGGTACATGTGTATGGTGTATGTATGGTATATGGTATTTGTGCTATGGTATTTGTGATGTATTCATATGGTATTCGAATGGTATAAGTCTATGATACCATACAATACCATTGTATGGTATGGTACCATACATTGTATGGTATTTTTATGGTATACCATAGCAATTTTTTTTGTAAGGGCTAAGATATCTCGTATACGGAAAAAGAGAGCAGCACCTAAAATAATGATTGTATATCCCTTGCACCAAGAAATGCTCTTGAGATTCCTGAAGAGGAAACAAAATTTGACTCTGATTTTGGAAGGCATCACATGTCTTCGTTCAGTTTATGCCAAGCACACCCTCGGGTAAAATGGGCCATGTGTGCAATATCTTCCATAAAATGTTTATAAAAGGCGAGTTTCAGTGGAAGAAATGGCTACCAGTACTTTGAAGAATTTCAGTGAAATCAAAGCAAAACGTACATACTATGGACATTTTTTTATATTCATACTTTTTAATAGCAAAGTTCATGATGAAAACAGAGACTACATTATATGCAGGGCAGTTACAGTATGTCCACTCCCTTATCAGCGATTGTCCAGATGAAGCATCATGTCAATGAAGCATCAGTCAAGATATCTGTGAAGGCTGTGCTCTCATGTTTGTTTGTACCAATAAGCCAGTTCGTAATTAGCTCACGTACACCTTGGTACAAATGACCTTTATTTTTTTCTCAGTTGGTTAGGCACATCACTCGTTTTCAAAGTAGTATAATGCATGAGCTGCCCAACATAACAATTTATGGAATTCGTGTTCAAAACAAAGTATGAACTTGTGTTTAGACCAGGTGACCAGAATAGTCCGTCAGTTGACACTTTAGCAGGTATCTAATTCATTGTTTTGTATTGAATGCCATAACAACCTTTTTCTTTTGATATTGCCAAATACCAGGCTTGCTGTCAGGTGGATGTGCTGGCAAGCACTATTTAGATAAGGATCACAAGAATAATCATCACATTACAGATGCTTATCTTAGTGAATTAATAAACCAAAATGCCTGTTGGTACAAATGACCTTTTTCTGCTCATGCGCCAAGTGGAATTACGAACTGGTCTATTGTACACACACACACACACACACACACACACACACACATAATACTTACCGGTATACATATATACCATATACACTGTATATAAAAAACCATTGTCTATGTGTATGTGTAAGTACAAGACCTGTGTGAAACAGAGAACTATGCTTTTGACTCTGACTCTCATGGCAAGGCTCTAAGAATGAAATGTTTGATTCTACATGTACATCATGAAACCAAATACCACAAAAGGCAAAACACTTCACATGCTGATCAACATTCAATCATCCACCTCTCCATTCTATTTCCTTGGGATTGACAGTGTGACAAGTGTATTCCATTATCACCAACAACTGCACCAAAACACCAAAGTTCTCAAGTTTGTGCTGTACAGATCACAACGCACTCTGTGCAGAACAGAGCATGACTGAAATAATGATGCATGATGCAACAACTAAACATTCACTACACCATTAGTTGTTGTTTTTTTATTGTAAAACTACATGTACTACAATTTGCTAAAAGGCTGCGGAATGAGGAAATGCAAATTATTTCACAACTGCACAGGACTGGAAAGTCATAAAAACTCCACACTCGAATAGTGCACCTAGCACAATCTTCCTTAAATTCTCTTTAATCTGCATAACTCAGATAATGCTAAATGTCTGTCACTTCCTTTTCCATTCTTTAATTTGTGGGATCTTCTTTGACGCTGGGTAATGTGTACTATCAATACAGTCATTCATTTAAGTCTTCAGAACGGTAACAAAATGAAGCGAGAAAGCTGGAGAAGATTTATACAATGTATGTATAGCACTTAGGACGATCCAACTGCAGCAAAGATGTGATGTAGAGGTAGTTATAGTCCTGTATTCAATCATACACACAATAGAATACATTACTGACAATACAGATTACAGTAATGTTGTAAGTGGGCCCACTGATGCCTTTCAGGAAAGATCAAAAAGTTATTGAGACAATGCTTAATCAGCCTCACATCTGCTAATATTCTATCTGGAATTTGGAACTACAAATGTATCTGGAACAGTAAAGACATCAGAATTTATCAGACATCATACCACTGAATATATTTTCCAATCATAGCTGGCCACAGATTTTTCAATGTGAGGCAACTAAATGCAGACAATTTGGTCCTCTGTGTCACACATCCATTTGCTGTTGATTTAAAGGATAAGTAGCTTCATACAGGAAGTAACTCTGCTCAGATTCATTTCCTGATCTGCTGCATTAGCACAATGGTTCATAGTCATAATAACATTTATTTTGGGGGTAAATTATCCCTTAATGGAAATCATTCCCAACTTACAAGGGTAATGGAAACATAAAATTTGAACAAATATGTATGATACCATTCTCTCCTCTCCTCTTCTCTCTCACTCTCTCTCTCTCTATGCTGTTTAATACAAAGATTCCCCTTTTTAAAGATGTAATTTAATATAAGCTGTTAGGCATAAAGGTGAGTTACTTCAGTTGAGGGACTCAAAACAAATAGAATACTGGTATGCCATTCCAACAAGAAAATGCTTCTGGCTGCCCAGGGCTCCATACAAGGGGATGTCTGTACCGCAAGACATCATCATTTGTCATATACAAAAGCTTGGTCTGACAGCTTTTCGTGCAATTATTTACCAATTTAATTAGATCTCAGAAAGTCTCCCTCACCAAAGAACTGCAACCAAATGGAGGAAAAACAAATAGTAATGTACCTTTACCAGTAGAATTTACTGAAAATGAGTTCTTGTAAAAGTGAATCGTTAACATTGTACTACAGAACTTCATTACTGAACACATGACCGCATAAGGTATCAGATGGCAATAACAAAACTTAACTACGATATCAAGATGTAAAAGATTGCATAATTCTTGAATACTGCAAACTTTCTGAGAAGTCAGGAGAGCCAATAGTTCAAATGCACAAAAACACTGAAAATTGGGAATGAAAAGATCTATACCCATAGAATGGCGCAAGGAAAAAACGACCACCATCAATCATGCTTGAAATGCTCATTATACTACGGGGGAATACTAGAATAAACTCTAAAACATGAAAACAACCCACAGCACCACTGTCTTAATCTCCTTATGATGTAAGATAAATACAAACACACAAACACATTCACAAACTTACCAGCACAATGCCTGAAAGAAGACTATTTACATAAACATTGTGATATTACAGTATGAGGAATATTCTGAACAAATATTTACTAGAATTAAGGAACTGCAAATAGAACTGGATATGTCTTGTCTTTATACAAACTTCAAACAATACTGGGTCTTCTAATCTATAGATGAATGAGTATTTCCATCTGTATTATATCAAATATTCCTGCATGTAATTTTGTAGCCTGAAAAAGTTAACAATGTGAAGAGCCTCTGTCTTTAAGATATTTCTTTTTTTTAATCATTCACAACTTACAAGGAAAACAAATGAAATTGTCAAATGTTTCAACTAATGATACAAACAATACATCAGTTGCAGAGAAAAAAACTAACAAACAAAACAAAGGGGAGGGGGATAGGGAAGGAGGCAAGGAGGTAGGGGACAATGAAGTTATCTGTAGATTTCACGAGTATCTTAAAATATGGCTTGACACATAGGGCTCCCACTGACACAAATGCTGTACATGAAACACAAGTAAAAAGTATGGGTGCAATAATGTGAAAAGAAATCTACAAAAGTGAATTTCCCTTCCAAGATAATAATGTCAAAGATACATTCACGAAACAGTTGAAGACAACTAATGCCTACGTGATTCAAAAACATTGTACTTTCATAATAGCAAACAGATTTTCACACAAAAACAGGTACTCAACATGATGGATTGAGATTGTTGATGCTCAACATCCTTCTAATTAATGTGATAATGAAGCAAGAACTATACAACTTGACAAAATCAGAAAGCAGACATAAACAGTGGATGCTATGAGAATGCTGATTACACACAGAGCCTCTAAGCACGCTCCCCGCGGATACGGCGAGCCAACTGGATGTCCTTGGGCATGATGGTGACCCGCTTAGCGTGGATGGCACACAGGTTGGTGTCCTCAAAAAGACCTACCAGATAGGCCTCACTGGCTTCCTGCAGAGGTTCCAGAAATAATCTGATTACAAACTAGTAATTGCTCGATTATACGCAATTGCATACACCAAACGTTATACATTTACCCAATGCAAATTTGTATCAAACTCTTTTTTTTTCCACTGCTGTGCTCTTTAACTGCCAGTCAAGTCATACCTGCCAACATTTCAAGATGAAATATCTTACTTGTGGATTGCAAAAATCTTATTTTATATGCAAACTGAAGTTAAAATTCTTACTTTCAGTCAAATCTTCAGAAAATACACATGAAAGGTATATCTAAATATTTTTTTAAAATCTTATTTCTCTGACAGAAAATCTTATTTTGCTATTTTCAATGCAAAAAAATCTTACTGAATCTGATAAAATCTTATTAGTTGGCAAGTATGTAAGTATCAACAGAGTTGCATGTGAATCAAGCACAAGGAAATGGTTGATTATTTACAGTCATCATCATCATCAGAATAAAGAAACATACAAACAAAAGCAAAACAGTAAGCCCAATTAAGGCAGACATGTTGTCCATTTTCCCTGAAGTAATTGTGGCATCTTATTCCCTTGGCCAAAGCAAACTTTCAGTAAGGAAATGACAGTTATGAATCCCATAGGTATGCACACAGCCTAGTTAAAACTGCAAAAGGAAACAGAATTATTGGTTAATACATTATATGTATATAAGTCAGGATACATTCTCTTTGTTACAAAAGAATATTGAAGCTGGACAGCAAGCTTATTGTTGTAAGTAGATGTCATTTTTCCACATTAAGCTTAGAGGGACTAACTACCTTCACCAAAAAGAAAAAAAAATACAGCAACTAAAACATTCGAATGGCAGCCTGAAAATCATCCTGACCTGCAAGGCTCCAATTGCAGCACTCTGAAATCGCAACTCTGTCTTGAAGTCCTGGGCGATCTCACGAACCAGACGCTGGAAAGGCAGCTTGCGGATGAGCAGCTCAGTGCTTTTCTGGTAGCGACGGATCTCACGGAGAGCCACAGTACCTGTACAAAAAAAGAAAGAAAAAAAAATGAACTCAAATCAATTTTGTATGTACATGATTAACGAACATCCACCTTATGCTCTTTAGAAAGACACCACTACCAGCAAATATGAGATTGGTAATTTTTTCTACTGTATATGTCATATACAAGTATTTTGCGAGTCTAAAATTTTGCAAATCAGGAATTCCCGACGATTTCGCGAGTGGTTAAATTCACGATTGTGGAGTCCTAAACTGAACGGAGAAGTGTACACGTACGTCACATTCACATCGGGACCAGAGTCAATATTTTTGCGTCTTTAACTACGCCAATAGCACCCGACTCGCGAAATTCATGAAAATAAAAACCTCGCGAAATATTCGGCCTATACAGTAATTGATTGCAATGGCTTTCATCCACTTTCATCTCGAGAAGTAGTACCAAAATTTGTTCCCACACATGTTCTTGAAATTTCATGACAATACACTAGGCTGCATCATTCATTGAATTAATATGTCATTGATAAAGTTGTCATTACTCAAACAATCTGTGTCTCTTTTTATATGATCTTCCGAACCAAAATGAAAAGCCGAACTTTGCGTTATACTTTTGGGTGGTTTACCAGAACTTTGTATTTGCTCTCTACAGCGTGATTAAACCATACACATGTAATCACAAAACAGTGATGATATAGAATACAACATGTTCAATGTCCAGACATCTGCTTTTGTTACCTGGCCTGTATCGATGTGGTTTCTTCACACCACCCGTGGATGGGGCACTCTTGCGAGCTGCCTTTGTGGCCAACTGCTTTCTTGGAGCCTTTCCTCCAGTAGACTTACGGGCTGTTTGCTTGGTACGGGCCATTGCTGAGTAGAGTTACACTAATGCAAAAGCTGCAAAGGTCAGAATAAGGAATTAGGATGTTACCAAGTGTAACTGAGGGCAAAGGTACAGTAGAATTTACTTGTGTACCCTATGTGGGAAAGTTTTATTTATTTTCTTTTTTTATATATAACCATAGATATGAAGCAACATCTAGTAATTCAGCTTTTATCACAATCATAGGTGAGGTTATTGCCAAAAGAATGATGGTTTGAATATATTACTTTCTACACAAAGTCTGTAAAAGCTGTTTTCATTTTATTTTCAGTTTGAAGATTTATTTATTTTTTTTAAATCTTGAAAATTAATTTGCCAGAGAAATATATGTATGAAAACAAAATCACTAGATTGTTACTATTTAAGGATGTAATTAACAAAAGTACTAATGAATGAACGCCCCCTGTGGTCAGGTACACCTTTGCGAAGGTGTGTTCTTGTTCTTTTAGCTGTCATGCCCCCCTCTTTGTTAAATCATTTTTTGGGTTCTAGGGTGACAAAAGTAGAGTACTAATGAATGTTCTATTGGCCGTCATGCGCCTGTGGTCATGTACACCTTTGCAAAGGTGTCCTTTTAGCTGTCATGCCCCTCTTTTTGTTCAATCATTTTTGGGGTTCTATGGTGACAAAGGCTATCAAAGTTTAGTATTTTTATCAGTGAAAGTAGTGGTAGCAGAAGAAACTGCCTGCCATTTTCTGCACACTGCCCTGTTAGTTTACTGTGTACAATGTAGGTGACTATGACAGGTGCATGCTCCATGTGTTGAGCTACAACTGTAGCATAGTGAGAGTTCAGGGGAAAAAAAAACACACAAAAACAAAATAAAACAAAATGCGCAGTCAGGAGAAGGTAGTTTGACTGTGTGTTGTGTCACCACTATCTGAAAAAAAAAAAAAAAATCAAGAAAGAACCAAAATCCTACAATGGCAAGGTGCCAGACTTGGGGAAGGGGGAGGGGTAACCCCAGGGAGCTCTTTCACATGGTTATACTGTGGAAGCGCCCTAAGTCAACAAAATGGTGTCTGTGTACAATGAAAAAAGAAAGACATATTTAAGCATGTTCAAAGTGTCCTATTTTACTAGCAAATGCCTTACTTTTAAACTATACCTGTACTGTAAAAGTGGAAATTTTCGTGGTGTTGAAATTTTCGCGTATTTCACGCAACCAGAAACTAGCGCGAAAATAAAAGCACGCGAATATTTTTGCATGCCATATGTTTCTGTGGTTGATGTCTTGATTCCGCAGAATTAAAAACACGCAAACCTCTTCTCACCTGGCCAAGTGCGAAAAATTAGTAGCGCAAAAGTATCCACTTTTACAGTTTTCCATATCTAATTCTAGCCCGACCAGGCGCGTCAGACGGACTGTGATACACCAATCTACTAAAGACCATTGAACACGGCCACACAACAACAAAACTGTTGAAAATTTCTACATTCTTAACACAAATTTTACAAATCACTCATGTGAATTGAAATGCTTGGACTATGAGCATGGCATATCAGTCCATAGTGAGCCCTCACGCAACAGACACTGAACAAAAAGTCTATCTTAACCCGGAATGCTGTTATCATCACTGGGCAATTCAAAATACGGGTAAATCTTGCCCACCATTTTGCAGTGCTGCGCTGACATTTCGAATCATTTCTGTGATTTCTACGATTTCTGCAGCGTATACGACCAAAAAAGGCTTCATTTTCGGTAAGTTGTGATATCTGTATGTCAATATCAATAGCTAAAGACGGAAGCTAAATAGATAAAGTTTTCATTTACATAGTCTGAGTAACAAATATGGTGTAGTAAATTCAGAATAGTGTCGGCGCCCCAGTCTGTATAGCCCTGTCGCGACACTTGTGTACAGCGACAAGGCTGTGTATAGTTAATCTAATTCCTACCCATTGTGCACTTGCTCATTTCCAGATTGATCCCATGGGCCATGGTCTTTTGAAAAGACGTTTTTCTACAAGTTCGTCTCAATACCTTCAGTTCATTCCTTCGTTTTTCAAAACAACCTTTGCATGGCTCTTTGCACATTGATGGCGATATGAATATGCATGAAAGTCACAATGTTTTTAGCCTTTGGTCAAGGCGCCCTTTTGCTGCTCACTGTGTGTAGTGGCAAGCAAAAGGGTCAGAGGGAAACGCGCCCACTAGAAAGCGATCAGGCGCCACACAATGTCGCGCATCAGGAGTGCCTGGTCAAAAGTCTAAACTGCTACCTGCTAAAATTGCTAGCGCACGCGCACAGGTTTCAAATCGAAACTGTATGTGGAAACCAATCAGAAACTGTGCGCATTATGCCTACTACTATGGCGCATTCTTGGAGCCATTGGAGGTAATAAACAGTCTGGGGCCTGGGAGGACGAACAGGGAAAGAATATTTCGAAGCTAGATTATGTCAAAGACCGGCCCCGTGCAAGACCACTCACTGCACTGCCACGACACTGCACTGCCAGTGCCACATTATGGGGCACTAAAGTTTATTAACTGGCAGGGGTGGTATTCTGAGGTCGTAATTAAGTCTGTAATTAACTTCGTGATTAAGTCGTGAAGTTAATTACCCCTTAATCATGGGCAAAATCGGTATTCTGAGGACATAATTAAGGTATGATTAAGTCCCCTGTAATTATCTTAGGTCCCTCCCATCTAATTGTTATTCCATCCAATCAGACGCGTTGTTAGAAGCCAAAATGATGATTACACGCGCAAATATGCTCTCAATGCGCGCTCCTCCACGCCCCCTGTAATTACAACCCAAGAGCTCCGTGCGCACACTCCGGTATTTGATTACAACCCCTCACCTACGCACGCGAAGATCTCAACCTCTTTGCTCACATAAAATAACAAAATTCCTCGAAGATCGGCTATATTTCTTTTTTTCTCTGAATTCTACGGATACCACGATAACAACATTCAACAGCTCCTCGGTTACCGAAGACGGTAAGCATTGTTGTGGCAGAGAAAACACGATGTATTGCGTGATATCGGAGTAGTTAATGACACTCTTTGGTATCATTAAGTTTTCCATTAACTTTCATACTTAATTACACCCTCAGAATACCGATTCGTAATTAACTCTTGTGATTAAGTCCTCTCAGAGGTGCACGCGCATTGATACGCGCAAACGCGTAAGTCCTTCCCGCCAAAACGCTTGTTGCTATGGTAGTTAATATACCCCCTACTTAATCATGCTCTCAGAATACCAATTCGGTCATTAAGTGCTAATCAGACACTTAATTAGCTCTCAGAATACGGCCCCAGGATTTCTACGTTCAATCTAGATCTAATCAATTGGCTTCAAATTGAATAAGGCCAAGGGTATTAACTGTTAAGGCTCTTTCCTTTATTTCTCTTCTGAATTATCTCCCACTGCCCGATAAATGAGCTACAAATAACTCAAAATGGCCTACTTTCCTGCTTTAACTATTTCTCCTCCAAAGACACTCTGTTCAAGGGATCATGCAAGCAGGCCAAGCACACACTGGAGTCTGTTCAGTGTTGTATACGTCGCGGTATCGGTAGTGGTAGGACCTACTGATTATCAAAACAAAAGCGAATGTGCACACTTACGTACAATACGGACGTAGCGTACAATACACATTGCATTCGATTCATTCTCGTACAGATCAGAGCTTCAGAGATCGACTGACAAATGTGGTGACATGATTATCAGAATCAGAATCATTTGTTGTCATTGTAAATAGTTTCTACACGTTCGCCCAGTATGGACAGTAATGACTGATGACCACAACAATGGATTTACTAATGTATTAATAAACGATGAAGAAGAAAATTAGGAATAAAAAAAAACAGTCACCTTTCACAGGCTCTTTTCTTGAACGTCTCTCTCAAAAAGCGCCACAATTTCACTCAAAGATCGTACATAGTACAGTAAATGCGCGCTATACTCACCCCATAACCCACATAATATTTTCATACGCTTGTACGTACGCGTACTGCTTCACCACAGTGCACACTTGTAGCACTTCGAACGCGCACGTAGTTCGGCGTGTGAACTCGCACGTATTCCACGTACAAATTTGTACATGATGGCGCTAGTAAAATTTACTGAAAGTAAAAAGAAATAACAATAATTTTATGATGCTGTGCATTAGAGACCTAAAGCCACTATCAGTTTACCTTTAGGAACAGTGATTTAAAAAATTCGAGTTATGAAATTCGAAAAAAATATGTAGGCCTACTAAGCCTAAGTATACAGTTCAGTTCTAATTGTTATCACAAAGCATCCTACCATACCATAGGCCTATAATAAACATTCGTTAAAATATGAGGAGATATTTCTAATCCTTACTACATAAAGACAATTTATCCTAAAAAGCAGTTTGATAAAACACATTAGGGTTTACTCGTTTTTTTTTTAATCTAACAATACTTAACATTATTATAGTGATTAACATTTTTACGTTGATTGTTTCTATTCCTAACTCACATTTTAGAACTACTAAGCACTATAATGTTTTTTGTTTTATTTTTTACCTGCAAATGGTAGTATACAAAAAAAAAAAAGATAAACAAAAATGCAATTCAATAATTCGTAATGTATACTATAAACATAGTGTTAGCTTTTTGGCACAAGTGTAATGTATAATGTCTAAATAGCTGTATTAACTCAAGGAATTAATGCATTTCATTGGAGAAGAAAAAATGTTTCCGGGTGTTCAACGTTGCCAAATCTGGCATATAATTGTGACGCTTCGGCATGATTGCAATATGAGACGTATTATAGGTCTTCTTCTTTATTTTACTTTTAGCATAATTCTAGCATAATTTACACAGAAATTGAATCAGTGTGGTGTGTGTGTCTGGTGTGGTACCTTTTGTTTGTTTGTTTATACTTGCTTGCTTTTGAGCAGATTTTATTGGCGAGGTATAATATTTGGGAGCAAAAAACGACAACAACCTGCCGCTTTTCGCCGGACTGATACTAGTAATACATTTACAAATAAGCTGATCAGTATATGATTCACTCCACAATTACAGGATTTTGTTTGTTTTCCGCCTTTTCTTGCAATATTTATGCAAAATGCACCAGAGTGAGTTTAACAAATGCAAAAGCTCGATCCCTTTGTGATCGAGTGGGGCCCCTCCCGCACCCCAATTCCCTGCTCGGTCGGTGCACTCGAACACATTAGCCTACATATTCAAATAATTAAGTTGAGGCCAAAGTTTTAACCCGAGAGGAACATGAAATTAGGCAGATTATATTTGTTTTATATGTTGGATTAGCATTTTGACCCAAACAAAGAAAAAAAAGGACACTATACAAAGAATAGATGAGGCGATGTTGTGGAGGTATCGGACAACGACCGTTTGACGCATGCAGCGCGCGATGTCACAATGGTTTTGTGACATTATGACGTCATAGAGTGTCAGAAAGGCCGACCCCCGGCCATTCTGACATAATTGTCATACTAATGACGTGAAACACTTTCAACCAATCACTAGAGGATATTATTTTCAAAATCTAAAATATGATATGCCCTTTTTGGAAAATGACGTCACCTTCTGTGACGCAATTTTCCAAATGGCAAATAGTACTACAATAGTGTGGTATGTTTGAAATTATATCACAACGCAATCGGCCCGGTCATCATGAAGTATTATTATTGTGGTATCGCGCACCGCTTCGTATCGAAGTTTATGAAAATGTGTCTGAAAGCAATTGTGAACGCAATACTGAGATCGTGCGTTGCTTCTTCTTCTTTCTTTCTTTTTATGTTACGAAGCAACGTTGAATATCGTGACATACATCCCGTCCTGCATGCAACGTATATAAGGTCACTGTAGGATCTTTCCACACTTGCATCGCATCCACACACGACTTCTCGCCTCATTTCCCCTTCTTTTCCCTTCTTTTATTTAAAGTCAAAATATGAAACAAATAATTCATATAGGGGAGAGTGGGGAGAAGTGGGACAAAAATTTTGATTTGATGAATTTCTTCCAATAACTTTTCTGATATAAATGTATTTGTATGGAGCCTACATGTCTCAAAGACCCAACTTTAAGCTACTGATGCCATAGGCCACATGGTGGGTTGTTACCTCATATTCCTAAGTCTCATATTATTTTGTGGTAGTGATTTGAAAGGCTTCTGATCAAGGTGAGTAAGCCACCCCGTCGGAGTGGGACATTGGTTAGGGTGAAGTACACACCAAGAAATATGGGTTCAAATTTGAACCCCCAGAGGGTGCAACTCTGCACCTCAATAAGCAATTTGCACCCTTAGAGGTGCAATACGCTGAATTTTTAACCTATACGGGGGTGCGCATTTGCACCCTCATTTTTTTGCTGATCGAGGGTGCAGACGTGCACCATAAACATTAATATCTTGTGATTTGAAAATTTGGACCACGAGTACCAAGGTTTTGCTCGTAAGATCAAACTTACACTCTGATAGATATGTCTGCATCTTTGTATATAGGTACGAATATAAATATTAAGATATTTAATTGTCTACTTGCATAATTAAAGGTGCAATTGTGCACCCAAGGGTGCTGCTATAGCGACAAATAGGTTGCAAATTTGAATCTTTTATTTTAGTGTGTAGGATAAACAGTATACAACTATATAAGCTAGACACTTACAAGCATAAATATCATATAATAATGTGTGCGCGCGCGTGTGTGTGTGTGTGTGTGCGTGGCCCTAACAAATGTTGGTGTGTGTGTTTGACTATTTGCACATGAAGAGTTTCATCACAAAATGTGATATATCCATTACGGTCCATCAGAGACAGTTGCATTAAAAGCATTCAGATAAAGAAAATAAAAGATAAAAGAAAATGATAAGAAAATCTTTGATATATTTATCATAACTTTGAATACAGGGAGAAGTGGGACAGTGATGCTGTCCCAGTTCATCCCAGCACCCTAACAATTCAAAATGGCGGCTAAAAAGTACATCACAATTTAGTTAATTTTTGCACACAAAAAAAAAAAATTAATGCAAATTATTATAGCATGCTATTAAGTGCCTGCTAAATCCGTACGATGAATTCAGAAAGCACTTCACCCTGAATGCAAAAAAAAAAAAAAAAAAAAAAAATTGTGGAAAAGTGTCCTAAAAATAATTCAAAATTAAACTTTTCCACAGAGTTGTTGCAGAGCAGTACCATATGCTTATACTCTAAGACTTGAAAGCTGATAAGTTCAAAACTTTTTGAGATAATAGTTTATAGTTATGAGCTAGGTGTCCCACTTCTCCTGCGTCCTATTCTAGTTCACCCTTATATACTCTGCCTAATGTTGATGCCTCTATCAGTGCACCCCTAAGTGTAATGATGTATGATGCCCCCCCCCCCCAAAAAAAAAAAAGAATCACAACCGGATTTTTGCATTGATAGTTTCCAATATGATCAAACAGTCTATATGCTGTTTTAGGGTCTAAAAATATAATGTCTTACCTATATTTTGCAGAAAACAATTCAATTTGGTTTAGTGGTCACAGTGATATGTGAAGCATGTCGTGGATGTGATTCTTCCAAATTTAGCACTTGGATGCTCTTGACAATGGACATAACTTCTGGAGGGAAGGGATTCCTGAACAATGCTCTACAAAAATCCTCATTTCTCTTTCACCACTGAAGCATAAGTTAGATAACGGATGGGGTTTTCTGCAAGTGGGTAATAAGTTACAGTTTCATACCGTCCCTGAAATTGTATTTGGATTGTTATTGCGGAGGGTCCCGTTGTATTTTTTTTTTTTGACATAGGTATTTGGAGTCACCCCTATAAACGCCATGCAGCATATCTAGAAACTCTCTGAACTGTGCAATGTTTTGGTAGAGTCTAAGAAAAGAAATCGTCGAAATGCGCGGAGAACCACACCCAGTAAAAGAAAGAAGAAAGAAAGTAAAGTGATTGTTTCCTTCCATATTTTTAGCTTCATCAAAGATTCTATATTAATAGTTTGGCTCAATCATTAAAATGAAAAGATTCTGAAGTTTGATGCTTGTTCATTTGAGAATAAAATAGTTACCCGTTTTCGAAACCATGTTCGGGAGTGCTCTTCAGCGTGCGTTCATGTGTGTGTTCCATTTGGATGTTCACGTAATGTGTCTAGGCCTATATATGTAGTACAACAATGAACGTGTAAGCCTACTTATGGATTACTGTAAGTATTTGATTTATACAATAGAAGTACCGGTAGTTATTTCACATACAAGGTTAGACCCACGTCCAGGGCGGGTCCATGAATTCCTCAAAGGGGGCGTACGTAACAAAATAATATTCCTGTGCCCTGTTGCATAAAACCCTTACCGCTGGACTTACCGCTCCTTTCTAGCGGTAAGTCTTCAAATTAGCGGTAAACTTTATCATTCTTGATGCTGATTGGCTATGACGCCTAATTTTGATGGTAGTAACCATTGAAATTCAACGGTAAGTTTTATGCAACGGGCCGCTGGTGCCACTTCCGGGTTTCATTATTTGTGGTTTTTTTTTTTTCTTTTTACTTCTTTTGTCTTTAAGAGAAAATAAGGGGGCGCCCGGTGCGCCCCCGATGAGTCTGTAATCTGCTCACCTCTCTGATCCGCCACTGCACATGCCGAATTCATAGCCTCCTCATTTTGTTTACTTGATGTGTTCGTTTTGTGGTAGGGTCCATGGTTTGACAGATTTGAGTCTACCGCCTCAGCAGCGCAGCAAAGACGCTGCTCAGCAGTGTGAGCTGTCATGTGACTTGGTATGAGATGACATCACATGTTGTATTGTTATGCTGGTAAACCACCACCGCAGCAGCGATCACGTCCACCGTACCATACCACCAAAGATCTAACACAGTACATTTTCCACGCACGCACGTCGCATCGGGAGCTGACTGTGAACAGGAACGGCCAGATACGGGGTCGCTGAAGCCAGTCATTCTTTAGGTTACTGTCGAAATCCCCACAATTTTCAAGGAAGGTCGTCTAGACTCTTCGCAATGTTAAACGCCATGTTCGTGGCAGAAAAAGATAACGTTAGAGCGTTCGACAGAAAAGAAGGGTCGATATTTGTAAGTCTGCACTGACGGCCGACGGCTTATTCACTTCAATCAAGAGACGACATTGCTCGAAAGTCTACGCTCTATTAATTTACACCAAACCAGGTAGGTTCCTAAGTAAAGTAATCTAAATAAATTAGAGATCTAGGGGCCTAGTTTAAAAAGAAATTAAATTGAATATTATTAGATAGTTCCAACCCATGATTCAACTAACGATACTCTAGAGATCCTCGCTCGGCCATGACAACAAAAGGGATCGTAAATTATATATTTATTAATAATAATAGTACTACGTGGCCTACTCTAACTGATCATGCTGATTATCAGTAATATCACATATCAGTGACAGTGTCAGTGTCTATCAGATTATAGGGCTTGTCACGATAGTTTTGGTTGAGAGTGAAACCAATAAACTGCGACCAGCCCCAACGCTTCCAACTGTGGTACCAGTACAAGGAGCGTGCCGGGGTTAGTTGAGACCTAACTTAAGATGTTCAGGTTTCTAACTTTTTTTTCTTTTTTTTTAATAGATAAATTTACATGTTATGTACCGGTACTGAGAGTGAGAAACTTTATGAAATGTTTAAGAGCATGTAATTCCATGAGGAATTTAATGTTATTTGATGAAATATGGTTATGAAATAGCTGAGATAACCAAAACAGAGCGTGCACACAAGGAGTGCCCTGGTCCGGGATTAAGGTAGGACCCATGTATGAAAGTTGATGACATGTATTGAATAGTTTCATACGTCTTGTTCAGTAGTTGTATCCAAACACTTCATAAATTTGGGTCACAACCTTTTTCATGAACAGTCACAAAACTTGAATGTGAATGTGATATGTGATAAAGGTCTAGTTACGATGGCTTTGTTTTTAATACTTTTACTTTGTTTTTGGATGGTCTCAGCCATTCCAAAACTGATTTTCATCAAATAAACTTTGAATTCCTCTAAGGATGGTATGCTCTGTACGTGGATCCTTGGTATCATGCAAACAGTTAAAGCCCATTCTTCATCTTCAAACAAAATACTATGCCCTCCCTTTAAATTCACAGATCTAGAGTCAAGTTCAGTCCAGGAAACCGCCCAGTGGAGGGGGGCTCCTGCTCAAAAGGATCCCCCCTCCTCCTGCGCATCCCAGTGATGCTTTTGAAGCCCTGGGTGGCGAGATGCTTATGAGTGAGGCCCCCTGTTCATTTCTCATCCATCTCGTATCTGACATATAAATTGTCGCAAGTTCGCACAGTGATTTTTGGTTACACACACATGTCCACTCTCCATTGCTGTGATGGAAAAGAAGAAAATTCTGTCTGCGCTTTTTGACCAAAATTGAGTTTTAATCAACCGACGTGATGTGCATCGACCCACTGAAACATGGGCACAAGCAGGTTCACTCAATGCAGAGCTGCTGCACCTTTCAGCCTGAACCGACTGAAAATTTTTGGTCCTTTTTCCTGCGGCTCTCACCTCTCCACACATGAATCAGCTCCACGAAACTGAAGTTTAACATAATTTTACAAATGTTCGTAAAGAGAAAAATAAAATCAGAACTAACCTGATCTTGGGCATACATTCCAAATTATATTCCATACTGATAGAGGAGGATGGTACTCGAATTTGTCAAGCAAACTAATCGCTTTGTAGGTATTATGGGTTCTATTTCTCCATCCACCAGCCTTTGGGCACCTTTCATGCAAGCGTCCCATGACATCCAGCGCAGACAGTGTGCAAGCCGTGAAATAGAATGCCCGTGCATGTGCAAGCTGGCTCTGAAAGGCGCCCAAAGGCTTACCGAATATATATAGTATAAACTGTATAACCTGAGCAAAGAAAGTCAAATATGTGTTGACACAATTTTGTCTACTTTGCACTATATACTGTAAAAACAAAAACAAAAAACCACAGCTGCATGTGAAACAAGCAAAACACGGCATTGTTGATAAATTCTTGGCTAAAATCTCTCCAGTATTTAAAAAATATACTTGGTACACATGTGGCATGATAATGTACCAACTGCCATAAAATCTGTGTCATGGAATTTCAAGGTAAGAGAGAGAGAGAAAAAACCCAAACAAACAAGCATACGCCAGGTATATCAGATTTCAGGATCATAATTAAAAGAAAAAGCCGGGTGTGAGATTCAAATCAAGGTGGTTGCAGTGGTTGTGATTAATGGGAAATGTGACAAGGGCAGGGCATTTTATTAAGAAAAAGCATGTGATATGTTTAGTTGTTGAACCTTGGTGCATCATGTCACTTTATCACAGGACCTTCAGAAAACCACTAGGGGGAAAAAAAAAAAAAGCTGATTGGTCTGGCCTCAATGCTCAATTCAAGGAGGCTTCATGGAGAAATGGACTCTAACCTTCCTAAATCGGGACATGGCAGAACACCCAAACTTACTACTGGAAATCATTGATGAATGCACAATGTACTCGTTTTTGTCATGTGCAGTGCGAATCGACCATCATGAATCAGCATGGTTTTACAGAAAGTATTTGTCCAACTTGCTGAAAATGAGATGGGCATTTGGGCAAGGGTCCCATACTTAAAAGTACCATGTAGGCAAGTGCCAATTTGTTATTCTCATGGTTGGATATCCAGGCATTTAGCAGCGGTGTAGTGAAGACAAGCCCATAATAGGTGTATTTTTTAGACTTAAGATTATCTATTTTTCTTCCATAACTAGCTTTGAAATTCTGTGAGCAATCTATCATTGCTCATAGGTCTGCTCAATGTCATTATTATTATTATCCATGAGCTGCAGGGGATCCTTGTAGTTGAGTGATGTGTGGACATTGTAATCAACAAGCTCAAAAGTTAGCGTTACCTCTCCATGAACCCTCCCCCCCCCCCCCCCCACCCTCAACTTCTAAGTCAACCTCAAGAGCATGTTGTGCAATATTGTATCATCACACCATGATCAGGGCCCTGTTTTATGAAGAGTTACAGTATAATTGATTAAATATAGTTGATTTCTATCATAAGTCTGTGGCAGCCTTTGTGGTAAGGAAATTTATAATCGATCAGATGCAGCTGTATCTTTTGATAAAACGGGGCCCAGGTTTAATATCACTAGTCTTTTTTCTGGTCCCAAGGTTTGATCATTGAGTGGGACTCTCAAATGTTCAATCTTTACAATTGCAGCTGTTGGTGCTGTGTGGACTCACCTCATAGTTAACCCGTTGAAGATGAATGTAGAGAATGTACTAGGGCAGGTGTCCGTGGGAAATGCGTTGTAAAGCAAAATCAGTCCATCCTCGACGGGTTAAAGGGGCAAGATCTAATCACCACTGGTTAGCCTTCATGTGAATGTACCTGGTGTTTGTATAAATGGTTGTGTCCCATGAGGTGGCCTCTAGGGCAAGGCCCAAGTATCCCTAACTTTCATCTTTTTCTCAAAAACTGGAGGCTGGATTTGGACTAAACTTGGCAGGTGTGGCTGCCCAAAATTATGAGGTCATTACTAGAGGGACCTGCAGCAATCCCAGAATCTCAAGATTTGTAAATAGTTTGCCTCAGGTGGAGTGCCATGAAGATAATGTGTGCTGCTGAGGTGAGCGCAAAACCTGTGGGTGTCTTGCTGTTTTGTTTTTTACATGGCGCTTCAGCTGTTGAAGAAGGATGGGTCTAAATGTACAATGTGTTGTAGACCCCGTTTACAGTGCGGGGCTGGGCCGAGCCGCGGCCGAGCCGCGGCCAAGCCCGGCCTCAATTGCGAGGCTGAGCCCTGCAATTTTGTCCGTTTACACTGCAGGGCTCGGCCGCGCTTTTGATTCAAACCTTTCAATATTTTGCCGTAGTGGCGCTCTGCTTGTAAACAAATGCAATTTGGTATTGTCTGGTTTTCAGACCCTTTGCCAACTGAATTCCGTGGTGACAAAGTCGCCGTTCGGGCAAAGGCCTTTGCCGAAGGAAAGAATCCTTTGCAGTTTTCGACGTTGAGGGGGTTCTGAATAGCGAAAGATACAGGCAGAGGGTTTGGAAGCCAGACTAAAATTGGCCGCGCGTTTGGCCCAGTTTGCGTTTACACTGAAAAAAGGCCGGGCTCGGCCGCGGCCGAGACCACCTCCAGAGCGAGGCCAAATGCGAGGCCAATTTTGGCCTCGCATTTGGCCTTTTGCGCGTTTACACAGAAATGAAGGTGGGCTCGGCCGCGGCTCAGCCATGGCCGAGCCTTGCACTGTAAACGGGGTCGTAGTCATGGTACAAATAATGTACTTTGTCCATGTGGTCTCTGAATATCTTTAATTGTTGTCACTTGTTTCTTGTTATACAGTAATCCCACACACGGTCCCATGGAAGCTATACCATATGCCATAATGGATGTCACATGCCATAAAGGGTGCTAAAGTGTCCAATATCCAGAAAACTTTTAAAAATAGTTGTGATTCAGAATACATTATAAAGGCTTAATAGTATTTGTCTTACCCTGTAAACGCTGATCCAGATAATGCTTCCTTTTCAAGATTCCTGAACCATTTCCTGATGTGGAGGAATAACATCAAACTTTATGTGCTTATTTTTTCAGCAACCTTCAAACTGAATTCAAGTGCATAGTTCATTTTAGGTGTTCAAATGCAGCTCTTCATGCTGTTTAATGTTACCTTTGATGAAAAGATTCAGGTCAAATAGGCAATTCAAACCTATGAACTTAAAGCTTTTATTGCTGTGTCTGGTTTCAATGTCATTGTACTCTGTGTAGTAATAGAGGATCAACATTAAAGCATAGAGAAAAGTTTTCATTTTATAAATTATGAATTGATAATGAGCCTCATTTTCAATGTTTTTGCACACTTTAGAATGTGTACAGTGAATAATTTCTCTGCTGTTGTACAATAGGGATGGCGAGTCGGCCTCTCTCCATTCTGGAGGCAGTGAAGCTGAGGGAGTATGCACCCCTGGATGCCCTCTTCAAAGTCCTCCCCAAGAAGGCTCAGAGGGCCTTGACATTGAGCCAGTCAGCCATCGATGTGGAGCTGACGTGTCTAGATGCCAGCAGTGAATTCATCATCCTGGGCACCAACATCGCAGTGGTGTACCTCTTCGACAGGCAAGAGCAGCAGCTGGCCAAGCTCAAGTGTGAGGTGAGTTCTGTAGGAGGATGGTGATGGTGGGAATTGATAATGATGATGATGATAATATACAAATAGTGAATGGTCACGAGTGCGATGGTACAAGATTTCACACAAGGTGAAAGATAGAGGCGCTCTATTCAACTAGGCAAAGCCGAGTTGAAAAGTGTGCCTCTATCTTTCACCTCGTGCCAAATCTGGTTCCATTGCACGAGTAAAGACCATACACTATTTGTTTTAAACATTACCTAGGACGTCAACAGGTAGGAAGTCCACACAGATTCTTGAATTTATCACAGAAATGGCAACCATTTTCGTGATGATGGCAAATGAGTAGCTGCACACTCACAGTCAGCCATCAAGTGTGTGTACTCGGTACGCGAAACTGATTGTTTGAAGTTGTTTACAAAAATGAGTGACAAAAGTACACACTTGCAAGCACACATGTGATTGTTGAGTGCGCGCGGAAACCCGGGCAAATGTTTCTTTATAGTGACATCAGAGCTGTGCGATGGTAACCATGCGTTACCCATTTTTGCTCAAACAAAATTGCATGGATGACAGCCACAGCATGCGATGGACTTTTAACTGAATGTCATGTGATGGGCAATCGACCAATCAGATAGCTACATTCTTTTTAAGTGTATAGTGATTACCAGTATGCCTGTGATGCTTTTGAGGTTGACAGTAAGAGAGATAAGTGTTATGCTGGTGCTGTTGATGATGATGATGATGATGATGATGATGACAGTATGAAATAGGAGGAGGATGGTGTTGGTACAAGGTATGTTGGTTATGATGAAGTTATATTGAAATGATGGAAGTGATACTTAAGATTTTTGGTACAATGACTGTCAAAAAATTGATGATGTCATGCACCTAATTACAAGTGCAAAATCATCTCCATTCAATACTTCTCTGTAACGATCTACAGTGTATGTGCATGTCTATGTGTGTGTTTCTTCTATAGACAATAAACGTAGTCTGCGTCCTTCTGCTGTGGATTTTGCTGAGTTTTTATGACAGATTTGCAATAGTTCTGATAAATTTCTATTTGGAATATTGCAATGAGAGGAGAGAGGAAAAGAAAATAGCTGCACATATTGTAACAAGAAAGGGTATAAGAAACATGCAATGAATCCACGCAGTTAGTCAATGTGGCTGATATAATATTAAGTGCAGTAGGATCATGTCATCTTTGAATACAGCTACACATGTAAGAAGAGCATTGCAGAAGTTTCGGAATAAACCTTTGGAATCAACTTCCCCAACAAATTCCAAATATTTAATCAGCTGTAAGATCTGTTAAGATTAGCCTGAATTCATACTAGTAGTTGTTTAACCTTGCTTTGTAATCTAAAGTTGTGCTCTTGCTATCTATATCTCTTTTTAGCTCATGTGAGCCAAAGGCTCAAGTGAGCTACGGAGTATTAGGCTCATTCACATGTATATATTAAAAAAAAAAATGTCATCATGAGTCAAATTGCAATTCAAGTCCCCCCCCCCCTTTTTTTTGTCTCATGTATGAATCACATTCGAACAGAAGGTAGACTTGTGGGTATTCACATTACATTGTGTGTTTTATTTGCAACTGTATAGGCTGTGGATGCTAAGAAAGGGTCATGCTATTTGTTGTAGTTTTTTTTTATGCCTGTGCTATTTTGTTTAATTTTTGTGTTATTATACTGCAGTGTAGTCGCAGAGCTTGCAAAGTCCAGAACTGGCCCAAATCTGACTTCTGTTGGCCTTGTGAAATCTGGCATAGCTGTACTGTACATTATGTAGTAACCTCAATTTGTCCTGATCAGTGGAAAACTAACATTGGGCCCAAGACTGAATCTGTGTGGCTGTTGCTTGAAAAGTATCAGTGTATGCAGTCAATGAATCTGTGCATTTGTCAGGGACTGCAGTTAGGAGGATGTTGGGGAGATAGTGCTTCCGACTTATTCATAGTGTAGTACAGGTATGAGTTTTGAAGTCCAAGCAGTGTGAGCAAACTGTATGCACACTTCCTGTGTTTTGTTTGTGTGTGAGTGTGTTTTTTTCTTCCCCTCAGACAGTGAATCTACAAAATCTTCTACCATGTGTACCATAGTATAGTGTGACCAACGTTCTATGTAATGTCACTTACCCATACTACAGTACATTTTGTAGTACCGGTACTGAGAAATTGCAGCCAATACTACAATGTATATATTGTTGTACTTACTGAGAAATTTCAGCCATTTAAAGGTGCATTCCGGACAGAAATGTAATTTCACATCATGTACAATGCAACATATCGATAGTGCCATGGATAGATATGTGAAATTTATTGTGAGCCTTGAGCAGATATTTAAACCAATACTCTAAAAAACCAAACACATAATACTCTGAACAGTGATGGTGGCGTAGGAGGCTCCCATTTTTTCCAGTAATTGATGTAGTTTGTAGCAATGTAATTCCAATACAGTACTACTTTCTTTATAAGTTCACTTTTGAAGAAGTTATGTAGTACTCTTTTTTTCAACTTCCTTGAGCACCCAATCAGGCATTCTTATGTGAAGCTGTTATGCCATTATATCCTTGTTCATTGTGATCGGCTATTGATTTTAAAGACATTCTTATCCCTTATCCCACTCAATGGATAATGACGTGTTTCGGTCTCTTTGTGAAGAAGATATTCGTCAAGGGCACTTCTCAAAATGGATTCACATGACAGAAGCAGGGCTTTCCTTACACAAGGATCCGGTGCTTTGTTATTGTAGCTGCTACAGGAACCCATGCAGTCATTTAGCATCCATTATTTGTCTAATTAAATGTTGGGATATTTTGTCATGTGATAAATCTAAAGACAGCTAACGTACTGTAAAAGTGGATGTTTTTGTGTGACTAATTTTTTGCGCTTGGTCAGTTAAGAAGAGTTTTGTACGTTTTTAATTCTGTGGAATGAAGACAGTAACTATTGGAGCATATATGGCAATCAAAAATAATCGCATGCTTTTATTTTCGCTCTAGTTTCTGGTTGTGCAAAATGCGCGAAAAATTTCCACTTTTAAAGTAATTCTTGCCAGTAATCTATCCACAAGGGAACATACCCTCATGACCTGTATGGAGCAGAATATAAAGCAAAATGCATCTACGATTAATGTTGATTATTGAGCTCTCCCCTGTCTTTCTCTCTCTTTCTCTGGTATATTCACCTCTCTTGGATTTTCATGATACATCTGCTTGAAGTTTTTACACCGTAGATGCTCTAGCGGAACTGTCAAATTTTTGGAAGTTCATTGTAGGTTCAACCGATTGTGGATTGATATGCATTTAGTAATTGAAGACCTGAATATAAGAACGACCCAAGTCCAATTTTTGGCCGAATTCAGTTTAACATGGGAAATTGTAGCTTATTGATGGACTCATCTTGTGTATAAATGATAAATCCTAATTACCCCCGGAAGTGCCCGAAATGAATGAGTTAAATCTTATATGAATGTAAAAATGAAGGACTTGGGTCATTCTTACATTCATATTATAGCACCCTCTCTCATCCTTCTCTCATCTTTATAGCAGAATATCATGTATATGATTCAAAGAACGACCAAGTCCATCACACAAAATGGCCTCTCCACAATTAATGTAGATGTTAACTGTCATAATAATATTATGTTCTAATTTGCATATACAATGTTGCCTTCCCATCACAGTTAAATAGAATATTATTGGACAAATGAAAAAGATATGAAGTTTTTTTAAGTTTACTCGAAATGGTCTTCCATGGACTTGGGTCGTTCTTATATTCAGATACTCGATTGTGTGATATCCAACATGCCCAAATTGCACAAATGATACAAGATTGTGTCGTTTTGTTGTAACACTGATCAGAGCACATTTCTAGCTACAGAATCTATTTTTTTTTTTTTTGTCCTAATGCCATGTCTCAGGAAGTGAGAGAAGTATCAGGAATAGCTCTAGGTTGGTTTTTGTAGGAGTGGACATTGCCCTGTGATACAAGGTTTGTCCATTAATGACTCAGACACACACTATTCACTTCATCTTGTGAGTTCAAATGTAACCTTGCCTGCTTATTCCTTCAAGAGAGTACTAGTTAAATTCTTTTTCTCCCCCCCCCCCCCCCCCCCCCCCCCCGGGTTGGGAGGGGAGGGGGCAATCTTTTGTTGATTTCTTTGTGTTTATGTACAATTTGTATTTTGAAGACATATGAGCTTGTTAGGCATCTCATGATGTTTAGAAGCTTTCAAAATGTAAATTTAGGGTTTTGTTTGCATTAAATGACTACGGTATCCATATTTATCGTATGAATATAAATAGCAATCTTAGCAAACATGTAAATACTCCGTAATCTAACACTCAGTGTGAGGTCTATGAGTTATCATTTACTTGATATAGTTACGCTTAATGAGTAGCCTTTGGAACATGTGTATGTACACTGTATGAAGGGCTACCAGACCATATAATTTTGAGTCATATATATAACAAACATGTGACACTGAGGTAAGGATCATGATTGAAGCATGACAACACACCCAGGAAGGAAGTATGTTTCTGTGTTGAAGGCTAAAATAGATCACATTCTCAAAATTAGCAGTATCTGAACAACTGTCATAGTGTGATACGTGCTGACAAGTGTGAATTCGATGCTTGCCTTACAATACATTCGGTATTTGAATAAGGCTTGTGTAACATAGCAACAACAAATGCATGCAAACTTTATTGAATTTAATGTTTGTCTTTACAACACATTCTGTATTTGACATTAAGAAAGTTTGTGTAACATAGCAGTGTTCAACAAATTGAAGTATTCTTGCTGTACGCAAGTATGTCAAAAAAATTATAACTTTTATAATAATGATAATAACTTGTAATATATTGTGCCACTTTCACTCTGTAGAGTACTCAAGGTGCATAAATACAGAGCAAAATGAAGACCAAAAAAAAAGTTTTTAAATGTATTTTTTAAGGAGTCGCATGTCAGCTTTGATGTCATTAGGAAGGATATTCCAGAGTTTGGGGCTTGAATGCCTGAGTAAATGATCTTTCCCCCCATGATTTAGTGACTTAAGGACAACAACAAGTACAAAACAAAACAAAACAAAACAAAACAAAAAACACCAGAATCAGATAACTGTAATAGCATTGTTGCAGTTTATCAACTGAGATGGTGGGAAGATATTTTTTTTTTACTAAATTTCAATATTACAGCATTAGTAAGCAAGAGTCAAATATTTAAATCTATAAAAGTGGTCTTCAGTTTCTTTGATTTCTGCTGACCTGCCCTTTTTTTAAGGTTAAACAAGTAAATATTGACTATCTCCCATTTCAATGGCAAAATTTCAATAACAAACACTCTTTGTTGACTATACCGCATGTATATAAATATTTGACTGCTGTATTTATTACCGCAATCTGAGTGTGATTCTATTCAGTATTCTAAAAGTACACTTGTAAACTCACATGAAGAACGCAAAAAAAGTTCATCCCTTGTGCTATCGTTTCTTTATCTCCTAAGGACAAAACCTGCCATGTGTCCTGTGTAAAACTTCTGACCTGCCTTGACCATCAACTTGCTGTGGGAACATCCCATGGCCACATTGAGATCTTTCTCCTCCCGTCCAGGTCACATGGCCATGCTGTTCAGGTAAGTTAGAAACTCCCCTGTAAACAAACAAACAAACAAAAAATCATTCAGGTGGATGAATGAATTAGTATAATTAGTGCATGAATATTATGTTATTCATGCTGTTCAGGTAAGTTAAAAACTCTATTATTGTTTTATTCAAATTAGTAAATGATGAATAAATCAGTGAATAGATTGATATGATGAATTGTATTTATGCACAAAAAATTGAGACAGTGTATTCATCAATTTGGTCACAAGAGATAATGCAAGAGCATCAAAATACATAAGATAATGATAAATTATTGTGGATTTGTAAAATGCTGCTTTCATGGAAACAATGGATGAATTCTCTTCCAAACTAAAGACACTGAAAAACCCTTGAACACTTGTAATGCAGTGAAAGTGTATTGCAGATATTAGAGGAAAAATTCAGATATATTCAAGATTTTTCTTATCATTATCAATGAAGAAAATCCCATGTTTGCAGTAGTGCAGTGCACATACATTTCGTAGCTGCATCGTTCTTAGCAGGATGCTTTTTCAAATGGGGTTCCAGTTATAAAAGTGTGTACAATATACTGAATGGCAGTTTGTGGATTTGTTTTCCTGGCCGTCACCTGTCTCTTGTGTGTCAGGCCAAAAAGTTTGTGCTGGACCACTTCCACCAGAACAGCCGGGTCACATGCTTGGAATGGAGCAACAATGGCATGAAACTTTTCTCGGGGGATACAGAAGGGAAAGTGATTCAAACAGACATCGACTTCTATGAGGTAAAGTGTACATGATATAGTCCAAGCCATCATTGTCATCTTCTCTGGCATTTATTTAGATACTTTTTTAAAAGCACTCTTGGAATGTTTCTGCATCATTAATTCTGGACATTTCAAAGAGAAATGACATATTATTACCATTTCACATGCAAAATCACATTAGCATCCTTGATGAGCTCACAATTTTGCTGCTCCTGACAGGACATGTATGAATCAGTTTTTAAATTTGTTAAAGGGTGTTTACAGTATTGGTCGAGGTGAGGATTTAGCTTTTAACGTCTTGTGAGATATTCAGAAACCACTCTATGAGATGTCAAAGAGCATGCAATTCTAAAGGGTATCAAAAGTTTATTTGATGAAAATCGATTTTGAAATGGCTGAGATCCAAAAAACAAAGTGAAACAAAGAGATCCTAATAAAAGGTATGGCCTGTTGCCTTTTATTATTATCACTTTTTTGGGGATCTCAGCCATTTGAAAACCAATTTTCATCAAATAAACATGGAATCCTTCTTAAAATTATATGCTTTTTCCATATTTCATAAGAGGTTTCTCATTATCTCACTTAGGAATGTTCAAAACATGAATTCCCACCTCAACCAGTACTCTACAGTCCCTTTAAACCTTTGTGTGCTTTGAGTACCAATTGGCACTGAAAGCTCCTTAGTTTGTACACACTGTCCAAAGTCAAATAGCACAGAAAGAGTTAATGGGTATGGATTACAACTTCCAGATGCAGTACAAAGCTCTGCATGTCATAAAAATTTGCAAATTATGATGCATAATTTAAATGCACTGCAGCAACAACAACTAATAAATCTCAATACTGGTTTGTAAGCTATAAAATTATTTGTGACAATAGTAACATTCCTGTACTGTGTATAGAGAGTAAAAGTAGTGATAGCAGTAATCAGTGTAATCAGTGATATCATAACTATTGCACGATAACGTCACAGTCATGATGATGATAATGATTACGCTTATTGTTGTCATTCCCATTTCATTAGTGTTTTATCATGCTGGTGATACTATTGTACATGTATGTGGTACTTTGAAGAATGTTCCCAATGGTGATGATTGATGTGCTTGCGCAAATAATGACAATTATGGTGGTGTTTCACTTTGTCAGAACAAATGCAAAGCCTCACTTGTGGTGACAGAAGAAGAAGGTGTGGTCCAGCTGAGCTATGCGCACAAGAAAATCCTTATTTCCACTGTGGGACGCACAATCATTTGTACTCCGGAAGATGACAACAAGATCCAGCAAGTTGGGCAGCAGCCAAGAAAATCGTAAGTCCAGGGCTCAAATCTTCGAAGGCCTATAGATCCAAACAACACAATGTGTACTTTCTTTATGAGACTCAATTCCTCAGCAGTATCAATGTAAGGGGAGAACATAGTCATATTCTGATTTGAATCGAAATTGTCTAGTACCCCGTTTATAGTACAGGGCTGGGCCGAGCCCGGACTGAGCCCTGGCCGAGCGCTGCCTCAATTGCGGTACTTGGCCCCGAATTCTGTGCATTTGCAGTGGAGGGCTTGGCCCAGGCTTTTAATTCAAACCTTTCAATACTTTGTTGTAGTGGCGCTCTGCTTGTAAGCAAACGATTATTTGAGAGCGCGCCGGTCCCAGTTTGCTTTTACAGTGAGAAAAGGCCAGGCTGAGCCCGGGCCGAGACAACCTCCAGAGCTTGGCCAAATGCACGGCCGTTTTTGGTACCGCATTTGGCCTTTTGAGCATTTACACTACAGTGAAAGGAAGGCCGGGCTCAGCCCGGCCTTTTCACTCACTGTAAATGAGGTCTAAGTCATGACTTTGATTCAGTTATAATACTTGATAATCACCACAATTGTACACAAAGTTTTGTTTGCCTTTTAAATTGTACTCCTACTTTTGTTAGATGGGACTCTCTATATAGTCATCATTCTTTAGTTATTTTGAATGTAGGCCTATACATCATTTTTTTTTTTCCTTCCAGTAAGTTTGATATGCAGAAGGAATGTGACTCATTGCATGTCTTTACATGGAATAAGTCACATTTGACTCATATTTTAAAGGGACTGCACAGTACTGGTTGAGGTGGGGATTCATGTTTTGAACATTCGTAAGAGAGATAATGAAAAGCCTTTTATGAAATATGAAATAGCATGCAATTTGAAGAAGGATTCCACGTTTATTTGATGAAAATTGGTTTTCAAACGGCTGAGATATCCAAAAAAGTACGAATAATAAAAGGCGACATGCCACAACTTTATTAGGATCTCTTTGTTTCACCTTGTTTTTGGATATCTCAGCCATTTCAAAACCGATTTTCATCGAATAAACTTTTGATACCCCTTAGAACTGCATGTTCTTTGACATCTCATAGAGTGGTTTCTGAATATCTCGCAAAACGTTAAAAGCTAAATCCTCACCTCGACCAGAACTGTACACACCCTTTAAGTTGATGTGTGCATGCATTTATACACATATCTGTGAAAAACACTGACAGGAATATTTGGAATACCATATCCAAGAATAATCCAGATATCATCAGGTATGTGTGAATATTTGTCATCTGGATTTTTATCACGATAAATATAAAACATGCAGCTTCCATGCATAGTGCTCTACTACCGGTATGTCATGTTTACCACCTCGTCCTACTCATCTGTCTTGACCTATTGTACGTGTTCCTCTTAAAATTGTGTGCTTTATATTGTGTATCCATGCAATTCATTGTCTGTACTCACAGATTTGTTTCTACATTATAGTGTCCACATGTACAGTACCAGTATACTGTCATATTTTTAATGACATCCTTTGCACTGGGAGTAATGGAAGTCATTACCCTGTTACATTGCTATTTACATTGTGCAGGTATTCATTGCCAGTTACCAGTAGGAAACTCAAGTCACCTTTTATAATATGAAAGCCAAGGTCAATAATTTGATATGAAACATTTACTGTGCTTCAGATCACTCCATCTATTGTAGAGATACTCTTGATCAAATGATCAGCATACATCGTAAGTGCTGTCCATTTCAATGTGTCACAGTTAGAAGATTTGTACTTTCTCTGACATCTTCAGAAATTGCATCTGTAAGCAAACTCTGTGCTGTAAAAGCATGTGCCATTTTTCATTTATTTTTCTTCTGGAAGTCCTTCCCATTCTTATTTGAGAATATAAAGAGATTGTTATACATATGGTGTTACTTTGTCATAGAGCTCAAGGGATCACCCCTTTGCTGTTTAATTTGTCATGAGATCCACCAGTTACAGTGTATTCACTACAGGGAAGTGTGATTTGTGTTTGTAAGTAAAAACCAGTTTCTCATAATACAATGAGTCCTATCCAGCAGGAAACCTATTGATACATCTACTTCATACGTGACAAATATTGCCACCCATAAAGGACAAGTATCCTCCCAATAGATGTGGTTGATCTATTGGGGGGAAAATTGTATGAAAAAGCAAAAACAAAAACAGCATCTTGAGCAATGATAACAACAACAACAAGCAAACAAGGAAAAGAATCACTTTTAACCCTTGTGGCCTTGTCAGAAAGATTTCTACAAGTTCCTGACAGAGGAAACAAATAAAGCTTGTGTAATCCATGCCTCATGTCACTGTTGAAAGCAGTATCATGACATTTCACTTCATGTGCTTGCACCTTCATAAAAAGAATTTCATCAAGACTCTTCCGTTATATTTGTTATCATGGCAATGTTCTTTGGACCATGTCCCCCAATCTCATGAGTTGTTATAATTCAGAATGATTTTAAATACTCTCCTGAAGTAGTAGCATTTGTTTATTCAGCACTTGAATTGGGCGTGTTGGGTGGTACAAGCTCACAGGCACTGCTGCTGTATTAAAACAGTTCCTGTCAACTGCCAAAGGAGAATTCATGCAGATTGAAACTAATATTGAATGACAGGACAGTAAAGTATATGATCAAACAAAACCAGGGAGATAGTATATAGTATTTTGAGTCTTGGAATCATGTCAATATCATACTGTTTGCCAGGGCTATTATAGTGTCAGGACATTTAGTCATGTCAAGACAACCCTTGGGGTCTGCTGACTCTGATGTTAGGTTGTAAATTACCCATCAATCAGTTAGAAATTAAATATTTCTAATTTGACATTTTCTTGTAGGAGACTGGATATTTGATCTTTCTAAAGATGGGACATCACAACACGTTCAATTATCAGTTGATACTTTCATGCAAATTCAAGAAAATCATAAGTTGTGATTTTATGCTTGGTGTGCCTAAAAATGATGCAAGCAATTTTGAGATCTGTGGTTTATAAGACACCTGTGATAGAGAGTCCCTATCATACCATGCAAAGTGATGCACTGGTAACCATAATTTGGGTGTTAATCACATTTGCTCAGATAATCACTGATCTGCTGTTTCAATACTACATGTGTTATTCCATTGAATTTCTGTTGTGAATAAAGTGTCCATTTAAAAGCTGTTTTTTAATAGATTTTATCATATATAGCAGTACCCACATTTTATGTAAATGTTAGATGAAATATTTAATGCTGAAAACCTGAATACATCCAAGAGAATGTTACTTAGTGTAATGCAGTAATCATTTCACAAATCTTTGTCTACTTCATTGTTTGTATTTTGCAGTCATCTTGAAATATTGATATTCTTTTTAAAACTTCTCTCTTCATAAAATCTGCTAATCCTTCTACTCAAACTTGCAGAAATCAGTATTCTAGATGTAACACTTTAAGGGAAAACAGACAAAAAAAAAAGAATTGCTATATTTTTTGCTTTTTTTTTTTTAAATTGCGACAGCCTTGCATTCTTGGAAAGTTAAATGACTGTGCCTAGTTTTCATATCCAAACTTTGACAAAATGTCACTAATGATGTGCCTATCCAGACTTTTTTTGACAAACTATATCACTAAAGAGTGGAGTATTATGAATTGATAGGATCTGCCAGTCTAATGACTGCATAGGAAAAAATGCAGGGTGCCTGCTTGTAGCACTAGTAGGTAACAAGCTTGACCTAGCAGACTAAATGGAATTAGTAACTGCATTATGTAGGTGTGTGTATAATATGTGGCCGTGCATCACAAAACGAACAAAAAGTCGCACACACTGATTTTGTGTGAGGACTGAAAATAGGTGAAATGGGTCAACCGAGCCAATCTTGACTTTTTCATATTTTCTGGAAGAGCAAGTCTTCTTCTACATTATGCTAAAATTTTGGATCATAAAACGGGCAGGAAAGTGTGTTTTTAAGCAGTTTCTCTCGAACATTTTTGGTAGAATAGTGTGATTAGGTGTGTCTTTGGAGTCCCCTTTTCATTTCTTAAAAACCTTGTACACTCTCTTCAATTTCAACTCCTATAACTTTTGAAAGGATAATGCTACTACTTTGAAAGTTTGGATTAATTAAGGACAGAATAGGTCAATAAGGCATATCTAATTTCAATTTAATCTGATAATCCCTTCATTGTTGTTACTCCAGTGGTTTACATCCTGTTTCTTTCCCATTCATTGCACAACCAGCACGGCTTGGTAAAGATTAAACGCTTGAATAGACACTGTACTTCAGAGCCTCTTTTCTCAGTTCACACTTTTCCTGAGTGTGTGCTTTCTTTCCAATATTTAGATAGGTTAGGAGAGTCCATTTGATTTGAGTAATACATCATTTTAAAGCTTAAAGTCTTCTCTTTCAGAATATGCTCTTACCTAAAATTTCATGTCTGGCGACTTTTTGTTTGTTTTGTGGTGCAGGGTCGCATATAGGGCTTTCTAGCTAACAAGCTTGACGTAGGTAGCAGACTGTATTTACAAGGAATAAGATACGGCTTTCTCTGCGTAAAGTATTTTATGTTCATAGTTTATGATATTATCAAAATGCAGTCATATGCCATATTGTCAAACACTGTTCAGCATATTTAGTATACCAGGTAGTTATATTCCAGAGCTGATACTTTTTCTTTACTGTCTCTCTCTCTCTATCTGTTTCATGATGTGGTAACAATTTACATTCCAGATATTGATGTTTTGTGTGTTATTGGGGTGGGCGGGGGGCCTTTTTGTCAAAATGACAAGATATTGATAAACTGGAACATGTATGATACATTTAACTAATTGTCTCACAATAGCAAGTGTTTTCATTTCCTACACCATGTTTGGTGATAGGAAGTATATATATCACTAATTTACTTAATTTAAAGGGACAAATGAAATCATCTAAATATCATTCCCCCCCCCCCCCCCCCATCCTGTTAATATTAGTTCAAGACCTTTGACATCAGACTTCAGGTCAAAAGCTTGGAAAATGACTAGAATATTTGAAGAGTTTCCCCACTCTGCTAAATAAAAAATGAGAAAATGAAAGAGAAAACATTTCATTCGTCATTGCATTTGCATTTTACATCTTGGCTTGCAGTTCAACTCATGGTACATGAATCTGAAATTCACTCAGGTGTGGGTTACATGGATCTTTATACAATGTGATGATGCAACAGACAAATGTCTACTGCTTCATTTGTTGCATAACCATCCTCCTTAGAGACAAAGTGTAATAAATTAAATAAATGCACTGAGAAAACAGATCCTATGAGAAAAAAACAATTAAAAAATTAGATCTTTGTATAGCATTGTGTGATAGTAATGCAAAGTCAGTAACTTGAAGTCAAGTTTAATATATTTTAACCTGTTGAGGACGAGTCCCAAGTATACTCGAGCAAGTGTCTTTGGGAAATTATGCGTGTTGTAGCAAAAATTGCCTGTCCTCGGTGGGTTAATACTTCTGTTCATAACCAACTGCATGAACAGACGTAGTAACCCATTGAGGACGGGCAAAATAATCAATTCAGTTATGTGTGTTTGAGAGCATCATTCAATTCATTAATTTTCTTTGTTTTTCTTCCTATTTCAAAAGCAGTGCATTTGTTTCAATTTTTTAAGGCATGGGTTTATATGCTCTTTTCTCTTGAAGTTTGATTTGCTTTGGAAATAAGAATGCAAGTTAGAATTTGAATGTTAAGTGAAATTATAGGAATGAATAAATTTTGTATTTTCTTTCTACTTTATTATTCCCTTCTACAGAGGCAGCTATGGAGCCCATTTCAACCCAGGCCTGTGTAAGCCTAGCAACGCCACCTTGTATGTGGCAAGGCCCGGCTGGCGTCTGTGGCATGCCAACCCGGAGGGCGTGGTCTTGGAAACCATTATGTTCAAGGACCTGATTGGGAAGGAGCACTCACCCATTCAACTCCTCCCAGACACGCCCCCCGCTGTCATCCCACCCCCGACAGAACTTCAGCTGGGTCACCTGCTGCCATACAGTAGCGGGCTTCTGGTCAGTTGGTCACTGTCCTCTCTCGTGGTCCTGCAGCCCAGTGGTCCCGAGGGGGCTCTCGTGGTGGCCAGCAACTTTGGGGAACTGGGCAGCATTGTTACTGTGGCTGTCACACGCTATGAGATCTTTGTTCTCAGGAAAGGTTGTGAAAGGAACCTTGTTCGTATTGCTAGTACACCTGAGCTTCAAATGAACAAAGGTATACATGCTCTTAGATTATCTAATCATTTCTGCCTCTATCATTTCCTCAAGTTACGTGTTCATGAAAAGTGTGATTCAGAAACTTAAATCATTTGTACACCGAGTCTTGAACCACTGTGCAAAAAGCTTTATTCCTGTGTGTATTGATACGTAATTGGCTTGTAAGAAATTTTAAAGGACATCTGCTTATGCATTTTGCTGAGGATACACAATATTTTAGAAAAACTGCCCATTTATCATAAAAGTGTATATGAAACTATAAGAGGATGTAGCTTAATTTGAAATTGATTTTTTTTTTTTATTGTAATTACTTTTTTATCTCTTGGGCAATGTCAGTGGTAGAAATTCCCATTTTTGTATGATATACTATTCATAAAGCAAATATCTGCATATCTGTAGAAGGCATTTTGGTGCATTATTGGTGGAATCCCCAGTTTCATTTAGACTTCCCTGTCATGCTCATAGGCCACTTTGATACCTGCCCTGCACCACAATCTACCTATTCCAATCAGCTATAGGTTCATCAGTTATGAAGATAACTCTGATGTATTGATACATTTCCTTTCTTGCAGAACCTGCAAAATCGGATAAAGATTTCGGTAAAATTCATGTGATACGCCTGAATCTTGTCGGCAACCCATCAGACATGACTCTGGAGCCCTGTGCACCAACTCCTGCAGAAAGAATGACATCTGTCAAAATCAAAAGCAAATTCAGTTCTATGCGTGGCTTCCTTAGCAAAGCAGCAGACGAGCTGACCGATAAGGCCCTGGAGACCAAGAACAAGATGGAGCGAAACTTGGAGCGATCCTTCAAGCTCAACCTGCCCATCCCTGAGAGGAACTCAGATGACAATGTCAGTGTCAAGAGCGACAGGTCATCTGTCAACAGTGATGAGCCAACCAGAGCTGACCCTGGTACTCCAGAGGCCGAGCTGTCTGAGAAGTTGCTTGTCTCAGTCGTGAACTCAAGCTCAATGAGTGGCGAGGTGTCACCCAGCGGACAGGTGTTTCCAGTAGACCCTCTTGCCAACTTATCAAATCAAACCAGTGGAGAACTTTCTCAACAGGAACGAGCAGAGCCAGCAGGGGAAACGACAGAGCAATCCAGCAGCAATGTCTGTCCTGAAACAGAGGTGCCCTGTGAGACAAGCAATATAGACAAGGAAATGAGTGAAGTGGTCCCCTCGAGTAGTGATAGATCATGTGAAAGGACAGGTTCGACGGGTTCAAATTTGTTAGCAAATGGCAATGAGAGTGCAGTGGATCGGGTTTCTATCGTGATTACCGAGGATCCAGCGGAGGACCAGTCAGCACATGTGGTACAGAACTTGAACAAACGACAGTCTGCTGCCTTCAAAATCAGCAAAGACACTTTGGGCAACATAGATGGAAACTTTGAAAGTATAGTGTTTCAACCCAAGCCGAGGTCCAAAACGAAAAAGAAAAGGAAAACTGTCAAAGGTAATTCACAAAATCACATATTTCAAACAGTTATTCTTTCAAATGTATTTTTCTTCAAATTTATAGATTGTCTTGATGTGTAGGTGTATCGCTTTAATATTAGTATTTCATTTGGGTCTTAAAGATAATAAAAAGTTTTGGTACCTCAAAAGTTTCCCTGAATTTCCTTGTCTTAGTTTGTGTTTCAGGTTAAAGTACCTTTCATATAACTAACACTGTGAGACTTACTTGCCCCAAAGTGCTCTCTTGTCTTAGTAATCATGCAATTAACTGCGACCAGCAGCCCCATACACATAGCGTAATCGGGCTTCGCATTGTAGCATTCAGGATCATGACAGATTTAGTATTGCGGGTACATGTCAAGTTAAAATCCCAAAATTTCTTCAATTTGAAGACTTACCAATTAAGTTGAAGTATTGAAAACAGGCTTAGGGCAACGTTTGGTTCTGCCAATAGTCCCTTTCTGTTCGAATTGATGACTGAATGTGACTCGGTCGAGAGGACCTTGGGAGAACTACGTACACTGAATACTACAGCCAGTGCATCACATGCATGCACACAGATTTCAAATCCATGAACGGATAAGATGTTTGTGTGCACATGCGCTGGCCGTAGTATTCAGTGTATGTAGCTCTCCCAAGGTCCTCTCGACCGAGTCACATTTAGTCATCAATTCGAACAGAAAGGGACTATTGGCAGAACCAAACATTGTCCGAAGCCTGTTTTCAATACTTCAACTTAGTTGGTAAGTCTTCAAATTGAAGAAATTTTTGGATTTTAAATTGACTGTTACCCGCGATACTAATTCTTTCATGATCCTGAATGCTACAATGCGAAGCCCCATTACGCTATGCGTATGGGGCTGCTGGTCGCTGTTAGCTATGCGTATGGGGCTGCACGGTGCTGGTCGCAGTCAGTGGTTTCGTACAATACACATACATTGTACTATAATTTTTGCCGCGGTACCACGACGGCTCTGGTGCGAAACCATTATTGCATGATTACTAAGACATGAGAGCACTTTGGGGCGAGTAATTCTCACAGACAACGTACTTTAACCTGAAACACAAACCAAGACAAGGAAATTCAGGGAAACTTTTGAGGTACCAAAACTTTTTATTATCTTTAATACTAAAGATATATCCATGTGTGCTTTCTTCTGTTACTGTTGCCAGTAATATTGATTACATGTGATTCATACTGAATATTATGAATTCAAACATGATCATACTTCGATCAAGAATTTTATCAATCACAAGTACATATTTACAAGTGGCACATCGTGGAATTTGAGGATGTGATTAATGCATATAGGCAATCAAGAATTCTCAAAGAAACTCACCTTTATGTAGCCTGTCTCTCTCCTATTCTTTCCTGCTCTTCTACACATAGGTGCAAAAGTGGCCACCAATGTTGAAATAGGCGAACAGAATTCATCACATGTAGATGCTCACAATGCAGAGGTCTCCTCAACAAGACAGAAGACAGCCCCTTTCCTAGAAGCCATCAAGGAAGGTGAGACACTTGAAGAAATTTCTTCAGGACAGGAGTCTCCAGAAACGGAAAGTCTTACAGGAGTTGATGCGAAAGCGGACAAATTATCACTCCCAGGAGAATTGGAAAAATCTGGTGTCCCTGGAAATGGGACCGCAGCTGAGGATGCCCCATTGACAAGTAAAACTGAAATTTGTACAACGTCGTCAGTGAATTCAAAGAAAGAATTTGAAATGCAAGAACTAAATTCAGTAGGCGAAAAGTCACTCCCTAGGTCACTGCAATGTCCATATGAAGAGAAGGCAAGGACCTCAAGTACAGGCTGTAAATCAGTTGGTGAGGAATCAGTTCAACAACCCGTCGAAAGCCATACTACATTAGACAGTGGTAGTCATAAACAACCATTGAGCATTAGTATGCCAAAGTCTTTAAATGCTGAGGATCAGCCAAAGCGAAGCAATGGGGAGTTGTCTCCCCTCAGAAGTCCTAGGTCCCCAAGGGGTTTGTCTAGTGTTGAGCAGACGCGAAGACTAGGGGTAGTTATGGAGGATTTTGATCTTGAAAATGTGTCAGCAGATGAAAGAGCTGCAAATTTTGCCGAACCACAGAACATAGTTCCTTCAGATGCTCCAACTGAGGAGAAGGAGGAAGACACGGTAGATGAACTTCCAGTGATACCTGAACGGAAGAAAAACAGATATCTTGGAAAGGTGAAGATGTCGGCAGATGCCTCAAGACCAGTCTCTGAATTTGAGGACATCTACTCCAAATACAGACAGACAGTCATGCTTATGAAAGAATCCATATCTGAAGAGGACATAACAGCCCAAGCAGGCAAGACTGAGGTCGTCCAAGCAGCCAACAGTGATGACTCTGAAACGGAGAGTCATGAGTCGGACGAAGGAGATGAAGTAGAGCCGTCACTACCAGAGAGCATCCAGCAAAAACTAGCAGGGAGCTGGATGCAGTGCACAACCCCAACATACATCTTCCAGTTATTGGCCTCTGAGCGACACATCTGGTACGTGGACCACCGGGACCGTGTTCACCACAGCCTCAGCTCCGATATCGCCTGCAAATGGAGCAAGCTGAAGGATGCGCACTCTCGCCTCATCGCCGTTTCTCCATCAGGCAACATCGTCTGGCGCGTGCACCCAAAGACTATGTCAGCACATGCCAGCACAGCTATAACTCAACGCTGCCCAGTGGGCTTCAGGTGGAACGAGGTGTCTCGAGAGGTTTCTCAGGTGTGCCTGGATGAGAACATTGCGTGGATCATCAAGCAGAATGGACAGCTGTGTGTACAGAAGGGACTCTGTCGGGACAAGCCCTACAGCAAGGACCTCTTGGTTGAGAGCAATGCCCATGTGGTACAGATTGCAGCGAACAATGGAGTGGTGTGGGCCAGGACCATGCAGAATAAAGTGGTATACAGAGTGGGAATCACTACCAGGAAGTCTCAGGGAACACATTGGGCAGAACTGCCAGATAATGAGTAAGTCTGCAGCATCTTTCTTCATATCTGTCAGCGTGCACTGTCACATCTTGGTGCAAATAGATTCTAATTCGTAAACACAATGCTTGTTCAGGACAAGATGCTAATGCGAGCAGATCCCTTTGCAAATTTTCGAGAATACTGTAAATTCTGTGTAGTTCTGGTGTGCCAGGTCAGTGTGTAAGCCAAGCAGCACTGATGCATTCAGTGATTGCCTTTGCTGCTGTAAATAGTTGGAGCTTTCTATTACAACAGTAGAACATACATGTAGTCTAGAAATGGAATGTCTTGACTAAATATGCTATGTAAATCCAGTGTTCATCTTGTAACCGTTTCCTACATTTGTCCTTCCCCTCCTTTTTTAACACTTTCTGTGATGGGGTACTGCAATTCCTTGTCTCTGTGGGTTCGTGTGTATCTGTCCTCTTGTCTGTCTTTCTGTCTGTCTGTTTTCTCCCTCTGTAATTTTTACAAACCAAATGGAACAGGCATCTGAAGATGGTGAGCATAGCTCTGGACTCCAAGAACACTGGCTGGGCCATCACCGATACGGGTACAGTGTGGTTCAGAACAGGGGTCAGCATGGAAAGGCCAGTAGGAGATGACCAGAAGTGGTGGCAGGTCAGTCATTGAATTTGATATCGTAAGCTGCGTTTATACCATGTAGTGTGCCGTGGGTAGATGAGACATATCTCCTGCATTTCCCCCTCCCCCCCCCCCCCCCCCCCCTTCACATTCTAGTCTTGCTTGATCCAGTCCTGGCCGTGGTAAACATATAGCTATCAGACGCTGTTCTCACGGCGTCTGGTCAGGCTAGACAAACAATACTTTCAGTTGCGTCCCGCAACGGACTGCCTCCAAGTTTTGTTGTGGCCTATAATGTGCAGCCCCGTTTTGTTGCTTTAACCCTGCTTTTATCACTTCATACAAGATTCTTCATTAGCACCGGGACTGCCATGGCAAATTTTTGGACAGTTTAAAGATCTGACAAGGCATCCATGGCAATCACGGCCTGTCGCGTTTGCCTATCCCGTCGCACCGTGTTGTTTCAAGTCCATCCCGTTTTGTCCACGGTGGCCTGAAACAGGAATGCCGTGGTTGCTGGGAACATCAACTATAGTCTTATTTACTGAGGGTTGCCTATATAGAACTAGTGCATGCATGTACTGCTGTCCCAGAGTCCCCTGCCAGAAGTATTATGTTAAACTGTGCCTCAATTACCCCTCCCCCTCCCCCACCTGCATATTGATACATGTGCACAAACAATTGAATGTTTCGTATGAATGTTTCTTAGGTGATACATTTTTCCTGGATTCTTGTGCCTGCTTGAATCCCAAATATCTCAAAATTGTGGTGTAAAGTTACAATTACAATCATGGCAATAACTTTACAATAAAGTAATTAAACATTGTGTATAGTGTCATAGGGTAATTCATACACTTTGATGGTATGAAAAATCAGGTGAAGGTTATGGGTCAGCAACCATGGTCAAGGCTTGAAATTACACTGTATCACAATTTGTAAAATGGCGGAGACGCAGTGTAAATCAGCAATTACATATTAGGCCAGAAGGTTGAAGCTCTGGATTAACAATAGCAATTAGGGTGGTGAGTTGGCTCAGTCGGTAGCGCATCTTCCTCACGATCACACAGCCCGGGTTCGAACCCGAGTCTGGACTGAGCAATGTTGTGTGTAAGCATACTGTCCCCTCTAGCAAGAGGCAAAACACTCTGTCCCTCAGATAGGACATAAAATGGAGGTCCCGTGTATGAGAGAGTAACAACTCATGCATGTAAAAGATCCCGCTTCATTCATTCATCGCAAAGAGCAAGGTGTTTAACCCAGTGAAGTGGTCCCACCTCACATCCAACTGGACCCCATGGAAGACCAGCTTAACTTAGCTGAATATGGGCTATCCAGCCATCCTCTCTGATGGAATAGAACAAACAAACAAACAACAACAACTGAGAACTTAAATGTTGTAGTATCAAGAGGTACATCATTGGACATTGCAATGACACAGTGCCAGGCAAGTCACATCACCACTACAATCAGCCTGTCTCTGTTTGTTTTGGGTTTTTTTTTTTTTTTTTTTTTGCGAATAGGTTTGCATGAGCGAGTACCTCATGGAGGATCCCAACGTCCTGCGCATGATGGTCAATATGGCTGGCAGTGCCACCAGGGTAGACCGGGTGGTCAACTGGCTAAAGAAGCAGTACTACAAGGCCACGGCCATCGCTGCCAACTCCATGGGGGTGTGGGTCTGCAGCTCCTACCACTTCAAGACCACGCTGCATGTCTCCAAGGGAAACCTGCTCGGTATGAATAATATTCCTTAGATTCTTATGACGAACAGTATCAACTAAGCAGTGTCCTCTTGTCATTAATCATACACAACTAACTTTTTACTAACCTGAATTACGATTTTGTGTAATTGGTATCATTCTCAGACAGGGTGCTGTTCAAGTGATAGTGTTGAAGAATGATTTTTTTTTTTTCAGTCTCTATTGATTTGTTCTGATTAGAGTCCATGTTGCCTCACAGCCTCCTGCAAAGGATGAATAACAATGCTTGACTTGCCATTCTGTATTATACCGTAACACATTAAGAAGAATGTTATGTTTTTGAAAGGTGTACACATACATTTTGTAATGATATACATGTATAAACTCAAGCATGTTATTGTTTGTTGTCATGAAATATATGTTTCATCCTTCCTAGCACTTCAGAGGCCTTACCCTTTCAAGGTCATACCCTCTAAGCCTGTTGGCAACACTGAATCTTGAATGAGATTCAGCCCCATTAGGGTCAATGTCTCTCTAACTAGTTTACACTGTCATTAACTTAACAGAAAAACGAACGAGAGTTATTGTAGCCGTATCAATTTATGACAGCTGATGATAATACATAATCATTACAAATTCCAACACGTAAAACAAAAGTAACATCGGGAGACAGAGCATTTGCATGTGCAGCTCCCAAACTCTGGAATGACCTACCATTAGAAGTCAGGAAATCCCCCACTGTAGCAGTCTTTACATCACGACTCATTTAACTAATTATTATCAAGTACATCAGAAGCTTTTGCAGCGCAGAAGAATATATGTCTATAGAATTTGTGCTTTATAAATTGATATGTTATTATTGTTATATGTATGATTGTCTGACCCATGTATTGCTGTCCAGGGTCCCGTTGGGAGCTCTCCAATCCACTGGGCCTGCCGACATCAGCTACATGGAAGTGTGTCTGCGCATCTCCCTCTTATGGACCAAGTGGTTTGTGCCTCTGGCTTTCTTCTTACAGTAGTGCTTTTGAAGCTAGTCCCAGTACATGCTTAATACTATAGAAGAAATGCTTTTAAAAATGCTGAAAAACTTTTTTTTTTTTTTTTAATGTAAAGTGTGAGCATGTGAAAGTGACATCTGAATAGGGTTTCTCTGGTTTGGGTAAACACCCCAACACTATTTGCAGTAGCTTCAGGTTCACCACTTTCATGGCTCTAGCAAGAATGTCTTCATCTTCACATGAGCAATGGTACTAAGAGGGATGGTCTCGACAGAATTAAAGCGAGAGTGAATAATAACAGTGCATCCTGTATGTGGAAAATTGGAGATACATCTTATTTTGCTCCCCCAATCTAGATGATGTTACACAAGCATACATCCCATGACTTTGACTGTTAACTTAGCTGTCAGAAAACATCTGCAATGTAATTTGTAAAGTTAACCCATTGAGGACGAGTCCCGAGTATACTCGGGCAAGTGTCTGTGGGAAATGCATGTGTAGCAAAATCAGCCAGTCCTCAACTGGTTAAGCAAATAGAGCAGTGACAGTGTCGCTGAAATTAGCCATGAAGTAAAGTAATTCATCGTTCACATGTAATAGTGATTAAGCTGATATTGACGTATGCAAATCATATTGGACAGTTACATCATCTCTGTACAATAATCCCTTACTTGCGCACACACATTTTCTGTATGTCTCCTTTTTTTCTGCGTAAATCATTTTCATGATGTCATGCTTGAATAGTAATGATTTACCAGCACATTTTCCCACGCTTTCTTCCAGGCATGATATGGGCCCTGCAAACAAGCGGGGAAATCTTCTGCTTCTCGCCAGAGACACGCAAGCCCGTCATGGTCCAGTCTCCCGACGGGATCCTCTTCGATTACATCAGTGCCACTACCAATGCTGTGTGGGCCCTGTCCACCCAGGGACAGGTCTATGTTCGGCTGGACATCTCTGAGCGCTGCCCCGGAGGTGCCAAGTGGAAAAGGTTGAATCTTGCACAGTTTGGTAAGTACTTCTCTAAGGCATGCTCTCTCTGCTGGTTTCTCTCTATCTACCTCTTGCATAGAGATACTGTAAAAGGTAAATTTTCACAGTGTTGAGATTTTTGCGCATTTCACGCAACCGGAAACTAGCGTAAAAATAAAAGCATGCAAATATTTTTGCTTGTCATATGTTCCAGTAGTTGATGTCTTTATTCCGAGGAATTAAAAACAAGCGAAACTCTTCTTGCCCAATCAAGTGCAAAAAAATTAGTCATGTGAAAATATCCACTTTTACAGTACTTAAACAATGTTATGTGGTCTATAAAGAAGAGAAACACAACTTGTTATTATTAGTATTATTTCTGTTAAACATTTTCATGCAGTTATAGCTTATGACAATGTGATATGTGACATGAAATATTGCTCTGATATCTTGTATGTGTTGCCATTGTAGACTTTATGCTTGATATTTGCTTTGGTCATTAGAATGTTATTTCATTATAGGATTGTTATAGCAGAAAACCGTTGTGTATCAGGTTATTAGTCAGTTTTCCTTGATATCATCCCCCTCACTACCAACATTAAAGCAAATCAATACTGCGGGAAACAAACTGTGAAAGATAACAAAAACGATCACTTGAAAGATGACATGAGAATAAGCATGCTAATGAAAGGAAATTGTACAAATTGTAGCTGTCTTGATTCTTAAACAGATGATTTAGATATGTCTGTGTTATACATGTGTTTGAGATATTCAGACCTGCTAATTCATACAAGGCAAGTGTTGCCCTCGATGAGACAATCGTGAAACACAGATTAAGCCTGTATTGTATTGAAAGTGCTGTAGTTTATTGACAATGGGCCAACATCATCTCAAGTTTCATTGTCTTGCCTACAGGGAATAAGAACATGGCCCACTTCACGCTTGGCAGTGATGCTGTGTGGGCTGTCGACTCCATGGGTGGGATCCACTTCCGGCTGGGAGTGGTCCTGCCCAAGTACGACGCCCTCCCACTGGCCTGGGTACCGGTGGATGGAAGGCCGGTGGGTTATGGAGTGTACTTCACCCATGTTTTCTGCAGCCCCACCAGCAACATCGTGTGGGCCATCGACAACAAAAAGACTGTGTATGCCAGGCAAGGCGTGTCCAAGAATCTGCCTGTTGGCCTAGGATGGGAGCCTGTGGAAGGTAGGTCATCGGGGTTAGTTTGTTCTAAATGTGTCAACTCTTGGTACGTTGCATCAGTATCAGCAGGTTTCAGTTATCAGCAGGTTTTGTATGTATCAGGCTGCTTGTAAAATTTAGCATTTGAGCTAGTTTTTGTCAGTCCCTTAGTCCCAATCTTAGTATGGGACCCCATCTTTCTTATGAATGAGCAATGGAATAAAAATGATGTGTGTTTATCTTGCCTTCATCAACGATTCATAGGGAGCTCAGCACATGACACATATATGTCGTGTTAAGGTGGCACATACCATTGTGAGCAATTTATATCTCATGCAAGTGCTTATATTAAGTCATGCTGTTCATGTACAAAATCTTTTCATGTTGCACAAAAGTCATTGGCTATTGATGGATGTTTCAGTGGGAAGCCTTGAAAAATCTAGGTGTAAGAAGTTAGAAATTGGGAAAGGTAACTGATCAAGCATTTTAAATATTTTTATACATATATTTATTTATTTTTTTTTTAATTTAATGCATTTTTTTTTTAAAATGAGACCATTAAGGAAGCACTGAATCCTTATATGCAAGCTACTACAGATCTGACAGTTTTGGGTTCCCCCTCCCCCCCCCCCAAAAAAAAAGAGAAGTATTTGATGAGGCTAAAGTGCTTTACCTTGAGGTGCAACCACTGCAGCCAGGGGACTCGAACCAGGGACATTGAGGTTGGTAGTCCATGGTGGTATTCACTGAGCCACAATTGCTCCTCAAGTTCCTCATCTGTAGTTGAGGGATTGTGACTGAAATGAAATTTGTTTATATTGAATGAATGTGCAAGATGTAAATCTGTCCTAAAATGTGAGAGAATTCATTTGGACGGAATTGCAAAGCCCATGCTAGGAGTATTCAGATACATATGTATGCATCTATGTTGCATCTATTTATATCAGAACCAAACAAAACTTTACATACATGTGTAATGTACACAGATGTACTCTTCACTAAGCATTTTCTTGAATGTGTCTTGTCGACAGTTACTCATTACTGTCATTACTGACTCATTATATCCTCATTTCTTTGATTTCGATGTGCTTGCATATGTGCCTTATAGCATTTCTCTTATGTCATCTCTCATGGACCTGTGAACAGGCACCCAAGCCAACCAGCTGTGCATCAGCACAGACTCTGTGTGGGCGCTGTGCCCCAATGGGGAGCTGGCTTGTCGCTTTGGTATCTCTAGTGAGAACGCCACCGGCGATTACTGGAAGAAGATACCTGGAAACTTTAGGCACGTCACAGGTAAGTGCTGATATTGGAGATACAATACTTCTCAATCCATTTGTACACTTTTTTTTATCATTTCTTGATCATAATGTTTGAATACTATGTGACTTTATCTAGTTTGTGCGGGCATTATAGTATCAAGGCGGATGTGTTGTGTAGATAACAACTTTACCAATTGATGTAATAATCAAGTATTTCAAATCCTCGAGGCCAAATGTGGAATTCTTGAGTTGGACATTGTTTTAGTGTAATTTGTTAAGCAAGTAATAGGTGTAATAGATAAAGCATAGTGGATTAAACGTGGATGAGAAAATAACAGCGATATGATGTGTGAATTAAATGTCCTACAGTACATAAGGCCACTGGTCTTTTTCATATCAGGTTTTGTTTTGTTTTGTTTTGTTTTTAAATCATCGTGTGTAATAATTTCTCCTGTTTCACAGTTTCTCAAAATGATGAGCTCTGGACAATCAACAATGAGAGCCGCCTGTTCCATCGGCTGACCAAGATGTACATCCGCAGTGCCACCACGAAGGCTGCTGCCATGGAAACCAAACTCAACCAGGATGATGATGACTGGGAGCTTCTGTAGACCAGCTGAATGGTGCAGTTTGTGTGGTGAGCAGACCAGACACACAGCCACAGTGCCACCACCAAGGCCACTGCCATGGAAACCAAACTGAGTCAGGACAACGGTGACTTGGAACTTCTGTAGGTGTGTGATATATTGTTGCAGCGTGTGAGAACAGTGGACGAGATAAACATCCACAGTACCACCACAGAGGCCGCTGCCTTGGATGCCAGGTTGACAACGATGAAGATGATGATGATGATGATGATGACGACGACGATGGCTATCTTCTGTAGACTGGTAATCAATGTACACAGTTTGTGTGATTCCTGTGGGCCAGGGTTCAAAGGTGAATCACTTGTGAACTCCAGCGTGGCTGTGAAGAAAAACAAAACAAAACAAAACAAAACAAAACACCAAACCAACCCAGCAATGATGTGGGACTAGCTCCTGGAGGGATTACACACCCAGCCACAGGAACATTCTCCCCTTTCTTACACAAGATTGTAATCTTTATGAGGATACCCACCACCACTACTTCATAACGATGCTTCAGATCATATGTGCTTAATATCAAACGGTTCTGTGTTTTGTATCTTTTTATATACCACATATTATGTTTTTGTGCATTTATCCACATGTGGACAAGTTTTAGAGTGCAGCTGTCATTATGCCTTTGGCTGCAAAATCGAAGGCAGGTGAACTGAAGAATAATTTCTTGTTGTGTTTCTCTTTTCATTCGTGTTTTAGTCATTGTTTTTTTAATGATGTGACCAGTACTATTTTGTATAGCAACTAACAGTGATTAGAAGTGCTTTGTAAGAAGAGATGGCTTTAACATGCTCTGGAGAGACAGCACAGTCAGTATAAGTACATAGTTTACTTGGTTCTGTAATTCATTTTTGGCTTACAGCACATCATTGACAGTAGCTCATGTGATACCGTGTGCCTTATACTCATTTCTTTGCCTAGTCATTTGAATGGTTGGCCATTTCTGGCTCTAACAATTATCAGACAGTCCAGTTGCTTTGTTCTCAAAAGGCATTTTAGAGACTGCCCATGAAAGGGGAAGAAAAGTGAAAGGGGGTAGAAAAGTGAAAGCTTTTAGCACTCTCGGTCTGTATTTTGAAAATTAAAAGTTTTTAAACATTGTATCCGTCATCAACTTGTATGTACAACTGCCATGTTTTTGTGTGCCTACTCTATTACAGTTATGTAAATCCTTGAAAATTATATTTGAGGATATGCCAGAGGGATGCTACGGGTTGCTCTTAATGTGTTGTTGTACTGAACAGACCTAAAAGGGGCAACTTTATTGCTGTTCTGTTGTGATAATCACTGTTGGCATCGTGTTTACTTACCTTTTCATACTTCCAATTAACTTTGCCACGATTGGAACATGACAAATATTTCTATGTACTTTCAACACGGATCTAATCTGCTAGCTCATTCACATTTTGAAGAAAGACTGCTCTTCATCCCACAAACTAACCTATCTTGAGAGAGTTTCTATTTCTTTGTGACCAGACAAGACAATTTTTATCAAAAGCATGCCCGTATCTTGTACTTCTTCTAATGTTGATTTGTTCATTCTAGTAAATATGGCAAGTTGAATACCACATCGTGAAAGCATTGTCTGAGGAGATATGATAGTTATCTTTGGAGCCTCTTTATAAAAATGCAGCTCCACCAACATCCCTTAGCATTTGAGGTCTGAATATGACTCCTACTCGTCATCTTTTTTTTTTTCTTCTTCTTCTTCTTCTTCTTCTTAAAGACAAGCTGTATTTGAGGACAGGTGCCAAATGTATCATTGATTCATTTATAATGCCATCAGTCCCATTGGTAACACAATTTATATTGAAAAAAAAAAAAGGTCAGTAGGATTATGGACCAGTTGTCTTGAGAGGTTTACCTACTGTTATTAACTGCATTTTACCCTCTGAGTGCATGACTTCTGTAGTCACACATAACAAGTGTACACGCTGTTGATCATATGTTGTCACGTTGGTACGTGACCTTTCTGTAATTCCTAACTAACCTTTCTCAGAAACTTGAAGCTGAAGATCGCATGAGTGGCATACTAGACTAGTGGCTCTAGCTAAAATCAGTTGCCAGTATACTTTTAGTCTGTCAGAGACGTCTTGTCAAATATCACATTTGACAGTAGTACTCTCGTTTCAAAGTCAAGGCCATAGGCCTGTATTTCAAACTGGATGTAGCTTCATTACCAGTTATTCAGCGGCAATATATGATATCTATGGTTGTAGTGGCATGCTTATAAAGCTTGCGTTTGCCTCTCATATCGGTATATGAGAGTCACCTTGTCATTCCAAGTTTCTTCCTTCTGACTCAGAGGCTCTCTATGTTAGTCTTCACTGGGTTAAATGTCAGTTTGTAATATGCTCAAAGGAATTGGAAGCTGTCTTTTGTTTTAACCTCTCACTTCCAATGCATGAGGGAGTTACTCCCAAGGGCTGTGTTCAGTGTCCTTATGTGGATATCCATTAAATGTGTCAATCTTGTGCAGTATTATAACTATTTGATTTCCATCACCTTTTTTACACTTCATAAATTATGTAAAGGAGTAAGTTGTCTTGCCATTTATCATAAGCTGAAAGCAGGACCTTAACTCAAATGACTAGTACAGCTTCCTAGCGTTTGTCAGTCAGTAATATCTTAACCGTGGTTACTTCATTTTAGGCTATTTATGAAGTGAAGAAACCATTATGTATGTAACCTTTAACTGAAAATGACGAGGTAAAAAGTACCCCATAGTGTGTTGAACTGTTGTATCTGGGGCATGGATGCAGTTAAGAATTGAAGAGATTTAAAGATACACGAGCATTTCCTGTAGAAATGACGGTTGAATATTTTTGTAGACTCGTGTAATGTGACATGTGATTCTTTATGTATCCCTCAGGTTAGTTACACAGAGACTTTTGTGTGATTTTGTCTGTCTGTTTGTTTGTTTGTTTGTGCAATGGAATCAAGCGTCCTAAAACAAAAAGTAGTGCTGGAATGTACTCATATCCTCTGAAGGTGTCTTGAAAGTCAAATGCTTTGTTGAAATGGCAAAGAGACGTCTGTTCATTTCTACCCTACATGTGGCAGTTGAGCAAACCCATCCCCAGCCGACAGTGGACTTGGTACTAGTAACAAGCAGTGCAGGATTAGTGATACTTCATCATACTGCCCTGCATTGGCTGGACACGTTTTTAGGCTGGCAACATTTTGGGGGCATTTTCTCATATTTTGTTGAGAAAATGCAACCTAGTTCAATGCCTGTATTTCCAAATTTATGGGTATTTGAATAACTTCTGTGTAGTCAAGTTTATCAGGTCATTGGCCTTTTTTTCTTTCTTTTTTTTTTTCAGTGTACAATCAATTACATGTTTGTTCATCGATCAACCTATGTTTTCCCTGTTATATGTTCGGTAATTGCAATGAATTAAAGACTGGTGTCCAAGTGAGTCAAAGACCATCCAAGTGTCAAATAAACGAAATGTACAATCTGTTGCATGTTTTTGTAATGGAAATTCTGGCAGTCTCACAGATGAACGCATGGGTACCATGTTTTACTACAATGTATCAAACATCAACTTCATCGAAAGGATTAGGCAAATGCAAAATATACAGTGTATTATAAAGCCAAAAGTCCTCTTTCGTATTGGGCAAGCATGACCACATAAACGTGAAACAGAGCAAAGGCTGTAGCCGGTTGCATGGAGCATTACCAACATGAGCAGCCTCTGTGTTCCTGTAGTCCACTTCAGGAGTATTTATGATGTCATGAATTTGCGTCTGTATAGTGAGCTAGCTCTTCTCAAACACTGAAATGGATGTGTAAGTTGAAAAGAGACTGAATTTGTCATGAAATGTTACAGTTTCAAGACTTCCAAATCATTCTATGTGCAATGATGGTGTGCAAAACTCAATTTTAAAAAATTGTAGCATGTGTGTATGTAGATTATTTTTATCATTTTGTTGATGTACTGTATTTCATGTCGCAAGGAAGTCTCATTGAGGGCCGTCGGACAAAGTACTTTGGAACACTTACAATGTACAATACAGCTGTATTTACAACTGATATTGCAGCAGAGATGAAACAGCCAATCAGCAGTGAGCTCAGAATTTGTTGCCATGGTAGCTGCAGATGTAACTTACAATGACTGCAATTCTTTTTATGGGCATTGCTCCTATTATACAGCTCAGCAAAGTTGTTCATGTACATTCTTTAAAAAAAAAAGACAAAAAAATTTATATCCAGGTACTGATTACAATCATCTATGTATTTAGATTATATCATATGCAGTACAGATAATCTTTCATTCCACATAGTGCCATAAAGAGTCATGAATATTGATGTTTACTGTGTTATAAGATATTACATTGTACTACATTTGCAGTCTTTATTGCCAGGCAAGGGTAATTATTTTTTGCTATTAACCAGAGCAACATTTGAATGTCATCTCCTCCACAGTGCATGTATGTTATGTGTTGTCAGAGCATTGACAGTGAGTGTCAAACTATTTTACAAAGCATGAGTTATTATTATTATTATTATTATTATTATTATTATTATTATTATTATTATAGTACACTGATATGTGGTCAATACAATTATTGATCACATACAATTATACACTCTATGTACTATAGTACATTCTGTGATGTATGTCTGAGCAGATCAATTCCCATCTCCTTCAGTCCTCACAGCCTTCAATTGTATACTTTCATTTTTCAATACAGTTATACACGTACAGTATACAGAATAATCTGTTTGTGGTTGCCAAACCAATCTGTGGATGATCTTGTCTTTCTTTTTTGTAACTCTGGACAAATAAGCTTTTTGTTGGTCATACATTTTTACAAAGTTGTGTAATGTTCTGCATTCAGCATAAACAAGCCAACATCAAAGAACTACAATATATTATGACCCATATGTTCCTGTCAAAATCCGTCTCTTGATGAACTCAAAGTTCAAATCAAGTGTGATTATCCACAAAAAGTGAATATTGCTAATATATTAATTGTATTTCAAATAATATATGTACGTACCTACATATAAATGCAAAAAAAAAAAAAAATATGCTTGTTTATGTTGATGTGCAGCTTCTGCGTTCAGATATGCAATAAACAAGACACAAACTTATTGAAGCTCTTCATTTTGTCACTGATTAATTAAAATAAATTGGCTGATCCCGTTTCAAAGTGTGGCATGTACAATGTTGTGATATCATGTGATATGCATGATCCTGAAGGGATAAGTCATGTGATTTGTGTGAGTCACTGGTCTGTGCATGGTCTTTGCACCAGGGCTTAAAAAAAAAAATAACAAAAAACCCTCATGTGATGGAAATGTCACAAGATTTAATTCTAGATTTAGTTTAACATTGTTTGTGAGAATTTGCATAGGAGAACATGTACTTTATTTCACAAGAAGCTTTATTGATGGCTAATGTCTTCAAATATTCAGGACATCATTCAGGACGTTAGCCACGAATGAAACTTAGTTGCAAAATAATATTCACTCACAAAGTCTATAAATGCATCAGTTACTGCCATCAGTGGGTTATGTTAAAATGCTTATTTTAATGTGATACAATTTCTCTCGTCAAGATTACATTTCAGATCGTAAAAACAAATAAATTAAAATACAGTGTACGTACATGTTCTCTCTTTTACTTTCACAAAACTTACTAGGTTACAAGAGATAGAATGTCAACACAACATGGTTTTGACCACAGTGTTCATTTGTGCACACACATACAAACACACAAACATCAGTACAGTACAGTACTACAAAAAACACACACACATACATGAAGATGAATTTGATGTTTGTTTGTGTTTTTTTACATCTGCATACTGGGATGATCATTATCCTGGTAAAACCTTCAAAGGAAAAAACTAAAGAGAGAAAGTATGAACAGAAGTACTAGCCTTGAGTAAAGACACAGTAAGTGGGACTTGTGTGTACAGCACTGCACATTCTCAACGTGAATTCTAAACTTTCACTCTATGTTTGGTAAAAGGGAAACACTTCTCCAATTAAAAGTTGGCTAGAGTGAAAAAATTGAGTGAGAATGTAGAGGCCAAACAGTGAAGGTCTTATTGAATCACGGGAAAATGAAATATTAAGGAAGGAGGGTCACATAAATTTAGAATTTCATGTCGCTACCCAGTCAAGATAGAAATCTGTTCACATTGCAATCCTGTAGTGTGTGCAACAAAATTGGAAAAATAAGGCCATACATGTATGTTGCAACGAAAATGATCAACGTACAAGTACAAAAGCTTGTATGTAGCTTTCATCTAATGTTAGCACCGTCTTGCGCATGTAGCAAATTTAACCATTCACCATCAGAATTAAATTCATCATGTCAACCAGGTGAGAGAGCAAAATGCAATCATCTCGTGCGTACTGGTGGTTTTTTTTACGCGAGCATGTTGTGTATATATACAGTGTACATTTGCGCTGAATGTGTGTGCTTAAAAAGCTGTCCAGTGATCTGTGGACATCAGATTCAGTGCCCTTAGTGTGATGCTTGAGCTACGTATTTGACTGCCCACTGTGAGTGCATTTCCCCACTGCCCTGGCAGAATTCAACTCTGGCATCATTCACATCTAGGCAGAGGCCCAAGTCTCTTCACTTGTATCTGAGCAGAACAATGACTAATAAAACCATTCAAACATTACATCTTGCTGCTGGAAGGGGAACATGCAAGTACGCCATACTATGCACTCTCTTGAGCAGTGGTCCTATGAGCTGCTTCTATAACATGCATCGAGACAAAGTATATTTGCTCCTCGGTGAAGACAGCCACTGGAACTCGATGATGAGCCAAGGGTAGTGCACACCATTGATGCTCAAGCTTTGGCACATACCCTAATCATCTTGCACCAAATGCTATTCTGCAAAGACATTGAAATCTCCCCAGTCTCTAAAAGGGATCCTCCACAGGTGGCTGCTAGAAATTGAAGCTATTTGAAGATGGCATCTGCTTGTGGGCAAGCTGTGTGCGGACTGCCCAGCGCAGGGCTTGCCGCTTCTTGTCGGAGGGCACGACATAGGTGTTGGGCACGTAGACTCTGGGCGTCGACCTTGGCTGTACCACTTCATCCTTGTACATCATGTGCTCCTGTGGTGGGGAGAGCCACATAAAGAGAATAACAGGGACCTGTAAATGCAATGCACAGCTCAAGACCACTTCACACAGCTATAATCTTTCCATTCATTTTCAAAGGGAACACCATTAGTGTGTTACTTGGGTTTCTCTGTCTCTGCTCTTCCCTGATCTTCTGAATTAAACTCACATGATTCATCACAAAAGATTATGGCATTTCATTGAGACTCACTAGTGACTAGTATTGTACAAAGACAGACACATTAATGCATCAGTGCCTCCTAGAAGAGGCACAAAAGCAACTGTTCACTATTTCCCAACTTGAGGTTACTGAGTATTAAACACATCGTCTTGTAGGGACAGGGTTAGCTGCAGTGGGAAGTTGGCTTACCCTCACATTCCACCTCAGTTCTTTGTGCTTCTTCTCGCCGGGAGCTTTCTGGGAGCTCCACTGAGCCCGATACATCTGATGCCTGCACAGGCAATCAAAAAGGGATTTATCTTTATATCACAACATCATAAAATCAATTGAAATATTCTTTTCTTTGTTTGTTTGTCTTATGAGCTAGTGTTAGACAAACAGATTTGGGCTGTGGGATACTAATCTGTGAAACCAGTGAAACACAGATTAAAAAAAAAATATATATAACATAAAATACAATAAAAGTACATGTATGTCAAACAACAAATAAGCTTTACCAATTACTATCCTAATCGTAATAACAACATACTGTTCAGAACAAACCTTTGGCCAATTGAATATTAATCTGCCTTTCAAAACACACACACAAAATAGTGAGTTGGTCTGACAACTGCTAAAGTAAACAAAAATATAAACATCATTGCAAAGAAGTATTCAAACAAGGAACTGACTCTTACTCTGTCAAGGTGAAAAAGTGACAAATTCTGAGTTCAAAAGAAATTAACTCCGAACACATGGGCAGCATGATATGACTGACAGTGCACATGTTAAAAAAAAAAAAAACCCCAAAAAAAACTTATTATAGCCTATCTACAACAAACAGTGTGAGAATGCAAAAAAAAAAAAAAAAAAAAAATGTCTGGACTTAGAAAATAAGAAAAGATTCTTGTAACTGACCTCGTCACTGGATCTGTCTTTTTATTGTGTTTCCATGTTTGGCTGGCACTTGATGGTCGTATAACTACCAAAGGAAATTCATATTCAAAGGAGACAAGATGTGTTAATGTAATACATGCATGACTGTGCACATTCAAACTCCTTGATCCTTTCTCATATTTTCATCCAGAAAAGGGATTTATTAAGAGACGCCACAGCAAAGGTGTGGACATGTTTTCACGGCATGCATTTTGTGAAGTATCGAGCAAAAGCAGTGTATACATACAATGTATTTTCTGTGACATCTGGCGCCAACTATCAAAAAAATTTTGACTGGCCAGTAAAAATTTGGCATTCCATATGTGTCAGAGCATTTCTTGAAAGGTACTGTACCAGGTATTCCAAATCAACTATGCATGAAAAAGAGAGTGCAAAGGGAGAGGAGAGACATGATTTGTCAGACTGATTCTATCTTTGCTATTCACATTTTGATCTATGAAGCCTCATCATTATGTAATATTTCTCGTATGAGGCAATTCTCCATCCTTTGGTACTCTAAATCCATAGGCAGTCACAAGCTGTTTCTATTTCACTTTCACCACTCTTGTCCTGGAGTTTTGTCATCCTGTCTTGCAACCAAACTCAAGTTCACTTCTTTTTGGAATGAATATCATGACAATAAATTTGTTTTGTTTTTCCCTTATTTATGACATAACTTGTTCTCTTGATCGTATATTTCATCATGTAACTACAAACAAACAAAGGTGTAAATTAAACAAATACGATGTCTCAAAATGCCGTCAATACTTAATTGTAAGGTGTGACTCTTAAAGGTGTAGATCTATACTCTCGGCTACAGCTTCTGGACACTTTGATCAACTGTACACCACATTCTTTGACCCTTTTCATTCCAACAATATGACTGCAAACTGCAACTACTGTGACAGCATCTGCTCATATTATCCATAACCATTTGACTGCCATCAAACATTGATTTGTCAGGTTCAGTCTCTGAGAATTTTGAGAAATGACCACTCTGATTTAATAGGCAGTAGAGTGCATACTGGCTGAGAAATGTGAACCATCTGAACCCTCCTGGGAGCATTCTAACATTTCTGTGCCAAAGTACTGGCAGGTTTCTATACTCTTGCAATTTCATAACTACATACTTGAATCTAGAGGAAGTGTGGGTAAGATTCTTATTGCTATGGCGAAGGGGTAGTGTATCATCAACAGTAATTCACATAAACCATTAGACTACAGCACTTACAAACTTTCACTACAACCAAAACTTACATGAACGAGGGAGATGAGGTTTGTAAACACTTTCTTCATCACCAGCAGGCCTGTGTGAATACTGTTGACAGATGAAAACAATTGAGGAATGTTTGCTTTAAAACAAGATATCACTGAGCAGCAGTGAACGCGACGAAGTCATGATTCCACATGATTGACAAAGGAATGACATAACAAAAGATTAAATCAATTTTGAGATGTCCATACTTATTGATGTCAATCACACCAAATAACATAACAAACAAATATGTGACAGGGGATTTCATGTCTTGAGAAATATGGACCTCTCTAAGTCAAACGATATTCTGTGCTAGTTGATACATGCATCTTTGTAGAGAAACTTGTCTTTTGTCACTCAATTCTTTATGCAAGCACAACAGTGTCTCTACCAATGAGTGAGTTGTGTATACACCCACTGGAAAGAAACATTCTACCTTGGTTTAAAAATATAAAAAAGAACAAAATGTCATTTGCATTCATGACAATTTAGCATAGATAAGACGTCCTGAGGCAAAACGGTCTGAATAGAAACATCACCCAGGGAAAAACTATGTCTTACCAAGCCCTGTGAAGTGTTGCTTCTACCTATATGACGCCTGAAGCTGTCGAGACCGACACTAGATGTTTCCGAATCGACTTCGTCATCACGAAGAGGAAGGCGCTGCAAACCCTCATTCAAGTAAGAGATATCTGCTTTTAATGAGGATAGCAAAAAGAACAGTTTACCACTAATGATCAATTTTTGAAGAGATTGAGAAGACCTTTCTATCTGCAGGAAAAGAAACTTGCTACAGTACTGATGCCAAGCCAACACACAACTCAGAGCAACAACTACCACAATATACACTACCTAGTTTACATGGTGCATGCATTTTCCTGTGTATATTACTCCATATTTGGTGTAGTCTTAATGCATTTAATCCTTCATTTTCAGTACTGTTTTTGGCATGTTAACAATGCAAGACACAAAGATGTATGACTTTGGTGTAAGTGTTGCTTTATTCTCAAACTGCAATTGCTACTACTTCATCAATTCATTTTCAGTGGCTACATACAGGTAAATCGTTATGCCTCAGCATTGCTAGGGTAGCAAATAATTGTGCTGTATCGTGCATCCACAACATTTTGATTAAAGTCAAAGACAACAGAGAGAAGAGAAAGAAAAGCAAGGAAAGAGAAACAAAACAGCAGACTGTACCTGATTCACTCTCTGTCACAGATTCATCAAAAACATGAGAGACACCATCCCGTTTCCTGCACAATGATAAAATGTCCGCCAAAATGTAAAGGGCATAAGATGAAGAATACTTCACTCAGCAAAGCATTTTCATGTTTCAAAAGCCTGCCAGATGAGGATGTAGAGATGCATACAGAAATTGCATGGACATAGTGCTGGATGCCATCCTGATAGTGGATGCTTTGAATATGGATCAAAAACTTGTCTAATTTACTGTGATTTTATTTAGCCCACAGTGGGCTAAATAAAATCACAGTAAAGTACTGTGGTCCAGACTTCTGATGTGGCTTGTTTAGTTTAAAACAATTATCATTGTCATAATCACTTTTACTGCCTTTTATGGTCCTTTGATATCTACATAACACATCATAACAATCACTTAGTTGCAAACAACAAGAGATGCCAGTTAAAACATGTCACATAGATGAGATAAGATAATTCCAGCATTTATTGTCTACTGAAACATACTCTTACCTTACTACTTTTCTCTTCAGCGTAATTCGTTTTTCTGCAGGCTTTGCTTCTCTCCTCTGGTATGAATTATACACATTGGGGTCAATGACCTGTGGTGACACTGCCCTTCTTTCTGAGTGGGCTGCCAGCTTTCCACCTCTCATGTGACCAGGAAATGGCGCAGTCCTGTTTTCCTGGTCAAGGCTGGATTGTGCAGGTTTAGTCTACATGCAGGGAATGGACCAAGCAATTGACAAAAATCGAAGATTTCCTCCAAACGTGTTTCAGATAATGATGTTGAGAAAGCTATGATGACCAAACTTCAATTCTGTGCTTTATTTGTCTGGCATTACAGGTTGCTCCACTTTCAGAAACCCCACCCTTGATATTGATTTTGTATATTCTTTGAAGAACACCTCAAATCATTTTATGGAAGGCAAACATAGCTGTACATTGTTTTTGACATCAAAGGATCCTGTTTAAAAAGCTATGGTATTACACTATTTTGACTATCCTCTTGTTACAAAATTGAAATGTCAAAATTCAAAAGCATTGTATGTGGTGTATAAGGGGTACCCGATAGATCACCCTTTAATAACTGTAATATATATTTTTTTCTGTTCCCTTGTTTCTTAACTTTTTCTTTCTCTCCTCACTCTCTTTCTTCCTATTTTACTCCCTCTCTGAAAAATACACATGTCATACTGACACCATGCACAGAATCAATACAGGCTTTGATTTTTGACATGGCACATTCATGAAGTAAAGATCCACTCACTCGAGCTGCTGATGGAGCGGTTTGCCTGTATGTCTGTGGTTGTGCATCACTGTCCTGTGATATCTCTTCACCGGTTGTGTCATTAGCATCAGTTAAATCTGAGTAGCAAAAATAACCAGCCAAAAAAACAAAACAAGACACTCTATTTACTCTCTCAGACAGTCTAACAGAACATGGAATCATGGTGCACTCCCCCTACTTTTTTACGATATGTAAAGCAATGACAAAATGTCATGTCATCTTGAACTTACTTGAAGCTTGTCAGAATATTTTGTTTTCCTAGTTCAAAATATGTCTGCCTCAATATTCATTAGTGAATCTGTGGTAAGTTCTGAACAAATTTCAGATAGTTTTGGAATTTACACAGTTTGTAGTCACAAAACTACAAAACAATGGGTAGACAGTGGTATAGCATTTTTCTGCCATTTAGCATTTAGATAATCAACAAAAACAAACAAAAAATGAGCTGGGTGGTGATGATTCATAGCATAGTCAAAATTGATCTCTTCCCAATTTCTTGCACTGCATTATTTATCTGCCGAAATAAGTGCTTGGATTTTATACAGAATGATAAGTCAGACTGGAACTCAGCACAATTACATCACAGCAAATCATTTGCACTTACCCACATCAGAATAGTCAACTGGAGGTGGAGGTAATTTGTCCTGATCAATCAGCTTCTCTAGGTCTGTTATTGACAAAAAAAAAAAAAAAAAAAAAAAAAAAAAAAGAGAAAGAGAAAGAAACAGACAATAGAAGAAGAAATGTTTACACAATGGGTTTGCTAGTCAGGGCTTGCACATCTGTGTAAAGATGCAATGTAAGAATGTGAAAGACATACAATGTAAATTCAAAACTACATGAAGGGAAACATTGTAGCCGGACAGTTGTTAGGGAAAATATAATGTCAGAAAAACTGTAAGAAACGGAAGTGTGATAATAAAGGGACTGACTCAATATATGAAAAGTAAATTAGGCTATACATTGTTTTGCTATGCTGTCCATACCTCTCGAAAATTGTGCTATATGGTGAGCTGGCACATCACGATAGCCCAGAAGCTGCAACTGTCGTTTGATGTCACCTTCAGTGAAAACTAAGTCAGCCATGGTACCACCTCTTGGTAGGAATACTATGAAATATAATAGAAAGATTAAATGAGAACTTACCTGTTTGAAATTTGATCTTTATTTTACGAGGGAGTTGTAGGAAGAGAATACATTGAGAGACCCGCTTTGCGCACGCGCAGTCATTTTTCGAAGCATCAAATGTGGCTGCTGGATATTTGAAAGATTATGGAGAACTTAGCCTCACGTTTGAAAACTTTGGGAGGGAGAGGAGGGAATGTATTCTCTTCCTACAACTCCCTCGTAAAATAAAGATCAAATTTCAAACAGGTAAGTTCTCATTTAATCTTTCTATTTTACTTCTGGAGTCTCCGAAAGAGACTACATTGAGATTTTGAAGCCCAGTAGCCATATTTGTAAGAAATATAACAGAAATGACTATGAATTGTCATTTACCAAAACGGTAAATTGTTTACCTTGCCTGGTCATTTTAGTAGAGCAGTTGAAAGACACTTGCTCCCATCCAGCAAAGGTTTTCTGTAGTACTTTCTGAAAATCTTTTCATTCGTCCAGCCTGCCTTCTCAAGGATAAACGAAACTGGCAAGTCTGCTCTGTGTGCAGCTGACGTCGCAGCTGCTCTTGTTGAGTGAGCCTTATATTTTGAAGTGTCGATTCCTGCCGCTGTCATAACATCTTTGATCCACCTGGAGATGGTTTGTGACGTAACTTTCGCATGGGGTCTGCGAAAACTAATAAAGAGCCGACGCTCTTGGCCTCGAATTTCCTCAGTCCTCCGTATGTAGGCTTTGATGTAGTTGACAACGCACAATCGACGATCTGGAGGGTAGGCTCTCATGCTCAGTGTGTAGCCAGCGTTTCCCGGCCTATTTTGTTTCAGTAGCTCGCTGAAATGAAATGTAACTGATGATCCCTTGAGTATCATGTTGTCCAAATTCAGGAGCTGCAACGACTGTGCTCTCTGTGTTGAGATGAGAGCCATGAGCATGCATAGCTTTTTGGTGAGATCTTGTAGGCTCAGTGCATTTGCCGGTGACAGCTTTCTGAGATAGCAAAACACAATATTTACATCCCAAGTATCTACATAGCGAGGTCTTGGGGTTCGGAGATGGAAAACTCCCTTCATAAATCTTGATATCAAAATGTTGTTCCCAACTGTAGAGGCACCATCCTCAAGAACTAGGAATGATGCGAGCGCACTTCTTGCTGTGTTGAGTGCATTGTATCCAAGACCTCCTACATGAAAAAGCTCACTAAGAAATTCTAAAACAAACTGAACACTAGAGTGAAGATGGCTTTTCTTCTTACTCTTGCAAAAGTCTTTCCACTTCTTTATGTACACACAATATTGCTTCTGGGTAGAGGCTCTCCAAGAAGCGGCCAAAATGTCCACAATTTCCTTCTTTAGTCCTGTCCTTTCGAAGGGCTGCCGCATAACCTGCAACAGAGAAGATCAATTCGATCATACAAGGGATGTGGTTCATGCGTAACAGGTTGCGTTAATAGGTTCCTACTCCTTGTAATTAGCACTGCTTCACCCTTTAACATCCTTTTCAGCTTAGGAAACCATGCCTGTGTGGGCCAATTTGGCACTACCATTATGCCTTCAGCTCTATCTGTCCTAATTTTTTGAAGACATCTTGGGATGAGGCAGAATGGGGGAAAGGCATAGAATTTGAATTCTCCCCAATCCAACGTAAATGCATCTACGGCTTCTGCATTTGGATCTGGCAACCAAGTGACATATCTCTCAAGTTGGTTGTTTAGTCTGGACGCAAAGAGATCAATGTCTGGAAGCCCAAAAACTGAAACTAGTTTGTTAAAGGCTTGCTTGTTAAGCATCCATTCATTTCGGTCACTGAACTTTCTAGACCTGCTGTCTGCCTCAGTGTTCTCACTCCCTGGAAGGTGTGCTGCAGTAACCCAAATATTACGTTCCATGCACCACCTCCAGATGTCTCTAGCTGCACTGTCACAGTCCTTGGACTTAATACCCCCCATGTTATTCAAATAAGCAACTGCTGTTGTGTTGTCTGACCTAAGGAGGACATGAACATCATGTAAAGAAGAGCAAAAGGACTTCAGTCCAAACCCGGCTGCCAATGTCTCCAGGTAATTGATATCATTCTTTCTAGCTCTTTCCATTTCAAGATCGTTCCATCTGCCTCCTGTTTCAATGGACAGATTTGTGGCTCCCCAACCAAGCCCACTAGCGTCTGTACGCAGCTCAAGTGTAGGTCTGTTACGCTTAATTGGTGCACACTCCTCAAAGACATGATTAATCCACCATTTGAGCTCTTCTTTCCCTTCTAATGACAGCTTCATAGGTCTGTCAAAATGGCCTTTGTTAGCTTTAAGGGCGGCAATTTTGTCACGTTCTAGGCATCTGTAGAAAAGAGGGCCATGTTGGACTCCAGGGAAAGTAGCTATTATCTTCCCGATAACATGTGACACCTGCCTGATTGTGGGTCTAGTATTGTCAAGCAAGTCTGAACAGACTGTGATAATGTCCTGCATTTTCTCTTCTGGCAAGGAGATAGTCATATCACCAGTGTGCAGCTTAAACCCTAGGAATGTGAGCTCTTGTTGGGGTTCTAGCATAGATTTCTCCTCATGGACTACGAAACCTAGCTCAGACAGGAGATTTGTGGTTGCACGTACAGCCTCCTTTGTTTGTTCTATTGACTCTCCGATAATGAGAGTATCATCAAGGTAGCCTAATACTATGTGCCCCATTTCTCTCAGTGTAGCGAAAACAGGTTTCATGAGCTTGGTGAAAAGTCTGGGCGCTGTGCTGAGCCCATTTGGTAGGACTTTGAACCTGTAAAATTTCCCTTGCCATGGAAATTTCAAGAATTTTCTGTGTTCAGTGTCAATTGGAATGGAGTAGTAAGCATCTCGGAGGTCGACTGAGGCTAGGAAATCTCCTGGGGAGATTAAAAGGGCAGCTGTATGAATGTTATCCATTTTGAAGTGTTGTACGCTCACACACTTGTTCAAATCTGTCAAATCAAGTATTAGTCGAACACCCCCATTTTTCTTGGGTCGTGTGAAAATGTTTGAGAGAAATTCTCCTTCTTCATGACCACATTCTTCGATAACATTCTTAGTCAGTAAGCTTGCGATCTCTCTGTCAATACAAGCTGAATTGTGCTGGTTTGGTTTGTATTGAATGAAGGGCTTATCCCTCCTAGGGGGCATACATGCTTCTTCAAATTCAATTTTGTAACCCCTGATTGCTGCCAAAATAAATGGATCAGCTGTGATTTGGCACCATCGCCTGTAAAAAAGCCTCACTCGACCTCCGACTGCCACTGGAGCTTTCTTTGGAATACATTGCACACACGTACAAATACATTGGGGAATGCAGGCATGATCATGATGTGAATCGAAACTACCTACCTCTTTGGGTATGCTGGTAGTTATTTCTTGCGTTGCATTGGAGGCCTGTGCTGTGGAGCCTGTTGTGGGGGGCGGCTCGCTGTGCGGGGTGGTGGCTGCTTGCTGTGACCCCACTGTGGGCGCTGGCCTAAAAAAGGCCTGCTACTACCGCCGGCTGTTGGTCTGTGTGTTGAGGCAGCTGAACTTGCAGTCCAGCCAGCACTTCTGTATTGTCGCTTGGAGAAAGCTGCTCCCCTGTACGGGTGGTACGTACTAGACTGTGGCCGCGAAATTGGGTTTCTCATCACCCCTGATGCAGCTTTCTGCTCCTCTTTGAGATCTTTCATTCTCTTTCCCAATTCATCCCCGAATAGGAATTTAGTGACGGGAGTGGAAGGTTTGCAAAGATGAGAGTAAGTGGCTGCCATGTCCGGCTTGATAAGTTCTTTCCTCAACGAATTGAGTTCAAAATTGGCATTGCACAGCAACGCCAATGCGTCCTGCTGTGTGTCGGTCAGCCGAGGTGATGGGAAGGACTGTATTAGCGCGCTCAGGCCCTTCGTCAGCGACTTCTGCACACGCTGTAACTTGGCATCTCTACTGCGTGTGTGTTGCGGTAGGTTATCCCAGATCGGGCCGTTCACCTTCGGTGTAGCGAGGTAAACACAGTTGCTCGGGGCTGGATACTTAGATGCCGTCTCTTCCAACACTTTTTCTTCTAGAGGGTGGCTTATGAGGTAAGTAGTAGAGCTGGCTAAGTCTTCGTCTACCGGTAGCCCTGTATCACCCGGCTTGGCAAATTTTGCTGCGAGAACGGGAATTTCTAGCACGTCTGCCGCGTCTGACGCAAATTCGCCTTCTTCTCTGTTGGCTTCGCCCGTGTCACGCACGTGCGGCTCCCCGCACTGTTGAAAATCAGTTTCCATAGGAATTTCACACTGTCCGGCGCTGTGCGCCTCATCGTACGCCACAAAATGGCGCGATGCCGGTTTCGGCGGCGTGGAGTTTACACTGGGCAGCGCATCGACCACTTTACTCAGAAGACTTTCCAGTCTCGATAGTCTGTCCTCGACATCCGAGGATTTTTCGGCCGTCTTTGGGCCCTGCTTCGCTTGCGGGACTTTACCCGCCATGTTAGTACCGGAAACCGTGACCGACTTAACTAGTTTCTTTTTCGGCTTGACTTGTTTGCCTGTCGGAGGGGAACGTTCTTCGCAAACAACGTTGGTGTTTCCCACTGCGCCGGGCTTAGCCGGATGATGCAGCTGTTCTTGGGGCTGTTGTACCTCCATCACCGTAGCCACCGCGTGACTTTCGTGGAATGAGGCCGCTAGAAAAGGCTGTGCTTGCCGCCTTGCTAAGCACCGAATAATCGTTGTACGATATAGGAAGATAGCGGAATCTAAATTCCACTAACTGCTGGTTTCTAGAACCGTTAGTACCGCGAAATGCGAAAAAAGATCAGAATTTTCGACTGCGATAAGGGAACTGCGTTCGAATACTCGTGCGTAGAAAAGCGATATGACTGCGCGTGCGCAAAGCGGGTCTCTCAATGTAGTCTCTTTCGGAGACTCCAGAAGTAAAACAAAACGGAAATGACAAAAAATAGTGTACCATATCAGACAGCTCTTAATAACATTTCATGTCTTGTCAAAAACTTCCTGCTTGCAGTGTCTATGAAATGATTAGGCACATTAGCTGCTGTAAAGAGACAAGTTCAATTTTACAGATCATGTCCAGTATATAACTAAATAGAGAAGTTGATAATTAAACAGGTCAAACAGACAAGGAAGAAGTAGACTGGAGCTGGACTGGAACAAAGTCCAAGTAAATTTGGTGGCATTAGCAGCAAGGGAATTGATGATTTGGTCATTTTCATGAGATTTGTAAGTACTGACAAGAATAATTGGCCAAAACAAATATCTAACTCATAAACTTTTTGAGGTTGATCATGCCTGGTGATATGTAACTGGAAACAACTCCATAACCGCACTTCAAATTTCTGTTCTGCAACACATTAATTAACTTTAAGCGCGATGAGTGCAATGTTTGAATTTAATGTATTCACATTACAAGTTACATACACTGAATTCATTTGACTACCTGTCAAATGGTAATCACACGTCACATTATGTATACTCATATACAATTATGTACATGTATAATAGGTTATTATGTACCCTCTACATGATAGCTTAACATTTGGTATGAAAAAAAAATAATATAAGGCAAGCATAATGATATATATTAGTACATGAACATTGTCACTGTCTGCCACTTGTGCATCTGCAGTGAGCTGTGATTCTGTGAGTCCTTGAGGCAAGTTGACAATCTGGCAGGGGTTGGAAGGTGGCAACATTGCTTTCATAGAGTAAGGGTGTGCTTCTATTCTATGGTGTCACGAACCTCAGTGTTGTAGTGGTTATGGATATCCTAACGACACAGCCTTTACCAGTTGGAGTAGTAGAAGCTTGAGGTGTCAGAGAGTAACGGGGGTAAATTGAACTGGGCAACAAGCTGCTTCCAGTAGGGGATGGAAAAAGTGTTGGTTGCCAAAGAGTGAGGAGGATCCTGTAGGTAGTCGGAGAGGCGCCCTCTAGCTCTCCGACTACCTACGCTGTACGTTGTAGTATACGAGAGTGAATGCCATTCAAATAACACGCAGATGAGGAGTGAAGCAATAAGGACGTTTACAGACCTGATTTCAGCCACAGATTTCGGTGAGTTTTTGACGTAATTAAACAAAAAATCGCATACCGATTATTGAATGATTATCATAGATTACGATAATTCCTTGTATTTTAGTTTTCCACGATTAATAAAGATATTCATGAAGGAGTCGCACAACCACACTGAAAAATGACGTCTGCGAAGGAATAGAGGTGCAGCCGCGTCGCTTCGCGACAGCGGCTGCGTGTAGTTAGGGTCGCTGGTGGCGAGTGGTGCGGTTAGATCCACTCCACAGCTAACAAATGCAACGTTACTCAGGTCGTGGTATCTCCTACTACAACTAGCGCTTAGTTTGCTATCAACCGACATGGAATTCATGGCATGGGACCATACCATTGCGACATTGCCATCATCACGACCACCAGCAACTTAAAAACGACAACTACCCAATTTATGGCAATAATATACACTAGTACTATCACAGTGAATGTACATGGATGTAAATGGATGACCAAACAAATATACTCACAATATGACTCTGTCAATGGTAACTAGCTATAGACTTTCCAGATACAACGACAGTCCCAGATTCGGAGTTTTTTAAATTCTGCTAGCGAAATTTCACTCACTCTGAACGAAGAGGGCAGCATACTAAGGTCCTCCTCCTCCCACCGAACTAGTTCGGTGCCTCCTCCTCGAACTACCGAGCTCGGGGTGGGGTCTTTGTTTTGTCATGGGGTTCAGGGTGGTTCTCTCCCACCCCCACCCCCCAAAAATTCGGTTTTTTTTTTGTTTTTGTTTGCTTGTTTGTTGTTGTTGTTGTTGTTGTTGCTGCTGCTGCTTGTCAGCCGATGTGGGGAGAGTAGCCCCTTCCATGTTCTTTCTATCCTTCCCTTCTCAGCCATCTTCCCTCCTCCACCTTCCTGATCCCCCTTCTCTTAACCATCCTCTTCCTCTTCTTTATATTCTTTATATTAAAAATGGAAAAAAGTGGAATTTGACAACAGTAAAGTCTGACAGATATCATGCATAAGGTATCAAGAAATTGCCTTTGACGGAGTCTGCGTGAAATATGTGTCTCCAATTCACTCAAATAGAATACACATGAATATAATACAGTTCGTAAGTCTAAAACATATATTATCTATGAAAATTAGGGTACAATAGGAGATAGAACAGACCCAAATATATTGTGCAGCCCATGTCCATTCGGGGTCACAGATCAGGTACATGTTTGGTACTGTCTTTTTTTTTCTCCCCCCCCCCCCTCTCCCCTCCCCTAGCTCCCTTTGCAACCATATACCAAAGAGCAAAATAATCAAATAACACACTTGAAATTAACAAAAAATAATAAAAAAAGCTAATAACCTGTGAAGAGAGCACATTTAGTTTCGTTCTGGCATTTGTATGTTGCGTGATGCATGAATGATCCAGATCTAGTGACAAGAAACTGACACAGTTTTATTTTGCCCTCTTCGGAGTTTGACTGTGAAGTTTTGATATTCGACCAGTATTATTTTGTTCATTGTTTATTGTGTTGTCTGATCATGTTTTTGATAGTTGTTTTAGTTAGTACTTAAGTTGGGATATTATAGGCTGACCACTAATGTTTGTTTTTGTTGTTATTGGTGCCAATAATTATTTGTCTTTTCTTCTGTTTTTGTGTTTAGAGTATGGTGTCCCAGTTCCCCCTTTAAACATCTGCGTGTCACTTATATCACCTGCTCATAGGTTTGTGTGTAAAATCTTTACACATTTGACTCTTTGGCACAGAAATTAGGGTAAATTGTCAGTTCAATCTGGTCTCGATCATATTCTAACAGGCCCTTCTTCTTCTTCTTCTTCTTCTAGCTTCCCTCAACCTTGAAGATTCTTGCACAACTACATCGATTCTACATTGATTCTTCACAATATATTGTCTGTTACTTATTATTTGTACTACCTCTAAAAGTAAAGAGAAATACATTGTACAGTAATTAATGCCCCCTGCAGCAGTTTATTTACACACAAGACGAAAAAAAAATAAGAATAAGCGAAAAAAAAACCCAGAAATGAACAACACCCCACCGATTATATGGTACTTATCTCTCTAAAAGTAGAGAGAATATAATGAAGAGAAATCTAGCCCTATGTCTATTGAATTATAATAATGCCGCTCCTGCAGTCTAGCCGATTTACATAAAAGAAAAACAAACATACAAAGAATAAGCGAACAAACAAACAAGCTAAATTGAACAACGCCCACCCCCCCCCCCCCCCCCCTCTTAGAAAAATAAAGAAAAGAAATACTGTTATTGACAATATTATATTTGTGAACCTACTAACTACCAGTAGATGGCTCATCGAATCAGATGCTGGATCCGCGGCCGATCGCTTGTATTCGCCAATACAGTCCTTGTATCCGGATACCGGATCCGTGCGTTATCCATTGGTTACTTACGAGCTCCTTGGAAAGTGACAACATGGCAATATCCATACGAGAAAAACAAATTGGTAAGTAGATCTAAAGTACATATGCTATCCCAACCATTTGAGATTACGACCCGTATATGGTCTGGGTTCCGTGATTACTATGTTTTATGGGTGAATTGTCGTTAACACACAAAACTATCACAATTTTGGAAACATATTTGATACGGTTCATTCCCCGTAGTCCCTGTAACTTCCATTTGTGTGTGTATTGTGACGTGTCCCAAATAGTGCAGCAGATCAATCTAGAAGTGGTCTAGATCTAACTAGATCTAGTCTAGTGTCGTGTCTAGTTCGTTGTAACCCGTTAGATCTAACGGTTAGACTACTTCAGTAGAGTCTGAGTAAACTTTATGTAGCACCCCATCGCCCCATGAACGAACGAAATTATCAGTTTTATTTAAGCACTTGCTTACTATTTAAAGTGCTTAAATTATGTAATTAAATGCAGCGAAATGAACGAACCAATGGCATGCAATGAAGACAATAATGTTTAAATTTACTAGATTAGACCTCTAGATGTAGTAATAGAATCTACTAATCTAGTTTAGAAGTCTAACCATTATTAGTCTAGCCAGATCATAACTCTGACTGTGACATATTTACACAATCTATCTATGTTCCTTTCTCTGTGACTGTGTGTCTGTGTGTCTGTGAGTGACTTTACTAGTAGGATAAACATTCCCAGTATTCGGTCACTTAAGCTTTTTTGCAATACCCGGTATTTTTCAAACTAAAATAATAAATACATACATCATATCTACAGCAATGTATGTGAAATATATCAAATTTCTTTTAATCTCAATTTTCATTTTGTTAAATATCACACAGAATTTCACAAAATCGCAAAATATATCACCTTGAAAATTCCCCAGTATACGGTCACCGGCACCAGTATTCGGTCACGCGATATGCGCTTTCAAAGTCAGTGCATGTTCATGGCAGCTGAAAAATGCGCGCGAGCGCTACCTTGTTGGCGCAAAATTGCATCGGGGATGTTGCGGCGCCCGTTGGTGACCGAATACTGGGGAATTGGCACTTGCATTCAACCCTTGTACATTGAGACACTGTATCGGCACATACAGAAATTTTGTTTTTCTTTTGCGTTTTTGAGGATACCATCACACTTCAAGCTTGCGATAAGCAAAAAATCCCGGGAGAGAATGGCGTATTTCTCGATTTTTAGCGCTTTTTTGGCGACCCGTACTCTTAAAACTGGGCCTTATCCGCGCGCGCTTTTGGAAAGTAGGGCCGATTCTGCACTTTTGATGGTAAAATTTGGGATTTTGGATGGATTTTTGGAGGGGGCTAAGGGAGTTTCCTGTTGTGAATGAGTGTGCAAGTATGTGAATTGATGTGATTTGCGTGTGTTGTGACAGTTGAACTTACTGGCCGGTGACTAGTGATAAGTGACCGAATACTGGTAGCTGACCGAATACTGGTGCTCTTACCCTATATAACATTACTACTTAGTAACCTCAAACCTAGTTTGAGTTGTAAATTATCTTAGAAAGCAACCAATCAAGCAAGCAAGGCTAAAAGTCTGTAAATATAGCAACAACAACAACAACAATCATGGTGGCTATTGCATTGCCATTGATGGCATAGCCAGCGCAGCAGTGTGCATGCATCGCATCAGGAATAAATTTACGTGTGTCACATCAAAGAACAGCAATATTCCAGAATGGCTCACACAAACTTCTTCCAGCCAGGACCATAGTCCTTGTTTATATTTAGCTTGTTCAGATATGCCAAGATTCTCAACAGGCTAGGAGTGGGAGTTGAATTTAGCAAGAATGATAAGTTAATATTAAATTCATTAGTAGTCAACATTTTTTCTAACTGCATAAATACGACATGATACAAGAAATACACTAAACTAATATAGAGGTTAACCCATTAGTAACTGAACTGCCTGAAACTGCCCGTCTTTATTACTCCCTGAAATTCCTGAAACCACCTATCCACTTAAAAAAAAAAGAAGCTTTATGCTTTAACATTTCTATTGTTTTCTTATACATAGAATATGTAATAACATATTAAATTTGAAAAATGTCAAAGTTCAATAAAAGTATGTCAGAATTACTTCTGTGACACACCATGAATAAACAATTTATAGTAGGCAAAAATAAACATGCAGTGAGCTATTTTACATAATTTAGAAAGTTGTATTGCGAGAAATATTGCTCTACCTTCTAGGGAACCATAAGCTATCATATACGGGATCTTCAGTTGCTAAAGGGTTAATGTATATATATATGTGAAATAATCATGGTCTTTTTATTCAACACATCAAACATGACACACATGGAATGATGGGAGTATGAATTGGCCCGCAAACAGCTCTACAGACTTGAGTGACCTGTGAATCCGTGCTATTTTTGTTCATATTAACATTAGAATGTCAGAGATAGATCATTGATGTCAAAAAGTACTGTAAAACCAGAAATATTTGTGGCAAGAAATTTTTGTGAATTGGAGCCTGCGGCCTTATTCGTGGCATGAAAGTTTTGCAAATTGCCACTGGCACTCAGTGCATATAGTGTAGACAAGAACTTTTGAATGCATTTTATTTTTGCAAATCCTGGCGCTCGCGAAATTAAAATGCACTCCAAAATTTCTGGTTCTGTAGTTGTTAGATTTATTAATTTAAATTGTAAAACCAGAATTTTTTTGCGAGCAGGCAACATTTGCAAATTTTGCAAGGAGCCAAGATCCATGAAAGTTCTTGTCTACACAATGCATTGAATGTTATTGGCAATTTACGAAAGTTTCAGGCAATGAAAAGGCTATCTGCTCCAATTCGCAAAAGTTTCATGCCATGGATGTCTCTGGTTTTACAGTGTTAAAGTCTGCACCAACATAATTTGAAGACATGCAGTTTAGATACCTACCCTGTGTCATGCTCTTTTTCACTTCTTTTCAGCCGCCCTCAAGCGCATGTTGAACTTGAATGTTGCACCAACAAAAGCTTCACTTGCCGAGCCAGTGTGGAAGGTATGCTTATTCTAAATGAAAATTTATCACTTGGACAGGAGACAAATCCTTGGCAACTGCCCCACGCTTGTGGAATCAGCTCCCTTAAAATATCAGGGAATCACCATCTATATCAGTGTCTCAAAAATCTTTGAAGACTTTCCTTTTCAATAACTGATTGATCAATTATGTATATTTTGCTTTTTATCGTCATCTGTCATTTTGTTTTTCTATCCCCTTAATGTAAGTTTGATATCATAATTGTGTGAAGTGCTGTGATACATACTAACTCATGTAAAAATATGTTTTAAAAAATCATGTGATTTTTTTGTGATGTAAAAAATCATGTGATACATGTTAACTCATGTATAAAGAAAGCTTTATATGTACCTATATTGTATTGTATTGTATTGATGACAGTCCTTGTGGCTTTAATTCCTCCTATTATATCCCCGAGAATTGATTTGTGTCATGAGAGTAAGATGTATTATGTAGACTGCTATAGACAAAAAGTAGAGAAATGTAAAATGAGCATAGTGTTGTACACCTTTGTGTGTGATGTCCCACTCATACCAATGATATCTAATCATCCTGCAAACAACACAAGCTATGTCTGTGATGTCAACAATGTTTCCCAAGGTGCTGATGAGCAAAATGTAGTCTTTTTTTTTTTTTTAATTTCCATCTCACGATATATGCTGCTGCTGTACACTTTTAAACGGGCCTAAACCAGAAGCAAGCTATTTGTAATTGTGAATCATTTCACCATGATTTTCCAGGTGCTGGTGTATGATCGGTTTGGACAAGATGTCATCTCCCCACTACTCTCAGTCAAGGAATTGAGGGATATGGGAGTAACTCTTCATTTGTGAGTATCTTTTTGAGCTCTGTTGTGCTAGTATTCAGTCTTTTTGTGTGTACCCTGCAAGCATTTTTCATTGTACATTACCCAACAGGGACTTCAAATTTATACAATGTCATTGAACTATGTACATAGATGACAGGCAAAGTAAGTGATGAAGTGTAGTTCGGAATCTAGTGAATTTGAGGGTTCAGGGTCAAGTTTAAAAAAAAAATTAACTTATTCACCTGTTTATTTTATACAAGTGAATGCACATACACTGTATGTTATATAAACTTAACAATTTATTGCTGGATGTATAATATGTCAGGGTCAAGACCTTTGTGCACAATGATTCATGAAATGTTCAAATGTCTAACAGATCATGTGCTTATAAGGGTTCTGCAAAGTACTGTATTTGTAAAGGAAGGAGTCCATATTAATGGCCAAATTCTGTGTCACAAGATATATTATTGGAGGACCTTCAAAATAAATGGTGAATTGTTATGTTTGTATGAAAGGGCACTAATGTAAAAGTGGCAAATGTAGCTATTAAATTTCCTTATGATGGAGTTCATGACCAGAGAAACTATGAATGCTCTCTACAGACGGAGTGAAACAATCAAGAAAGTAATTGTTTATTTACAAAATGTCTTCAATACTGCTTCAAGATACTACAATAAGTGAATCAGTTTTGTGGCGAATACATAGGATAACAGGTGAAATTGAGCTGAGTATTATAGCTTGTGATAATGTGAGATTGGGAAAAGTAATGTGGAAAAAGTCATGTGACACACTAGACTTTGGCAAAAGAGAGTGAAAGGTCATTATGGCATAAACTCAAACTATTGGTCAGGTATTTTGCTAGATACAGAAGCCTATCAGATTACATTGTGCTGCCCAAGGTTTGCCGTTTTACTGCAGGCCAGTAGGAAAAAATAAACCAAAACCTAAAACATGTGAATTGCCGGCCGGTTATCTACTTATATTTAACATGAAAGGACATGGAGCACATGAAACATTTGCTTGCTATTTCCTGTTTGCAGTCCTGGATGTTTGATACATTTTCATTTTGTTTTTCCCAGTGAGGTCCAAAGGCCCTTTCAAAATACAATAAAAGTCATTTCATATGTGGACCGAAGATTTCAGGGAAAGCATGTTGTACTCTACAGTTTCCCTTCCTTTTTATTCTTTTTTTTTTCAGACTTTTGCATTCAGACAGAGACCCAATCCCAGATGTTCCTGCTGTTTACTTTGTACTGCCAACAGATGAAAATGTTCAAAGGATATGCCAGGTATGTGAAAAAATACACTCGTTTATTCACATGCAATCTGGAATAGTCTGTGTAGAGAGTGCAAGAACTTGGCATGACAGTTGTCCAATCCTGCACTTTATTTGCATACCAATGGAAGACTGAAAAGAAAGCATACAAACTTGTTTGAAGGATAAATGGACAGGTAATTCCTGCTGTAGTATATTTCATATTTTGACAGCATGGTTAGAAAAGTCTATGTGTCTGTCCATTTGGGAAATATCTAGGGTGACTAGGGTGATCAGTTCTCACGCATGTTCCAATGTGCTGTATTTCCTGATATTATTCACCCAAAGTTTTTATTCACAAATTAGAAACATTTCTTTGGCTTCCACCACAAATTAGATGTTTGTCAGTGATTTCTTCTTTCCCTTTGTGTCAATGGAGCACCAATGATCGTGGTGATATTGTGTTATTTACTTATTCATTTTTATTTTTGCTTTTTTGTTTGTAATTATTTGTCTAGAGAGCACATATAACATTGTATTGCACATTGTGTTCACTGCAGGATCTGCAGAACCAGACCTATGTGTCGTACTACCTTAACTTCATCTCGGCTATCTCGAGGCAGAGATTAGAGGATCTAGCGGGAGCTGCCCTCCAATCCAGTACAGTTACCCTCATCTCAAAGGTTTGTAGGGAATTTTGCAACAAAACGGCCTTTCCATATAATGGCTTCCTGGTGAGGTGTGCTAAACCTTGGGGACAGTGTGGACAATCACCAAAATGCAGAGTTGACACCTTCATATTTTTGTATGCAGGGTTTTTGGTAATGTGTGATCCACCTATTCTAAAACCTATTCTTTTCTGATATCACGTTGTGTAATGTCACCAATCATACTATGCAGTGATCCTTGTCATTATGAAGGTTAAAGATAACATGTTAATTACCTTTGTCTGAAAAGTAATTAAAACATCTTCTTAACTCATTTGATGTAGACTCTTAAAGGTGCATGGTCCCGGTGTTTTAGTCAAATGCGTACGCGGGTGCGCGGTGCAAGTTTCCTATAGAGACCTACGCTATCAACTCCTCTTAAGTGCTTACGCTGTGGCCCACTTCCCCAAGTCCGAAGAAGTCCGATTCACTGTAGTCAGTGGTCGGATCACAGTTCGGCTCATGATTCGGCTGAGGGGGACGACAGCTTAGCAAACTTCTTTTGTGATGTCATAATAACAAGCACATATGCACGCACCCTGGCATTACTACAGACCGCATGATGCGCAGAGAAGACAACGAAGGCAACGTTATTTAGCAACACCTACGCACTTTACTCTTGATGACAGCCCAACTTTGGTAATCTTCATATCAATGCTAACGGTGATCGGCAGTATCATCAACAGCGCCCTCTACACTACCAGGACTATGCACCTTTAATACCTGTTTGGCATTTATGTCATCTTTTTCATTATTTTACCATGGTATATTAGCCAAAAGTATTTAATTCAAGATAATGAAACTTGTTGCAGTTTTGTTCAAGTTACCATTATCTGCTTATTGCAATCCTTTGATATCTTCTCATTCTTTCTGTCTAGGTGTTTGACCAATACCTCAATTTCATCTCATTAGAGGATCACTTCTTCACAGTCAGACACCAAAACAAAGAATCCATTTCTTACCATGGTAAGTATCACTGTTTGTTTGGCTGTTTGTTTGTTTTTCAAACTGAAAGCGTTGACTGTGTTTGAATTGAAAGGCAGGGGATTATGTTTTCTAACCCTGATGAGGATTCTTTGTCAGTGAAGATTATGTACTGCTTCTCCTGTAAATGCTCTCCTTGCAGCATATTCCATATGGGATACTGGAACAAAACAAAAAAATGTTAGGTACGCAGTATTCAACAGATCTGCCTTGCCATTCATTTAAGTTGGTAGATTGATATATCTATATATATATATATATCGTCACTTGGGCGACAAGACCTTGTATCTACAAAATGTCAAATGTTCAGGAGAGTCAAAAAAACATGGCGGCCAAAGCACTATAATGAATGGGACAGCCGTTGCTTTGACGTGCCATGGTGGCTTCATTTTGGGGGTAAGACAACTAGGATTTGGACAGGACATCACTTAACCGATTATTTGACCATAAATGCAAAAAAGTCATTTTCACCAAAATTGCAGATACAAGGTCTTGTCACCCCAGCGACGATATATACATATAATATATATATATATATATATATATATATATATATATATATGCCTTCAGTCTTTAGAATTGTCATTTGTATTAATTTGAACCACAAGTACTGGTAGTATGTATCACATATACCTGTGGGGTATCAATTACAATGTTGGAGTATAAATATACTTAAGATGTACATTTGTTTTTCTCTTTGCATGAAATATTTCACCCTACTCCTTCCCACCGCTGAAAACCTTGAGTCCCAGTCAGTGACTTACTGAATGATTGCAATTGAATTTTCTTCATTCCTCTTTGTCTTAATGGTCATGTATGAGTCTTACTGAAAGTATGAAATTATTTATTACTGAATGTCTCTATGTTCTGTCTGTTACACTGGTAATGTGTGGAAACCTGTCTTTGGAATTTGATTCTTCAACTGATTTAAATGTGGATTGTGTTCAGGGATAGCAAAGTTTAATTTCTCTACACTTTGCTATGTCTCCTCCAGCAATCAACCGAGGCGATGTCAAAGATACAGAGATGGAGGCCATCATGGACACCATCGTCGACAGCCTCTTCTCCTTCTTTGTTACCATGGGAGCAGTGCCCATCATCCGGTCTCCAAAGGGAAACGCTGCTGAAATGGTGGCAGAGGTATGGGGGCTTTCTCCTGTTGTGTTTACAGTAGGTGCAATGGCCTATTGGCGGGATGAGGGGTTAAAGTGCCAAGTGGCTGTGTTGGTTTTGAGCCCAGACCAAAGCAGAGATGGCATCACTGAAGAAGGTGTATGATTACAGATCCACTGGATGATAGATGCTTACCCCATGAAAGCTGTCATCGTGGTTTTGAACAGTCTGTTAGGTAATGTTATGAATGCTGGGCGCAATTTCATGTTTGGAAGCTTTTTAAAAGCTGAACAACATGAAGTTGATCAGACTCAACATATGTTACTGAAATTTTTGTTTCAAATGCTTACCACATAAATAGAGCATTATAGGCAAGCATTGCCATTTACTGTGCACCGCTTGCATAACAACAGTTCTATATCATATGACCTAAGTGTGTCCGCCATTGTATTCCTTTTTGATATAGTAATTTTAGCTTTATTGACAGACTGTATCTTGTGTGCATGATTGTAAACAGAAACTGGACAAGAAGTTGAGGGAAAACTTGAGAGATGCAAGGAACAGCCTTTTTACCACAGACTCTGTCCAGTCGGGTCAGATCAGGTGAGTAGTCAAGCAGTCGGTGAAAAATCATCCTTATCTCACTCTGTTCATTCTTAACATTCTTTCATTGATAGATATGATGGTGATAGTAAGTGGAGGTCCATTAATCATGAAAATTTACCTTGAATTTACCTTGAAGGCCACACCTCGCTACTACGGTCAGTCATGGTAGTATATTTCTGCAGATAATGTGGTGTGGCAGGGATAAGGGGGTCCCTTAGGACCCATTTAAAAACCCAGTTGGAAATGACAGTAAGGGTGTTGCATTGATATATCAGTATACTGATCTAAGCTGGCACTTCTGTCATTGTCAGCAGCTGACTTTAGTCAGGCAATGTACATGACTCTTAAAGAACATGTATGCACCTCAGAGGTCTATTGTGTATCTTTTATTTATTTATTTTTTTACTACTACTGTAGATAATAAATTCATAATCAACAAGCAGTTGAATACATTGCAACTTTTCTAAATACATTCTGGTAGTAGAGCAGATTTTTTTTTTTTTTTTTCATGAGATACAGCACCAATGTTTTAGAGAGAAATATTAGATTCCAGGAAAGAAAGTGGTAAACATACAAGTCCAATATTACTGTAAGAGGAATATTTGGTTCCTGACACTCCACAGAAATATCAATGAGCTGAATTCATAGTGTAGAGAATCAGAGAGCATAAATACCATTTAGTTCAGTAGAGATGTTTTGAAATCCAGAAGAAATGAGAGTTACTCACAGATGTTTATTTGCTCTGAGTTATTCTTCAGCATGACTATTGTACGTTTTGACATGCCGTGGTAGACACATTTGAAAATATGTTGAATATGAACATCATCACTCTATCATGAGCTCTGGAGCTGACTTTCTATTAATGAGATGCTTCTTACCATTCTATTTGCAGTTTTCAACGTCCACTCTTGGTCATCCTAGACAGAAATATGGATATGGCCACTCCCCTTCATCACACATGGACGTACCAGGCCTTGTCACATGATGTCCTCGTAAGCAACCTACAGTTACTATTTTTCTGCACCACAAATTTTACATAAGAATTTGTGTCCATTAAAAGCAGTATTGCATGATCAATTTTATTCGCCATTTTGCTAAATTTCCATCTGATTATTATTTCTGAGGTATGAACCTTTGCTATATCAGGGAATCAGACCATACCAGTGTTCCCCTGAGAAATCAAAAGCAAGTTTGTTCTTCTTTTTTTTTTCTGCCACATGAATTCAGAATTTAGTTTTGGACTAGCTGTGGAAGATCTGCACAATGTATTATTTATTTACCACAGAAATGAATTGAAGTTTTTGATATCACAGTATGTACTACCTTTCTTAGATTTACAAGGATTATAATCGAGCAGTATCTCCCAATATAAATGCCCATCAGAGTCCTGTTGATTTTAGCAACTACAGTGGTGGTCTTTGAGTGAATATATATATATATATATATATATATATATATATATATATATATATATATATATATATATATATATATATATACACACACAGTATATATATTATATATATTTATATTTATATATATATATATATATATATATATATATATATATATATATATATATATATATATATATATATATATACACAGTATATATATAATATATATAGGCTAACAGTATTCCTGTGTGTTTTAAGGTGTTGAATTTATGTGTTTTCATGCATATGTATTCTGTTGTTACTCTTGATAATGATGGGATTTCTGCTTATTTTCGTATCAATGCCATTTGACAGGATTTGCAGCTGAACAGGGTAACGTTGGAAGAGACTGTTCCTATAGGAAGTCCAGGACCTGGGGCAGCCAGGACCAAGAAGAAGGTCAAGTCTTATGACCTGTCCTGTAATGATTCTTTCTGGATCGGTCAGAAGGGAAAGTAAGTTAAGTCCATATCTGGATCTTTTTAACTCATTCTTCTTGAGGATGTAAAGCAGATTGTCACTTGTTACTAACTAAATGTGTTTGTGTGTTTTGCTGCTGTCAAATAGAATTATTAATTTTCTTCCTAATGTCAACAGAAGTCAACATAATGTGATTAAATCTATTTTATTTAATGTCAGTGTATGTATGACAGCTTCAAGCCAAACACTCAATTCATATGTGTGTCATATGACTGTGACATCATGTTCATGAAAGCAACATGATGCCTTAGCACTGTAAAACAAAATCTACGGAGACATTTTCCGCACAAGATGCCCCACAGCATCGTGTAGACATAGGCTAAAGCCTTTTATTTTATTGCTGATTACAAGTAAAACTCCTCACGTGACTGTGTTTACACTGTACAGTCCTTTTCCTGAGGTGGCCGAGGCTGTTCAGAGTGAGCTTGATGCCTACAGAGCATCTGAGGATGAAGTCAAGAAATTGAAATCTGCCATGGTAAGCATTAAGGTGGCCTATACTCTTTCCTCAAGTATCACATCTTTATGCATCTGACAAAGGGACTAAAACACAGCTAGGCAAAGAAATAGTGAAATGTTGTGTACATTCATATTTAAATTAATTGATTTAATGCGGTTTCTGTATTTGAAAACAGTTGCAGGATATTGACAGATATCATTTCATCAAACTAGGTGCAGGTGTGTCAAAGTTCAATTCACTATTTTCTCCCCATTCAATCTGCTGCAGGAGTTACAAGTGATTGGTAGTGAATGTTATATCTGAATCATGTTTTATTATTCCAGGGTTTAGAGGGGGAAGATGAAGCAGCCATTAGCATGCTGTCAGATGCCACCGCCAAGTTGACGTCAGCTGTAAGGTAAAGTCTCTCCCGAAGTAAATTGGTCATGTATGTTGTGCACTTGAATTGGTCCCTCTTATTCTATTTGGATCAGTGTATAGTAGAAGTTTGATTAGTCCAGCCAATTGCCTGATAAGTCATCTGAGTTGGTAGGTATGTTAAGAATGGTAAAAGATGTTAAAGATTTGTAATTATATGTAGTACTGTAAGGTAAAAAGTTGTAATGTTAAACCACTAACTTTGTGAAATATGAGGCAGTCATTTATTGGCAACCACTGACTAACTAATTGGTGTGTTGAGATGAAGAATGCATCTTATAAAAACTTTCTTTTTCATTGCATATCAGCTGTGTGAATTGAGTGTTTCTGTGGTCATGATAGTTCTTTATCATGGCAGGAAGCAGGAAGATGTGTTTTTGCCTTTCCATGTCGAGAGGTACATGTACACCAGTGATACTGTGATGTTGCTCTCACCATGATCTGATCACAGTTCCCTACCAGAGCTGCTGGAGAAGAAGAGGCAAATTGACATGCACATGAATGTTGCCACGGCACTGCTGGATCACATCAAGGTATACACTGTGCTTTGGATACTTTCATCAGGATTGATACTTCACATGACAGTCACAAGTTACACATGTAGACAAGAGACTTGTTGATGCAAAAGTAGGATCGCTGGTTTATGTTTTCTTACTCACTATTTCAGCCACTGTCATTGTGCCTTGTATTGCTTCTTGAATAGTTGTATGCTTATGGGAGATATAACTTATACCGTATGTCCCCCCCAAAAAATACAACGATACCCTCTGCAATGATAGCTATAAAAATAGGGAATCAATCCGAATAGAATTTTAGGGTATGAAACTATAACTCATATTCCATATCTTACAGAAAAAATCTTCAGTGGTCAAAGAGAAAAGAGGAATTTTGTAGAGCATGTCAGAAATCTCTTCCCTCCCAAGTTCTGTCTATTGTGTTAACACATTAATTTGCATTTCCAAGAGCATCCAAGTGCTAAACTCAGAAGAATCAAACTCATGCCATGCTTTACAACAATCCACATTTCTCTGTGACCACTTAACCAAATTGAATGGGGTTTTCTGCAAAATAGAGCCAAGATGTTTTTTTTTTTTTTTTAAAGACTCTGAAGTAGCATTTAGACGGTTAAATCATATTGGGTGTTATCAGTGAATTGTAATTTTTTGGGGGACATACTGTAGGTATGCCACTGAGTCATGTATCATGGTTCTTGGAGGCAAATAAGCATTCTTCTACAACATTTTATTAGTTTAATGATTCATGGCCAGATGCATGTGCCATTATTTTCATTCATGATTGAACCTCGAAACTTCAGTAAAAAAAATTTTATCTAGTAGATACTGGGATTCTAACCCTCCAGTGTTTTACCACTCTATCAATAAAATGGAATCGGATTGCAATCGCGCAGTATATTTCTTGAGGATGTCATTCTTTCTTTCACTCTAGGCCAGGAAACTGGACGTCTACTTTGAGCTGGAAGAGAAGCTGATGAGTAAACAGACACTAGATAAGTCACTAATGGATGTCATCTCAGACCCAGATGCTGGGACACCGGAAGATAAGATGAGGCTCTTCATCATCTTTTACATCTGTTCCACAGCCCTCCCAGAGGTACAGATCAACTAATCAGTGTTCCGTCTTCCATTTCACGTACTGTAAAACCAAACACATTTGCAGCTTGAAACTTTCGCAAATCGGAGCCAACGGCCTATTTTGCGGCATGAAACCTTCGTGAATTGCCACTGGCATTCAATTCATTGTGTGCACAAAAACTTTTGCTTGTATTTTACTTTAGCCCCTCTCGAAATTCATGGAAGTTTCATGCATGTGAAAATTTGTGATTTTACAGTACATCTCTTGTGTTGTGGAGAAAGCATAGTGAGTAGGAGTCATTTGTAAGTCCTGCAAATAACTAATCTCATAGTAGCTTCAACATGAATGGTTTGTTTTTCATTTGCAATGTCAGCTTTTTTTTTTTTTTACAGAGATTTTAAAAAGAATGAAAAATATATGAAGTTAATCAGGGCTCACCCTAAACTGTTTTTCCTTTCAGTGAGGATTAGTAAAGGACTATTTCTCACCAGTCTACAAAAATTATGCTTAGTAAGTCTGCTGTCAATTGTCAGCTGTTTCTGCTGGCCATCCACTGGGATAAGGAGTGTGATGTCATAGCCATTCATCACCATGGAAACTAGTTCTAAACAACTTCACCTGGTACGAATATCTGTGCACACTATTGTTGCTAACCGTGCTTGTGCCTTGTTCCAACCTGAGCTGTAACATAAGACTGTGACATCATCACTTCAGTACTCCGAATCCTGATTAGTGAATAACTTGATTCTCATCTTGGCTCTTCAACTAAATGGAATTCATGTATTCCAACAACAATTCTTGGTGGTGGTATGCGTACTGACTCTGATGAGATTATTTTCAGTGGTTCAGTAGTAATCTGTGTGAATATTAATTGTGTATTTTTTTTCACTAATGATGGCTGCAGACTGAAGTGGACCAGTATCGTACAGCTTTAGAAGCAGCTGGCTGCAACTTGGCACCTCTGGACTACATCAGAAGATGGAAGTAGGTTCTTTTCCTTCTATACTATAACATAGCATGCCCAAATGATATATGGTTGATAACTGTGTATCAACAGTTAAACTATGGTGTAAATGACCTGTGAAGGACTTGCCAGTATTGTATTCCAGTGTATGTCTGCTTTTGCAGACTATTTGTGATTCTCCTGTTGGTGTCTTTTTTTTATTCACTATTTTATATTCTGTTAAACAATCTTTTGTTGTTGTTTTTTTAATTTTGTAAGAGCTCTTGGCCGCATGGGAAGAGCGCATCAGACATTCATTGTGGAGGATATATCACAGACATTGTCTTTGCATTGTTGCCCTGGAGATTGAAATTTTGTTGTCCTGTCTCTCAGACGGACTTTGGGAAGACAATGTTTTTATTCAATATGTAACATTTGCAAAGCCCCACTTGAATTTGAACCCTTTATGATTCAGATGTGTGTACCAGTACTTAACCACTTGACCGTCAGAACTAACTCCTTATCAAGTTTGCCTCCAAACTTCTGTTTCTTCACATGCACAGATGTGGTTGCAGGTGTTAGCGTTTCAGTATGCAAACAGCTAAAAAATTGAAACCACGCTTGTAGACAAAGCATTAGCAATAAATACCCGTATTAATGAATGACTGTCCAAGAGACATTGTATGCCATTTGAACCTCTCTTAATTTGGTTTATACCCTCATTCCACCTGATAACTTTTTCTCTTTTGTTTTAAAGCAGAAATGTGCCTGTGTATAGATGTAATTTGTTGTTTAATCATGACTTTATTCAAGTTCAAACAATGAGTACAAAGAATATATACATCCAAAGATAGTCCAAGAAAATGTGATGTTGCGACAAGACCCTTTGATAGATCCAGGTTGCAGCTAAATTATTATGTTGCCAGTGTGCATTCCTTTCTGCTCTCCTCCACTTGTCTAAATCATATCAGTTCATTTTATCTCTTGCGAGAATTTTGAGTGAATATTTAGTTTTATTGCCATTTTTTTTTTTTGGGGGGGGCGATGTGAATTCCACAATATCTTTCAGGTTTCATACAATGGCAATGAAGTAACTTGTATAAAAATGATAGTAATTGAACTGTACTTACTTGTGTCGTGCATTTTTGTTTGAAACCCAGAGCATTCACCAAGATGGCAGCGCCAGTAAACCAATATGGAGGAGGGGGCACCAAGACTGTGGGGATGTTTTCCAAGCTGATGAGTACAGGGTCACAGTTTGTCATGGAAGGGGTCAAGAACTTTGTCGTCAAGAAACATGTGAGTGAGCAGGGATGCCTCTGTGGAGGGGTTATGAATAAAACTGATAAACGCAAGAAACTCTAACTGCAGTTTTTGAGTTGTAGATGAAGAACCCTCCTTAAAAGAGGTCACATGTCAAAGGGTGCTGATGTTTTATTCTTTCATTCGATATTCAAGTAATTTTCTGCTTATATGCATTTCAAATTTGAGTAAATTTTATTTTCTTTCCTTTTCATTATTTTCATTCATAATCATTTATCATTTCCATTCAGTGAAACTTGACACATATGAAACATGTTCAATCTTTTTTAATTCAAGAGAAAATCTGATTCTTGAGTAAAACTTCAGTAATTGTTACATAGATAGTTTACCAGTATGGTGTATATGTATACTGAATTTTTCTCAGTATGCATTCATGTAACACTGATCACTTTCTGTCATGAACAGAATCTGCCTGTCACAAGAGTTGCTGACTCCTTGCTTGAGCTGAAATCAAATTCAGTAAGTATAACATTTTGATGTTATTATCATTGACAAGATTATTATCTTATTCACTCTATTTATTCATTTTTTTTTTTTTTTTGGGGGGGGGGGTTCTTTTGTTATGTACTCTTACGATGGTGGTTGACATTCGTCAAAAAACAAAAAGCAGAACACTTAGAAAGGAGATATCAGACATGGTTAACACCAGTATACCAAGTCCCGTAGCCATAATTCATTCGGATATGGCATATAGAGGTATGTCTTTGCAAATATCCTGTGTTTGGTTCTTTCAGTGAAATCATCACAGGCTTTCCATTTCCTTGTTTTAGATTCTTGTAGGTTTTCAACTCCATAAGTATTTTTTTTTTTCAAAGCAAATGTTCTCACATTGACCATGGTAAGGCTGTTTCTATACAAAAAGGACTAGACCATTTAAATGGTGCTTAAAATAGATTGTAATCCAAGGATCCACAAGTTATCATAGTCACTTGTATTTTTGTCAGTACCAGTAAAGAAGTACATGTCAGATGGTCTGGGAAGTTGATTATGCTTTAATATATTGTATGTATCTCTGCAGATGAGTGGAATGTGCCAGTAGGCACTTATGAGGCCACAATTTTGATTTTTCTTGACACAGTGCATTTTCTCGTGCTGTACACACTCCTGTGGCAGAATGATCATATGAAACTTATCGATGATTCAAATCCACACATATAAAGTGATATCCATGGAGAATTATAGTGAGCAAATTTGGAGTGGAGCTGAAAGTTATGTGCCTATACACAAGGATACACCCATGCGAACATTGGAATACAGTAGACATTCTTATTACTTAATAAAATCAATTGTTGATCTTCATCTTGTGTTGGCTCTTCTTGTTTTTAAATTTCAGGAGACAGATGATTACAGATACTTTGATCCAAAACTTTTGAGAGTGACAGACAGGTTAGTGAGTGTAATAGCATTTACTTTGGAAATGTTTATCTCCACCAAGGAAGGAGGTTACGTTTTTGTTGCTGTTGCTTTGCCTGTGTGCAAAGTAACTCTTACAGTTGAGAACGAATTGGAATGATACTTACAGGACAAGTCAATAATGACACAAGGAACAGATGATTATATTTTCATAGTGATCCTGGAATGTTTATGCATTTTTGAAGGATTATATTGTGGCAAATAGGGTCAATGAACTTGGGAATTCAAGCTGCGCGTATTAGAGGTTTGCATATGCATACTAAAGTGCGTGATCTGCTCGATGAGCCACACAGTAGGAAGCTGATGAGGTAAACACTCTTAGTTATTTTCCCCTCTTATTTTAGCTATCATTGGAAAATTTGTGATTTCCAGCATGTGTGTATAGGTGCAAATGAGCTGCTTGGTGGAGGTCTGTGTCTACGCTCTCTGAGTGCTTTTCTTGTTATTTTTGTTTTTCTTTGTGGTTGTGTTGTTTTCAGGAATGTTTATCAAGTCTCAGTGGTTGACTATACTGGTGGCACTTGTATGATATGACCTGATTTGGCATATTTTTAACACACCAGTTTGTGTGTTTGAGTTTGTGTGTGTGTGTGTATGACATTGCAAAGCCTCAGTTGCCAGTTATGTAATATTCTCAACAATGTCAAGACTATTTTTGTTTTCATAGTTTTGTGTCCTTTGTTTTCCAGTTCTTCCATTCCCCGCAACAAATCACCGTATCAAGAAGCCATAGTGTTTGTGGTTGGTGGCGGTAACTACATCGAGTATCAGAACCTCTTAGACTACGTGAAGGTGAGTTTGAGGCAAGGAGATATGTCAGCAATGACAGAGGTAAATAGTGATCTGAAATAGTGAAGATAACAAAGGGCATTTTACAAAGAAAAATGGTGTCTACGTTTTGTTTGCTTTATGTGATAGCACTAGGTGAGGGCTTCAAAACTTCTACACAGAATTTTGACCTTTGACTTCTTTGACCTTTGACCTTGATTTGTGACCTATATTGTACATTGGCTACAAAATGCTACTCCTTCACCATTTCTAACCCGATTTTGATTCTGTTTGCTTTTTGTGATGGCAATAGGTAAGGGCTTCAAAACTTCTTCACAGAATTTTGACCTTTGACCTTGATTTTTGACCTGTATTGTACATTTTGCTACAAAATGCTACTCCTTCGCCATTTCTAACCCGATTTCGATTCCACTTGCTTTATGTGATGGCACTAGGTGAGGGATTCAAAACTTCTACACAGAATTTTGACCTTTGATTTCTTTGACCTTTGACCTTGATTTGTGACCTTATTGTACATTTTGCTACAAAATGCTACTTCCGGCGGGGACATGTATTACGCACCGCGTAAATTCTACTTTTCCTTGTTTCTTATGTTTGTCTTCTTCTACTGTAACAGGTTTTTTAGAAAGCTGAAGCTGCTTTTTTTATGAAGTTATGGTGTGTATGTGATTTCTAGAGTGAAGTGACGCATTGACAAAAGCTGTTGTGGTAAGAGTGATAAGACAAAACTTTACCTGACCTCTACAGCACTTGTATCATCAGTATGTATCATTATCTTGCATCATGTCTGGAGAAAAAGATATTATTATCAAAATTGTAAGGTCAACCTTCAGAATTTGTTTTTCTGACCATCATTATTCAAAGTGAAAAGTCCATTTTCGAGATACCTTCCCCACAATTATTTTATGAAAATTCCATGAAGTTAAGATTATTGTCTGTGTTCCAGTCTTTTATTACTAGACATAAGAAGTAGGAATTAGAATCCCTTATTGCTATGCCCGGTGATAAGTTATGAACAACTTTCAATGTTACTTTCTTCTACCATTTCTGTACAGAGTAAGTCCAGCACAGGAGGAATCAGCAAAAAGATTACCTATGGCTGCAGCGAAGTCCTCAACTCCTCGCAATTCCTCAAACAGGTGAGCTGCAAACTTTTCTAATCCTCATGGTTAAATGCTTCATGACAACTTCTTTCATGATTAGAAGAGATCACATAAGATTATTTTCATTTTTTTTTTCTCTGTGACATATTTCTGAGTCATCAATACTTTAACAGGTCTCCTTTGCAAAATTTTTATTAATCAAATTTGATGGTGATAATATAGAAGAGAACTCATATTGCAGGCATATCATGCTCCATTTTATTTTGGCTGAAACAGATGATTGTGAGGAGATCCTGTCACAATATATATATTTTTTTTTTAGCTTGATTCTATGCAATGTTATATTCACATTGGGATGTGATGGTCGTGAGAAGGTCAAAGTAATAGAAGGCACTTGAGGCATTTGGAGAGATGGACCAGAAATTAGTGGATTGATTTCATTTGTCAGCATTTAGCAATAACTAGTTTCATATGTTATGTGTCTGATGCCAGCGGCCTCCTTAGTACAAATTTGATGAAAAACCTAAATAACTTGAATGGAAAAAAAAATAATAGAATAACCACTGAAATAGCAATTGACTTTGGTTTCTAATGAAATATTTGACACATATCATTCTACATGATGATACTGAGTATTTTTTGTAAATTCGTCTCTTTTTTTCTCTTCTTCTCAGATTACGTTATTAGGAGAAGAACAGCACTGAGAAAGAAGGAGTGTGGTTCACCAGCGTTCCTAGTGGACTCTGATGATCTGTTGATATCATTCAGCGAACTTCAACAGCCGTCTGTTTGAACCTACTTGAACTTATCATGTGGAGACATGCATTCTACAAACTACAGATGATTAGCTGGCAATGTTTAGATGGTTCTATTTCATGACGTGGTGTTGCTAAATCTTTGTAAAACATGCACTTCACCCACATCAAACCTTGAATTAATGCATAGGTAGTACATAATTGCTGTCAACATATTTCACTTGCAGTTCATGTGATTGACAAAGTTCTCACATGTTTCAATGCTGATTCCTAAAGTTTATCATTCATGAAACTAATAATGTTTGTGAGCAGTCTTAAATGACATTAATTGTTGACATGTCTTAGGGAAACAGTATGAAGTTTCCCATGCAGTCAGAGACTCTCTTTAAGAAGATGGGAGACTAATTTACTGCAATGAACATTCAGATAAGTACTGCTCAAGTCCCAAAATTATGCAATGATTATGATATATCATAAAAGATTTTTTTTCTTCTTTTTATTTAGGAAGATGTAATCAAAGTTATATTGCTCTACACTCCTATATCCATGTTGACTTTTGTGGTTTAACATTTAGCAGTTTATTTCTCTCTATTTTAAAGCTGTGTTTCCCCGAAACTATTACACCCCATCCCCATTATACTCAGAAACTGATTTTCACAGAATGGTCCATTGTTGAGAAGATGTTTTTGAAGATTTCCCTTAAAGTACTGCTAAATCAACATACATTTTACATGGGCTGAAAGAGGAACTGCAGCAAAATGGATCATATAAAAGTGATAGAGTACCCTCCTGCCCTCTATTGTGATAGAACTCTGCATTTTTGTTGTGACAATATGTTTGTGCTTATCAAGCTTGATACAATTCAAAATTGTGAAATAACAGGTAATGCAAAGTAATGAAGCCCAGCATTTTTTGTTTCTTTACAGTAATTCAGTAACGTACCTGTAGCATCAAGATCTTGTGCCTTATGTGTTGCACATAGGTATTTTTGTTTTTGCGTGTTTAGACAGTACACACAAATTCCCTAGGTTGCGTGACGTTGCTTTAGCGCAGAAGACATATTCATAAAATGGCACACACACCTGCATCACCTACATGAATAGATTAATTGTTAAGACAACAATAAAATGGAAAAGAAGTTCTTGTGTTGAAGTATTTCTCACACTCAATATCTTGCACATTCCAGTTTTCAATTGACCTTCCTCCATCCTTCTTCCAACCTCCTTTACATCTTCTCATCAAAAACATGGAAAAGAAGAGTTTGTACACTTGCCAAGAAAGAGATCAATATGATGTGTATACTGTATATAGACACTGTGGTATGATAAAGGATATTGTTATATTTGGTCTGTTAAAGGAAGTGTGATGTTTTTTGACAGTGGAAAATGCAGATCGTACTATCAGTTTTAGCAATTAATAATGTCACTTATAGTGCTGATTGGTTCAAGCAAAAACAAAAACTCATTCATGATGTGAAAATTTGTCATTGGAGAATGAAATAATCTACTAACCTGTGGACAATTTGTTTGAAAGCTATCACTTTTATCCAACTGAATAAGATCCGCCATTATTATCCTTGTTTAACTGTTAAAAAGTGAAATAATAACTCAAGCAAAATAGAGAGTTAGTAATTTGCTGCTTTGAAGAATGTGTGATGCATGTGATTACATTTTCAGTGTTAAATGTAATTCTAGACATTTGCACATCAAGTGACCAACCTCAAGTCAGTGTATTTCAGTGCAATGCAAAAGGTAGGGCCTAATATTGTAAACATGCAGTGGCTGAATGCAGCAGAACAAAACTGTAAATCTGAATACATCTTCGCGTTACATAGGGAGTGACCCAAGGATGTTTACAAACACATGAATTGTCACACCTGGATTAGGGAACTGGAAAACATGATGGTATTGGAAAAATTTTGAAGTGATGAGATTTTTGTAACATTATATGTCAAAAACAAAAGGAGAATTGCTGCTAGAGTTGTACATCAGCCCCTTGATTAAGATGGCTACATGGAGGGGCATAATTTTATGTGGCTCCCCTGTAGATGGCTTACAGACATGCATAGTCATGGCTGTGTAGCATTTCGTGTCAGATGTTACTTTGATGTGTCTGTTTCTGTTTCAGATTTCATTCAAATTTTGTTTTCTCTTTGCCCTTCAAAATTTGTCATGGTAAGTCTATGTATTCATTTTACCCCTGCACTCAGTTACTGCACAGTACCTCCCGTAGCTTACCTTGTACAACACATAGATCTGAAACAGATATCAGTGTTTTGGATGTAGCTAGCAATCATTAAAGACAGTATTCCAGTACAGTGGACTCCAGTTTACTAAACGAAGTCCTCGGGACAGGCAATTTTCTTTTATTATATCAAAATTTCATTATAAGCGAATGAATAAACAATAAAAATAAATAGAGTTGATAATGTTGTGGCCCTAAGTTTTACTTCGTTTTAACTGAAATTTTGTTATAGCCGTGTTGGTTATAACGGTAGTGCACTGTATTTCGGAGTTCCACAACTTCGGCTTTTCAACACTGTGTGGCAAACAAGCTTGGAGTGCAAAATGTTTCCTTGACAACCAAGGCACTGCAAGGTAGTTTGCCAGGCTCTGTTCAGTTTCAGATGGCTTTTCATCTTGTAGTTGCAATTTATAATAGTTGAGAAAACTGTTTTGCTAGTATAATTTGCATGCTAAGGAGAATGCCTGCTGTAAGTTTGGCAGTGCGACTAGTCCCTTTCATTCAACTGAAAACGGAAGAGTGTCAGACTAGTCTTTTTGAGAGAAAAATGTGCATTTAATTTCTGTACATACACATATGTTGTCTATTTACTGTAATCAGGTACATTCATTATTTCAAGAAAAGTGACTGCTCTAAATGTTTTTCTCACTATTTGATTCTGTCCTTATTGTAGACAAAGATTTCAGTGTAGTATATTTTCCAGAGACTTGTCAAACGGTTGAGAATCATGCCTGTTCTTCCTTCATGGATAGACAAAACATTTTGCCAGAGAGATATGTATTTGTTTTCAAGATGGTGAATCCTTTTTTTTTACTCAGCAGGGGCATTTTTATGAGATCTTTGAATAAACTCGCTTTGGCAACAATCAAGAATTTCATGAACCCTCCACTTTTCATCCAATTTGAAAGTAGCAATGACCCATGACTGCTGAGTGAGAGAAATTGTAAAGATATGTAGGAATGATCTGACACAAAATGTAGCAGATGTTTTCTGCCACCCTTGAGTCTGGATAATGACTGGACTTTAAAGAACTACCGTAACTGATGGGTAGTGGGGACGGGATGGTCATCTATAGACTGAGTTCGAAAAGTCATTAAATAATGTGATGTGCATAATGTACATGTATGTAATATGACTGATATTGCATTAAAGCGTGCAAATAGTCTAAAGGCTGTTGTGGTCATTTTTGTCTATGCCCTACCATTACCTTGGTAGCCATAACCTGGCAAATCAGCCATATTTACAATATGTATTTGAACTGAAAGTACTCTCACCTTTCTACGCAATAAATATTGTATACAAAGTCATTGTGCCCCCTCAGCTGCAGTAAAAGATAAAGTTCATACATGGAAAACATGGTAATTCAAGATGCAGAACATTATAACACAATTCAAATGTAGTTGTGGAGCTCACATGGACCGTGAAAAAAAGAGTGACAGATATTTTATCTGACAAATTTGCTCTCGGCCAATGAGATGCAAGGGTTTCAGTAGCTCATAACAGTTTGTCAGAAGAAAAAAAAATCTGATAAAACTCTTTATGAAATGACCTCCTGGTGTTCTCCACATTATCACACAAGGGTTAGATTAAAAGACTGAAATTGTACGCAGATACAATGCCGTCCTCTTTGGCAAATGAAAAACTAACATGATATAATGTCAAAACATCAAAATATGATTACTGGTATACAACATGTGTCAGCAGACATTGTAGTTTACTTGATGTATAGACTGGGGTTAATGTTTTGTCCTGAGCATGCACCCGGGGAATTAGCTAAGCAATTGGGATGGTCACAAATCTGAAAGGTCTTATAGTTGAGAGTCTATAAAAGTGCCAGTATTATATATGTATATACACATGTATATGTTTATGATGTATTTAGAAAATGAAATATGCATGCATATATATGCATATATATACTACACTTGTTCTGTACATGGTCAGGATCCCTTCTTGCACTCTATATGTATATATATATATATATATATATTTATTTATTTATTTATTTATTTATTTATTTATATGTACTGTGTGTATATATATATATATATATGTATATTCATGTTCATATATGTATGTGTATATTAATTTTTAAACAATGTATATATAAGGTGATATACATAGGTCTATGTATACATCTCGTAACTACAGACACAAGATGACAGGGAATAGCCCATAACACAGAATCAATTTTATAAGTCAAGCATAGGCTATGTGCTATATGTCACTTTTTATGTCTGTTTGTCTCCTCTTCTCTCCCTTATATGTCTATTTTCCCTTATTTCTATATTTCCCTCCTTTGATGTGCGTGGAGACATTCATTTTTTGTAATATGTGCTACTGGCAGTGTATAGGAATGTTTATTGTTATTATTATTATCATTATTATTATTATTATCATTATTATTATTATTATTATTATTATTATTATTATTATTATTATCATTATTGTTATTCTTCTTCTTCTTCTTCTTCTTCTTCTTCTTCTTCTTCTTCTTATTATTATTATTATTATTATCACCATCATCATCATTATTATTGTTATGATTATGATTATCATTATTGTTATTATCATCATCATTGTCATTACTTTCCTAAAACACTATCAGTAAAAAGAGTTGAGAAGAGGTAAATACATGTAAATAAATGACTTATACCGTACTGGGGAAGTAGGGCCTACTTATTAAAAAAGAAATCAGTAATGTTGAAATCGATGGATTATATGAGGAAAAGAAAAAAGAACATACAGAAGTTGAGAGAAAAAATTAAAAGAGAAAACGTTTGAAAACAGAAATGATAACGTAAATGAAGAAAATTGAAGAATCTGTATCGCTATCCCTGGGTCCACTGGAGACGGAAAAAGAGGGATCGACTTTTCTCGAAGTACGTGTATAAAGTAAGGACACCAATAGCTAGTCTAAATACAGTTGTTTTTACAAATGTAATATCCGCGCGCAGACCATAAAATTGACACATGCAAACAGATTAAGCCATTTTACATTACTCTTTAGCTGATTATAAATTCTATTGAGGCTAATTGATAACTATGCACCATCTGATACCTTCTAAAGGCTTAAATAACTCATTTGATAAAGCAATAAATCAACTGAATATATACTTAGTATTTCACGTTGCACCTACCCAGTACCTGGACACTAAGCCTAGGCTGAATCCTGCGTACATGTGTGTATCTACCTGATGTAAAGTTTACCGTGCAAAAAAATTGACAAGGGTGTAAATATCGTCTAATATCTACCACATCGTGCCGTAATATAGTATTTTACAATCATTTCATCACACCTTAGGAAGTAAAATGCCGGAGCAGAAAGTATCAAGGGGAGGACCCCGTCAAGGAGCATATGTCGATCGCGAAAAGCCTTCCGAAATTCGTCGGAGCAACATCACTGCAGCCAAAGGTAGGCTTGCAAACTCGCCAGCCGGGGTGTTTTGGGCCTTGACGACTGCTCAATACCACTCTGTTGTACGTGCTTTTGGACAAGGGATCGATAAATCCTGTCGGCGGTGGCCAATGCAGTGCCGAAAAAGTGTGACAGCAATTTAGATATGAGCAAGATATGCGTGTATGTGAACATGTCTAGGTCTTCAATTGGACTTTCTGGTACTAATTATTGAAAGCAGAATGTTCTGAGAATGATTGGATTCCATTCAATTTAGGCCTAAATTTAATTTTACCTTTTCGTTATTTCAAGTCGGATTGAAATGGAGACGTCAGACAACTCATAAGTATGAGTGGGACAGGGCGCAATACCCTGGGGCCTGGAACATTCGAACATGAATACAAATCAAGAGAAATTAGGGGGATACAGGTGAATTACCTGAAAAAACGAGGAAAAAAAATTGAAGAAAATCCTCATTAGTGCACATAATGGTAATTAGAGGTCTAGAGTAACTGCGTCAGTAAGCGGCCGTGCAGCCGTTCGCGGCAGGTATGGTTGAGGGGTCTAGATATCGCGCACGAAAATTTGTGATGCTCTTATAATAAAAATTATTCCATAATCGTACCTGAATTTCACAATAAATATCACGAAAATGCAGAAAAATCACCTCCCAGAATCTCCTGATGATACGATGACGGAGTAGTGCGCTGTCGCCGTTTGTATGTCGGACTTAATTTCATGCGTTCAATTTCTCAGGGTATGTAAAAGTCGCGCAGCTGCCCTATGTAGTTTCATGCGTGAAAGTGTCTGCCCCTCTCTGTGGCTGAACGTGCTTCGGCTTTCGTAGAATATTATAAACGATCGATCGAACAAAATACGAATTCTATCGGCTACGATCTTACGAACGAGACAAGCGAGACGACACGTCTAGGCTACAACATCCTTAAAAAAGATTTTAAGCTAAGGTAGGTAAATTATAAGGTAAAAAATTGAAAATTTAGTGAAAAATTTGTTCCCCAAAATTGGAAATTTAGTGAAAAATTTGTTTGAAATCTAAATTTCTTACCTGCTTCCTTCTCATTTTTAGCGGTTGTCAGGTATGTTTATTCCATGGGCGTATCGGCAAATTTTGCGCTTAGTCTTACGCGTATTAATGCTTGCTATACGCAGTTACGCTATGCGCGATCATTAAGTCCCTGCGCGAGACCTAGTACCCTTACTATACAACATACACGGTAATATACAGCTAAACACAGCATTGCACTGTTACATGCACACTAACTGTTACACATATACTAACACACTAGCAATCAACAAAAACCAACCGATAAAGTGGGCACGATCTCTGACGAAAATGAAATTTTCTCACCTAAATGACAACATATCGCATCCAAAATGAAATTTTCGGTACTTCTTAACATAACAATTAAGAAACAATGGTCCAAGAAACTGGATTTTCTTTCGTTTTTTCGATGTTCATGGATTTTGAAAACATATCCTCACGTAAAATAGAATTTTCGCGAGCCGATGTGGGCCGCCATTTTTTTCAGAAAGTGGATGTTACCATCGAAAAAAATGAGAAAAACACGAGAAAGACATCACCAACACCGCCAGAAGTGCGATCTTGTTTGCGGCCAATGCATGTGCGCACGCTATTTTCACATGCTTTCGCAATGGGAATTGGCGCTTACGCAATGTTCGCGAGACATGTGAAGGCGTTCAGCTAAAGATCGCGGAGCACGCGCGTATTGCATAGGGATTGTACATCGTGCCGCAAGCAGAAATACTACGTCGCATATCGCCCTTATCGGCGAAAATTGTGCCGGGTTTTGCCATGGTAAATCATGAAAACTGCGTTGGTCAATGGTAAATTTCTTTCATGAAAACAATTGCGTTAATGAATAATCTTGTCTATGATTATATGAAGTGGTTGAAAATAATTTGCCTGATTTGTTTACAAGTTGGAAAAACTCTTAACAATGCTTAAACTGCCGCAAACGGGATATTTTACTCTAGTAATTATTGTAGTGTTAAAGCCAAAGGGTGTGTACAGTTCTGGTTGAGCAATTTGTTGAGGTGAGGATTTGGCTATAAACGTTTTGCGAGATGGATCTATTCAGAAACCACTTTGAGATGTCAAAGAGCATGCAATTCTAAGGGGTATCAAAAGTTTATTTGATGAAAATCGGTTTTGAAATGGACAAGATATCCAAAAACAAGGTGAAACAAAGAGATCTTAATAAAGTTGTGGCCTGTCGACTTTTTAGTTTTATCATTATCACTTTTTTGGATATCTCAGCCATTTGAAAACCAATTTTCATCAAATAAACATTGAATCCTTATTAAAATTACATGCTCTTTCGTATATCATATAAGGTTTCTCATTATCTCACTTAGGAATGTTCAAAACATGAATCCCCACCTAAACCTGTACTGTACAGTCCCTTTAACATGGTATTTTTATTTGCCATTCTCTTGATTTATGAGCTTTTCAATAGAAAAACGGGTGGTCTATTGAAATGATGAGCTTGCGCTGGTACACAGTAAAAAAAAATGTTGCATTTGTTGCTGAGCATTACGCGCATATGGTTAACCCCGGCACAGGGCGCTGTAACAAGTAACAGCGCCCCGACGACTTGTATGCAATCATGCGCCATCATCATCTTTTAGACCATCTCCGCGAGATGCTAATCGCCATATTAAACATATCGGTTTGTAACATAAATAAAATGATCTGCGCATGCACGAATGAATATTCATTTCAGTTCTCAGCTAGCCATCCTGTTTTTTTTTTCCACACGCATACATTGCGTATTACATGTATAATATGTGCTACGTTTTATCCATACCCGATCGACAGCAAGGCTGTTGCGCATGCGCTGTGTAAGTTAGTTGTACTACGATACAAAGTGTGGAGGGACTAAAACCTCGGATAAACTCTTTCACTGGGCTATTAAAACGGATCATATTGTAAATCGATTTCCGCGGCTCTGATTGGAAGTATCTTATCTAACAGTATGGCTACGAATTTCAGTGTAAAACCCTGTATTTTGGTCTCAGGTCACCAAAATGCTAAGCCATATCGAGCGGTTCTATCATAGGATAGTATAGGGCTGCCATGCGAACCCGACTCGGTACGGGTTGGGGTCACTGGTGCGGTTAGCGTATGGTATGAGTCGATAATTTGAACCTGGGGGATATGAATCTGGTATTTTCTGCCTCGAGTGAGGTGAAATTATGGTGAAACTGAGGGATATTTTTTACAAGGTATTTAAAAGTGGTTGATGAGTAGTACAGTAGTAGGTCCAACTAGATCTAGTTTAGATCTATAGGTACCTCTGATCGATCTACACTGTAACAGTTACACCACCATCATGAAAATAACCAATGTTTCATACATTAAAGTCTAAACAACTTTGCTTTGTTAAAATGGTTCCACTTCATTCTCATCATCTTATTTATTTTCCTCTCACTTTTCTGACCTTGTCACATGTTTAATTGCAAGTTTTCTTGAGGAAGAGCTTACTTCCTACCCCAGCCCAGGTTTACAGCCCTTGGTGGTTTAGCCTGTTCTGCTTTCAAGATAGATAGATGGCCAGAAGTGCTAGCTAGCCAGCCATGCCAGTGATGCGGCAGTGGCTAGAGCTGGAAAGGATACACAGCAGAACTCCCTTTCAGTGCTTGTTAATCCTTGTAGTTGTATGTACCAAATGCATGATACTTGCGTTTTGTCATTGTTTTACTGTATTGTAAATCAATTGATTTCTGTAGGAATTGATCACATCAAATTTTGTTGATACTTTTCTCACGCAATCCCTTTCTTCTCATTTGCAGCTGTTGCAGATGCTGTCAGAACCAGCTTAGGGCCACGTGGCATGGATAAAATGGTGAGTACTAATCTTCACTGGTAGAACTTGTAGAAATTTTATGATGTTTTTACTGCCTTTGCAGTGGTATTGTTTGTTTTTTACCAAACTTATTTTGCTTGCTTCATTTTGTTTTTTTTTCTTTTGCTTTGTTTATACCTTATTTCATTGATTTTTTTGTCTCTGTTGGGAAATGGATGTCAAGTGTTGTCAAAATATGATTGCTTCAAATATTTCTATCTAAAGCAAAATCCATACAGGGATACTGAATGGAATGAAATGCACTTGTAAACGTAGCTGCTGAGCTATTGATTAAGCCTTGTCTTCTCATATTCTTGGTTTCAGATCCAGGATGCCAAGGGAGATGTTACCATCACCAACGATGGTGCCACAATCCTCAAGCAAATGCAGGTGTTGCATCCAGCAGCTAAAATGGTATGATGTTATGCATTGTGATAGAACCTCTTGTTGAATATATGGTTAGCTGGCAAGTGGGATGATAAACAGGTAAAATGACATGAAAATGTGTTTATACATGTAGTTTTGGAAATGCTGAAACATGCTTGTTGGACTTACTGATAAAATTTCAGGACTTTTATGGTAATTTGTGCATTGTGATGACTGAAATTTTAAGCACTGCAATGAATGAACTTTGTGGCACATCATGGTAACTGCCAATGTACAACTGTAGCTCAAGTTGTAATAAATTAGCCTCAATCGAATTGAAATATGACAAAAGGAATCGCTGATAAGACCTGGTATAATGAAGAGAATGAGAAGGGCGTTAAGTGGTCGTGAACACTATGGGTTTAGTGGCAACTTAACGCCCTTATCATTCTCAACCGATGAATAGATGTCAACAGTAAGAAATATTTAAAGGTAAGCATGCGCCTAATGAGTTGTTTTGAACTTAATGCTGAATGCAATCAGCTCAATGCTGTTTCATGTTGATGATGTATGTTGACCATAATTACTAGGATTTGGGTATGATCTAAATATTCAATTTATGGAGACTTGGTATAGAACTACAAAGAGTTGACAGTAGTGGTAACATTGATAGATATTTTGACTGAATTGGAAGACGTGTTGAGCAACCACAAAGTTAATTGCATATCTTCGCGGCAGGACTGCTGGCAAGTAAAAGGCTGAATTACGTTCACAAAACAGTACATGCTGTACATGGTCTAGTGAAAAAGTATTGATTGTAAAAGTCTACATACATGTGTACCACAATGTGCAGGCATTTTAATGGACTTTGTTATTGCTTGTACTTTTTAGTATGTTATTTTGTTGGTTTTGAGGTAATCTTGAACATGTTGGGATGTGAGGTATGTCCCTAAATGACAACCTATGAGATATTCTGAAATGCTTACACCTTCAGAACTTATTTCCTTGCAGTTGGTTGAGCTGTCCAAGGCTCAAGATGTTGAAGCTGGAGATGGGACTACTTCTGTTGTGGTCATCGCTGGAAGTTTGCTGGAGGCTGCAGCAAGACTTTTGGACAGGGGTGAGAATATCGGAATGGTGGATACATTGCTTCCATGATGGTGCCAATTGCTTGTGTCTTGACTGCAATATGATGTAACACAGTTTAGCATGCTTAATGTGTGATGTGTGCAATTTTTTCCATATTTTAACCATATCTGGTATTTGATTTTTTTTTTTTTTTTTTTTTTTTTAAATCTACATTAATGCTTGAAGCTCCAAAGTAGGTGGATGAGCACTTACACCCATTGTGATATCTGGAAATCTGATCACTTTAGATAATCTCAGAAATAGAAGGGGGAAATAATTTCTAGGAATAGGGGAATACTGGTCATGGTTGGAATATGCAGAAAAATACAGTTTGATATATAGTGATAAGACTTTGTACAGTGTATATCTTAAATAAATTGGGTTATTGCTACTTCAGAAAGGAGCCCATTGGTGCTGTCTGTATAAAGATATGTTCAGAGTTTGATGTAAAGTCAACTGCAATTAGTGAGTGCTGCAAGAGCCCAAGTATTGACTAGCAATCAAAGGCCAGGGTACTGCTTTGATGCAGGAGGGATTATTCCATTATCATTAGTTTGCCTTATTCATAGCTCTAGGAATGTGCTACGGAAGGAAGCATAAAGATGCCCTGGTATGAGACAAGCTTTGTTGTTTCCTACATGAATGCATCAAATTATTCTCCTCTCTGTTCTCTACTCTATTCTCATTATTTCTGGTTTTAGCCCAAATTTATTGTTAACGGGAAAAAATGGATAGCATTCTCTTGAATTATTATATTTTTTATTTATTTTTTTAAAATTTTTTGTATGATGTGTTTATGTGAGAATGAGTGTGAATACAATTCACATTTACAATAGATGCAAGTGACTATGTTAAGCGGCTCAGTGACTCTCAAGTGATTAACGTCATTCATTGTGATGTAATTTGACAGGCATCCATCCAACCATCATATCGGAGTCCTTCCAGGCAGCTGCCAATAAGGCTTGTGAGATTCTGGCCACCATGGCTGTACCAGTCAATCTTGGTGAGAGGGAGGCTCTTTTGCAGAGTGCAACCACCTCCCTCAATTCAAAGGTGGGTGTTGCCCCGTCCCCGATGGGGTCAGTCGTTAACCCCCAACTCTTTGTTGGCCATGCACTGAAACTGCAGTCCACCAGATTATCTTTGTGGACACCAAATTTGACTGGTGCTCTGGATTACAGTCAGTATGTAAAGGCTGTTGCCCTCTCACACTGGTTTTTACTTCATGAAAATGCCTTGCACACAATTTTGAGTTCATTTGCATATGTGGCATATCCTGAAATTTGCCAGTGCTTGTGTGTGTGTGTGTGTGTGTGTTTGTGTGTGTGTTTGTGTATGTGTACATTTGTATTGAAATGTAATGTGTGTATTTTTTGCGTAAAATCAAAGATAGAAATTGATTAATGTGCCGTAAGTCAAACATGGAGAGCAGTGAGTTAGAGGCCCTTCTATGTGTCACCAAAGTTATACCTTCTTAAACATGTATTACATTTTGGCAATAACACAATGCAAGACATATCTTGTTTGTTTTGGAATTGAACAGGTTTTATTAAAAATCATGTCTGGCAGCCAAAGGCTGAATTGCACATGTTTTACAATCATTAATCATAAAAACAGGTTATTTCAGTGCTCTGTACAAAGAATGATATAAAGACATGATGTATACATATATATATATATTTAAAAATAAATAAATAAAAATAAATAAAAATAATTACGGTGGTCACATTTGGCAAATCACAAGAAGTGATTAACCCATAAGGGTACCAGCCCAATCAATTCTAAATTTCTAAAATTGCTTGAACTATTCCTCTAACTGAAAACTGATGAAAGATGATTTAGAGATTAATGGGTTGAAGACCTTTTCTTCTTCTAGGTTGTGTCACAGTACTCCAGTCTTCTGGCTCCCATTGCCGTGGATGCAGTTCTTCAAGTGATTGACCCGGCCACTGCCAGCAATGTGGACCTCCAGGACATCAAGGTCATTCAGAAATTAGGGTAGGTTGAGTCCTGCTGTGAATAGGTTGAATGCTCAGTGGGTTTTATTAACCAGTGATCTTTGAAAGTCAGTCATAAATCTCCTAAAGATGGCATATGATGAATCAACAAAGCAAGCACTGTCAGTATACAAGAAATCCTATGCCTGCCTGAAAGAAATTTCTAAACCCTGAAAGGTCTGTCATCACAAGATCTATCAAATTTTCATTTGCAAAGACTATAGGAATGATAGATTCTTGTGTATTAAAAGAAAAAAGTAAAAAAAAAAAAAAAAATGATGCCATTTTAATGATATATATAGAGATATTTGGTTAAAGGCTAATTCATTCAGACTGCTAAAGCACTGGATTTTCTCGTCAGGTGATATTAGAAATGAAAATGCACCCATTATCCCAATCTCCCCATTGCTTTGTAATCTGGAGGTGTCATTGCACTGAAAGTGTTTAAGGGATACTTGTGAAAAATCAACTCAAGACCCGAATATAATTATTCTGCTGTACATGATATATCGATGATGATTATTTGTCTTTCTGTACAGTGGTACTATTGAAGACACAGAGCTGGTAAATGGACTTGTGTTCAGTCAGCGAGCAGCAGGGACAGCTGGGCCCAGCAAGGTGGAGAAGGCTCGCATAGGTCTCATCCAGTTCTGTCTGTCTGCTCCAAAGACTGATGTAAGTTAACCTTCTGTGGCCCAACCATGGACACTGCACTATTCCATGATATGTGATCTAGACCTGAAAATCAACTAGTTAAAATATCAAACTTGAATGCAATAATTAATGATGTTCATGTTTGCTTTCTGAAGGCACATGTAATTTCCTATTCTTCAAATATATGACTATTGTTTGATTTACTGATACACATTTACTAAATATGCTGCTTGCATGTTGTGATCAGCATACGGATAGGTAAGGTGTGAAATACAGGGGCAGCAAGGTTAGTTTGACACTTGCACACATATGATAGTGTTTTTCACTGTACACTTTTATCATGAATATTTGTGATTTTAATATCTGAGAGGTCAAATCTTTTATTTATAGACCATAGCAATGAACATAGTGCAGAAGAAAGACCTATTTCTCGAGATTGTGTTGTGTTTTTTACAACCTAAAATTTACTGCTTCAAGATTTGCATACAGGCAGTGCTCCAAAAGATTTATCAGGATAGCCAGAAATCTTATTTTCTCTCCAAAAAGGAGGAAATTGGTTTTATGTTTAGTTCGTTTAGGATGTTACATGCCTAAGTCGGGCATTTTCTTGTGTGCTGTAGGTTTGCTGAATGTTGTCTTTAACCACTGATTATCAACCAGACAAAAATGTGTGTTACATCACATGCCCTTGAAATGAGTATCAATGGTTTAGCAAGTTCATAGAAATGTTCAAAGACTTGAGAATATGGTGTGCCACCCCCCCCCCCCCCCCCCCCCTTCACAGATGGACAATCAGGTGGTGGTATCAGACTACACCCAGATGGACAGAGTTCTCCGGGAGGAGAGGGCATACATTCTTAACCTTGTCAAGCAGATTAAGAAGGCAGGCTGCAATGTGCTTCTCATTCAGAAGTCAATCCTCAGGTAAAGACATGACAAGTTTTTGAAGTCTGCACTTCTGCTTAGAGTAAGGTATATGAAAGCTAGCTACAGTGTGTTTCTCATGCAGAAGTCAACCCTAAGATTAGACACTGAAGCTCTTTGGTGTTCACAGTCCTGCTTAGAGTAATGATTTGTGACCCACTACAACAAAATGATCCTAAAGTCGGGCGAGGTCGATTATTTGAAAATTGCATGATATAATCCCCTAATCTTTCTGCTTTAAATTGATATATAACACATTTTATAAAAATAATCGGCTGCGGAGATATCGACGTTTAAAAGAGAGCATGTCGAGACGTCTGGAAAATCACTGTTTCGAGAAAAGCGCCCTAAAAGTCTTCCTTTTGACGCAATCGCAATCAAGGGACACGCAAGTCAGTTTTCACCTCTGGACAATAGAAGGTAAGCCCTAGCAACCCCCGAAGAGTTCATTCAAGCACATCAGCGTCGGCGGTCTCCTCACCAACCAATCAGTGACCAGAATGTGTGAAGCGGCTGATCATAGCGCACCCCGCCCACGCGCACCAGTCGACTGGGCAGTGTGCGAGCTTCACGCTTCGGTTAGCAGCAAGCAGCAAACTGACCAATGAGATCACTTTGGTCGTTGTTAGGGGTGGAACCTATCAGTGGCGCTCAATCCAAATTTTCGAACCAGTTTCTGCTTTGTTGAAACGCCAAAAAACATGGCTCAGAAAAACGCTATTTTTTTAATCTTTCCTTTGATCATTTTGCTTCAAAATTTCGACAGATGATAGAAGACATGTTAGACTCCAATAATATATCAAATCAGAAAATCGTAAGTTTTGACCAATTTTAATGCTCTGACTTCAAACTCGATTTTCACGGCTTCGACCGTGCGCGACTTTAGGACCTTTTTGTTGTAGCAGGTCACATTTAGAGGTTCTAAGGAGTGGGATGGCAGTGTGCCTCTCTTGCAGACTTTCTTTTCACCACTTGGAGATTAAAACTTCATGATGTTCAAGGTTCCGTGTAGAGTAGCAATTTCAAGCAAGTTGTAATCAACTCTTGTCAGATACATCCTTATGCAGAATTGAGCCCATAAAGTTGAAAAATTAGTGTGCTTGTGTTGGAAAAAACTTTTCTTGAAAGCTTGAGAAGTGCTAATGAAAGTCATAAGTATTTAGCAACTAACTCAAAACATGATAACGTCTACCCCGAGAAGGATTTGAATGTTATAGTGATCATGTTTATTTATCACGCGTTGGTAGTATATTGCTCCAGTAATACCATTTAGTCATTTATGCTCTCACATGGAGTGCAAGAGGTAGTGAACGTCAGTTTGTCTTCCACACATCAGGCCATTTGTTGTCCCCGCCGAACGAGTTCGAGCAGGGGACTATGAAACGGGCTCCGTACGTGTGTGTGTCCGTGTGTCCGTCCGTCCGTCCGTCCGTCCGTCCGTGTGTCCGTCCGTGTGTCCGTGTGTGCGTCCGTGTGTGATCAAAATCTTCAATTTGCTACTTCTCTGTCATTTATGAGCCAATTTTGATTCTGTTTGCTTTATATGATAGCACAACATGGGAGCTTTGAAACTTCTACACAGAATTTCAGTCGTGACCTTTGACCTTGACCTTTGACCTATATTGTACATTTTGCTACAAAATGCTACTCCTTCGCCATTTCTAACCCGATTTCGATTCCGTTTGCTTTATGTGATGGCACTAGGTGAGGGCTTCAAAACTTCTACACAGAATTTTGACCTTTGACTTCTTTGACCTTTGACCTTGATTTTTTGACCTATATTGTACATTTTGCTACAAAATGCTACTCCTTCGCCATTTTTAACCCGATTTCGATTCCGTTTGCTTTATGTGATGGCACTAGGTGAGGGCTTCAAAACTTCTACACAGAATTTTGACCTTTGACTTCTTTGACCTTTGACCTTGATTTTTGACCTATATTGTACATTTTGCTACGAAATGCTACTCCTTCGCCATTTTTAACCCGATTTCAATTCCGTTTGCTTTATATGATGGCACTAGTTGAGGGCTTCAAAACTTCTACACAGAATTTTGACCTTTGACTTCTATGACCTTTGACCTTGATTTTTTACCTATATTGCACATTTTGTTACAAAATGCTACTTCCGGCGGGGACATATGTTACGCACCGCGTAATTTCTACTTTTCCTTGTTTGTTCTTTCATATTGTTGCCACTGATGGAGCGTTTGACAAAACTACCCGATGAACATTGACGAGCCTTGCACAAGCAAGACCTGGTACTAATGGAGACTAGACTGAACTTACTGATTTGAGAGACTGTGTTTCTTTTGAAGGAAACATGGCCCCAAAAATGATTCATACCATGTCTCTTTTTAAGTAGGTATGTGATGAACATCAGCTTATGTGCCTTTTCATTATTCCACAGAGATGCAATCAGCGACCTGGCCCTACATTTTCTACACAAGATGAAGATCATGGTGGTGAAGGACATAGAAAGAGAGGACATTGAGTTTGTCTGCAAGGTGAGATTAGGTTGACCGTTACCTCAGTAATTGGTTTTTAGCTCACCTGAGCCAAAGGCTCAAGTGAGCTATTGCGATCGCCCTTCATCCGGCGTCCGGCGTGCGTCGTCCGTCGTGCGTAAACTTTTTACATTTTCATCTTCTTCTTGAAAACCCCAAGACCAATTTCCATCAAACTTGGCAGGTAGCATCCCTAGGGGGTTAGGAACTCAATTTGTTAAAATGGGCACCATGCCCCACCCAGGGGGCCCCCGGGGGGGCCCCAAACCCCCCAAAATTAAGGAATCTGTAAAAATCTTCTTCTCTAGAACCAGAAGTGATAGAGCTAAGTTAATACTATGAGTTAGTACATTGATGACTGTAGTTTCAAGTTTGTTCATAGCAGATCCAGGGGTGCCCCTCTTGGGGATGGGGGGGGGGGGGGAAGGTCCGAATGGGGGCCTGAATTGTACATTTTCATCTTCTTCCTGAAAACCTCATGATGGATTTTTGTCAAACTTGGCAGGTAGCTTCCCTAGGGGGTCAGGATCTCAATTTATCAAAATGGGCACCATGCCCCACCCAGGGGGCCCCCCAAATTAAGGAATCTTTAAAAAAATTTGGGCCCTTTTTTTTTTATTGTACATTTTCATCTTCTACTTGAGAATGCCTGGTCAAATTTTAGTAGAGCTGTGAATAATTTAGATTAGTGACTGCGTGAAAGGTGAACTTGCGATATTCAGGTGAGCGCTAGACCCGCGGGTCTCTTGTCTTTCAAACATGCCTACATTGCATAAATTAAAGATACATTAAAGATGAACTTGGCCCTTTTTTAGCTCACCTGAGCCAAAGGCTCAAGTGAGCTATTGCGATAGCCCTTCGTCCGGCGTCCGGCGTGCGTCGTGCGTAAACTTTTTACATTTTTATCTTCTTCTTGAAAACCCCAAGACCGATTTTCATCAAACTTGGCAGGTAGCATCCCTAGGGGGTTAGGAACTCAATTTGTTGAAATGGGCACCATGCCCCACCCAGGGGGCCCCCAGGGGGGCCCAAACCCCCCAAAATTAAGGAATCTGTAAAAATCTTCTTCTCTAGAACCAGAAGTGATAGAGCTAAGTTAATACTATGAGTCAGTACATTGATGACTGTAGTTTCAAGTTTGTTCATGGCAGAATCAGGGGTGCCCCCCTTGGGACCCAGGGGAGGGGGGTGGGGAGGGGTCCTAATGGGGCCTAAATTATACATTTTCATCTTCTTCTTGAGAACCCCATGACCAATTTTCACCAAACTTGGCAGGTAGCATCCCTAGGGGGTTAGGATCTCAATTTGTTAAAATGGGCACCATGCCCCACCCAGGGGCCCCGGGGGGGGGGGGGGGGGGGGGGGGGGCAAACCCCCCAAAATGAAGGAATCTTTAAAAATCTTCTCTAGAATCAGAAGTTATAGAGCTAAGATAATACTATGAGTGAGTACATTAATGACTGTAGTTTCAAGTTTGTTCATAGCAAATCCAGGGGTGCCCCTCTTGGGGGCAGGGGGGGGGGGGGGGTTGGGAAGGTCCAAATGGGGGCCTGAATTGTAAATTTTCATCTTCTTCTTGAAAACCTCATGATGGATTTTCGTCAAACTTGGCAGGTAGCATCCCTAGGGGGTCAGGATTTCAATTTATCAAAATGGGCACCATGCCCCACCCAGCAGGGCCCCCAATCCCCCCAAATTAAGGAATCTTTAAAAATTTCGGCCCGTATTGTACATTTTCATCTTCTACTTGAGAATGCCTGGTCAAATTTTAGTAGAGCTGTGAATAATTTAGATTAGTGACTGCGTGAAAGGTGAATTGCGATACTCAGGTGAGCGCTAGACGGATCTCTTGTTAAGTTGGCTGTCATTAGTAGAGTAAAATCGAGCAAACAGCAGTGTAGGTTCCACTGATGTCTTTCAACATGTAAGAAAGTAATGGTTTGAAGTTCATTACATCATAATTATCATTTCAGCGGAAGGCATATGCGAATTAGAAGATGTGATGCTGTCCTTGCCTCTCGCAAGATTCTTGCTGACTTGCACACAAGTCTTCTCTCAAATTTCTATGTAAAATTGAATTCAAATAAATAGATATGTGCAGCAGAGTAAATATACTCTTGTAACTGGAAATTAAAAAAAAAATATGCAAACCAATGTGAGAGCTGTCAGTGTGAGAGGTTTGCTTTAAGTTATTTGCTTAAGACTACCTCTTTCCCCCAACAGCCACAGAATGGACTCGGCAATATTGCTGACATTTCACAACTCTGCAGGGAGTATTCAAAGGAAGTTTGCTGGTGCATGAATGGTTGAAACACAAATATGATTTGTAGTAGAGAAATATATGCAGCAGGGTATTCATTAATTTCTGTTTTTGTTTTCTTTTTTTACCAAACTCTACAAGCCTTTTTACGTAAACTGCTTTTGACTTATTTACATCTTCCATTCTATCTGTTTGCATTTTGACTGCCTAAGTTGTATGAAAGCAATTTTTGTCTGATTTATTTGACCATAAACCAAATCCATCTTGCATTGATATTCTTTCAGACCATCAACTGCAAGCCCATTGCAAGCATCGATCACTTCACTCCCGAGTTCTTGGCCTCAGCTGATCTTGTTGAAGAGGTTGTCACAGGAACCAGCAAGGTTGTCAAGGTAAGTTGATTTATTGAATTTTTATGCCTCCGCCACGAAGTGGTGCCGGAGGCATTATGTTTTCGGGTTGTCCGTCCGTCCGTCCGTCCGTCCGTACGTCCGTACGTACGTCCGTCCGCTTTCGTTTACGCGATAACTTGAGTAATATTTAATGGAATTTTACCAAACTTGGTCCAAGTATGAAGTATGATGGGGCAATGATTTGATTAGATTTTGGGTGAAATCGGCTAAAGGTCAAAGGTCAAAGGTCAAGGTCAAATCATGAAATTGTATCCGTTTACGCGATAACTCAAGACTTGATGGAGCAAATTTCCCCAAACTTTCTTGGAGGATGATGTATGATGGGACAATTACTTGATTAGTTTTTCAGTGAAATCGGACAGAGGTCAAAGGTCAAAGATCAAGGTCAAATCCTAAAATTTATCTGTTTACGTGATAACTCAAAACTGGATGAAGCAGCTTTCACCAAACTTGGTCCAAGGATGATGTATGATGGGACAATTAGTTGAGTAGATTTTAGTGACATTGGCAAGAGGTCAAAGGTCAAAAGGTCAAGGTCAAATGCTAAAAATGTTGCTATTTCCCCCATATCTGTGCAATGCCCGCAGTTATTTTCTTGAAACTTTGTGTAGACATGTACTACTGCGTAAAGATTATCCAGAGAGAGTTTCATGTCATAACGTCAAAGGTCAAAAGGTCAAAGGTTAGGTGAAAATGTTGCAATATCACTTTTCTCGCAAATAGTTCAATGTATCTTCATGGAACTTGGTACATATGCATGTACTGACTGGCAGGGATTATCTAGGGAATTTAGGGGTCATGGGTCAATAGTCAGGGGTCAAAGGTCAAGTTCAACTCCTCAAAATGTTACTATTTTCCTCATATACTAGTATATGCAATGATTGCATAATTGGTTTTAAAATTTAATATAAATGTACATGTATTCTTTAATGGAGATTCTCTTGAAAATTTCTAGCCAGAAGGTCAAAGGTAAAATGTTAAGGGTCAAAGGTCAGGTTTAAATGCAAAAAAAAAAGAAGATATATTTTGTACTGTAATTACACTCTTTCTTCATACCTTGAAAATTATACTCAATGCATAAACTTATAATAAGATCGGTCAGAAGTCAAGTAAAAATTTTCAATTCCCCAAATATGCGTACCTGCACTCTTTAATAGACAATTATAGCAAACCCAGTTCGTGGAAAGTGAACATTCCAGATATTTCTGCCAGTTATGTGAAACTGTCATTACACATTGTGAAGACATTGTACTATACACCTATTGGGAGAATAATGCATTATGGCGGAGGCATCAGTCGCCATAGCGACATTTCTAGTTTTAAACTGTGGTAGCTTTGAAACCGTGTCAATAAAAGTTAGTAGTAAACAATGACAGTTTTTCTATGTTTTCTCATCATTACGGACAGACTAAGAAAATACCTGGTGTTCTTTGACCGAAATGTTTTAAAAATAACCGTAGACAGATCCATTCACTTGTGACATTTTAGTAATCCTTTCTATTCAGCATGAACATTGGGAGAAAAGTGGGAGGAAAGTGAGGGAAGGGAATTTAATGAATACAATGTGTAAGATAAATACTGCAGACATCACTGCACATGATGAATAACAAGATCCAACCCTCAGTGTGCACAACACACAGGTGCCGAGAAACACGCTGATATTCCTGATGCATGTGATGTTTGAAGTTGACAAGCTTACAGTGACTATCCCAGTGAAGATGATGATGCAGTGGCGATGATAATGATCATTTGATAAATTTACTCAGGGTGACCTATTTAGTGTAAACAATACTCTGCCAGAGCATCAAGCTATCATGATTCTTTTATTGCAGCAGGTACCCACTTTTACACCCAGGTCACTCAAATGCCAAAACCTCTAGGGTAGCATGTAATAATCTGTCATGTACTAATTGCAAAGCCAGTATCTTAAAGTTAACATGAGCAAGCTCTGTGTATGTCTGATGATAGATCACAGGTATTGCCAACCCGGGGAAGACCATGACTGTACTTGTCCGCGGCTCCAACAAGCTGGTCCTTGAAGAGGCTGACCGCTCAATTCATGATGCCTTGTGTGTCATCAGATGCCTGGTCAAGCAGCGGTGAGTGGGATCCCAGGAAATCTTTTTTATTATATGAAAGCAACAGCTAAAAAAGAAAATGATTGTATTGTCGGACTAAGAGCATTAGTGATTCAATATCTAATGGTTCAAAAGAACCCATATCATTAATGCTCAGTTAGCAAGCTGTGTGTCTCCATGGCATATTGTGCTGCTATGGGTCATTGTGTACATCACTTCAGCCAATGCTTTCTTTGTGAAGCCTTACATCTGTATCTTCATTCATTTTAGTAACCGGTGGATCAATTATTGTCAGTTTCAAAGATTATGCTGCTTAAATCAGGCATGTGATGTGCAGTAACAGCATTCTTGGTGTCTGCAGAGCTAGTAGTTATATTCTTATTGATAAATGTCCAGAAGTACATGTATAATGTTTCCATATGTGTCCGAATGCTTGTGCTGGGAATGTGTAATCATGTTAGTTATTTCTTCTCTTTTGGTATGCAGATATCTGATTGCTGGTGGAGGTGCCCCAGAGATTGAAGTCTCCCTCCGCATGAACGAGTTCAGCAGGACGCTGACAGGCATGGAGGCATACTGCTTCAAGGCATTCGCCGAGGCTCTGGAAGTCATCCCCTCGACGCTGGCCGAGAATGCTGGACTGAACCCAATCAGCGTCGTCACTGAGCTCCGAAACAAGCATGCACAGGGAGAGAAGACTGCTGGCATCAATGTGAGAAAGGTGAGAAAAACGAAACGACACCAAAAGGTAGCCAAAGAGATGATCTTAACAGTAGTGATATGCATCAAATTTTGTCAACTTTGTGGATTTGCCTGTTGAGAAGCTCAGGCATTTCTCACATTTCATTGTGTTAGAATAAAGGGAAGTTCAACATGGCATCAAGTCTGTTTTGAGAGTGTACTCGTAATATTTTCTATTTGATTGTTCTATTCATCAAAACTTTGTAACTTGAATTTTTTTCCTCTTGTGTATTTATTTTCTTTATTCATTCAATTTGTATTTGTTTCTTTTAAGTTCTGGTTTTTCTTCTTTTTGGGGGGATGGGGGATCGGTTATCTTTAAGACTTACTTTGTTTCCACATGTAAGACATGGGCATGCAGCATTGTATTTATTAACATTAAATCAGCTAATGTTTATTTTTGGCATGGATCAAAGGTGAAGCTTTGACAGAACCGTCAATTTCAGTGTTTTTTTCTCTCATGACTGTTAATTTGAAATTTTATGTTTTAGGGAGCAATTACCAACATCTTGGAAGAAAATGTCATTCAGCCTCTACTGGTGTCAACGAGTGCAATTCAGCTTGCTGCAGAGACGGTCAGGAGTATCATGAAGATTGATGATATTGTAAGTACATGTACATTCCATTCACTTTGATGGTCGATGTTGAAAACAAAACCTGTAACATTACCTACTCTATGCAGCAGAAATACTATGTTTGTTTTTATTGGTGCAGAATGACATTTTGACAGTTTGAAGTGTAAATTATCAGATTCATATTGGGATAGGATACATTTTTGAAATGTGTAGAAGAATTCTGATTGTAACAAATCTCTGAAATTTGTAAACAAATGTGTGGTGGCCATGATTGTACTTCATAGTGCACTCATTATTACCAAAGTTGGTGAAGAAGCAAACAATTTTAGATATTTTGATCATACTGATATATGTAGACCAGTAAATCTCCCTGGTTATGAGATTGAAGTAGGGGTTATATGTTTGAAAAGTAACAGCTCAAGAGTCAATGGGTCATGTGTAGTAATGTACAACAACTTGTATCTCTATCCGTGTCTTCTATTTTGTTTTTTATCTTTTCAGGTAAATGCTCGGTAACAACTGCCAACTTGGACAATCTGGGAAACTGCACCGTTAGTCGATGACAAGACATCAGTACCTTCGTAGACAATGACGTGACATTCATCCCAAACTACCAGAAAGTTTCCTAAGGGAGGGAGGCTGAAATGATGGGATCTTGAGTCCTCTCAAAGAAGGATTAATATTATCGGGAAATATATTATATTTGGCTGTAAGCACTGAGATGTTTCAGTGAGGCAATAGTTGATGAGGGTGGGACACCATTAGTTATTTATCATTAATTCTTATCAGGCCAGTTAATGCTGAGAGGATATGATTAGTGAAATAACATGATATAACCCATGCTACTTACAGATACTATTGTAAGGAATTATTTTTGAAGCTTACAAAAACAAAGTGGGACTTGTCTGTGAACCTTTGAATACCACCGCCACCACCAAACACACACACACAAAAAAGTAGAGTTATTTAAAACAAATAACATGGTTAATTTTTAAATGAGAAAATGTTCCTGCTGCAGATAGGATTTTGTCTTTTCAGTGAAGCAAGATAATGGACTCGCAGTGCACATATTGACAGAGTTATAAACATAGTCTTTGTTGAAGTCACAGTGTGCTAATGTATTGATTCACTGTCAAGGCAGCATCAAGATGCAGTGCGAGAAAGTGTCCGTACTGGGAAAAATCCACTGGGACCAGTGATCACTGTGGCATTATTTATTTGTTATCCATGTCCATGTTAGTAAAGGAGGGACTTACAATTGTTCCATCTTTCATAAGTGAAAGAAACAAACTTTCAATTTGATTTGATATCTTGTAGTGAGCTCAAGCTGCCCAGGTTGGGATGATTTTGATATTTAAAAAACAAACAAACAAAAGCAAACAAGCGAACCCTGTGACTATTGAATACATGAAGCAGAATCGATTGATGTAGCCTCTCATGTTCTAGGAAAGGAAATAACTGACTACAATTAGTTCAAAGTAAATGCATAAATTGATCACATGATGATTGCCTGGACGACCAAAAATTTGTTGTGTGGTTCCTCAAGGCTTCGGCATCTCAGCACCAGTTATTAGCTGTGCAATATTTATTTATCCATACAGTCTGTATTTGGGAACCACACAAAATAAAAAAAATAAACCTAGAACACTATGCTAGTATGACATATTTTATGTACTCTGTTTCACATAGTTAGACTGCAACAATAAGCAATTAGTCTGGTTTAGGTCAATTGCAACATATACCCAATAACATTGTTAGTTTATGCACTGTATTTCACATTGCAATTCCTCATTTAGAAAAAAAAAAAGAAAGAAAAGAATATACAGGGTTCTCTATAGCTGTGCTGAAAGGGGGAAAATCTTTGGTTGAGTTGAAAATTGTGAATGATATGTCTGAAAGTATTGACAGTTTGACTTCTTTGAAAGTTTAAGTAAAGTAAAAAGGAAGGGGGGGTGGGGGCTGGAGAAATTTTGATTCTATTTGATGCTCGACATAAAGTTTTCCCTACCTCCATGATGAACGTGATACCATGAGTGTTCTGTCCTTTCTCTAGTTCAAAATATGTGCTGTAACTACATACATTTCTACTGGTTAATTTCACCCTCTGAATTTGATGGGATGCAGATGATATTTGATGTGGAGTTCTTGTAACTATGACACCAAACCAGCAGTGTGTAGGGGCACATCTCAGTTTGGTGCCCTGAATAATAACATTGATTGATGAGGTACTGTATGGGTGTCCGTATTGCTGTTTTTTATATTATTTCTACAATATGTAAATCTCATGTGACAAGTGTGGCGTGTTCTTTTGTATGTATCGCTTACTATACATGGCATGACAAGCAGTATGATTTGCTGAAATGTTTGCTCTTTGTAACACAAGTGAGCATGTCAGCTTTTGTGTCATTAAACGTGCTATGTGAGAAGCACAAGTGAAGTAGCAAATAGGAAGAGATTTTCATGTGTTTTTTTGCTTGGTATCTGATGTGTGTGTGTGATGGTAATGGGTGTTTCTTGGGATTTGACGCTGCTTTCAAGAGCCCTGTGTTGTACATGTACAATGTACATGACAACAGTAGCAATGTGGGCAGGGACTGCCATATTCGCCGGTGATAAGGCCGCACTATTTTTAGCAAAAATAAAGCAAAAAAGTCAGGTTGAGGCCTATACGCCAGCACAAGCAAATTGCATTGTACTGTATTGTCTTTCCAACTCTGAGAATCGCCTTCCTTACTGACGACACAGAGAGATCCTAATCATGTATGGGATTAGGCAAAGTGCCGATTGCTATTGTTACTGTTAGGAAACGTGTGGAAACACATAGAAATAAAGGTTCTTATAAACAAAATTAATGCAGAAAAGTAATTAAAGTTTGATCGGAACAAATCCCCTTTGATTTTTTTTTTTTTCTGTTTTTCATCGCCAAAGTCGGGATGCAGCTTATCCGGTGTCGTGGCCTTATTGCTGGCGAATACGGTAATGTGCTAGGCATTTGAGCTGATGGACTCTTTGAATGGTCATGTAGGCAACTGGATTTAATTTCTTGCTCAACAAGTTTGATTAGCCTAGGTCTGTTAGGTGATGACATCCAGCACATAGCAGTTATTTTGGTGTAGCTAATCTCATTAAATCAGAAGCTTTAGTTGACATGTACATACATGTACAATGTATAACAAACTCAGGACCAGAGAAATTCAGTTTATCACATCCAATTTCCATCACTTCAAGTGTCTGTCGTATATCATTTAAGACATGTTTCAAATCCCAAGAAACAGAACAACATTGGATTGAAACATTTTTCTACTGCTTGCATTATCAATCATGAACCTCTTTCCTGCTGGTCAACTATCACACTGCTCATTTCAAATCACTTTTCAATGTTACTACTTGTAGTGTTGATAGAGATGAAGGTGAAAACTAAAGTATGTGTACCCCCACATACCCAAGTTTGACTGCAGGCTTGGGAACAGTTTGAAACAGCTGACCAGGCTGGGCATGTTAGGGTCACGAGATGCACAAACACACACGCAAACGCCACGCACACGCACGCGCACACACACACACATACAGTAATATGCATCACCCCACAAAGAATTGAACCACATTGCAGATGCTGATGCATCACACTTTCACATTGTTAAGGTTAAAGGGATGGTACAGTATTGGTGGAGATCAGAATTGGGCTTTTAACTTTTTGCGAGATACCAAGATAACACTTATGAAATTATACAGAGCATACTTTTGGAGGAATTCAAAGTTTATTTGATGAAAATCGGGTTTGGAATGACTGAAATATCAAAAAACAAAGTAAAACAAAGCAATCGTAATAAAGTGTGGGTCCCACACTTCATCAGAATCGCTCTGTTTTGGATATCTCAGCCATTTCAAAACCAATTTTCATCAAATAAACGTTGAATTCCTCATGGAATTACATGCTCTTTCATTTTTTCATAAGAGGTTTCTCATTTTCTCACCAAAAATGTTAGAAACATGAAATTAGGTCTCAATCAAAATTATAAGATCCCTTTAACTGCACATGTACATACATGTATTTAGTTTTCTGGAGGAAAGGTATGGCTATTTATATCAAATACACCAATATCTTTCCTCTGTCACCAAACATTATCTTGGACAACAGCAAAAAATTAATATTGACAGAAGAGAAGTATTGTAATGGTTGGCAATCATCAAATATGAACTTTATTTGTCCTCTGTGGCACGTAGAAGAGTAAGGCAGAGAATTGTGAAGACATAAGAACTCCCATCAGTTAGTACTGTACTGCATTCTCCCACTGCACAGAAATTCAGTCATTTCACTCATACCTCACAGTAGGATAGTACTGACATGTATTAACTGCATGGAGTCCTACTCATCACCTGATAAAAGTGTGCTACCACAGTACTCTGTACATGCAATTCACACTTGAAAGTGCACTTGAGTGCTACAAATAAAATTATGTAATTGCGACAGAAGTGAAAAAAAAAGTATGACTTCAACACATTTTGTTGATCATCCTTAACAAATATGTGAAACAGTATAAAAAGCTCATGATTACGAAACTTTCCAGTAGAAAATATTGCAAAACCAACAAATTTAGTTACCTTAGGATAGTGCGATCTATGCATTTGTCAATACAATAATCATTTTGAAAGCAAAAGGGGGTGACAGTGGTCACAAGACAACACTTCACAATTTACGATGAGAATACTTTGATTCAATCAAGTTCTTTGCTCCCCAGCAATTATATTTGTGGAGTTTAGCAATTTACAATTTCAAGAATATGAAAATGTGAAATTTGGCCCCAAATTTGCCCCATGCCCCCCCCCCAAAAAAAAATAAAATAAGGTCCCTGAATTTGCTGTGTTCAAACTTGATACTATACTCACTGATAAAATTACTGATAACATTTTCTTAATAGTACCACTTTTGGTTAAGATTTTTTTTTTCTCTTTTTTTTTTTTTAAAGATTGCCTATTTTGGGATTTTAGGATGGGGAGGGGTGCCCAATGGGTTCATGATACCTACTTGTACAAATAAATATCACATAACCCATGTGACAATAACTACCAAGTTTGATGAAAATGTGATGATGCATTCCCAAGGTAAAGATGAAAATGTAAAAGTGGCCACCAATTTGCCCCCCCCCCCCAAAAAAAAAAAAAAAAAAAAAAAATTGGGCCCTAAAAAGGGGGTACCCCCAATCTGCTCACATTGTATGCAATGTGTTACATATGAGAGGCCCGTTGACGTTTTCATGAGCCATTTCATCTTTCTTATATGAATTGAGGTTCACTCTTCCTGTTACATTATTGCAAAATTCATTGCAGTCACAAATTTGTCAAGCATGATGAAAAAAGGGCAAAATAAATAATCATGATTAGTTATCGTGATCAACCTTACCATGAGTGGAATCAAGAACAGAAGTCTCTCCAAACAGAAATGCTTTGAAATTTCAAACTTCATCATCAATACATTTGTACTACAAGTACAAACAAATTTAAATTAGGGTCAACTGCAGATAAACTTGTATGACAAACTGTTTGAAAAATTCTGCTCATTGGGTGAGGATGATTTACACCATTCAAGGTTTCTGGATCTCTGTCTTTACATCCAGGTACAATTCATACCTTATTTTGTTTTGTTTCTTTTATAAAATACTAGATACATGTACATACTAACCCTGTGATTAATTTGCCGAATCACTACATGTACAACATTGCAAGCCACAGGCTAAGAAAATACACCTTCCTTTTAAATGGCAACATTGAATACTCTATTCCAATAATGCAATGTGGCAAGTTTGTTTTGTTTTTTTCCCACACTACTCTGTACACTTACATTTAACTTTACAATGTATAACAAGTTAAATAACGATGGCTTGACAAAGGAACAGAACATGCTGTACATACATACACTGTATCTGGCAAGAATTCCTCATATTGCATATCAAGGGTATGTTACAACAGAAAAGACTGATACAGATATAACTAAGATGGCAATTTTCCAATTTTGGGCTGTATATTGCTACAGATGATTTGTTCAATCTACAAAAAGTTTAAAACAGCTATAAATATTACTATAAATACTAATAAATAATTAAAATAGGGAATTATAGTACCATTTCAAAATCATACATTAGAACTGTGAAGTACAATGTACCAGTACTTGCCAAAATATGGCATAGTTTATATGGGAGCATACATTTGAAACTTGTGTGGTAATGCAATTCACAATTCAGAAGTGTTTAGGCAGGAACCTTAGAGAGTTATTCTGAGATTTGATTTAATAATTAGGGTACTTTGGTGGCATTACCAAAAAAACAAAAACAAAATAACCTTAAAAAGAGAAAGAATCAAATGGCAATATTTAAACAAAATGTGAATTAAGACATCAGTTTTGATGAGAGTGACCTACGAATATCCCAAATACCAAACATAAATTATGAAATTTCATGACAAAGCACTGTCTCTGAATATTCAAAAAAAAAAATAATAATGGTAGTCTGGTCTTTGTCTGTTCACATGAAAAAGACCTATGTAGTCACACAGCTACAAACAAATGCACACACCCATAACATGTGTATACCATTTGCAATGCAATTATCAATGGCAAGGGAAGTTGGTTGTACTGTGAATATTTTTAATTGTATTACTAATACTGATCGTCATTGCCTCAGCTAAGTATAATCAATCATAAAATGTCTGTACAACATCTGCCATTTTGTTTGAGTCTAAGACAACCCACCTTTACAGGTACATCAACAGAACTCATTTACTGGCCAACACTCGCTTAACAATGCTAAGCAGAGTAACCTTCTTGCGATTTTGCGAGTAATTTCATACATACTCAAACACTGTTGGCACATACGTTTGTTTTACTGTCTCTACCTTGTTTCTAATGGGCCAAGATTGGTAAGAAAGGGCTGCTTATGTCAAATATCTACAGCATGTGTCAATCTCGAATCCCTACTTAACTTATTGCTAATAATCAATCTGGGCAAGAAATATTCTTTGGAGTTGAAAAAAAAAAAATCACGCTTATAAAAGGGATACAGAGGATTATACGATATACTGCAAAATCATAGTAATAATGAAGTACAATGGACATTGGTTTCATTTTGTAGAGAAAATTCACTTGAGAGGGCCAGTTTACTAACATATTCTTGCCTGACATTAAAATAATTGTAGTATGTCTATAGCATCCATACCTCTGTTCACTTATTCAAAGGCAATTTGGACATGGCCATGTTTGATATTTCAAACACCTGCATGAAGAATGGGAGGATTGTGCTTTTAAATATCACTTTATGTTTTAATTATAGAATTTTTAAACAGGAGGTTGGCTTAGAAAATTACTTATTAAAGCTGGATGTTGTGGAAAGAATAACTCTGTGTAAATTTCGTTGTGGGAACCACAAGCTGCCTATTGCTACTTGTCGATATTTACCTGATCAAGTATCCCAATTATGTACTCTATGTAACTTGCAGGTTCAAGGGGATGAATTTCATTACTTGTTGGTTTGTCCTTTCTTCAGTGAAACACGTAGGCATTATATTAAGAGATATTTCTCACACCGTCCTAACGTTATTAAATTTCATCAATTATTTAGTAGTGAGAGTATTAAAACGTTGAAGAATTTGTCTAGATTTTGTAAGATAATTATGTTGAAGTTTGTCTAGAATCATTTTTAGTAGTGCCAAAACTGTGAGGTGTGCAAGTTGGCACAGTGTGCTCTATTTGTTGTTAAATCTTGCCGATATTATATTACATGTATTTATGTGTTGTGACTGCCAAAGATTTAATTTTCTTTTATTGTGTGTTTTATACTCATTGTATTTCTTCCATGCCCCGGGAGGGGCCGTTTTAAGAAATAAAATTCATTGTCATTGTCATTGTCATTGTCATTGTCATGCAGTTTTCAGAGTGAGGTATGCCATTTGCATGTTAGTCACTTTGTCTCAAATACCAAACCACTGACGTAATTCACCTGGATGCAAGTACCTACACAAAGGAAGAAAGTAACTACTTTTCTAAGTCAAAGTATTCACAGATTGCCAGTTATGCATCATATAAACTTTCAAAATCATTTGTCAAGGCACATCAAATAGTCAAAATTGCAAATAACATTCCATTAAAAAAACCATATCATCTCAGTAGTACTATATTTTGTATGAGCAATGCATAACCTTACAGTGTTCTGCCTAGCGGCAGTCTACTAAACACAAGTAAAACACCTAGATACACTCCTGTGCGAAGGAAAAGCAGATTGAGAGAAAATGAAATTTTTGTTTGCTGGGTAAACAATGCACCCCATTCTTGTGTTTGCTGGCATGTACTTGTATGATTTTCATATTTCCTTGCTCTATACAGCTCATGCTCGTGCTAACAAGAAAAGCCTCACTTTTTGGAGTACAGAATATTTTTTCTCAAGGTCACTTTGCATATATTTCTCAAAAGAATGTGATTACTACACTACTGCATGGCATACTCTTGTGAAGAAAAAAAAAGAAGAAAGTATCTACAAGAAAAATATTGCTGTCCTGCGTAACTCAAGCCAGTAACTAAACTGGCATGTTGATTGACAAGAAAAGGCATATTACTACTGTTGTCATGCATATAATATTCCTCTTAATTCTTGTCTACAACTTGTGCATGCTATAACAAAGAGAAAACAATAATGCTCACTACTGCTTCAAGTGCATCACCACTATGAAACGTGAACGCTGAGAAACTTTTGAAAACTGCTGCTGTGATGGGCGAGGCGATATGGACTTCATGACACATCCACTATCTGTCACTCCTCCTCTTCCTCCTCAGCATCCTCATCCAGAGCAGACAGCTGACTGATCTGTGAGTCGTCTGGGTCCAAGTCCAGAGAGCTGTCCACCACTTTCTCCATGTCCGATTTGTACTCCTGTATGGACTCGTGTAGTGACCACAGTTCACTCAGAAGTGACATGTCCAATTGACGCAGGCCGACCTGCAAATGACATATAGGCACATACGAGACAAACTTTAGTCAGCAGCAAAACTGCAATGTGACCAATAAAAGACAATGAGATCTTAAGCTTGTTATAAAGAAAAAGATACACTTTTGTGGTGGTACATGACTATTTTTCACTGGGAATGAAATACATACTAGTTGAAAACTAAATATTGAAAATTGGTAATGATGCCAAAGTCAGTGTATGAGTCATTCATATGCACATCAGACCATTTATGCATTTTCCACAAAGTGAAAAATGTCTCTCATTGTTCATTGCAAATCTGTCAAATATTGACAAATGACTTCAGAGATTATATTTGCACGATGACTTTTTTTAAAGCACATGAGCTGCATCAAATAAAATGCAGAATGAAACAGTGCATGATTTCATTTCTATTACTTTCTAGGTTATCTCTTCTTTACTTCATTTCTTTTCACTCACATTACATTTGTATGTACATGTATATAAAGATTGACAAATATCATAAAGCTTCAAAAAACAAATAATACAAAGTAATGAGAACTGAGAGTGCCAATTAATAACAAGATTCAAGATTAGGCCAGGGAGAACCCCTTTTGCAAATGATGACATAAATGGTATCACGGGGTACCAACTAAAAATCAGCTATTTTGTTGAATTATTTATTTCTTTAAAAAGGTTGTACCCTGGGTGCCAAAAAGAGGAAATTATTTTGGTGCTGGAGCTAGCCCGCGCTAGCCACTGCACTGCACTGCACTAAAGCACACGCTAGTGGTATCGCAGCTTCCATGCACGCATAGTATAACATGCAGTGGCATGGGAATGACTATGTACACGCACACACAGTGCATGCATTTTTCTCTGGCTGTCCTCGAGTGGATGTGAGGTGGCGCTACACAACACGGTTATCCGGGGTACTATGGTACCCCGGGGTAACGCGTGATGCATCAAATTATGCATTTGAAAACCAAAAGCATTTTTGACACTTAAAGTAATATTCAAAGCCAATTCTTGATGCAGGCTGAATTTTATTTTAAAACACAATCATTGTGCATTCATCATCATGATTAGTCAGGTTTATAAAAGAAGATGTTGTGCTCGTATGTTGTAATTTTGACAACATCCAATTCCATAAAACCAAAATGTTCCACCTTGCCATTCAATTTCAAAAATTAAAATAACAAAAAGCAAACTCACCAGGGAATTAAACATTTAAATCCATTGGTCCTAGAGCTGTGGATTTCTAAATCTACTTAGCATGTGTGCAAAGCAAGCACTGCACGATGGTGGCCATTGGTGGGGCAAGTGTGTGTCATCATAACATACAATCACATCAACTGGAAATCATAAGTCATAATTGTGTCTGCATGAAAACACAGAGCACAGGAATAAATCTAGACATACATGTAGTAAAGAACTAAATACAAATGACTACCATTAGTGTCAATCTTGGCATAGGCTGATATACATGTAGGCTATTTCAACCATGTGCTATTATTCATATATCTGGACTTACAGATTTTTATGTTTTTTGTTTTTGATTTTGTTTTGTCTTTTTTAAACAGAGAAAGATAACCAACTTAAACTTTGGCCCCAAACCCGATTCCACAAGGCCAAACCACTGTCACTCAATTTCAAAGCTTCTGCTAAACACTGAAATCCTCCTTACCATTTCTTTCCTCAGCAATGCCAGGGCAGCATCCAGATTTCCCCTGGGAATCTCGATTCGTTTTCTCTTCTTCCTGCCTCCGCTCTTCTTTACGTGACTGGGTGAGAAGCCCGCTGCCAGGTGATCTTGGATATCGGTCTGATGGGCCAAGATTCTGCTCGTCTCTCGCCATATCCCACTGTTGGCATTCAGAAGTCCACTCAAACTCTTGGGCAAGGCCGGTAATCCCGGTAACTTTGGGTTGGAGTTAGCATCCATGATATTATATTGCCTTTGATGAAGTCTATCTCAGATAAATATATGGCAGCTGTTCATCGAGGTGCTAACAAAGTCTATGTCCCACTGCAGCCTTTACTCCCTTACTGGATGATACCAGTAGCTCCCAAATGGGTTAAAAAATGCAGAGCAACAGTTTCAGTCACAATATGCCATGTCTGTCAGACTGGAAGAACTCTCCCTGTGCATATAATCCAGTCAACAAACGTACATGTAAGCAATGAGCCGCTGCACTGTCTCCACTGCTTGTTGCTTTGATAGAAAGCATGGGATTCCTGAGGGTAGACAAAGAATGCAAGAAATGATGGTTAGGATTTAGCAACATCATAGCATCATAAACTGAGGGACATTAAACTTTGGTGAAAAAGTTTCAAGGAGGAAAAGGTTATTATCACAGGAACAACCATTAAAATACAGATTGATCTTCTGATGTAGGCAATCAACATCAATTCTATACACATGGTGACCTCCAATGTACAGTACGCTGGGCTAAAATGATCTTGAGGCAAAATATACAGTGTACTAAAACAGTACAGCTTTGCTTGCTGTATAGCATTGGTTTATGTTTACCTGGTGAGAGCACCTCTGAACAAAAAGTGCTTTGAGTTGATGGGAAGGGTCTGAGTAAAATGTGAGAAGTGATGAAAACATTTGTTATTAAATGAGAGCAAGGGATTATTAAGCATTATCATTTGGCAAAATTTGAACAAGTTCTATTTAAAATGTATATCAGCAGTTGCAATCTTACAAATTTCATTGTACAAAAGGAGACAGACTCATACCCTACTTGGTTAATGTTTTCTACAAATACACAAGATAACCACTGGAGGAAAAAGAAGAGTTCAGCTACCAGCCAGCAGAAGATTATGAAAAATCTTTAACATAGCAATTAGCAAGCCAACTGTGATTTCCTGGTGGTATTGCTTAAAAGAAGTCTGATGACTGAACATACTCCTCAGTCAATAACTTCTTTGATATCATGGAGAAACAAAGTGTGAGTCACTCTGTTTTTCATTTTTTTTTTTAAATCAATTTGCCTCCCTTGATGATAAAGATTACTGTGAATGCCATATTTTTTTTTTCTATAGTATTTTCATGAATTTCATGAGTAAACTTACTGTATGTGATTTTTTCAGTGATAAGCCCTATATCTTTTGCTTATTTCATCAGTCAACTGAAATTTGCAAAGCCATGCAATAAAAGGCCAATATTGCACCATGGTAAAAATGTTCTATATCATAGTCTCCAAGGTGGAAAATCACTAACTTTCTCCTGAAAATGGATAGTGTATTTATTTTTAATTCTGTCAATGTGGTTCTTATCTTGAAAGCAAATTCAACCACTTTCAAAATTGTTTTTAAATATTATAACTCCAAATTATTGAAATATAGTCCCCCATGGTGTATACAGACAGCAGATTTTCTAAGTTACTATTCCATACTCTAGAGATTATTTAGGAGACACATTCTTTGATGGAGTTCTGTTCTAGATCAGAGCTCTGAATGGAACATCCATTTATGCCTGTGTATGAACAGCCATTTCAGCTTCCGTTTCCTGAATTATATCAAATGAAATGGAGTAGACCCGTGTCTATGCAGTACCTGGTATCTAATTTTTATGTACCACATGACTGACTGATATGACCTTAAACAATCCAGACAAAAAAACCTGGCAGAAGAGTTTACAAACACGTAAATTTAATTCTTCCTGTTTACACTGGTTTAGGACCAAAACAAAAGGTATGTAAACATTTCTTTATCTAATTAAACGGCCAGCAGAGCAGACAACTTGGTCCTGGTGACAATTCTGAGGTCGGCTTATGAGCATACAGGGAAAGAATGGATAGAGTAAGCAACCTCTGAAACAGGAAATTGTCTAGTCAGAAGTAGGAATGAAAAATAACGATCACCCAGAAGAGCATCACAACACAAGGAAGGCAGTGATGATATAGGATCTACATTGTAATTGTATGTGTACAAATTGTAGACAGGGCCTAGATCATAATTATTCAGGCCATATCCTATTCCTAGTAAACCAGTCTAGACTTAGTAACCACGTTAGAGAAAACAAGGAAGTAGAATTTGCTTGTGTTCAGTACTCCTAGAACCAATACCAGAAAACCATTTTACTGTACTGTAGGCCCTACAGTAAATTTATGTCTATCATGATTCCTTTCATTTAATAGTAACGCTAATGGTCTAGCATTTCATTAGCAATATGGAGTAAAAAATAATAAAAGATCTAAATTAATTCTGAAATGCAGGAAATACTGACATGTAAATAGGTCAACATGGCCTGGCTTGTAAAAGCTATGGGTAATGACTTATAATGTACCATAGCAATCTTTAATAGCATCACAAAAGCATCTAGTTGATCAAGACACAACATACCGTCGTTATAAATATTAAGACCATGGCATCTAGATTCTATGAACTTTTAACATCAGCAGATCAGACACTAGACTTGCTAGCTAGTAAACTAACCACAGCTGACACAGTTCACAGTAAATTACAGTAAATTTGCTAGATAAGAGAATTGTAATCTAAATTAACATTTAGACCAAAAAAAAAGCTACAAAAATTTACACCGTCTGGCACATTACTGTGCTATCGTCATTAGCAATGCTGTGGCTGTACGGATCCCTTTGCTTTGTTTCAGACTCTCTCTGCCCTATAAACCACAGTCGCGGTGATGCATAGACCTAACCATCCTCACTTCATACCATTGAGCTCATTGGCATTAACAGCTGATTAAAGGGTGTGTACAGTTTTGGTTGAAATGAGGATCTAACGTGTTAGCTTTTAACATTTTGCGAGATATTCAGAAACCACTCTCATGTCAAAGAGCATGCAATTCTAAGGGGTATCAAAAGTTAATTTGGTGAAAATCGGTTTTGAAATGGCTGAGATATCCAAAAACAATGTGAAACAAAGAGATCCTAATAAAAGGCGTGGCCTGTCGCCTTTTATTATTGTCACTTTTTTTGATATCTCAGCCATTTGGAAACCGATTTTCATCAAATAAACATTGAATCCTTCTTAAAATTACATGCTCTTTCATATTTCATTAGAGGTTTCTCATTATCTCACTTAGGAATGTTCAAAACATGAATCCCCACCTCAGCCAGTACTCAGACTGTACAGTCCCTTTTTAAACAAATGCGAGTTTTGTTCTCTAACGTTACATTCTAACACTGTCTAATGGTTCCTGGACAACCCCCATTCTAATACGTAGTAGGCCCTACGCAACCTTTCAATCACTGGTGAAGACATTAGCTAACGTTAGTTAGTGACTGTTCTTATCGTCTATGTTAGCTTCTAGATTCTAGTAAGTGTAGGATCAGTATACAGTAACAGTGGATCCGGAATCCAAAGAGCATGAAGACTAGACCTAATAATAATTAAGAGTAAAGTCAAAGATTAACGTACAAACTTACGGAGCGAGGGTGTTCAAATACGAGAGGCGAAGGCAGAGAGTCCTTTTAGCTGTTCAAAGACGTGTAGACGTAGACGTAGACTCATCATGTGGAGGGTTTATGAGGCGTGATGATCGAGAATGCAGAAGATGTCTCTGAATTATACTCTGGTCCACCCAGATGCACTTGGTGGTACGTCCTGACTGGATGATGCGGCTGCACAGATTTCATTGAAACTGCGTTGGTGCGCTATGCACTTGCATTGCATAAATGCATCCGAGTAAATGCATGTCAAACATGCACTGAACACACTGAACAAATTCAACAAAAGTACGTGCACGACATTTATGGCAAGCCAAAAAGAGAATAAGTTATTTAAAACAGGCATCTAGGAGTACAGTGTAACTACCGGAGAAATTATATTTCACTTATTTCTAAAATTGTCTTTTATGAAGTGTTTGTCTATTTGCCAACTCTTCATCTAGGGTTGACTGACCAACTGGCGATTGTTGGGCTCTCATGGTGGGCCACAAGGGGTATAGTACCCCTAGGTAAAGGCATACGCCCCGAATCTTTAAAGTCAATTATGAGAGGTAATGTTAACTTGGAATTCAGCGGGAATGAAATAAAACATCTAGCGATTCAATGACCAGCATCAGTTATAATTCAGCACCAATCAATTCCCAATTCAACATACTAGTAATTGTGTGTGCCAAACGTGAGCGAGGACAGTATATATGGCCTAACTGTATAAGTACATTGTGCAGTTGATCTCTCATGCATCTCTCAACATCGAGTCGATTTAGAACGTCTCCCTCCCTCCCTCCCTCTCTCTCCACTCTCTCCCTCCCCTCGCGGCTCTCCCTCTCTCTCTCCCAAAATATGAACAATTTCAAATGCAAGTTCAAGTTCAAGATCAAATTTATTTCCGTGTTTCCACTATGACATATAATACAATACATGTGTCATCGTTGTATACATCTATAAGGACTTACATGTATGTGTGTACGTATAATAGGCACACGTGTGTTAAATGCATTGAACAATGCCAATGTTAATGAAATTGTTGCACAGAGCATGTGTACAGTCGTGATAAAAGCTTAACGCTAGTGCATTGTTATGACTGAATCCACGATGAATGCAGCGGTGGCGATCACTGAACGTTGCCAATGACTTGCGCGGCTATACACAGCAGAAAAACACGCTGAATTACTACGGCTCGGCTACGGCTTCATTGAGTCTGTGGCCGCTATAGACAGGTTAAAATCTACCGCGGGAAACAAAATTTGTGGCCGCTAGCCGCGTTAGACAGGTTGCCGCTATACACAGGGTCTATTTTTATCTCGGGGGATTTTTCAGTGGCCGCTATAGACAGGTGGCTGCTAAGGCAGGTTTGACTGTATATATCTCATTTTCTTTGAGACAGAAATATAGTGCATGTGAATTTGTACAGGTCGAGTCAACAACAATAGTTGAGACCAGTAACGATATATTTTAATCGGTGCTGAGGTAATCAAAGTGAAATATCAATATATGCGGGGCGCTGTGGTATGTGGGGGCACTGTGGTATGTGGGGGCGCTGTGGTATAGTGGATAAGACTCCCGACTCCCGATCGGAGGACCCGAGTTCGAATCCCGCCCAGTGCTTACGTCCTTGGACAAGATGTTTTTACCCACTATGTCCCTCTCGACCCAGGTGTATAAATGGGTACCTGGCAATGCTAGGGTAATAATAATAGCAGGGCCCTCTGGTAGAACAGTGGCAACACTGAAGAGGCTACCCTGGGTAAATAAGACCTTATTATTATTATTATTATTATTATTATTATTATTATTATTATTATTATTATTATTATTATTATTATTATATGCACATCAATTCTATTCTTATGAGACTAAGGAGACATGGATTTCTCGGCCGGCCGTTCAAAATTTCGATAGAGAAGCCTGGCAGGATATGAGAAACAGTTGGAAGAATAATGGTTTGACATCCACAATATCTACATGAATCAATGCAAAAGATCAATGCCCTGCTGGCTTTAAACAGACAAAATGTTTGGTGCAAAGACACAATTATGAGCAAAAAAGGATAAAGGTTGTAAGAAGGCAGACGATTTACCAAAAAATAGAAAATGGTTTATAAAAATATGAATTCTTTGCAAATAGATTAATAATTTGTTAATTAGAAATGATATTCAAAATGAAGAGTGATCTTGAAAAGACATAGGCCTACACAGTTTACAAAAAGAAAGTAATGAAAATTGTTTGCAAGTAGATGATTAACTTGTAAATGAGAAAGGATCTGCAAAAAGGAGAATGATTATGTAAGATTAATGATTTGTGAAAATGAAGATTTGGCAGATACTGAGTAGACGAATGCCTTATAGAAGACAAATTATTTAAAGGGGCATAGTCCCGGTAGTGTAGAGGGCGCTGTTGATGATACTGCCGATCACCGTTAGCATTGATACGAAGATTACCGAAATTGAGCTGTCATCAAGAGTAAAGTGCGTAGGTGTTGCTAAGTAACGTTGCCTTCGTTGTCTTCTCTGCGCATCGCACAGTCTGTAGTAATGCCAGGGTGCGTGCATATGTGCTTGTTACATCACAAAAAAAGTTTGCTAAAGCTGTCATCCCCCTCAGCCGAATCATGAGCCGAACTGTGATCGGACCACTAACTACAGTGGATCGGACTTCTTCGGACTCGGGGAAGTGGGCCAAAGCGTAAGCGCTATGGGAGTCGATAGCGTAGGTCTCTATAGGAAACTTGCGCCGTGCGCCCGCGTACGCATTTGACTAAAACACCGGGACCATGCACCTTAGATGGAATATTCCTTTTTGAAAGTGAAATAAGTTTGATTAAAGATAGATATTTTTACGAATAATTAAATTTTATTTTTATTTGGCTTGCCATAGTTATGCATACAACACTCGGAAGTAAGCGCCGTACTCAACACTGATTTCTAGTTTACATAGAAATCAGTGGTACTGAATGGGAAGTGATGTAATTCATTCGCCTAGTCGAACCAATCAGATTTAATGTCAAACGATCATAACAACGTTCGGTTGGACGACTTTGAACCCCAAACAAGCAATGATACATAATTTAGTACATTGTATTACAATGACGTAGAATGATGCCGAGCGTAGTAGGTGCTGCAACAGACAGTATTCAAGAGAGAGAGAGAGAGAGAGAGGGAGAGAGAGAGAGAGAGAAAAGACTGTATGCGTTAAAAATGTAACAAATCCAGGGAGATGGAAGAGGGCTCTTTTGCACCTTGTTACGGCACATTATGGTAAATCGGCACATTTTGGTAAAATTTACCAAAATGTGCCGATAGTGCACCTATACCTGACGGGATCAACTGTTACCAATATGTGCAGGTAAAAGTAGCTTTGCCTGCACATTTTTGACAATCTGCACATTTTGGTAACTGAACTAAAAACCCATGGATGGGCTTGGGATTTATAATACGGTCAAGGCCTGCTGCAGCAGTAAAGACAGGCAAGACACTGAATATTCAGCTCACCCGAGCTGAAGGCTCGAGTAAGCTACACCGTACTGTCTTGCGATTGCTTTTCGTGCGGGTATGCTGTGTGACCTGCGTGCCAGGTGCGTGGGGCTGACAACTCGGTGAAGGAGTTCCTCTAAAGGAATGGCAGAAGTACCACGGCCGCATACGGGGACTGCGAAATACATGCGTGGGAGTTGCCTGCGAGGTGCTGCCGCTAAGGGCCTCCTACTGGCGTTCTGCGTGTACCTCTGCGGGCAATTCCCACGACTCACCCGGAAAAAGCTTTGGTCATGCTGTAAACTTAGCTGCGGGTAAATAGGACTTGCGTGCGCACCTCCGGGCAAATACAGGCGAGATACGCGCTAGGTACTGTCAGGTGCGGATGGGTGCGGACAAACTGGAGCTCCGGGTAGCAAATTTGCTTCCCCGCAAGTCAAATTCCCCAGATACGGTAGTATGACAAGGCCTTGAGCATGTTCAAAATATGTTCCGAGTGAGTTGCGGGGGTACACGCAGAACACCAGTAGGAGACCCTTACCGGAGTACTGTCGCAGTACCCGTAAGTCGCTCGTAACAGAAAACGGATCGTTTTCAAAGTTCTCACGCAGGTGAAACGGAATACACGCAAGTAGAAGGTAAGTAGCACGCGTCTAGCAAATAGAACACAAGTGTGAAACTCGTCACATTCTTGTCCGCCCGCAGAAACATTTTCTGCGTGCTGAAAAAATCCCTACTCGCAACAAGCCTGCGTAGCTTGCCCGGAAAGGTGTAACACGCCCTTACAGGCCGTGTCACATCTTTCCGGGCGAGCCGTGCGTACGACTTGAGAAGAACAATAATACTACCCAAAGGTCCCCGCAGATGACCTGCACATAACACTGAGTACCTAGTACGTATCTCACTCGTAGTCGCCCGGAGGAGCGAACGCAAATCCTTTTTACCCGTAACCATGTTAAGGCCTTGTCACACCTTTCCGGGCAAGCTTGTTGCGTGTGAGGATTTTCCAGCATACCGGACAATTTCTGAGGGCGGACAAGGATTTGCGCGAGTTGTGCATATGTGTCTTTTATGGATGCGTGCTACTTATGTTCTTCTTGCGGGTATTCTGTGTGACCTGCGTGTTAGGCGCGTGGGGGCTGACAACTCAGAAATTCATCAGAAGGAATGGCAGAAGTCCAACAGAGATGACAGAATGTCATTATCTCGCGGCCGCGCTGACGGCATACGGGGACTGCGATCGAAGTACCTGCGTGGGAGTTGCCTGCGAGGTGCTGCTCAAAATTTGGCTGCGGGTAAATCGGACTTGCGTGCGCAGCTCCGGGCAACTACGGGCGAGATAATTTTCCTGCGTGCTGGGAAAACCTTACTCGCAACAAGCCCGCGTAGCTTGCCCGGAAAGGTTTGACACGGCCTTTAGGCTGCCGAACTCATTCGGTGGGGACAAAAACCAACTGCACTTACAATTTGTTTTTGTGATGATTGTGGAGGAGCAGAAAGTTACCAAAATGTGCCGTCAATGTCCTGCACATTTTGGTAATTTACCAAAATGTTCAATTTACCAAAATGTGCCGTAACACACCTCCCTGCTTATCAGAGAAAATCGGAGTAGCAATACATAATTACAATATTTACACTTTTCATTTCAACAAATCTCACCAAACACAAAATGCATTATGTCAAAACATATATGGGAAAAATCATTAAAAAAGAGAGACTATAAGTAAAAAAAAAAAAAAAAAAAATACTCATCGTCTCTTTTTTAAATGTTTTTTTTTTCCATATCGATAGGTTATGTAGAGGCTATTTGATATAGCCTCTACATAAATATAACAGAAAAGGGAGGATCATCAAGCGTTTTGAAATCTGTGGGATAGAAAATTATAGCCAGCCTCACATTTGTGGCTAATTCTCAATATTTGATATAGATAGTGCGTGTGTAGAAAAGCAAATTCATGCAGATGAAAGACAGGTAAAAATACGGTAAACTGCATGTTTAGCAAATCAAAATGATTATAAAGGGGTTATAGGCGGTGGAGAAGCAGTAGGACTACGGGAGGTAGATTGAGGAAAAGCACGATGAGAGTGTGAAAAGAAAAAGGATCGTCATAAGTCGTAATGACATTTTGTAATCATGAGATCGTAGTGGACAGTATGACAGAATTATATCAGAAAGATGTGAAAAAAAAAAATCTCCCAAACTTTGACTATTCAACTATTCCATCCTTGAGGGTTTGGGGATTTTTTAAGATGGAGGCCAAACTTCTGAATTTCCTATCTTAATTACTGATATACCGTGTTTTCAAGTGATTCAGGAAATTGAACCCACGATGAAACAAAATGCTAATGCTTAGTGATCGTATGTTTGTTAGATTTTACATTTGACCATTTCATTTGCAGCAAATTTGCAAATCATAAAAAAAAGAAAAAAGAGAGAAAAAAAAAGAAAACGCCCTCCACAAAGGGAATCTTAATATCCCAATGATGTATGTTTTCAGACGTCAGAATAAGAGATGAAAATCTGACACTAACTTATGCGAAAAAGGCGTAAAATTTGCTTTCCAAAATGTATCCTAAGATGTGAAGTGACCCTATGATGTAGTTGAAAAACCTTGTGAGCCACGTAAAAAAGATTTAGAAAGGAGTATTCTTGATTTCAAAACTAACCACTTGGGACTGTAGTGGAAAACAGGCCTTTTGTGACTTTGATAAATCCCTTGTTACATACTCATTCAAATGTCGATAATGACTACTTAAATTTCAAGAACACATTATTATTATGTGAAACATAGGCGGCGATTTCAGACATTAAGGTGCCATTTTGGCGGCCAGTTTGATGGCCAGTTCGTCGGCCATCTCGATTATCTCAAAACATTTCAGGATGAAAGAGCTGCAAAATCCAGATTCGGATTCAGTATCCTCGAATATAGGATTTTAAAAATACATTTTCACCGTTTCTAAGAAAATGTCACCGAACTTTCAATTTTTGGCGGCCATCATTATGCCATGTTGAGTATACTTCAAAATTCTCAAGGAGGCAAGAGTTACATTAGCAATATAAAAGATTTGGATTTATGAGCATCGTCGAAATAGGGTAAACATTAAAAATTTAACAAAATAATGTGAAAACAGGCGGACAGCATAAAGCATTCAGCCTCTGGCACCTAAACCCATTTTGTCGTATATAATTTCCGTTTCCCATGAAAGGAGATTATACGATTGCCCAAATCATCATTGAGCTTTTTCATCGAGATTCTGAATGCTGCAATATAATGGAGTAAAGGAGTCACCAGAGTTAGAAGACAAGATAAAATGAGAAACGAATTAATTTTGTAACAAAGAGTGTATCATGCATATAGATAAAATAACCAAAGCACGGCAAATTAGAAATGCTATTTCAGAAGAACTCTGTGAATACGATGCTAACGACACGAGGGTATAACGCTATAGCCTACATACGCAAGGATTGAACTCAAAGTACTCACACATTTGAATAAAACGGTTATCAGAATCTGAAGGCCTATATACGGAACAAAATTTTACTGCTGAAACAAAGTGTTTTTAGAATGCAGCAAATGACACTGCGCGTCATTATTGCAAATGCAGATTCAATTACCAATGCATTCCCATATTCGACTTATGGTCCTTCAATAGAAATTGATTATGGTGCACTTTATTCTTTCTTTCCTCCCTACCCTTTCATCTTTTCTCGAGTGAGTCAGTAGAACTTCTTCACTTATACGAGCCGCAAGCTGCTTCAAGCAGTAAACTCCTTCACTATTACCTTTAAGGCATTTTTTATGATTTTGCTTGTCGCACATTTTTATATTATTATAAAGTTCAATTTTATTTTGCTTGCGATATTAGCACGCCCGTTTCTAGTCTGGGCTATATCCAATGTTTGATGCCAAACCAATTTCAAAAAGAAATAAAAACGAAATCAAAACTGAATCAAATCAAATCATATCCAAATAGAATTATAACAATTTGAATAGCATCTATACAATGCTGTTGCTATGCGACAAAGGAGTATTTCATTGTGAGCACACAAGACAACCTGAAAACTATTATAGGCCTATATAAATCTTAAAACATTGTCTTAAAATGCTCGCAATGAAATACGATACTGACATCAAGTATGAATAATGACTCTAAAAGAAGATTTTTTTTTATTATTTATTTTGTTCTTCTTCTTCTTCTTCTTATTATTATTATTAATGTTTTGCAATTAAGTTAATCAGAATTACAAACCAAAAGCTATACAGTACTGAGTATAACCTAACATACCTGTTTATCTATCCCTGGCTCATGTTCCATACGGCTTTGTCCACTTTATACTATGTTAAAATTCGCCAAATAAAACATTTATTTCATGGCCTTATCTTATACATCAGGTTACGCATTTGGTTTGCACAGCACTCTTGCGCCAATATCACAACTACAAGGGTGGATTATAACGGTATTTTATATTTATCATTTCATTATATTTTCTTTTCTGTTATTTCTTTTTTGAGAGGCAATGCGTATATTTCACCTGCGAAGCACAAAGTTTTTAGCCTAATCCTCGAGAAAAAATTGCATGGCCAACAAATTTGAGGATGGCTGGCGAAGATATAGTGGTGTGTCAGTCATTCTGACGATGTGTTATTACTCGGCAGTGGCGAAATGGAACATGTAGAGAGAGATTTGTCATTATTTTGTGTTAGTTCCATCTATGTATATTAATGTTTTCAGGCCATTTATCGAGACACACCTCCCTAACTACAAGAGTAGTCAGCGTGAATGATGCATGAGGAAAAACATGGTGGCCGTTCGGGATCTGACGACTGTTTCCGTGTATTAGTCATTGGTAAGATTTCGGTCCAGGAAATACGAGGTAAAGACTGCCCGCCTGAGCATTGGGTTAATACCCGAATTCATGTCAACGGCATTATGTTGTATAATACTTTAAATACGAACAGCACAGTGATCTAACGAACCATGCGATGACGCGTGGATCCAAGAATCGGTCTTATAAAAAAAATCGCATCCAGCATTAGAATGTCTACGACACTGGCATGGCACGAAAGATGATGCTATAATACGACTAGAATTAAAGGTCCAGTTTACCTTTGGGAGCAGTGATTTCAAAAATTTTCAAGATATCATATTTGATGCATATGTGTAGGTCTGTTGTATCATAAAACATCCTACCATATGAAATATTTGCAATAAAACCTAAAATATAAGGAGATATCAGGGTTTTTCTCAATAAACCGTAACTGTATACGGTTTAGTCTGGAAAATTTTTTATTATAACTATTGTTCACATTTTGTGTATTTAACAACACTTAACATCGATTATAAGGATTCAAATTTTGACAGCGGTTGTTTCTATCCCTAACTCACATTTTAGAACTATTTTATAGCACTAATGCTTTCATCTGCAAATGGTAAATTATGCCTTTAAAGAATACTGTGAAGTGAAGAGTTATATTCTTATCACCCTGTTATTTGGTTGTTGTTGTTTTTTTTTACTATGACTATAATAGCAACTCCAATTGGCGATTTGCTTCAATATCTCATCATTTAATGTGATAACACTGATCTCAAATAAAGCTGTAGATTCGATAAAAAATTGACTAACGACTAATGTTGCAAAAAGTCTTAGGCCTATACGTTCATTAGAATTTTTAATGATATTTCAGGGACGCTGTCATAATCAAGAAAGAATACCAGATTTTCAAGTTGCAACACATTAAAAATAGATATTCGTTTGGCTTTCTTTCATATTATTGTAAACTAAATCAGTGAAAAAAAAAAGTTTTGTGAAGATGCAGCCTAAAGTGATTGCTAGCTTGACAAGATAAAATGCATCGAGAGAAAACAACAGCAACAAACAAATAAAACGCAAATTATGGCATGAGAAAACAATTGAGTGATAATTTATTTTGTGGATAAGACATGTAAGAGGAGGTGTTGCAACGTTACAAGTGCAAAGGGTGCATGTAAATAAGAAAATGTGAACTCTTGCAATGAATAAGTATATTATACGTGTGTGTTTGTGTTGTGTACGCGTGTGCGTGTGCAAAAAAAAAAAGAAAAGAAAAGAAAATAGTTCATAATGTGTGTTAGACAGAGCATGATTTATAGGTGACCGAAGCTTTCATGATCGATGCAAATCATCTAACAGATGATATACAATATGCCCTATTCGGTGTCAAAAGGACTTTTTAGATGTATATAAAAGGGATCAAATTTTAATGTGTAACATTTTCGGTCTTTTCATCGGAACTTCCATAGGATAAGTACGTCTTATACAGATATCAAGGCCTATAGACCTAATCGGAGACAGAGATACTGAGAGAGCTGAGGGATGTAGGGGAGAATAAACAGTCAGACAGATTGCTGTCACTCGTCATTCAGGGGAATTTATACTTTTAACCATATTCAATTACTTAAAGGCCTCCGGGTGAGGCGAACTCGTGTGTAGTGTTTATTCTCTGCCCCGTGTCTGTTTATTAAAATATGTTTGTTTAGTTGGTTGGTTGGTTGGTTGGTTGGATGGTTGCAGGGTTGGTTGGTTAATTGGTTGGTTGGATGGTCACGGTTGCAGGGTTGGTTGGATGGCTGGATGGATGGTTGGTTGGTTGGTTGGTTGGTTGGTTGGTTGGTTGGTTGGTTGGTTGGTTGCAGGGTTGGTTGGATGGCTGGCTGGCTGGATGGTTGGTTGGTTGGTTGGTTGGTTAGTTGATTGCTTGAATGGCACTTGGCAGGTTGGTTCGTGTTTTGTTTTGTTTTGTTGTTGTTGTTTTTTGTGGGGGCCGGAGTTGTAGGCTACTTAGTACTTCTTCGCATATGTTTGACGGGTTTAGAGATCAGTAATAAACCCAGCAGTCATTTGGTAGCCTACATCAAAACGCAAAATAAGTTCGTACGACCAGAAAAGACGTCATTTAATTTAAACCAAAAAAAAAAAAAAAAAAGTGCTAGCAGCAACAGTCCAGCAATCATGCACCATGAAAATTAGGTGCACCCAAACCTGCTGGAGCGTACAACGTGTTCACTCAGTCAGATGAATGTGATCAGAAAACATTTCCAGGGCTGTACTTTTTGCTCATACTCGCGCAGCAGGTGTTTGGAGGAGAAACATCACATGCATCAAACCAGCACAGGCAGCAGAGGGTTGGGTTACCAGGGCCAGGGAAGCTGTGTGAGGTAAGTCTGCATCTTTAGTACATGACTGTGTGGGTGTGAGCGAGCGAGCTCAGCTTCAGTACCCAGGTAAGCAGCAGCCGACTACTAGTGGAGCGCAGAGCAGCCGGGTATCAAAGGGTCGCAAAGGCGGCACACCAGTCCTTGCAAACCAAGATGTTTCTGGAGTGCTGGATTCTGTTTGAAACTCAGTGAGTAATTTTAGCGTCTCCTCTTTTCTTTTGACATCAGCCATTGCTGAGGCATCTCTCTTTCATTGATACAAGAACCCTATACACTTATAGTTCGTCCAGCTCTGAAAACTTCGGATTAGCAGAGCTCTGCTACCACAGAATCCGTATTGCACAGAAATCAGCGCATTTTTAGTGCCAGTGGTAGGCCCATATGTCACACAGGCCACGTACAGCAACGCAGACTGACGAACACCGAGCCCTCTTTAACGATTTTCGGCAGCAAGCTGTTGAATCGAATGTGTTTTATTACAGTTGAACTTTGTATTCTGGTCATTAGGGCTTATTTGCTTATTTTTAGTAAAGAAAGCTGCCAGTCCTCACTGAGAGTATGTTTGTCAATAATGGTCGTCGGCTTTGTCTGCTGAGCAGCGCATTGGGGTGCGGTGCGCCATCCATGCATGGAAGGTGCACCTCTTTCCCCCTCTGCTGGCCTTGAGGCTAATGTAGTTTTTCCAAGACGGGATCGACCTACTCGCATGATATTGTGATGATCCTGCCGAGGTACTTTTCATCATTATGAAAGCATGGCAGGCCATTTGTGTGTGTGTGTGTGTGTGTGTGTGTGTGTGTGTGTATAATTCTGTTAAACTGAAATGAAATCAGAGAAAATCTGCTGTCGCTGAATACCCCCATTTTTACTATATATTGAGAGTTATGATAAAGTGCATGGTGATGCACTGGGCTAAAACGGTTAACGGGTCTTTGTTGGATGACTGAATGAGACTGCGTGATATGGCATTGGAATGCTATTGCCAGCCAATAGATTTATACCACCTATTTATGATGTTTATCTATATCTCCAAGTCCTTCATTTTGAAGTGAGAAACTGGATTTTTCGTGAATTTGCTTTTACTAAATTTGTAGGGCTAATATTTTGCTTGGTTCGCAATGAAAATCATTGTGAGTTTATTTATTCTGATTGAATTATTTTGGACATATCATGTCTAGGCCAGAAGTTTGGTCAGATTGTACAGCAGATCTGCAATATAAGGAGATTATTGGAGAGAGAGAGAGAGATTCTGAATGTAAAGCAGCCTAGCAAAAACAACCACTTGCTTATACATACACAGCCCTGTCGCTGCTATTATATGTACAGCACTTGCTAAAAACTGTTAAAGTGGATATTCCATACCATGTTCAATTTAATGAAATTAGAGTAAACCCAGATCCAATTACCCCCCCCCCCTCCCGTTAAAGGACAAGTCCACCTTCATAGACATTTGGATTGAGTGATCCAAGTGCAACAATATTAGTAGAACACAGTAGTGAGAGTTTGAGGAAAATCTAACAATCCGTTCAAAAGTTATGAATTTTTGAAGTTTCTGCTCAGTCACTGCTGGATGACAAGACTACTACAGCTTGTGATGTCACATGTGTACAACGCTATAAAGAAAACCATAAAGAAAATTCATCATATTTTCACTTTTCTCGCATAATAAAGCAACACTTGACCTGCCTCTTTCAGAATACAAGGGGAATAATATTTCCCTTAACATACTTCAGTGACAAGTAGAGACTCCAACTCTCCCGCTTTCGACAGGAGATCTCCCGCCGAAAGCCCATTTTTGCAGAATCTCCCGTTCTCCAGCCTGAGATTATAATTTCTCCCGCTTGAAATGATTTCTTACTTTATTTTATTGTATGTTGAAAAATAAGCCTTAGATAGCGTGAGAGAGCATCTAAAACCGTAGACTGCAAGGGACTTCGCGCTCGTGATGTGCGCTTCACGCACATCAAGTTGGAGTCTCCCGTTTGCTAGGGGTTTCAGGCGTGAGAATCTCCAGATCAGAAGGTGCTTGGGGTTGGAGTCTCTGGACAAGTCGAGGAAACGTGTACTTTTTCCATAAAATAAAACTTAGTGAAATTCTCTTTATATTTTCCTTATATCGTTCTACGCATATGACATCATACACTATAGTAGTCTTCTCATCCAGCAGTGTCTGCACAGATACTTTAAAAATTCATAACTTTTGAATGGATTGTCAAATTTTCCCAAAACTTTCACTGATGTGTTCTACTAATATTGCCACATTCACTCAATCCACATGTATATAATGAAGGTGGACTTGTATGTACACTGTGGGACATGAGTGAACATTTCTCTCCATTGCACACATGACCCAACACCATGTTACTTTGACAAATCTGCTGACATGAAAAACAGAGAAAGCCCCCATAATATGAAGATTTGGCTTTAAAAAAAAAATATTTGAAAGTTTCATATCATAATTACCTGCTCAAAATATTTCTACTGTTCCAGTGATGTTTTCAAATATGAAACTCACCTAGCCTTTCAAAAGCATGTTATCTTGAGGCTTTATTGACCATTATGTTCAAATGCCTAATCATCAGCATGCTTGACTGCATCTCAAACTTTGGCTAGCTTCTTGCCGGGTTTCTTATTTCATCAGTGTAATAAAACATTGAGCAATATATAAACCGCTGGAATTCAGCTGAGAAACTGTATAGAGAGTGTTAATAATGCCAGAATCAGACAACATTTTCCAACTCAACTGCTTATAGTTTTTAGGCTTTCATATTCTTGAGATCTGATCAATCTGATATGATCTGATGTTGGGACAGTGATCAGCTGGAGTGTTCAAACATTGGGGACTCTCACAATACTTCATACTCAGTTTGAATTCTAAGCATAGAATGGGGCCAAGTCTTGTTAGTTGTCATTTAGTCCAGATTTTGTGGACTTCAAATTCCACAGACAGAGATCAACATGACACTTTGTGTCCCATGCAATGTTTTTGTACCCCCTGCCTCAAGGGGAAGCTGCTATTCTTCGTGCCGTTGAGGGTCTGTAACTGGACCTGCTTTGACAAAACAAGACTTCACAAACCCCTTTCATACTGAGTGAAAAATTCCACTTCTCAAGCCATTTCAAACCACTCTGGGAAAGAGACGTTGGTAGGATAGAGATGAGCAACTTTGGTTTTTCTTTTCATTTTTTATTTTTTTTTATTTTGGTGGAGCCATGTGTTAGGCAGAATGTGAGCCATGTTGGGCTTAGAAATAGATCCAAAGAGATCCAAGAAAAAAACAAAATTAGGTCATTATCAATGTGTAAACCCAAGTGAATTAATTTGTCAAGCACATGACCTTTTTTCCATTAATGGCTAACAAAATGTTTCAAGGCTTAAGTTTTGGACTGCAATTATATGAAAAGGGTACTGATAATCTCTCCTGCCTTTTTTTTTTCCGTTAATGGCTAGCAAAGTGTTTCATGGCTTCTGAAGTTTTGGGCTGCAATATATGAATAGGGTACTGATAATCTCTCCTGCTCACCTCGGCAGTGAGAAGTTAAACGTCAACAGCAGAGTTCATGATCCTTTTGCTGGGTTGTCAGTCAATCTGTGAAAAGACCCTGAGGCAACGTGTGTGCAGTAATTTCAAGGGCTTGCTGTTCATACCTCCTGTATTCATTCTGTGGTAAGTGATTGGAATGAGTACTGATATGGGTAGATACAGTGAGGATTGGTCTGAAATGATTTTCAAATTGAAGTGTGGAAGATTCTCAAAATGTCTGAAAAAGGAAAAATAGGAAACATTTTTTGCACTACCTGTCCTATTTGCAGGGCCCTCATTGAAAGCAGTTTTATAACTGACGAGGCTACCCTGGTTAAATAAAACTGTCAGTCAATCTGTGAAAAGACCCTGAGGCAACGTGTGTGCAGTAATTTCAAGGGCTTGCTGTTCATACCTCCTGTATTCATTCTGTGCAGGGAGGTGATCTCACCTCCCTGTTCTGTGGTAAGTGATTGGAATGAGTACTGATATGGGTAGATACAGTGAGGATTGGTCTGAAATGATTTTCAAATTGAAGTGTGGAAGATTCTCAAAATGTCTGAAAAAGGAAAAATAGGACACATTTTTTGCAAAACCTGTCCTATCATGGGAGTAAATATAATGAGAGGATATCTTAGAGTGCACTATCCACAACTGCTTGACAAAAATGGAGTGTTTGACAGCGAGAGCAAGCAGTGGTACTCTTTCTAAGGGTATGTTGTGTGATTACCAATTGTACAGGAAGAATCTTGTTCCAGTGTTGTACAATATAAGGCTTTATTTTGTATGGTTTACCGAACAATGAAATCCAAAAGTTGCAGAGAATACAAAACTCTGCTGCTAGGTTGGTTACTCGTGTTCGACTCAATGAACATACAAGTCCAATCTTAAGACAACTGCACTGGCTGCCAGTAAAGCAACAGATTGACTTCAAGATCTTAATCATGGTATTGTATGTGTTTGCAAGAACTAGGCCCTATTTATCTACAAGAGCTCATAACAAAATATCGTCCAGCAAGAAATCTTCGCTCTCAGTCCAAACTTCTGTTGTACACCCCCACAATATCAACACAGTTTTACGGCACAAGATCTTTTCAACTGGCAGCAGCAGAGTTATGGAAGAAATTACCCACGTATCTCAAGCCAACCAACACAGTAGATAATTTTAAGCGTTTGTTGAAAACATATCTCTTTGACATGTCTGTGGACTAGGTTTAACACTATACAATGTTTGTCACAGTTCTGTCACTTTTCATTTTGTTTTGCCTCCTCTCTCTCTCTCTCATGTCTTTTTTCCTAATTTCTGTTAGTTCCTTCCTTCAATGTGCATAGAGACATTAATCTATTTTTGTGATATGTGCTATACAAATATGGTTTATTATTGTTATTGTTATTATTATTATTATTATTATTATTTGAAATGTTCTCACATATTTCTGAAATATGAACTTTCCTTGATGGTAGAGTTAACAAGAAATCAACTCTGATTGCTCTCTTCCATGGCCAAAGTGGGAGAGATTTTTGTTCTGTAGCACACTGTGGAAGAGAAAACACTGATGTTTACTCTCAGCAGTATGAATTCACAAAAGTTGTGAGAGTTTGTCAAAGATATATATGCAATACTGCCACCAACATGATGACCATGTGAAAGAGGAAAGAAAAGAAAAAACTGAATACCAGGGAGAATAGTTCTCTGTATGATATGCAGGTGCACACAATTGCTTCATATGCCTTATATTGCACATCACCTGTGAATGTCACTTTGGACACAAGTCACAACTGATGATTTGTGTAGACCAAGCCTTGGCAATGATTATCCACACTGAAAGTGAACATTGGCATGATTACAAGTACATAACTGTATTTGTAATACGTGTAATATCAGCATTAAAGGGACTGTCTACCTTGTAGACCTACACCAAAGGAGTGGAGAGGAGATGGGGGGGGGGGGGGGGAGGTAAGGGAGTGAAATCAATCAGTGCCTGGTCTTAGGATGACTTCTTTCTAAGAAGAAATCCACTCCAAAATTGTATCAATTTCATTTAAAAAAAGAGAAAAAAAAAACACAACAGTGCAAAAATTATCAAAATAGAATAAGAAATAAGAAAGTTGTGACATTCTGAAATTTCACACAATTTTTTTAAAGACACTTCTTGACTTGTCATTATGAATATTCAAATCAGCAAGCTGACAATTTATGGTCTCACAATTTTTTGTACATTTCATATACAGAGATGGCAAAAATCTCATAATTCAGCTGTATTTATAAAATATGAAATATAAAACTTGCCTTTAAACCAACCAAAACAAAAAAAGAAAATATATTTATGTTAACTGGGATATATCTTGGTATGGGAACATGTTTTTACTTGTATTACTCAAAAATGATTTATCTTTCTGAATTTCATATATAACATACATGAAAAATTGTGAGGGTAATGAGATCATCAACTGGCCAAGAAATGTTTAAAAGAAATGTGAAATTTTAAAATGTCATGTCTTCCTTATTTCTTATCCAATTTTTGGCATTTTTGTATCGTTCTGTAGGGAATATTTTTTTTCTTTCTTTTCTTTTGAAGTTTATTTGTGTTTGGGGTGGATTTTCGTAACTTCCCCCTCCCAGAGCTTCTCGAAGGTGCCAAGAGCAATTATTATTATTCCATTAAAATAAATCAAGCCTTTTTGAAAATGTATTTATTATTAAAATGTGCAAGCCAAATTTTGGTGCATGTTGGTGTGATACCAGGTAACATCCTTTGCAGTACATTTGGTGGATATTTTGAGGACTTGTAAAATGGGGTTGACACAACATTTGCTCCTACGACAATTGCTCATGTCTAATTTTCTCCAAGGACTTAGGGTTAGGGGAAGGGTTGTGATAGAGTTTTAGGTTTAGTTTGATGTGAGGATTAGGATTAGGGTTAAGGTTATGTTTGTCAGTAGAATTAATGTTTGACTTAGTAGCGTGCAGATATTTCATGGGAGCAATTGTTGCAGTCTGAGCAAATGTCATAGAAACAAAATGGGACATACCTAGTATACTTTTGAGTTGCATTTAGTGTCAAAAACCCCACACAATAACTTCAAATGTTCTACCTCTAATCTGAATAGAACTGTGCTATAAGTAATTGTCTGTAATGAAATATGTAAGGATTTATGCAAAAGACAGAGATGTTTGCAATTTTTTTTGTTTTGAAAATGATATAGTCTTGAGAAAAAATCAGAGTTTTTAAGTGAGTTTTTAATACAGGACCATAATTGATATGATACTGTCTGTTAAAGTAATCATCAGCTTCTATTTCCCTCAACCCCCCCCCCCCCTTCATTGCTGTATTTGACCTTGTTGAATGGCCCAATTTTTCCACCTTTTTCCTCATCCTTCTCTAATCTTTACTCTCTTTCTTCTATTATCTTATTGAAGCCTCTTATGGTCTCTCTGTGTTTGTCAGCAGCGGGGTACAGAGTTCACTTCCCTAGAGGCTGACAGTGCTGTTTGTGCTACCTGCTCCTGCAAATTGGATCATAAACCTTAATCCTTAACCTACCTGAGAGAGAGGAGCCCTGCTGATATCTGATTGGCAGTTGTCCAGCCAATCACACGGCAAGCAATGGAGGATGCAGGCACCGCCTACGAGTCCCTCAGTGGAGACTCGTCAGTGCTCACTTTCAGGAAGCCAGAGCCAGCGGGAGGAACGATGGTGAAGAGTAACCGTTCCCTGGTGCTCCTCGTTGGGGTGGTGGGTCTCTGTGTGGGGATAGGCGTGGGGGTTCTCATTGGTTGGTTCTCCTCCCAGGCCCAGATGCCAGACAGCCCATCCTACAGTCGCTGGTTGGAAGCTCTTCATGAAGAGGATGCAGACAAGATAACTGACTTACTTGTTGAAGAAATTCAAGCGGAGAATATCAAAGAAAACCTTAGGTAAGGCCGGAGCAACTGCCCATTCATCTCTACATTGCTTTTTAATAGCAGTTTTATTTTGTTATTTCTTTTTTTTGCTTCTTTCTCTGATGTCTATAATCTATCATATTGTACATTATCTGCCTGCATTATGAAATTAATTTTGAATTTTGTATATTTTATCTCTCGTCTCGATCGTGCATGACCTAATACGATATCTGCCAGTTAGTAGTCTAATGAACAGGCATTATGAAATCATCCGGACAATTCTACAGCTAGCTCTTGCAAAGCCGTCCTTTTGTTACTGAACCATACGGACACTCTTTAACAGCTTGTGATGTATAGAGTCGGAGCATCTTCCATGTCATTAATCTTTGCTGAGTACAACCTCTGTTAATACCAGTGGCAGATCTAGAGGGGGTTGCACCGGGCGCATGCCCCCTCTTTATTTTTTGTTTAAACTAAAGAAATAAAAAGAAAAAAATGAAGGAGGGGCGTGCGCCCCCTTTAATTTTGTAAAGGCACCTTCCCTTTATGAAATTCCTTGATCCGCCCCTGAATATGATTACCCTTGAACAATTTGCTGTTTCAGTGCAGCGTTTTGTTTCGACCACTAACACTGCAAAGGCAAAACCTTCAACTGCAAATATTGCTCTCTTCATCATTGTGTACTTTGGCTGATGATATTTGCAATGAATGGTAAAAGGTGTGGTATTGCTTATGAGAATGCCACTGCTTCTTGAAATGAGAGCTGGAGATAGATGAGAGAGGGAAGAGAGAAAGAGATAAAGACATGAACAACATAGTGTCCATTGGAATTTCTTTTTTGATATTCCGTATTTTTTTTCTTTATGAAAAATGAGAAAATATGTTTTTGAAATGGAATGAATGCTTCTTTTTCTGAGCATTGATTTAGTATGTAGTAGTTGCTATTTTTCCACTTTAGAAACAAATGATATTTGACTCAGAAATATGTGTTTTTGTTTGGTTTTTAGTTTTGGGGTTGATTGGTTTGTAATTCTGTTGGTGTGTTTTTTTACAAGTTTGTTTATGTGCATATTTGCTTATTTATTTGTTTATTTATTGGTTTGATTGTTATGATTGTTTGGTTGTTCATTTTGATCTGTGGAAGTTGGCTGCCCTGGAGCAGGACAGGTCTTTCACTTGTGTTTTTTAAAATGCATTTTTTTTTTCTTCAAGATACCTGACCGACCAGCCTCACCTGGCAGGTACGCAAGGTGAAAAAGATTTGGCGGAGTGGGTGAAAGAACAGTGGACAGAGCATGGCCTTGATGTGGTCAATAATATCCCATACAGTGTACTCCTCAGCTATCCCAAGCTCGACAGCCCTAATTATGTGAGTGTTTGTTGTCCAGTTGCCATTCTCATTACTTACAGCCCACTTTTTTGGATTTACTTACCATTTTTGTTACAAGTGCCCTATATAAGTGCTGTGTAACATTGGAGCCTGTTGTAGCCCCTTATTACCCTCCTACACACACATTGTATACCATTTGAATGCACAGAAATATTTACTGTCACCCTGTTCAGTTTGTGTGTATTATTATGTCCAAATATTCTTTTCAACGACATAAAGACAAATGAAATGCTGAATTATTTCCACATTTTCCACATTTTGTCATTCTTGTGAGGAAAAGCAGGGATGGTATTCTGAGGCCGTAATTAAGTCTGTAATTAACTACGTAATTAAGTCGAGAAGTTAATAGGCCCTTAATCATGGGCAAAATCGGTATTCTGAGGACGTAATTAAGGTATGATTAAGTCCCCTATGATTATCAGAGGTACCTCCCACCTAATTGTTATTCCATCCAATCAGACGCGTTGTTAGAAGCCAAAATGATGATCACACACGCAAATATGCCCTCAATGCGCGCTCCTCCACACACCCCCCTGTAATTACAACGCAAGAGCTCCGTGCGCACACTCCGGTCTTTAATTTCAACCCTTCACCTACGCACGCGAAGAGCTCACATGAAATGACAAAATTCCTCGAAGATCGCCTATATTTCTTTTTTTCTCTGAATTCTATGGATACCATGACAACAAGATTCAACCGCTTCACGGTTACCGAAGACGGTATGCATCATTTTGGCCGAGAAATAACGCTCTAAGTGATATCGGAATAGTTAATGACACTCTTTGGTATCATTAAGTTTTCCATTAACTTTCATACTTAATCACACGCTCAGAATACCGATTTGTAATTAACTCTGTGATTAAGTCCTCTTAGAAGTGCATGCGCGTCAATACGCGCAAGCGCGTAAGACTTTCCCGCCAAAACGCTTGTTGTCATGGTAGTTAATAGACCCCCTACTTAATTAAGCTCTCAGAATACCAATTCGTAATTAAGTGCTAATCAGACACTTAATAAGCCCTCAGAATACGGCCCGAGGTATTAGAAAATCATTGTGCAAAATTACCAGCTCTGATATGTTGGACTTTAAATCATCTTTTACCCATGCATGATTGAGCCTTTGAGATGGTGGTGTATGCAGCCATGGATGAAAATCACATTTTTCCACTAGCAAAGCCTTCTGTCGGAAAACTGATTGAAGAGGCAAATACTGAAAAACTCACATGTGACAAAAACGATTGCAGGTATACGTCCTGAACAGCAATGGGTCTGAGTATTTCCGGTCAGCAAGAGAGGAAGCACCGCTGGAAAAAGGTGACCTCAACAATAAGACTGTTCCACCTTTCAATGCCTATGCTGCTAATGGAACTGTAGAGGTCAGTTGAATGAACGAGTCACATTTCTTGCAATACAAATACATTCCTATTTATTTTTTTTTTCTTCCTTTCATTTTACTTTTATGGTGCATTGATTTTTTATTTTCCTGTTATAGTGGCTTCATATGAAAAGTAAAATCTGCCTGGTTGGTAGCATAAATGTTGCTTGAATCTAACCATGAGAACTTGGCTTCATTCAATTTTCCACTCTGTGTATGTGTTTGTGTTTATGTATGTGATTCTGTTATCAAAGCTGGAGGAGAAATGAGTGTGAGCTGCTATAAATTATAAAATCGAATTCATTTGATCAGGTGGAATGATGTGGAATGTTAGCTGTAATTGTGTTATTATTATCTTTGTTTTTATTCATGTATTCAGAGAATATTCTTTCTTTGCAAATATAATGTATGTGTGCAATCAAGCAGCATGAGAAAGTGGATTGTTTATTGTTTATATTGTTAATTTAATCGTAAGACAGTTAGACTATTAATAAAATGTGTATGTGTGTCTGTCTGTCTGTCTGTCTGTGTTTGTGTGCTGATAGCCTGTGATGTGATTTGATGTGAACTAATAGAATTTTCTGTGTTGGTTGATGTCACTTTATTATTTGACAGCATTGCACACTGCATGCATGATAGCAAGACTGTTGGTAATGTCTGTTTGGATGTATAGGTCATCCCCTGCAGTCACTGGGAATGAAGGGATGGTGGAAAGTGTTTCCAAGTAGTTTCACTTCCTTTGACAAAGTTTCATTTTTCTGATGTCATAGAATGACAATGAAGAAATCCAAGGTGTACCAGCCAGCCATATTGATTTCTTCTCACCTCCAGGGAGACTTGGTGTATGTGAACTATGGGAGAATAGAAGACTTCCAAAAACTCACAAATGAACTTGAGGTTGACGTAGCTGGAAAGGTTGCGATTGCCAGGTATGGCAAGATTTTCAGAGGTGACAAGGTGAGTTTTTCTTCTTTTGTTAAACCCATCCACAGCTAGAGATCACACTTCCTGTGGTTTGATGCTGCATCTTTTTGGTATTTAGTAAGAGAAAATAAAAACTTCTCTTTCCAACCCTAATTTCTGTCATATATCATCATTAACTCTGGTAGCAGAATCTTCAAAAACCTAAATCCAGAAATTATCCTCAATTGGCAACACTTTTTAAAAGATCAAAGTTAATGTTTTAATCTAAATTGGTATTGTTTTATGTATTTTTTGGTGAATTGTGCTTATTTCATGAATGTTGCCAATGCGATCTAATTTTTCCTCAGTATAGGATATGAAGTAAGATTCAAAGTTGCCAATTTGATATTGTGGGCAAGGTAATAATTTTTACCACAAAATCAGCTGGGGACTTCATCACTTTTTAATGAAAAACAGCCTCACCCCTGCATGGAAATACTCTGGTTGGTATATATGCTCTTAATCCCAGAGACACACTATAGCGGCATTTAGACAAAAAGTGATTTATCAGGGAATCCGATTGGCTGTGTTTTATAGTCCTACACCAAAAAAACAAACAAACAAAAAAACCAAACAAAAACAAAAAAACAAACAAAAAAGAAACAAAAACAAAAAAAAATCAAGCATGAACTTGAGGCTGTTAAACTTGGTTTTAATAACCATAAAAAACAAGAACAAGCTGAATGTGATGACAGATGCTGAAGGTCGTCAATGATTTAATGTCATCATCCACCTGTGCAGATATGATGGACAGGGAATACAGAAATCTTGTGTGGTGGGTCCTTTTGCCCGTGGGTGATATAACTTTGAGCTACTGACCTTTATCTGTGTTCTGTTTACTGCAGTGTATAAAGTGAGTATTGTTTGCATTAAATTGAAAGCCCCAATGTGAAGGGCAGCATGTTTTTATTGCTTTCCCCTGTGAGTAGGTAAAATACAAATCTGAAAGCCCCAAAGATGAAGAATGGGGGGGGGGGGGGGGGTTAATCGGATACAATATGCCCCCTTGCACTAAACTATTTGCCCATATAAAGAGCCTCAAATCTGTTTTGTATGGCGCTTTTAGATCTGTGAGCAGTTTGACTCCAGAGTTACATTTTTACAATTACAGTCGATATACTAAGATGATAAATGTGTTGTAACCTTCCCATTACCATGTCAGCCAAAAAAAAAAAATATATGTTTTTTCATTTATGACAATTCTTTGATTTACACTAAAAAAGTACACTATGTTGCACTAGAAGGATTCCTTTCATGATCTTTTTTTTTTACACAAAATGCACATTGTTAAAAAAAAAGATATTGATAATGATCACTTGATATGTCTATGGTTCTGCAATGTATCAGATATCACACACATATTGTGCATTGTCATTTTGATGTAAAGTGCCCCATTGGGTACCATATCTGTCATGATATATATTCACATTCAGAGGCAAAAAAAAAAAAAAAATCGTCATTCATTGGTGCTAATGTGTTTGCTGCAGATCATACAAGTTTAGTCTTACTGTGATTTATAAAATGACCCAGTTTATCAGACCTTCAGTCTCTAGGACCTTCAGTCAATGGGACTCTCTGGTCATCAGACCCTTTTCAATATGCTGTCTTTCGCAATGGTGAAGTTTTGGGCCTTTCCAGGGACCAGGGGAAAGGCCAAAACTTTGAGGGCTCTTTCACACCCTTGGACTATCGGTTGGTGTATAGGGATTTCTGTGGAGGACCATCCACTCTGTGATTGTGCCGATTGTGGTGCAGAGGAGTAGGATTCAGGTTATCTTTGTGTGAATGTAGGATCCATGGTAGATGGTGAAAACAGATACAAAGTGGGCAAACTAATACATTTTGGTATAAATCATGGCACCTTACTCTCGTACTAATAAACATGTGATTGGAAATTCTTGAGTTTTAGACTTGTTTAACTTCTGCTGTAGTAGAGCATGCCCTTTGCATACTTGCCAACTAGTAAGATTTTATCAGATTCAGTAAGATTTTTTAACGTTAAAAATAGCAAAATCAGATTTTCTGTCAGAGAAATCAGATTTTAAAAAAATATTTAGATATACCTTTCATGTGTATTTTCTGAAGATTTGACCGAAAGTAAGATTTTTAACTTCAGTTTGCATATAAAATAAGATTTTTGCAATCCACGAGTAAGATATTTCATCTTGAAATGTTGGCAGGTATGCCTTTGTGATTTTATAGTTTCCTCTCATCTCTTTTGCTCAGTCTACTCATCTATCTCTGTCCGTTTGTCTGTCTGTATGTCTTTCAGGATCTCTACCTCACATTTGTCTTTCTCTCCTCCCCTCCTTTCCCCCACCATTTTCTCCCTCATTCTTCCCCCCCCACCCCCACCCACCCTGCCCCCATGGACTCACATGTGCTGTCTTGTAGGTCAACCATGCTGCTGAGTATGGTGCCATAGGCCTCATTCTGTTTTCAGACCCTGCTGACTATGCTGTAGACAGTGAGTCAGCCGTCTACCCTGACACTTGGTTCCTACCGGGAACGGGAGTCCAGCGAGGCTCCCTCTACATCCGACAGGGCGTGGGTGGAGACCCCCTGTCTCCAGGCTACCCTGCCTATGGTAAGAATCCTACCTGCACTGCATCTCTCCCCACAATGTGGTATTCAGTGAATCTTAACTCTATGATGACAGTGATTTGAGTATAATATCTTAAGATATGTCATTGATTACTCCAGCTTCAGATTTCTCTAGGGCCCTGTGAAGTGCATCATTGTTGAAACCCATGAGAATTCACAAATCAATCTTTGAATAAGTGACCTTCTTGCTTTCGTTGCCTTCTTGATCCAGTCATGATATGACACTTTTGCGTATTTCTGCGTAATCTTGGTCTTTGCAAATACTGTGGACTGAGAAACTTCAACAATGATAAGAGATTATGCAAAATCATCCCAGTTTAGTCACAAGTCTTGAGTATTTGACAAACAGCTTTTTTGGCCAACACAAAGGAAAGCAAATATTTGGATTGATAGTGCCAGCGTATGATCACAAAAGGTCAATACTCCTCCCCCCTCCCCCATGCCACTGTTTGTGAAGAAAAATATGAACATATTTGGTCAATATGACCTTTTTGTTTAATTGTAACAAACTCAGTTTTAGAAAGAGAGTTGATTCGAATCCCCGTTTTAATGAAATGACAATAACACTTTTGCTAGCCATTAGAAGGTCTTGGTTCATCAACTGACAGAATATTTGTCTCCCTGTTTTTTACTCGTATAAGGATATAGCTTGTTTTACAATTTATTGAAAGTGCAGTATTCTCTTACAATTTGCTCATAACACTCACTTTGAGAGGAAGAAAACTGCAGATCTCGGTTGCATCGTCAGTATGATCTTTATTTGCTTACAGCTCCCTATAAAAGCAGCTGAGAAGAATATTAAGGTGATACAAAATACATACTCAAAGACAAATAAAACAAGAGAGAGAGAGAAAAAAAGAAGATGGAAGAGAAGCTAATAAAGAAAAGAGAAATAGAAGAGGAATTAGGAGTAGAAGGAGATGAAAAAAGTGCCTAACTCTACATTTAGAATGGTAGGGGGACAAGAACAAAGTCTGACCCATGAATGCCATTCTTTTTTCTTTTTTGTCTTTGTTGGCATACATGGAAAAATGACCATTGGGCTATCATGGTCAGGATGGAGGAATATAAGAATATCATATTTGCAAAGTTTAAGATGAGATGAACTGTGATAAAAGTGTGTCTTATTCAACAGAACTTTTTAACTTGTAAGAACGAAAGTCTCCTCATATTTCTTCTCTGGTCAGATAGATCAAAGTGCAGACCTGATACGGTATCAGTTATAGTTTATTATTAATTAGACAAGTATAGACAAGTATGATGCCAGAAATTTGTCAATGAACTTCCTCTTACCTCAGATCAAGATATGTTTCAAAGGGATGGTATAGTTTTGATTGAGATGGCACTTCAGATTTTTTTTTTTTTTGAAAAAATGACAAACTATTTATGAAATATGAAAAAGCATACAATTCTAAGAGGAATTCAAAATTTATTTGATGAAAATTTGTTTTGAACTGTTCAATTTCAATTCAATTTAATTCAATTCAATTCAATAGAACATTTATTTCCAGACAATTCGTGTAGAAACATTAACAATTCAGTAATGATAAACTGGAGGTGACAACTCAGTAAGCACAGCTTGAAGTGAGTGCACCTTTAACATTTGAAAACGTAGTTGAATCTGATTGAAATATAGCTAAAAAGACATTAATATATATTTACAAGACGAAGTACAGATACACGAGAGACTAAAGCTAAGGATGCAGGAGGAAAACAGATAGGAAGAAGGAAAAAGCAAAAAAAAAAAGAAAAGAGAAGAAAAAAAGTAACATTAAGAGAGGTAAAGAGAACCCAAAAATATATAGTACTAAAACAAACCAAGGCAACATTGTACATACATGTACATGTATATATGCATTTTAGTGAATCAAGAGAAATTTAGCAGCCCTCACTATAAACTACCTTATATGGATGAATACAACTTTTTCTTGAGTCTTATCTTAAACAAAGCAGTCCAAATAAAAATTGGGACCTAACTTTTATTAGGACAACAACCAAAAATATACGATCCCCCTTTAAACAAAAAGTCTGATGTACTTTGAATCAACAGTTTGTGATTTCAGTTACCATTTCAGCTAAAAAATGCTTTGGAAAAAAAAAATAATTGAGAACCCTCCTCATGTACTATCTTAAACATCATCTCCACAAGTCACTCTGAAAATCTGAAATACCTGCCATGCTTTTGAAATACACACTTGGTCCCTACCTAAATGCTGTTCATTCTCCTGTCTGTTTTCATCCTGTTGTTTTCTGTATGATTTTGAGTACATTTATGTTACAATTATTATGTATTTTAGCTGTTTTCGGAAGAACAGTCCGTGGACAGAAGCATAAAAAGATTGAGCAAAACAAACAAACAAACAAACAAACAAACTTTTGTGTGGAAAGATTTTTTATGCATTTAACCCAGATCCATGTGTGTGTGTGTCTTTTTAGAATCTGATTTTAGATTTAAAAAGGACAAATTTGTATGATCAAAACTGAAAGAAAAACACACACTCACTGCCAAAGATTTAGCTCGTACTCTGTGAAGTACTCACACAGCATGGAATGTGATTGTGATCAAGGTTTATTGTGTTCCATTAGTTTTAACCAAAGTAAAATGTAAAATTCTGTTGAGTTATATTTGTTTTGAAGCATATTTTCCTAGAACTGCAATATGAGATGATATCACCTGTATTTCAAACGTGATTTCTCCAAATGAGTCTGAAACTTTTGCGGTGTTTTGCTCCCGGTGATTTCCTGACACTATGTGTGCAGACTTTGACCCTCCGGCACCTAGACTGACCAGAACTGTCTGCAAATGACCCTTCAAATTGCCCACTGACCTGCCTGCAAAGCAAGGACTTTTTTTACTGTTTTACATGCATGTGTGTGCGGTTTTCTTTGTTAATGTTGTTTATCTTTTCTTTTTCTTTTGCTGCAATGTATTTAACAGTTGGGTGTTTATTCCATTAAGTAGATGATCAAGGAACGCTCAATTGCTCACTGTTTTGTTGGATAAAGCTTGTTGGAACTTTTCATTTCATTCCTTTTTAGAGTCAGCATACAAGATACCAGAAGAGGAAGCAGAGCTGCCCACCATACCAGTCCAGCCAATTGGTTACAATGATGCCCGCAACATTCTGGAGTGAGTGTCCATAAAACTTTTATCCTTCCCTGTTTTTCAATATTATCTCTATATATGGTTTCCTTTTGTGGTGGGTGCTCTGATGTAAACACACCCTGTTTTAGAACAAGGTTTATGATTTGGTGGTTGTGTGATTCTTTTATGATAAGAGGCTTTATAGTCGCCTGGCTGGGACTACCTTATCTATTTTAAACCCACAAGAAATCTACCATTTTCTGCAAATTTGGCAAATTTGGAAGACTTCATACCTTCTGCTGCAAACAGATGCAGATTACATACTGAAGCCATAGATAACTAAGAATATATTGTGAAAATTGCCTGTAGACATAAATTATATCATCCAGTGTTTTCTTGTCCCCCACCCCTCAACAATCAGGTACCAGCTACTTCAGTGCTTTTGTAAGTTTTCAAAAGATGGTGATGTGTTTGCTCTTTACATGTAGTAATAAAAGATAAATGATATGCGACTGCTTCAAATGCTTGAAGATGCAATTGGTTTTGTAGTTACTCATTGCATTAGGGGTTGGAGAGGGGAGAAGGCATATGTATGCACTATTTTGTATTGATGGCAAATGACAAGTTGCACTGTAAGATTCCCAGTAGTTGAAATATGCTGGTTAGGTGAACAGCTTCTCTCAATGTCAAGAGCAGGGAGGGAGGGGTAGTCTACAATTCTCAACATTTTGTTTCTTTTTCTTCTTTTTTTTTTTGTGCTGTCTGTGCGGCAGGCAACTTGATGGACCTGTAGTTCCTAATGGTTGGGCAGGGAACATCCAGGGTCTGGAATACAAGCTAGGACCAGGACTTACAAGTGGAAGGTAAAAGCAGGAAAGAGGAGAGTTGGTGGATGGAAAAGAAGAGGTACAGTGTCAGAAATCTTGGACAGAACACATTTTTATGTGATGATTGTCATATTGTCTCTTGATCATGTATTTTGGATGTCATTTTCTAATTGTTTGTGTCATTTATCTTTCTATTTGCTTCTCTCTGTCCTCATCCCCCTGGAAGTTTCTTGTTTGTATATAAATTCAAGAAATAAAAATTGTTACGGGTGAAAGCACTCGATCAAACTTGGCAAAGATAGATGAAGGTAGAAGGGAAGGGGAAAAAAAACACAAATTTCAAGTACATGTAGCAAAGAAATAAATGCCAAGAGAGAAGAGTGCAACTGATTCACCAATTGAGTCATACATGAGAGATGATTGAGATCTTGGAATTACTTGAAAAAAAAAAAATTGTGAACAAATGTTATAGTTTGGGAAACTTCATGTATTCCTGTGTGAGCCAAGATTGGCATCCAGCAGAGCTTGTGAGTCAAGTCACATGAGAGAACAGAAAATTACCATATTTGTTCTTTCTTTTTATTTTCCTTTTTTTTTTACTTCCTTTTCTTTCACCATACTCTACAATCAAAAGGTGAATATCTCTAGCTGCAATAACATCATGTTGCTGGTATCAACTTCATTCTTTCTTTTTTCTTTTTCTTTTTTTTGCACAGGACAGTCAAGCTGGAGGTTAATACACATAATGAAGTCCGCATGGTTTACAACACTGTGGGTGTCATTCGTGGCTCCATGGAACCAGGTTTGCAGTTTTAATCAAATCATAGTTGTACTGGTAGTTCAGGCGTATGTTTATCCCCCAGTATTTAATACGATGCCGTAATCTTTGTCGAGTATGCAATTATATAATACCATTGTCTGACTGATTATAAATCAGGCGTGTCAATCGAAACTTGAGAAAAAAACAACAACAACAACAAAAAATACCTTGTTGATGTGTGGATTTGATATTCAAACCTATCAATGTACTGCACGAGTAAATGAGGCCTAACACTTAATACTGAAGTATGCAACACAAATTTTCTCAATTTTCTCTTTTTCTCATTTTCTCAATCAAAATGCCATGTTTACCAGAATACATACGCAGGCTTGGCGCTGTGGGAGCTAGACTGAGTCTGCAACTGCAGAATTACCATGAAATAATATTATTGAAATGTCCTAGCTGGAAAGCACTTTTGAGCTTAGTTTATGATTTCTTTTCAGTCCAAAATTTGAATTTCATGCCAGAAATAGTCTTTCAACTGCTGTGTAACCAAAACATGAATCAACAGAAATTGTGTTGTGAGTTTATTGGAGAAATTTGTATATTTGTGCAGTCCACATATCTAATCCAATCTTCTGAGACATGTAATTTTGTAGATTCAAATTAAGAGAAGTAAGCAATGTAACCCATTATACATTTTTCCCAGTCATTCAACAGTATTGAATGACTGAACCACAAATCAAGCTATTAAAAGTAATTTTAAAAATCAGTCAGCCAGGTGTGAATGAGTTAAAATACATTCTGTTGTATGTTGAGCAAAGAAATGTATTGTGAATGTGACACTTTCTAGGTATTTCAAAGAACATTTTAGACATTGTTCAGCCAAGATTTCTAGTTAATTGTTCTCGTAATGTTAAGTCACTCACACATTCTTTTATGCCTTCTGAACAAGCCTGTTCCTTGCTTGTGATGTGTAGGGGGTCATACAGTATATAGTAGTGTGTCTATGATTGCCATACCATGGTCCAAGAATAAATTCTTCCCATGTGACGCCTACTATTCCACAACAAAAGTTCATTCTCCTGTGCATGTTTTATGGATTTGTTGAGGGCAGAGTTCATCTACCATTAACATGACTGATATGTCCTTATCTCATTCATTGATCTGATAGACGCTTAGCTATCGCATTACCTGGATAAGTAAGTTCCTAATTGCCAGGATTTTACTTAATGTTTAACAGTTATATACAGTAATATGTATTTGTTTATAAATATGTATGTATGTATGCATGTCTTGTGATTATGTGTGCACGTATGTTTGTAAAACTGCATGGTTTTACTAAAAACAGACTTGGTTTTCTTTCATTGTGGTGTCTATTGTATTTTGTGAGCCTTTCATTACAATGTATCATATTTTCTATATTTGGATAAGTATATACCGCACGTTTAATTTTTGTGTTACAAGTATTATTCTAAGCTGATCGTTGATGGTTGTGTCTGTAATTTGTGTGTCTTTACAGACATTCACTGAAACTGTTTCTGTCACTCATGCCTCATTCATTAATTGGCTGCCATTCTATACAGACCGATATGTGATAGTGGGCAACCATCGCGATGCCTGGGTGTTTGGCGCTGTGGATCCATCGAGTGGGACGGCAGCCATGTTGGAAATGTCCAGGGCAATGGGCAGACTTATCAAGGAAAGTGAGTGATGACACACATGCCAGCATGTTGATGCAATGATGTAAATTTCCACCCTACCCCCTTCCCTTTGTGTGGCTTGATTCTTCACACATCATTTGTCATGGGCTCTTTTTATGCATGCAGCATGTTTCTGTTGTGTTGAACACTGGAAAAAAAAAAAGAAAGCTTTGAATTTCTCAAATATATCAGTACAGTATGGTAGGATTTCATTGTAAATTTGTGTTGTGAAATGAATGGCATTTAATGATGGAAGGTTCCTAGATATAACAAATGTAAGTGATATTACTGTTAAGGGTAGCAGAGTATGAATTGCAGCTGATATTTAGCTAAAAGTAGGAACTTGCCATTTTAATGAGAGGGGGAGATTGAGAAGTGCTGGTGAATGCTCATTTGTTTCATTCTTTGCAGAAAAATGGCGCCCCCGACGATCAATCGTCTTCTGCAACTGGGCCGCTGAGGAGTACTCACTGATTGGTTCCACAGAGTGGGTGGAGGTGAGTGTACTTCTAGGGTGCTGATAGCTATAGTGTTTGACAGATATTCTGATGCCACAGAGCACAAAATTGTTCTCCTCATTTGTGGAGGAGGCTCAAATTTGTTCAGAGAGTGCTTTTGAAGGAGTCACACGGAGGCTGTGATTTCATGCTTATCAGAAGTAGAAAAAAAAACAAGTCATTTAAAATTCTGCTTGCTCTACTCTCAGAACTCAGTTAATGATTCCATACAGAAGGAAGAGATATGCTGAAGACACATTGTATGACATGATATCAAATCTGTCTCGTTTGCTGAACCATTAGCGATTCTGAATGGCAGTGTCAAGTGGTGTCACCACTAATGTGCGTGTGCATACAATAGGGTGCCTATCTTTGAGAGTGCAGCATATTATGATTTTCGTTTTGATAGAAGAGATGCAGTAACGTCAATTGTTTACATCTCTTAAGCTGGCAACTGTTGAGCTTTGACCCCATTTGCTGGTTTGTCAAAGCAGGGGCAATTATTTCATGCAGAATACAAGTAGGTGTGTTGGGTAGGGGATGAATGCATCGGGTGTGGAGTGCCAAGAACTGTGAGTGGAATTTTTTTTTTTTAAAGGAATGCTTATGACAAAATCTAAATGCTTATGTTCCCATCATATGTAAATGGATTGTTGTAGTAAATGAATGTCCATTGATTCACATCTGAACATGTAAATACAGTTTGTGCTTGGTAAGAGTTGCTAGGCAAAAAGCCATCTGAAACATCACCACACAAATCACACTCTGCGATTTTTGTCTCGCCTGCATAGTGGTAGCGAGACATGGGAATCACTTTTCCTCCCGTGGTGGTGGCAGCAGCGGCGCAGCAGCAGCAACAATTTGGAGTACTCTCTAAATCTTTCCACAGCTTTGAGCAATGACCACCAAACTCACACCACAGGTACATTGTATATAACCTAAAAATTCTAGTCAGAATTGAATAAAGGGGAAGTCCAAAAAGGTCAAAGGTCAAAAGTTCAATGAACTTTCCCTGATTTCAAGAAGCTTTCGGTACTCACTGTATTGTGCACTCTCAATAACTTTCCACAGCTTAAACTTGAGCTATATGACCACAAAACTTACACCATGGGTACATCACATGAAGATGGCAGTCAAGTTCAAATATGGGTGAAGCCCAACAAAGTCAAATGTCAAAAAAGTTCAGTGAACTAAACCCGATAAGCACTGCACTTGTAGTATTGTGGTGTACTCTGAATAACTTTCCACAGCTTTGAGCAATAATCACCAAATTCACATAACAGGTACATCATTTAATGATGCCTTTCAAGTCTGAATATGGATGGCGTTCGACCAGATCGAAGGTCAGAAGTTTCGTGAATATTCCACACATAATAAGCAATATACTTGCAATATTGTGGTGTTGCAGTCACAATAACTTTCCACAGCTTTAAGCTATGACCATGAAACCTAAAGATGCCACTGAAGTTTAATGGTGAAGTCTAACAAAGTAAAAAATCTAATGGTCAATGTACTTTTATTGAAGAACAGTAGTTGCATCATTCAGTCAAGACATGGTTTGGCATTTGCCTTGTTTGTAATTTGGCATAAAGTCGGCTGTGTCAATATGCAATAGGAATGTTTCACAGCAGAAGAATTATTTCAAATGATTGGAAGTTCAAAGACAAATGATTTATCCTTAACTTCCACTCTCTGTTTGGATTCGTGTGTAAAGCTTGCAGCCAGCTGCCAAAGCAATGGTTACATCAAACCTGTATTTGCTATTGACAAGGCAGATATATATATCTACAATTACCTTCTAGCATTGTAAGACCATTTAGAAACATTAAATTTTGTTCCCTAGTAAATTTCTCCATGTAAATGTTTTTCCCACACAGGAATTTACCAAAAACCTGGCATCCCGAGCTGTGGCCTATCTCAATGTGGATATATCAGTTGAAGGGAACTATACTTTCAGGCTCAAGTCAACCCCAAATCTTCAGGAAGCTGTCTTTTCAGCAACGAAGCGGGTAAGAGACAGACAGACAGACAGAAAGTCAAACAGACAAACATACAAACATACAGAGGGGATGGATATGAAATGTGCAGTAGGGAATTTGAAGAATTCAATGTTTTCCATGGACACCATAGTAAATGTTTTTTTTTTTGATAGCATTGCCATTAAACTACACAAGCTTTAGCACATAATGTAGATAAACCCTCTCAAGCTGTTTTTCTTCATGTTCCCTAATTTCATAAGCAGGGGAATGTCATTTCATGTGTGCAGGGGTGGGGAGGGAGTTTTTTCCATCTTACTGCTCCCAGGGGGGTCAAGGGTCAAGCCTCCAAATGTCAAGATAAATTCTAGTTCAGTGTGCTAAGGGAAAATGGTATGAAATATATATATTTTATCAAGTAAACATAGAACAACATTTCAATATGGACAAGCTTGAACTACTCAAATGCTCCTACTACTCAGAATTTGAATCAAATTTAATAATCATTGTTCAGATTTGGACGTTTGCTGTTCAGTAGGTTTGTAGGAGATGCATGTGTACAAGGGTGCAAATGATCACACCATGTTTTGAGAGTAGTAATTTAAGCATGGTAAATATTAGTCAGATGCTATACTACTGTATACGCCATATATTTCGCAAGTCTAAATTTGCGCGAATCAGGAACTCCCGACAATTTCACGAGTGGTTAAATTCGCGATCGTGACGTCCTGTACTGAATGGAGAAGTGTACATGCATATGTCACATTCACGTCGAGATCAGAGTCAATATTTTCGCGTGTCTTTAATTTCGCGAATAAGCACCTGACTCGCGAAATTCGCGAAAATAAAAACCTTGCGAAATAATCGGCGTATACAGTATATAATGTACAATATTAGAATTAGGAGTAATAGTTTACTTGAGTTTGAATGTCTTTTTAGGTTCCAGATGCCCAAATTGATGGCCACCTCAGCACTGTTTATGACACTTGGGCTGAAAGGAGCCCTGCTGAAGGGAATACTGGTTTACCGCAGTAAGATACCGCTCTTTCATTTTGTTTTTCTTTTCTTTTCCTTTCTCCACTCAACTCTCAAGAAGTTCTTCTTTACAAGTTTCTGTTTTTTGTTTGTTTTTGTGGGTTTTTTTTGGGGGGGTCAATGTGGTAAAAACCAAATGGCCACTCTGGTGATGTACAAATATGTGACCAGGGTGTGCTCATGTTATACAGAAAACTATGAAAAAAATCATGAAATCATGCACACAGAGATCCTAGCAATATGTGCATTATTTAAGTTTTCCAATGAGGTGACAAAGACTACGGAAATCTCAAATAGCATTCGTTGTTTCAAGCTTGAATGGAAAATTGATTGGATCTGGTGTAGATCCAAAATGTATATAAACTTTGCATCTATTACTGTAAGTTTAGAGTAATGATAGAATGAGAAATGCTGCAAACATTCCAGAGGTTAGGAAAGGATAGTTGAGGCTCATTCCTTCTTCTCACTTTCAAAATGTGGGGGGGGGGGGGGGGGGCAGAATCATAGCATCTATTCACAAAATTTATGTTTTTATTCTCTTCAACAAAATGCTTACTTGTAACAGTAAATGAATGAAACAGCCTTTTCAACTAATTGCATTCAAAAGTGCTCGAAAATTGCATTGCTCTATTTTCCCTTTTGCTTATGTTTCCCTTTTCTCAACAGTGTTAGAAATATAGGTTCAGGGAGCGACTATGCTGGATTTCTGGGAGAGATCGGTATCCCCAGCGTCGATCTGAGATACACCTTCAATTCAGTAAGCAAAGTGGCTATGTTTCTGCTTTTCTTTTTTATCATAAACTTATTCTAGTAAGATAGAGTATAGATACCATTGACACATTCATTGTTGAATGATGTATAATTATCATAATACACAAAAAATGTGGTATGCATATATGATGCATCACGCGCTACCCCGGGGTACCGTAGTACCCCGGGTAACCGCGTTGTGTAGCGCCACCTCATGTCCACTCGAGGACAGCCAGAGAAAAATGCATGTACTGTGTGTGCTTGTACATAGTCATTCCCATGCCACTGCATGTTATACTATGCATGCATGGAAGCTGCGATACCACTAGCGTGTGCTTTAGTGCAGTACAGTGCAGTAGCTAGCGCGCACTAGCTCCAGCACCAAAATAATTTCCTCTTTTTGGCACCCAGGGTACAACCTTTTCAAAAAAATAAATAATTCAACAAATGGCTGATTTTTGTTTGGTACCCCGGGTGCCATTTATGCCATCATATGTTAATATGTAGTATCATTGATGTGTTCAAGATTTTTCACACTAAAGCAGAATTAGTACCGTATAGAATTTGTAATGAACTGTATTAATTATGTACTCTATTTGGTAACCTGACAAAACTTTTAAATGCATGTAAAGGTTATGTAACTGTAGTCTTTCTAAATAACTAGTGCCTGAAAATTGAAGCTTGCATAATCCTCGCAGGCCCTACGATTCATTTGCCTGCTACATACGCATGTGCCACAATCTTAGCAGCCACCATGTTTATGCCATGTTTATGAATGGGATTATAAGACTATTTTTCCCCCTCCCCCCCCCCCCCCCCCCCCCCCCACCCACCAAAGGACATGGGTTTATCAAGCTACCCCCTGTACCACTCAATGTACGAGACCTTCTTCCTGGTCAGCGAGATTATGGACTGGACATTTGAGTATCACTTGGCCGTCACTAGGGTGTGGGCGGAGCTTGCCAGGCACTTAGCCGACAGCCTCATCCTGCCCATCAACACCATGGATACGGCCACCAAGATCACTGCATCCATTGCCACCCTCAAGGGCTACTACCAGGAGCAGATGCTTGAACAGGGAATTACATGGGGTCAGTTTGATGCATGGGTGTGATATGTAAGCCCATATTTTTAACTTTGTATGACAATGTTTGTCTTATTTTGTGATCTCTTTTTATTTGAACATTTGCATCATCAAAATAAAGGTCTTGCAACAGTGTTGTCCCTTTTAAGTAGTTAGGACTACACAACTCGGAAGTGAACCTCCAGAAACCTTATTCTCTACTGGAATATAAAAAATTAAGTGCTTCCCCCACTGAATGATAGTTTTGAAGAATCTTATGCCATAAGCAGTCCTGTATTGGCAGCAGCTCTGTTTCATAACTCTATTATATTTCATTGATAGCTTTTGTTTTCATCTCTGTTTCTTGTTGCAGATGATATTGATGCTGCAGCACTCAAACTTACAGAGGTTACAACAGAATTTCATAATTATATAGCTGATGAAATGGATAAAACTGAGTGAGTACAGTGGTTGGTTTCAAGCTGTGCTGTAGAATAGTAGGGTTATGTATATGTTTTGGGTGTTTTAAAGGAAGAATATCAAGCAAACTCTTCACAATACAGTGCACTCCCATTATAACAAACATGGTTATGACAAAATTTCAGTTACAACAAAGTAAAAATTCATACCCGAACAATATTTGTTCTATGTTTTTATTGTTTATTTGTTCAAAATTTTGATATAAGAAAAGAAAACTGCAGGTCCCGAGGACTTCTTTATAACGGGAGTTCACTGTATTTTTTTATTTTTTTATTTTTGTTTACATTTTATTTTTAACCTTTAGTATTTCACAGAATGTTAGAAATATGTAGACAACCATGGGTTGTGTCACAGATGTGCATTGACTACATGGTGAGATAAATGATCTTAAAGCTTCAGGGTAAAATATTTTTCCCCCATAATGCCAAAATGATCCTATTCAACCATAAAGAAAGAAAAATGTTTAACCAAATGTCAGTCCTTGTGCATGCATTTAAAATTGTTTGCTCACAAGAATTGGTGGTCTACTTTAGTATTACATTTTCTCTTTGGGGGTCACTATTTGTTTGCAGTCCATTTGCTGTGCGCAGAGTTAATGATCAGCTGCTACAGTTCGAGAGAGCATTCACAGATCCATTGGGTCTACCTGGCAGAACCTTACAGAGGTGAGAGAAAAAAAAAGATGTCTTTTTTCATTTTGTCAGTGTCACAGAAAGCCTCATGGAAGTGACCCTATAATATTCCATTAATGTTTGCATTTTGCATGATCAAAATGAAAAGGGTGTTCAGGCTTGCACTTTTCTTTAGCAAAGTTGTTCACTCGCAGTTCTCAATTGATGATGTTACAGTTGATTCATTAATTTTTTGATTGATAGATATGTTGGTTGATTGATTGATTGATTGTCTGCAATGGAAATTCTTTATATTTTAAAATTAACATTTAGATGTGTGCTCTGGAGGCGGATTTGACAAGATCTTTTTACTTGCAATGGCTAGACAACTTTTTTTTTGTTCTTGTATGATCATTTTTCTTTAATTTGGACATGTGTATTCATTTTTGTGTATGTATGTATATATGCATATTTGTATGCATGTTCATTGATTCCATGTATGTACAAACAATATATGTATGTATTTATATGTGTGTGCTTGTATGTATGTATTTGTATCTTTATCTATTGATCGATCTATCTGTATTCCTATCTATGTCTGTTTGTCAGCTGTACATGCATATTACATTGATTCTCTCACCCAATTATTTCTCTTCCTCGTTTGTGTTGTGTATGTTTTATTATTACTCCATTTTATCAGACCTGGAGGGATAATATCATCTTCCTGTTCAATTGTTTATGTGTTTGAGAGGTGATTATGCAATACAAATTTTTTTGATGAACCTTCTGTACCCATACATTTACATCCTGTATGCATGTATGCGTGACTACGCATGATTGATGACTGTGTATTTTGTAATCACCTCTCAAACACATTTCTGCATCTCTTGTTTCACAGGCACGTGGTGTTTGCACCCAGCAGCAAGGACGCCTACAAAGGGGACGCCTTCCCCGGCATCGTCGATCTCATGTTCGACATCGATAACGGCGAGGGGGACCTGACGGAGGAGTGGGAGGCCCTCAGGCAACACATGTCGGTCGTAGTCTTTGTCCTCCAATCTGCTGCCTCCACCCTTAGAGAAGTGGACATTCTTCATCGCGTGGACTGATTACCTCTTTTGACCTTTGACCCCTACCCCTCATCGACAAAGCAGTCTTTCTCTACCCCACCCCACCCTCTCCTCCACCCCCATGAATCTACCTTTGCTGAATTTTTTTTTTAGGGGGGCTGGAGATATATCTGACCAGATGGTGTTAATTTGAAAGCGTCAGTATCAACACACTCTGGTAAAACTCCTGAAAGACTGATAACATTATGAACATATTTTGGTGAGCCTTGAGCAAACATGATTATCGGTATATGGTATTAACTCTCATCATTCCCAACACCGCTGGAAAATAATTGGAACATATTGTGCATATGTTACTGACATGATTACCATGTAATAATTCCTGTTTGTTTCTTTGTTTTTGTTTTACTAGAAACGCTCTTACATCTAGTAATCCTTTTTTCTTTGTCTTTGGTGTTTTGTTTCTTTCTGACTTATGCCCTGTGACTTCTGAATTCTTACTGCAGCTTCATTAGCCAGCTATCATTCACTATTTTAGTTGTATCGCAGCTTTGTGGATCATAACTGATCTTGCCAAAATAACAATCTTCAACAACTCTTTGGCTATTGAAATACTATTTGAATACTATCTAAGTTGTTTGAAGCCCACCGATATGTGATGAAGGTGCTTGCAGCCCATATTACCTCTCTACTGGGCTTGAATTGATATAAGCGCACCTCAAGGTCATGACCTTTGATACCCCTCAAATTGGTCTCAAGTCCAGTTTTTGGGCCTTTTATATTTTTGTTGCCCTTTCTAGAACATGTTAATGTTTTATTTAATGATGACCTTCAGAAAGTGACAACCCATTGATTTTTTTTAATCATTTAAGCCCTCTGCATGCTTGGTCATTTTCCAAATACTGTTTCAGACCTGTTCTCACTTTTTTCTTCCATCCCCACATTGGTCAACTTTCATTCTTGTTGTTTTTTTAATCCAAACATTGGTCAACTATGAGATTTTTTTGTTGTTTTGCTGGACAGTTGTCATCTGCTTGTTTCCCCACATTGGTCAGTTGAGTGTTTGTTTGTTTTTTTAGTCCTAACATTGGTCAACCAGAGGCTATTTTCTTGTCCCACATTGGTCAACTGAACTTGAATACTTTCTTGCTCCACATTTGTCATCTGGTAATCTTTTTTTGTTTTATCAGTTATCTGAATGGTTGTTTGGGGGTGTTTGTATCTCAAGTACAGCTTTATTTGCTTTGTTTTGTGTAGGAAGTTAATCATTCATGAATGTAATCTTCAAATTTCTAAGTTGGAAAGAAGTAAACGATAACAACTCAGGATTATTCTTATAGCCAATTGTGCTGTTTCAAGACTCTTTGTTTTCATTTGTCCTGTGTTCTGGAACAGATTACAATGTTATGGTTTAGTCTGGTTGATTAGATACCATATGGGTCATCTTTATTAAGTGTATGAACTAAAAAACTAGTGAAATTGTAATGTGTGTGTTATTTTTTCTTTTAATTATGTTACACGTACCAGAAATCTTGCAAAATCATGGAGGAGATTGTTTATTGATTCGGACTTTGTGCATGTTGTACCCATGTGTATGTGTCATATTTGGTGCAAGACATTGCAAGTATTAGCTCTGCTGGAATGCTAATGAGAAAAAAGTATATCATATTATTCATGACAACTTAATGGAAAGTAATGTACATTTTTGAGCAGCAGCTTGTGTATGAATTGGTGATCATGTTTTGTGTTTGTTTTGTGGGTTTTTTTTTGTTTTTGGGTCACTTCAGACTGCATTGCACATCATTACATACTCACTTGAGAGGGAGGAGTGTTCATAAAGCTTAATGCTGGCTGTGATGTCCACCTTATCGCCTTTTTCCCCCAGCTATGTTTACACTAAGGCATGTGTTTGTTCACAAGTGAAATGCTAGCACAAATTGTGACAATTAGCCATGATCTTGATTAATTTTTTTTTATCTTGATTAATCTTTATGATTGCCTAATTGTCTAAAAAGTATGAAATATTACAGCTATTTCTGCCGACATGTGTGGATGCAAATATTTACCTTCTGTGTACAATTAGTGTCTTTTCATTTGCCAAAGTTTGACCTTTTTTTTCAGAGTCACATAGGCTTGCCACTTTTTACCAATAAGAGATTGACATTAAGCTGATTAACTTTTCTTGTGTGTTTTTGGTGTTTGACAATGTGCCAACTCATTTGGTCTTGATGCTGTAAATTTTCTTGTGTGCAGTCAAGTGTATTCATAGAAGGTTTTAGGTTTAGCGACAAATTGACCTGATTTTTAACCCGGCTGTGGACCGTTTTTGGTAGATGACCACTCAGCTGGTTTTGTTTGTAACCTTTGAGTTCTGACTAATTTGCATTGGGTAGTCATCAAAGTATGTACAGCAGTATTTCTAATCCTGAAATATTCATGTGAGATAGGAAATCAAATACCTATTAGCTGCATCTTTGTCTTTGTTTTTGACCAGTCTTCATGTGATGGGATTAGATGGTGCTTGTCATGGAAAAGTAAGCAGCTGTTTAATTTTGATATGTGTATAGACTATTTGCTAATCAGTCACATATTTGGTTATGATCATTGTCTAGAGGAGGTTATAAACCTGCAGATAGGCAGAGAGAAGATGTTAAACAGGTGGCTTAATTAGACTACTTATTGTCTAGCTTTTTTTCTCCATGTATTAAGATGATTATCGTATTCTTTGGACATTCTTTGTATTCTGTACAAGCTCGAAACAGAGCTAAATCAATATCCACCTTTTTGGGATGAAAGAAATGTTGTTTTTTTTGTACCTTTGTTTCCCATTTGGAATTATGATCGGCTTGTGAAATTATCAGAATATATGCAGTTTTTTTTTTATATTTTGACATTATTGTATAAGCAAAAACATTTTTTTTTTTTGTAATTCAGTGTATTGGTGCATTATGGGATATTTTGTATTTCTGTATCGGAGATTGAGAGATGCTATTCAGGTAATAAAAATGTTGTATAAAGAAAGTTTTGTATAAATTCTGATGTCCTTCAGCCCTGGTGTGTGATACGTACATTGGTGTACTTTTTTAGTGAATGATGACCTGTACATGTATTAGGATTGAATGCTACCGACATATGAAAAATCTGTTGTCAACACAATATGATCTGTACTGAAATGGAAGTTCAGGCCGCCTCTTAATCACAAGACTGAATTTAAGTTTGTATTGAAGTTGGATGAAATGAAAACAAACAAACAAACAGACACAGAATAGTGATATAAATCAAACAAATCTGCAGTACATATGGAGCTGGTGTCAGACCCTCAGAAGACTCAAATTTATTTTCTCACAAATCATCACAAAATGTGATATTTCTGGCACCAAATTATTGGATAGTTTTAGTAATCATAACTTTGTGAGGAAAAGGGGAGAGGTGTCATAGATGGTAAGTTATGAACCAAAGGAGTGAATCTCGGGTAGTGTTTTATGTATCGACCATTGACAGATATGTGAGAAAAATGGTGGTACAGTGTACATGTACTACCTTATTCAATTTACATATCCTATTATGACTGGTGTCATTGATTCATAATAGCATGTTGTACCAAAAAATGTCAATATCTTCTTTTTTGAAGTTTTTTTTTTTTAATTTACATCAACTGTTCTGACTGTATCACGGCACTCTTCCTATCGGGGGTCTATTAAGACATCGAATGGAGTCACACATTGACTGTCTGAATCATGCAAAAATGCATTATCCAAGTGAGTCACACCAAGGAGGTAACTAATACCTCCTTTGTCACACATTGTATGCAAAAATATGAAATATTTTAAATATGAAATATTTCACACTACACCAGGGATATAAATGATTTGGACTAGACTCAAGAGCAACATATTAAATCATTAAAATGTTATATACCTATTAACATTTCGTTTTACTAAAGACAACTTAACCCGTTTTAGGTTGGTTGGTTGGTGGTGGTGTTTATTGGCGCTTTTCAATCAGTCTGATTATCTGCGCCACGTCTTCTCCATGCTAAGTATATAGGAGTCCATGAAAGAGTCTATGAGCTCAGTTCGGTTGATCCACGTCACACTCACTCTGTTTTAGGTTTCGGCTCACCTGTCAAGTGGCAGTGTGTGAGATCAATTTCCCTCCACCGTTAATAGTGCAGTTTGTGCAGTGCATCTATATACATATACATATAAATATACTCTTTTGTGTGTGTATATTTTTTTTTAACAAAACATACGAGCACACAAGGTGTGCGTATTGCTAGTAAATACTAACAATATCAATAACAATAATCAATCTTTATAAACGCTTTGTATTATTTAAATACACACACAAAGCCCTAAAATTATCTTCTATACTAACCTTCATTATATTTCTAATATTCATTACATTTATTTTCAACATTTTTTGCATCAATTTTCTTTCATTTTTATACCGTTTACATTCCAATAAATAATGTTCTATTGTTTCTAATACTTGACATGAATCACATAATCCATTTTCGTGACAATTAATATCATAAAGATAATAATTCAACCTACATTTCCCCAGACGAATTTGATGTACTAACACTTCTTCCTTTCTACTCATTCCTTGTAACTGTATTCCCTTAGATATCTGTGACTGTATTCCGAAGAAATCTCTTCCTCTCTCTGATGTTTCCCATTCTGTTTGCCAAATATTTCTATAATACGACACCATATATTTGGTAAGTTCTTGTCTCGTATAAGCAATATCTACATTTATATTTTCTTTAAAAGACCCCCTTTTTGCTAAATTATCAGCTATTTCATTACCTTTCACTCCTCTATGAGAGGGTATCCATTCAAAATGTACATCTATATCCTGTAATTGTAAACATTTCAATTTCTCTAAAATTTCTACAACTAAAACATTAGTAATAGAGAACAAATTTTCTAGCGCCTGTAACGCAGCTAGAGAATCAGTTAAAATAACAACTGAAATACTGCGAAAGTTCTCTAACCATTCTAATGCCATTATAATTGCAGTTAATTCTGCTCTCATAATACATATTGAAGGTAATCTAAAAACTTTACCTATATCATACTGATCAACATAAAAAGCAGCACCAGTATTGTTATTGTCTTGCCTTGATCCATCTGTGTATATTTTCAAATACCCTTTCCATCTTATTAATAATCTTTCTTCTACATAATTTGCTACCTCTATCTCAGTATCACTTCTTTTCCTAATGTTATCAAAATTAAAATATGATATTCTCGGAGGTACATAATACCAGTACGGTTCTTTTAATATACAATCATGAATTTGTTCAACTTTTGTATTCAAAGTACATGCCCTCATAACAAGCGGGCCTTGACCGGTTTTCCAATGAAATTGATCGTAATACCAACATGGCTGTAATATTTCAACTGTAGAATGCCGTTTCCTTTCAAAAGACATTAAATAAAATCTATACTTATCAACAAATATACTTCTGCGAAATTTTAAGGGCATCTCTCCACACTCTACTTGTAAAGCTTCAAGAGATGTCTTACGCACTGCACCAGTAACTATTCTCAAAGCCTGATATTGAATACAATCAAGTTTACGTTTTGTGCTACTACTTGCAGCATCATACAATTCACATCCATAATCTAAAATTGATCTTATCAATCCTTTATATACCGTCAGTAATATTTGTCCGTTACTGCCCCATGGTGTACCAGCAACACATCTCATCAAATTCAATCGCTTTACAGCCTTATCTTTGATAACATCAATATGTTTTTTCCAGTTCAACTTCTGATCAAACCACATTCCTAAAAACTTATATTCCACATATTGTTTAATTTCATATCCTTCAATAAATAATTTAACATTATTTTTCTGTTTATTAGTAAATACCATCACAGCTGATTTATCGGCTGAAACATCTATCTTCCAGTCTCTACACCATGACATAATTTCGTCAATTGCTCTTTGTAATTTCTTCTGCAAATAATTTAAATTTCTACTCATACCCCATAACGCTATATCATCAGCATATACTGATAATTTAACACAATTTTCTTTCAATTTTAAATCACTCAACATAACATTAAACAAAACTGGACTCATAACACTTCCTTGGGGAGTTCCCCTTTTCAGCACATATTCTTCAGAATATATACCATCTAACTTTACTACACATTGTCTATTTCCCAAAAATGCAGCACTCCACCTTAACATTCTATCTTTAATTCCAATCGCTTCAATCTTTTGAAGTAAACCTTTTCTCCAGATCTTATCGAAAGCCTTAGTTAAATCTAAGAACACAACAACCACATATTCTTTATTCGCCATTCCTTTTTGTACATCAGATTCTAATCTCACCAACTGGTCCATAGTACTTCTATTTTTTCTAAAACCCGCTTGAAACGGATTTAATATATCCTTCCTCTCCAAATACCATACTAATCTGTTTTTCACCATTCTTTCCATAATCTTACACATCACTGAGATTAAGGTAATCGGGCGATATGACGTAGGATTCGTGGGGTCTTTTCCCGGTTTCAACACAGGAATTTGTATACATTGATACCATTCAACTGGAAAAATTGCTTTAATCCATACATCATTATACAATTGTAATAAACATTTATACATAATTTCAGGTAGCGATTGTACCATGATAGCATTAATACCATCTTTACCTGCCGCTGTATTTTTCATTTCTTTCAGCGCATTCTTTAACTCTCTCATTGTGAATTCCTCATTGAAAGGACTATCAACTTGCTCATATGGATTTACTTTGATTACTTCATTCTCAATATGTTTCTTTTTTTCTTCTTCTTTTGAATTACATATATCATTTGTTTCGATCAACTGAAACGCCTTAGCAATAAGATTTGCTTTTTGTGATATATCTATTACCGGTGCCATCTTATCCATCTCAAATAATTCACTGCTAACATAAGTATTCTCCTTAGTTTTCTGTAATCCTTTCACTTTTTTCCAAACTTTTCCCACATCCGTCGTTCGATTAAACGACTGGCAGTATTTGAGCCAGTATTTATACTTTTCTTCTCTTATAACTTTCTGAGCATACGCTTTCTTTTCTTTATACTTTACCAAATCTTCTGTCTTATAATGCCTTCCTACTCTATTTCTATACCGATTTCTCTCTCTGATCACCTGTTCACATTTCTCTGTCCACCATGGCGCTGGATCCTTTCCTTTTCTTCCACCTATATATACCTTTTTAATATTTTCTTCTGCTACCTCATTAATCAAACTTACAATCAAATTATATTTTTCTTGAATATTCAAATCTTCTATCACTTGTAATATATCCAATTGCAAACATTTATCAGCAATTCTTTTCTTATATAAATTCCAATCAACATTTTTAAATGACCACACCTTTTCATTAATTCCTGTTCCTTTTACATTAGAATATTTTCGAATCAATGAGCATTTTAAAACCAAATGATCACTACCAAAATTACTTTCCAATACCTTCCAATTTAATTCATGCGCAAACTTTTGCGAAGCAATGGTCAGATCTAAACATGACCAAAGACCCGTATGCGGGTCCAGTCTAGTTGCTGATCCATCATTTAATAAAACCAAATTATACTTTTCTAAAAATTTAACCACCACTTTTCCATTACTGTCCTCTTTTCTTCCACCCCACACTATGCTGTGGGCATTGAAATCACCGAACAATATGAAATCGGTAAAACAATTTTGAATCATATCTTCCAATTTACATATATCTAATTTTTTACATGGATTATAATAATTTATAATTGATACTGGTCTATTAAAAGAAAATACATCAATTCGTTGATACTCTTCAGAAGATGGGGTTTGTATCTCTTGAAAAATGATAGATTTATGAATATAAATCACCAAACCGCCTCTACCTCCTGAACCTCTATTCTTAATAACAGAGTTGTAATCAGGTATATTGAAAACATTATAATCTGTAAACCAACTCTCTTGTATACATATAATATCTGGTAAATTTGTCCGTTCTTTACCTTCTATCAACTTTTTGTAAAATTCTGTTCCATGAGCATTCATGCTCTGGGCATTCCATTGAAGGATATTAAATACATGATATGTGCGACGGGAACTATCCTGTTCGCTTTGAGTATTTTGACTCATTGAAGACGTTCATGAATGAGTTCGGGTGATACATCTTGTATATCTAAGCATCTTTTGGCTGCTTCAACCACAAGTCTAATTCTGTTCGAATGAGTTGTTTCTTTATCCAGATTATTGATGATGAAAGTGACAAATGACAAAAAATCAACATTGACATTGAAAGATGACGTGGCTGGTTGTTCTGGTTCCCCTGTTTGCTCTTTTTTTTCCTCAGCAGGTTCTCTTTTTTCCGTTTGGGTTCCTTGATGTACCATAATTATTCTCTGTTTCAGAGGCGGACTTTCAACTGTATTTGATTGTGTGCTTTGGGGGGTCCTATTTTTTTCATTCTCTTGGGGTAAATTCTGTCGCTTTTTTTCACTGACCCGTTGTGTCGTCTCTACTTGTTGTGAGGGTTGGGTTTTCGACATACTCTGTCGATTCATTTCAGTAGACTGCTGCGACTTATATTGTTTTGCAGCTTGTGCGTACGACACCTTGTTCTCAAGTTTGAGCGTCTGTATCTCTTTAGCTTCTTTGTAGTAGATGCAGCCCTGGTAAGCTGCTGAATGGTTTTCTTTGCATCTAAAACACTTTGGGTTGTCCTTTGTTTGACATTCCTCAAAGTGGTGGTTATCACCACATCTCACACATCTTATTTTCCCCCTACACTGGCTTTTTTACGTGTCCGAATTGTTGGCATTGGAAACATCGTGTGAGGGGAGCTACGTATTCATGCACTCTGTATGTTTGATACAAAAAGGTGATAGATGCGGGCATTTGTTGCGTGTCAAAAAACAGTAGCACAGAAGGTGTGGGGCCTAGTACTCCTTCGATCCTTTTTTTGAAACGCTTTACTTGCATGACTCCTTGGTCCTTCAACAATTCTTGCAGCTCTTCTTCAGTAATCTGCTCATCAACTCTATGGATGACTCCTTTGCTACCCACCACTTTTGATTGTATTCTTTCAACTTTCACAGATACCCCTGCCAACTCACTCATTTCTAAGGCTTTCTTCATCTGTTTTTCGTCTTTACATACGATTTTCAGTACCCGCTTTTCTTTCACTTTGTACATTTTTTCAACTTCCCCGATTTGTTTATGTAAGTGCTGTACTAGTTTGACGGGGCTGATCTGACAAACATTTTGCTCACCTAATCCCACTATGTTAACCGCCATATTTGATCTTTGATTTTGTCCCGTTTCTGCAGTTGCCATTTTAGAAGTAGATCTATCTGTCTCATTACACACACTTTCTTTTCTAATTCTTTTTTCCTCCTGAGTCTCCACTGTGGATTTAGATCTAGGTCTAACTTTTCTCTTCCTCCTTTCTACTCTCCAGCCACTGTCTTCATCTTCGCTGTCTTCTGTTCCCTTTCCTATTTCAATATGCTTGCTAGGTCTAGGTGATATTGAACTACGCACATCCATAGCGGCCTGATGGTAGGCCTCTTCGCCGCTGGATGAGCTTTCATCTGCAAACATATTCAGATGTACTTTTGATTCATTTTTTTCCCGCCTAAAAAGGTCGCTTACTTTGTTAGTGACGGCTTTTATTAGTAGAATTGTGCAGAAGGAGTTTGCCAACAATAACAAGCTTACCTTGGCCTTCAACTAATGAGGTTAAGTGACCGAATCTTAACTGTATAAGTCCGTCCACCAATAACTCTCTCCACAGGTGCCTCAGCAGAATCAGCAAGAAATATCCACTTTATATTGCTTCAGCTGGCTGTGGCCTGGGCTCCCAAGTTTGTTGGGTTTGATGGCACAAATCCTCAGGGCTCGGGTCGGCCGGGCATTGAAGGAGGGTTCCGATGGTCCGCAGCCGATTGTAATTTTCCCGCCAAATCTTTGAACTTGGCGTGTGTCCGTATCAAATCAGAGCAGGAGCAGGAGCAGGCATGACACGTCCGTTCAGAGCAACGACCTCTAGCAATTACGTTTTAGGGCCAAATGCTGGATCATGTACCTGCCTCCCTGAATTATATGTGTGGTGATATTCGTTGAGAAAACAAAAACACTCCAGAATTTCGCGTCTGCGATCTTTACGTGGATGACGGATCATGCAACAAGCAGAGGTAAATTTCGCCCAGAGTTCGTACCCAACGAACAAACTGAAATGCCGCCCTCTACAGCATTTGCCTGAGCATTGTAATGTACTTATTGCCCCCTTTTGTTACCGCTATACAGTCTTTACACATGTGATTGTTTCAAAGATTAGCATTACGGCATGCAATTAGCTCAGTTACGATTGTTAGTCTCTTTTCTCTCTTTCTTTTTTTTTTCCTCCTCTTCTTGCTTCTCTCGCTAGAAGGGATCCCCCAGACCATAGAAACAGTACGCTTTATTAAGGGCATCCCATATTACTTATAGTTTATAGAAATATTATTTTTAATTGCTGAATATCTTTACCTAAAAACAAGCATGACAAAAGAGAAAGGATAAAAGCAGAACATGTTGAAAAATGTTAAAATTGCATATTCGGTTACATGTCCACTGCTTACAATCGCGTGTGCGCGCCATGATCCCTTGAAAAGTCTCGTTTGAGCGAGGGGCAAAATGGTACATGGACATGGTTGTGTGTATTGGCAAGAACCGATCGAGGAAATGCAGTGCCTGTGACTTAAATAGCGCCCCCTTCAAGATTTTTCACCGAGTATTGTTGTTCTCCTGACCGGTTTTAGTCTGAGAGCACTCATTGAATTACGAAATAATATTGCCAGAAATATCGTCGTTTCTTCCCTTCATAATTTTCCCCTCATTTTCTTTTCTCTTTCATCCCTTTCATATTATTCCTTCCGCTTCTTTTATTATTCATTATTATCATTATTTTGCCTCTGAGTTTCTTGCCCATTTCTCCATCTTCTTCCTCCTCTTCTTCTTCCTCTTCTTCTTCTGCATCTTCTTCCTCCTCCTCCTCCACTTCTTCTTCCTCTTCTTCTTCTTCTTCCTCCTCCTCTTCTTTTTCTTCTTCTTTTTCTTCTTCTTTTTCTATTCCTTCTTATTCTTGTACTTCTTGTTTTTCTCATCCCCTGTAGTCATTTCTAAAAGACTGGACGGATGGGGAAGGAAGTAAAGCTCATTGAAGGCTACACCCAACATGCCAAAATGTCTCTCTCTATATCTTTGACATTTTGACGGGCCGCACTCTCCTTCTTGACTTCTAAGTTTGGACGTCAAGTCGAGAGGCTCAGAAGATATCCTCACGCACCGTGCATGGAGGAAACAGTTGACAGGTTTGTGCCAGGAAATATCACATTCCGTCCAATCAATTTCTAGCCCTTGTTGGCCGAAGGATCAGGTCGGTGCCGCAACCTGGCAGACAGAAATTCGAAAGAGAATCGTGGCTTCCGGAATTATGCAAACGTGTTATCGCCAGTTCCCTCCGAACAATAATCGCCTCACAGTCTTGTTACTAAATGGTTTGTTTTAGGTGTTTTTTTTTTCTTCTATAAAAGCGGAAAAGAGGAAGAACGCCGGTGTTGTAATGTTAGCAAAATGGTTAATGATAAAGGTGCGTGCTTCGGTCTGATTGTGTGGGCGTTTGCGTGATCATGTTGTTTGTAGCATGTTGTTACGACAACCTGAACATTTCAGACCCATAGTTTCACGTGTAATGGAAGAAACTTGAGTGAAAATGTAAAACAAAAAGAAAGAAAAAAACATGCACAGGATCCGATGACACAAAGAAATCTTGGCACAAGTAAACAAAATCCGCGATAAAGTCGCGAACGAGGAATACATTGTGTGCTGTGGATGTAATGGCAGTGTACTCCTATGCATTAGCTTGCAAAAAGTCAGGTGTGTGGTTACATTGTCTTTGAATGATAAAATCATGCCCAAATGCCTGATAATATTGATGATGGCTATGTCGATTATGATATCAGTGGTAATGACAATACTTTTTCTGGTCATTTTCTACTACTGTATTGATACTACTCTTTTTGTCATTAATGATAATGATAATAAATAAACGATAATGGTGATTATGTAATACTAGCAATCATTATCACACTTGTTATTGTCATTAATACTTCTACCACAGTTAGGCCTATCATGATTATCATCAGTAATAGTGGTAGTAGCTGTGTAATCAGTAGCATCATCAAAGCGAGAGACGTTTATCATTATGGAAGTAAGCTAATATAATGATTATAAAGCAGGCACATCAAACGCAAGTAGGCTTTTCACACGCACAGTGATGACTGTATAACATATGGACCGTGTTTAGCTAGGGGTATGTGATAAAAACGTGGCAAATCCATTCTAATGTATAATCTTTTATTTCTGTGTTAGTAAGTTTTTGTTCGCGTACAAACAAGTCGTGTGTGTGTGTGTGTGTGTGTGTGTGTGTGTGTGTGTGTGTGTGTGTGTGCTGCAAAAAAAAAAGTGTGCTTGTCTCTTTGTCATTATAACAATGACTGATATGATTACACACAGATTATCGATTGCAACAATCCACAGCTTGCGTACCAATAGAACGTATGTTCTCGCTACCCTAATTAAACTTTTCCGCTGGGAGATTAACTGTCAAGCAGCACAACGAGTTTAGCGGTTATTTTCACCTGCTGTCATTTTACTGTCGTTTAGCCTCCATTAAACAGTTTTTTTTTTGCATTGATTTTTGCATGTTTGACACCGCGAGGTGATTCGTTGAATTATCATACAAGAGATTGTTTATAAAATAACCTGGATTATTTAACCGCAAGCATTATCTTATACCCTCAAACCCACAGCACCAAGGAAACGCTCAGCTAATCCGCATGCATGCAGACATTATAAACAAAAATGAAACAAGCAGTCATGAAATTCAACAGTGGTGACGAGTCTGAATATACAACATTGTCATACTTCACTTACTACACTTCTTGCCAAACAATAAATAACAATAAAAAAGACAATTACAAATCTGGTTACATATAGGAAAACATATGATTACATTAAACATCATTGGAACAGTAAAGTATAAAAAAAGGACAGTCACTTATAGTTTCGATGACACGTTTTAATATGTTCATTGCTAGACCTGCAATAAAATCCATGTGAAATTTGACTTCTTCCGAATTGCTGGCTATTATCACCAGCATACTAAGTACCGCCAGAAATGATACACAGTTGTACGGTGCTATTGCGAGAAACTATCCCGACGCGGACTTGACAATGACTTTGTTATAATTGATTTTGGACAAGCATTACAAGACACGAAGAAAAATAGTTTTCAAGAAGGATAAACCATATAGCGGTAGCTGAGGCGAACACACTTTCTCGACGGAATACTACAATGTGGGCTAGAAATAATTAGAATTGACGAAGTACAGTTACATTGTGGTCATTTCCAATCGTAAAGGTTACATCGCTTACTGCTTCCTCGTCCTTATTTACTTCCGCAATCAAATCCGCATTCCGTGCAGCCTTAACTGCAAAGATCATTATTTTGATTTGCTCACGATTTGAGAAAAAAAAGTAGGGTACATTTTGTTCTTAAATATGACATTATCGCCATGACAACAACAGAAGACGCGTGAAGCTCATTCGCTTTAACGTATTTAATTGGTTAGTTACAATCACTTTATTACTTTGCTTCTACTCTTTGTGTCAGTCCTTCATGAAACTAGTTCAAATCAAGCATACCCATTGATTTCCTCTTGGATTTAGGACAAGACATGTTTTGACAACAAGGAAAATAACGTTTGGATAGAAAAAACATCAAGGTAAATCATTGACAATTTGGTATCTATATGCTTTTGTTAGAATTTACCTAAAAGAAAATTAATGACTATAGCTTCAGTTTAAAACCAAATTAAAATTTCATTCAATTTCATTCAATTCATACCACTATGGATTTCAAAACAGTCATTTCGAAATGTAGGCTTGTAGATATAATCATCTTCGAAAAGGAAAAAGGAAGTTAAAATACTTACATCCTACGACTCATGTGATGTGATATAATGTTCAACCCATGGAACACTCAACTTGTATTTACGCACATGGTCCATAAGATGTACTTAGATATTGTAATATATCATTCTTATCATACAATATTGTGTGAAACCGAAATACACAGTCTTCAACACACAGCGAGGCACACACACATACGCACATACACCAACACACAAGACAAAGCATTAATATATAGCTAAATATAGAAACTAAGAAACAATAACTACACTTAGAAAGTACAAGATAGAAAGGTAGATAGATAAACATATGAAATATAATACTGTATACGGAAAGAGAGAGAGAGAGAGAGAGAGAGAGAGAGAGAGCGAGAGAGAGAGGAGAGAGGGAACGATAGATAGTTGCATTAATACGGCGACTGGAGACAATGGTCCAAAAGTGCAATCACATCTCGGCTAGCATACCAAGTCCAAGGTTTCGTCTCCCTGTCACGAGAAATCAGAAAGGAAGGCACTCGGGCGAGATCACACTTCACGATATAGTCACGTTGCCCCACTTAAGCAAGTTCAATCACAAACAAGGCCAGGTGTGGAAGGATGTGGGAAGCTGACGGGAGGCTGCAGTGACCGGGGTAGGCAGCCCAAGACCTCCCTCAAGGTCGAGAACTTGAGGTGTCGTACCATGTCCCTCCTCATCATGGCGGACTGAAAGAAGGGAAGGGGGTGGGAAATTGAATATCAGGAGCATTTATGAAGACGAAAGGCACAGGGAGAGGAAAAAGACATGTGTCGAAATGATCGTACGTACTTTTGCTTCCACTATCAAGGTTGCTATAGTCTCGTTTAGAAGAGAAATCGGTGTTACATGCAAGGACAATGGCTTTGCCAGATTTAACTTTTCGGATATCTTGTTCGTTATATTTTTGAACAGTTATTTTTTTTTTCTTTCACTCTATCTCTTTCTAAATGTTTCCTTATAGCCAATGTACACGGTCATCAAACAAAATGACGCGTTGCGATTGCACTTTATCGTGTAACAAACCCTTATGATGTTTGGTTGCTTTGGTCATAAGATGAAAAGTTTGATTTATTTTTGTCCTTTGGCCTTTTTCGTTTTGGCCTTTGATAGAAGAGAATTGGCTTCAACTTAAGTTTTATATCCTTTTCCACAAAAACCCTTAAAGGTTAACAGTTGATTATAATTGATCTACTGCATGCGAAACATAACCATGAACTTGGAACTTATGCAAGGGGATGACAAAAAAACAAAAACAAAACAGCAACGACAAAACTTGGTCATGTTCGATCGTACTACAAACCCGATTTGCATTACAATACAAAGCAGCCATACTAAGACAACCAATCTTGCAGCTGTGGTGAATTTTGCACTTTCATGCGACCGCAATTCTTTTTGCGCTCCAAATATGCCTCATTTAGAGGGTTTATCATGAAGAATGCAACAAAATGAAAGAAAGTGTGTTGGCAATCTGGTGACCGAGCGTAATAGATGATTGAAAAAGGGGGTGCACGTCACGAGCTTCAAACCCACGAGTTATACAACCCCCGAGTCATACAACCCACGATCATAATATCCCACGAGCTATACAACCCGCAAGTCATACAACCCACGATCATGATATCCCACGAGTTATACAGCCTACGAGTCATACAACCCACGATCATATAGCCCACGAGTTATACAGCCTACGAGTCTTAAAGCCCACGAATCATATAGCCCACGGCCAGACACTAAGTGAACAAGATTCATGAGCTCGACATCAAGTAAAAGAGGCCCACGAGCTATACGGTCCACCAGCTCGACACTAGGCAAATAAGACCCATAAGTTCTACACTAGGCAAAAAAAAAAAAAAAAAAACCAAAAAAAAAAACAAAAAAAAAAAAAACTAAAACAAAAACCGACATTAGATAACGGGGCTTAAAGTACGTAATGGCGGTCTGGTGGGCTTTTTTTGCGTAGTGTCGAGCTCATGGGCTGTATGACGCAGGGCCCTTTTTTTCCAATGTCGAGCTCGTGGGCTGTGTGACTCGTGGGTGTCGATCGAGCTCGTGGGATGAGTCCGATAATAGAATATATAAACTCTAAATTTGTCAGATAGGTATTATAGGTAGGCAGGTAGTCAGGTAAGTGTAGAGACACGTAGACAGAAAGATTGATGAGCCATTGATGCAGGACAAAGAATAATATTATTTTCATGAAAATTACACGATTATGCAAACATTGTGAAAGTAGTGGCAATTTCCATTGCCAAACGGCAAAACTAGAGATGTTTAAGTTGAACATAAAAAGAGAAATATCTAAAACATTCACGTAAATCATGAAAGCGCCTCAAGGGCTCTCAGCATTTCTTGCTATCATTATCATGTCACGTTTGATCAGTTTATTCGTGCTTGAAGTGAACAGTCGATAAATCATTGGGTTTTTTTTTTTTTTTGTTCTCATATTTACTTTGACTTTTTTTTTCGGAATCTGATGAAGCCAATATAGAACGACCTAACCAGGAGAACTTAAAAAAGGCAAACAGGCAAACAAGCAAACAGTCAAATTAACAACTGACAAAAAAAAAAGCGCTATACATGTCACCATATCAAGAAGAGCCGGCTGAAACTCCGCCGTAGAGAGCGCTGTGCCTCTAGCACCAGTCCAAATCTCATCTGCAGATGTCATAATGTTACAGCAATTCAATTCAATTCATTTTTTTTTTTTCGACAGAACACAATCTATTAAAATGGCACACGAATGAGATGACGATACAGCGAAATCAATCGGTAATCATTATTCTATTCAAACAAATACGCTTGTCGTAACAATGAAAGTTAAGTTTGAAATGTATTCAGAGAAAACTGACGGACCCACTTGAAAGCAGTGCTTGCAATGTGCGGTCCCTCAACGAAAACCCTAATGAATGGATGAGAAGAACATTGGATTTACGTAATTTTCGATATGTATAACTACAGCATGCATTTTACATAATGTGTCAATTTTCGGTTAAAAATACTCATCGCAGGCATATGTAAGTTTTTCCCACTAAACATGATTATTTCTTCGAGATTTCATAAAATTTACAGTGATTTCAAGTGATTTTCAAGTCACCGAAATTGTAATGTCAGTCTCATTTTTCAGATTTATTGTTTGGTTATTTATTTAACGCAAGATTATCGTAATCACTAGATGCTTTCACGGAAATTATGGTGGTGAAACGGGTTTATTTCACTCGTATCTACCAACGATATTTTGGAAATGGATGTACATGTGCTTTTGCGAGCGCAAAGCTTTGAGTCTGCAACAAATCCTATTCAAGGGTGTATACACTGGGTTCGAGGAAGGGACTGTGTGAGATGAATGAGAAAACTATTATGACTTTTTAGTTAAAACGAAATTAAACTGAAATATCATCTGAATTTTCTTTTTTCTTCATAATTATATGTATGGTGAGATACAAAATCACAATATTTATAATTCATAATGATTACATTAATAATGATAACAGCTGTATAATAGTATCAATATCAACAATGATTTTAATGTTATGATCATCAACAGTAATAATCATAATAATCATGATACTCTATAATAAAATATAATGACTACTATGAATGAGTGGTTACAAGGAAATAATGGTCTTATTTTCTCAGTCTCGCTGGCCTTTCAAAGGCTTTGTCGTTATTATTTCCCTGGCCTTCCCATGCCCATCTCCACACCTGCGTCTACTATTTATGAAGAGAATGTTCTCATTGGGGAGGAATCAATAGCAACAATGTCTGATTAGAGAGGTCTTTAACTTTATCCACTATTCCACATTTTCTCCCGCACATCACACTTTTGCATGATCAAGCTAGCTTATGCAGCACGATTCCCCCGCATTTCTACACGTATGCCCAAATCCTTTCCTCACGCCGCATTATCATCCTCGTTATCTCTTTCATTCGTGAAAAGAAAGAAAAGAAAGAAGAATGCCTAAAATGAAAGTCAGCAGATGTTACCATTCCCCCATTCTAAAGGCTCCAATTATTTATCGTTGTTTTGGGCGTTCACTGACGTTTTCACCCATGCGTTTCACGTCATTAGCGTTGTATCATTTAAAAGTGTCTCTGAACCCACAATCAAAAGACTTGTTCCGCCTCGCTTAAAAGAAACCGTTAATGAATGCGTCTCCTTACATTGCAGTCGTTACCACGTTTAAATACAGCTACAATGCGATCACATATCATTTTAACTGTGGAGACCGGAGCGTAGATATATTTTCCAAAAGGCACGCTTATCACCTTATCGCGTCAGCCACATAGGAAACGCTCACAGTAACCCGCTGTCCCAGAAATATGACGGTTCTCTTTATAATATGAAGTAATTAAATAGGTCTACACAGTTGGGAAGGCTTCCGTAATAAAAAAAAAAATGAATGAATGGGTAAATGAATGGAAAAAATAGCTAAAAGTAAATAAATAAATAAATAAATAAATAAATAAATAAATAATAAGTAAATAGATAAATAAAGATAATAGATAAATAAAATCAATGAAAAAAGCATAAAATAAGAGGATGGAATTTCCATATAGAATCTGCTTTGTTTACTGCAAATGAAAGCTAAGAAATCGGCAAATCAGTTTAATCTTACAATCGGTTACCGTTCAACGTTGTGAGTGTGTGTTTTATAAGGCACACTTACATTACAAGTGCTGAAACTTTACGCGAGTCTCCTTTTCAAGTGCGAACCTTCGACAACAGCAAAGCATTGACAGAGGCTTGCCTGTCCTAGCAACGCAGAGGAAATTCCCGCTACAAACATAAAAATAATTATGATTCTGACGAGGAGATGACATGACGAGGCCATAATCACTTACTTAAGAAATATCACTCGAATCAATATTTAGATTTAGATGAAATATATAGATGAGATGTGTAACTTATTGCATTTCTGAGAGAAAATGAAAGATTGCATGAATAAAAAAAAAAAACGTGCTACCTGTCATGGAGATCTTTTTGAAAATATGAAGAGAATTTGTAAAACTTATGGAAACGGTCTTGGTTAAGTATATATAAATTGTTACCTGATTTAAACAAATGTAATGTACATATTGTTGATGATACTTTTTAATCATTTGTACGAGAATTGCGAAAGAGTGTGCGAGAGCTTCTTGAGGAAATAATCAGCACATTTGACACAATCATGGAGGTACTAGGCTAGTACCTTGATACAATTAGCACGATCTGCAAGATCTTGATATTACAGTACCATACAGTTTCTGTGTTTCTTGAAGCAGACAGCACCATTTCAAGCGTTTGTGTGTGTGTGTGTATTTGTGTGTGTGTGTGTGTGTGTTCACCCTGTTCTTGTCTGCTGACGCCGTGCACTTTACGTGGTCCCCGCCAAGGTCACCCTAGAACGTCATTGTCCACAATATCAAGTAGTGGAAAACGCGAGTAAAGTGATATTCTTTGCACGATAGTTGCTAATTCTACCCTCCTATTGATTCCTATGAAAACTGACGGCTGGAGAGATTTGACAAAAGAAGATGCGGGCTTAGCGGGCATGATCCTGAGCTAATTCGGAGTTAACCAGAGGGGATTAAGTGTGATAAGCAGAATCCGCATCAATCTGTACTCAGACATTGCACGTATATGATATTATTTGGTATAAACACTGCTGTGCAAGGATCACACAGAATTGAAATTAAAAAAAAAGAATGTGGAGGAAAGCCTGAGAACTTGTAGTACATTCATAATGATTGACAGTACTCAAAGATAATTGTTTTGTTGTTTTTTTCCCTCTCTCTTCTAAGATAATGTCTGTGTAACGAAAAATGATTCACCAGTAGTGAAACCAAATCTCTTAATATGATTGTCAAACTATGTACCTCGGGTAATCATTGAGGAGTGAAAAACATGAATTATAATTGGGTGTTGTGATGGATGGCGGTTTTTTGTTTTTGTTGCCGTTGTTGTTTTTGCTTTTGCATTATTTGTACTCTTTTTTTCACTCATAATGTACTAATGCTCTAGCCGACATTTTGCGCTCTTTTAATAATTGTGTTAATGCTGTAGGCGAGGTACGTTGAACATAAGATAACACGAAACATTGTCTTCTATCTAAGTTTTATTACTATCACAATGACGATCACAAACGTATCACCAAGTAGTGATTTTCGATATGTCTGAATATCGGAAATAATTTCATCCTTGATAAGTGGAGAGTTTACCATAGTAGTGCTCCATTCTTTTGTCTATTTTCTCCTTTTTTTGAGAATGGGCTTTAAATATGACAAAGCGGAACAATGCCAACAAATTCTGGGGGATTATAGCATCAGCAACTTCTTAGTAGTCCTGTGTTAACCTTCCTCTCGAATCCTTCCACATTAGTCTGCATAATAATGTGAATAGGCAACTTAACACGAAACCGCATGATTATTTCTGGTCTTCTTGCCACAAAAGCAATGACTCAGGAAACCAGATTCATGTTGCTATCCATTAGTTTCATTGTTTGACTATCATTCCTTGCCTTTGCGTGTCAAAACTTTTCACAAAATGTCATACCGTGGGTCGATTCTCAAAATGAGAAGAATGCACTGAGTTGTAGGAACCTACTACTAACATAAAGATAGGTTATTTTTATTCTTTTCCTAATTGTTTCATTGTTACACAGGAAGTACGACCATGCAAAACGGGAAATGTAAATCGCAATAGTTTTAAGAGTTTTAAGGAAAACCCTTTTACAGATCACGTGAATATGCTACAAGGGATTTTTTGTTTGTTTCGTTTCTCTATATTTTGCTGTCTTGATATTTAGGGATGTGGGTAGGCCTATATAACTGGAATTACCTTAAAAAAGTCTGGACTTTTTACACAGGTGGACATAACATGCCGTACAAAGTCATGAATAAATCAAATTGTTAAGTTCTTGTAATATATGAATTACCCGGAAACCATAAGTCATATAACATTGTTATATATAGAACAGGATAAACATGTGGTGTCAAGTAAAAATATCAGCGGTAAAAATGTCGCGAGAAAAGTGTCGTTCTTTACATCTTCCCCCTGACATTAATTTTTTTTAACCCCAAATCATAACTTGTATTCTTTATTTCTGATTACTTTTGCGCATGCAGTGCATTAGTGTTGGCAACTTTATTACCGAATTCTCAGGCCCTCAGTAACCTATTGCCATCAAAAGAACGAAAAATGCCAGATTTTAGATAGAACAGCTATTTACTTTGTTAATGATAGCTAAAGCTCGTAATTATCTTTATATTTTCGTTGACTCTCTTTCAAATCGTTAGACACTATGATATCACATTGAGAGATAAAACCCTATTTGAAATATCATTAGCTATACCTTTCTGAGACATGATTTCTTGATGAGTCCTCATTTGAAGCTGCATAGGAGCATTATTCATTCAAGACTCCCAACAAGGAATTGCAAGGGAGGGTTAAGAGTATAACACACTCTTGTAAGGGTCTCTTTCTTATTGCTTTCAATCGCACGTAAAAAAATTCAGACATGGACGCCGTATCCAGCAACATCGGGCCGGGAAAAAGGCCCGCCCCACGTCCCTTTGCACGCCGAGCTCTCAGCAGATTTATTGTCCAATAGATGGACTGCTAGCAGCACATTATTTCCCACAACGTTTAGTTTTAAAGATCTAATCCAGTATTTTAAAGATATAAAAATGTACTTTAAGATCATCATCCGCACCTCCGTAAGGCACTCACTGTACGCCCGTAATCTCTCAGTCACTTTATCCCAACCACCCACTGTTTGGCAGTTGTTCCATCAGCCAAGTTATACCGCCATCTTGAGAATTAAACCTGTGTAATATTGTCATCAACAATATACTTGGTTTCAGCTCTTAATTGTTGGCATGCACGTCTCCTTCAGTAGGGTTTTTTTTTTGTTTTTTTTTTGTTTTGTTATAGAAACATGGACATTCTTCTTTATATTCCGGGTTAACGTCTTAACTGAAGAAGACACGTGACGCGTCGAAAATTTGGTGAAACCAAGCTATTGGACATTATGCATTACAGCTTCTTCCTTTCATCTTATATATGGTATATATATAAATATATATATATATATATATATATATATATATATATATATATATATATATATATATATATATACATGTGTGTGTGTGTGCGTGTGTGTAATATGAAGAGCTTTCAACCAAATGGCGCTAAATCCATTGATAAATGTTGGATTTAGCGAATTTTGGAAGCAAGCTCTTAATATATGAGCATATAAAACATCCAAGTATATAGGACGGGAGAGAGAACAAAATTGTAATATTGTGCATGCATTTCTATGTAGCCTACATGAGCTGTGAATAGTTGTTTCAGAGAAAGAGAACTTCTGTCGTTCAGTATAAGAGCGTGAAAGGTCCACGTTTAGACTATCATTATCGTTAAATTTGTTCAAATTCTCTTCATTTTAATTCAGGCGATTGCGATACACTAAAAAAACAATAATACATCAACAGTATCGGCTTTCATAATGCCTTAGAAGGCAGTAACTGCGAAGCAGAAGAAATATAAAGGAAAACTAAAATCTGAAGAGATGAGCTCGTGGAAGTGTAAACGAAAAATGATTAAGACGGCATTCGTATTACCTGACTCCTCTATTCATTTTCGGTGTTTAGTTTGTAATTATGTAGTTCATGATCACTGCAGATTAATCATATTATGTGTAATAATCGCAATAATCTAATAAGTCGTAATCAAAGCAGCCGAGAACCGTCCTGAATAACCTCCTTATGTCTCGTCTCTCTCTCATTCTCTCTTCACTCTTACTGTCTTCTTTTCTCTCCCCTCTGCCTGTCTCGGGACGAGGAAAGTGCAAACGTTTCGGCTTCTGCACAAAAAGGTGCGGAAAAGCGCGGGAAATGGGAGATTACGCACAAGAGCGGCTCAAGACGGACGATCCGCGCGGCGGAGTTCTGAAGAAAAGAGGGGCTGGAAAAGTGCATGAAGACGCACTCATCAAAAGTAAATTAATCCCTCTCGTATCCACATGGCATTCCCAGATCGTCCAATCTTCCTCAGAATAAGAAGCTATCGACCTAGTGTAGCAGATTTTGTAACAGTTGTGGTGAGGTGACTTCAGTCAGTTTTTTTTTTGTCTTTGTGTGTGTGTGTGTGTGTGTGTGCGCGCGTGTGTGTGTGAGTGTGTGGGAGCGTTTGTGTGTGGTCACGTGAGTGTGGGTGTATGAACGGCTATGAATATTGGAGTAGGGGCCAGGTAACTTATTTTTTAACAGCAAGTTAAGCATGTTTTAGATGACTTTTTTGTACTCTTCTCATTTTAGATAATAGTGTCTTAAAGGGATGATATATAGTTTGTTGAGATGGGGATTCTGGTTTTATATTTTTTGGGGATATAATTCAAAACCACTTTCATGAAATATTAAAGAACATATACAATTCTAAAAAGAATTAAAAGTTTATTTGATGAAATTCGGTTTCGGAATGGCTGAGATATCCAAAACAGAACAAAAAAAAAATGGTCCTAATAAAAGGTAGGACCTATCTTTTATTAGGACCTCTTTGTTTTTGTTTATCTCAGTCATTAAAAAAAATCATAAAATAAACTTTGAATTCATTTTACATCTGTATGCTCTTTGATATTTCATATAAGTGGTGTTTTGATTATCTTGCAATCAGTTAAAACCTGAATCCCCACCTCAACCATAGAATTATACCATATCTTTAACTTTAATGCTTTCAAGCTATTGCGTACATCTGCCATTTTTGTTATGAACAGAGATATTCGTATTGTAGAAAATTCCACTGTATTATCTGATTTTATTTATTGTTTGTCATTCATTATTATTTGAAGATATCAAAGACAAATACTTTGACTTTCGAAAGATCATAAAAAATAGCAATTTTCATCCAGTTGGGAGAGAAATGCTGTCATTCCTCAAAATTATCGAAAAAAAAACTCGAAAAAAAAAAGAAGATGCTGACATAGAAAACAAGACCATTTTAAATAATATTCACAGTCAGGACGATATCTGAAAATCATAATCTCATTCATTCATTCATTCATACATTCCTTCCTTCATTCATTCATTCATTTATCGACAGTCTTCAGAAATAAGACATGATATCATATATTTACATGTGATTCTAAAACCTATGAATACATAAAACAATTAAAACCCTCAAGAAAGTATGTGCTTGAACATTCTGTCTCTATAGTTTATTCTATACACATTACAGTGCACTCCCTATAACGGACACGGCAAAAACGAAATTCTCGTCACAACAAAATAACTGGACCCCAATACTATCATCTATATACAAGTATATCATCATAACAATATTTTCATATCACGAAGGATAATCGCCGGTCCCGAGGACTTCGTTGCAACGGGAGTCGCCTGTATCAGGCATAATGTGAGTTCACACAACCATGATACAGCTTTTATATCAGAAACGTTTGAACATTTCGTAACACAGTGATTATTATCGTTTGCTCTAGTGAAATGAAATGATTTTTAAAAGACATCTTATTTATTGGGTTAACGTAATTAAGTCATCGCAATTACCTGTGTCGCGCAATACAGCAAAGAGCATTAGGGTATCAGAAGAATTATTCAGTGTATCACAATAAGCAATGAATGAGTTAAGATCTCTGGAAAGGCAAACAACGGTTCAAATGAATCATTATTATTCAAATGCATCGTCAAGATTCAAATGACTCATCATCATTTAACGAGGTAATATCGAGACCTGTGATGTGGGTTATTGTTTCTGGACTAAACGATCATAGCAAATGATGTCCTTAAAGAAGGTTATCCACCTAAATTGTATACGTGATTGATCAACCAGGTTAAAACTCCAAGCAAGGTTTCACACCTCCTACGTACTTTGAACACATTTTCAGAATTCTTTCTAATCGCTATAGTGGTGATTTTAAAGGGTTGCCTTTTTAGAGGGTATATATAGGATAGGCAAACAACCGATTTGGTTGATAATGCGTCATTCATTACCAAGTTGTATTTACAAAGCGACAAACCTTACCCCGTGCTGTGGTCTAAGGATGCCTTTTTTTTTTCTTCTTCTTCTCCAATGTCAAAGCAGAGCCAAACATTATCAAATTTGATTCTCGACTCGAAGCAGCTCAGTTGATCCGAGAAAATTGGCTGCAGAAAAGAAATATTGATTTCTCTTTTTTTTGTGGCAAATAATGTTGACAAAGATTATGCCTTTCTCTCGTTTGGGCCCTCATGAGGTGGGCAAATATTACTGCCATTAAGATTGCCTTTTGCTTTCTCGCCAGCACTTATTGAGCAGCCTCAAAAGATAGCAAGGTAATACAGCTCTGTTTACTCTATTCCAACACAGACTCTTCTCTGCTCTTCATTAATATCATTCAGGAACAAGTCAATCGTCACACTGTAGAATATACGGGTGAAAGAAAATTTGCGAGCGTTTAAGTAGCTGTAATGACCCGTATTATATCGATACGTTCATATTGACCGAAGTAAAAGGGGACTGATAAAAAGAAAATGAGCTATAAGAGGAAACGGAGGAAGAGACGTGGCTACTGTAAGAGAAGGCAAAGGAACTGAAGACAAACGAAGCCACAATTAGCGCCCTGAGAACGGGGGTCACCATTCACTCGAGGCAATCGGGCTTGCAAGATATCAAACATTAAAACATGATAATTTAGAGGTCCGCGGAGAACTGGGTACGGGAAGAGGAAGCGCGCGCTTCACTTGTCCTTGTCGGCGCGTTCCGCTCTCTACGCCATCTTCACGCCGTATTGAACCTTTTCAGGCTCTTAATTGGTCGTGTTGGTAACTTGGAAGGGGTAGTAAGAGTTCTTGCTTCATCCGGTATTGCCATCTTCTACCGTGCGTCTAATTATCTCCTAGTCGGACCGACTTCCCTCTCAATCCGGCCAATCATCTTTGCCTATACTCTTTATGTGTTCTTCCGCGGCCGCTCGTCGGCGCCTTTACCTTTATCTTTCTCAATACTTGATTACAATATTTTTTTCTTTCCCCTTCTCTCTCAAAGTAGGGCAAATTGAAACATAAAGTTTATATTTCTTCAGTCATGTGAATCCTGTGGTAATCATTAACATTATAGCATATACAGCGTAAAACTCATAACGCTTAAGAGTTTGTTGTGAAGAAAACCATCTTTCATATTTCATAATGGAAGAACGATCTTTCTCTTCAATGCAAAGAAATAAAAAAGGTATATATAATATATGAGATAATTGTAATTATTATAGCGTGTGTTGCTAATTACTGGCATCTTTTAGTGTGTGTTGTATGCAACGGTCACTTTAGCATCTCCCCAGACAAAGGGCGGATGACTCGGAGAAAATCAGTAAGTAATGAGAACCCAGGCTAGAGCTCTTTATTGTACGACATGATCACCTACCAGTCTATCTCAGAAAATGACTCAATAAGAAAAGCAAATTGCCATCTTGTTATAATCAATGTATAATCCTTCCAATATCCGTCGTGGAAACATGCAACTACGGGCACGATTTGGAAGACGAAAAAGACGGGGTGGGGGTAATAAAGGACATTGAGAATAAATGAAGCAGCGAGCCACGAATATGATTATCTTGTTATGGAAACAGTGTAAAGATACTGTCGGGCAAATGTGATAATCATCACCCATATGATGTAATTATTCATGTGTTTCAAGCTCTAACTCGAAATTGATATCTTATGTAAGAAAACTCGCCGAGAGATATTTTTTCCCCTCTTTCTCTCTCTCCCCTCGGAGACACAGCGTGCCAAACCACTCCATATATTCATATAATACACATCCTCAGATCTCTGGTGATGTTGTGTAAGTGATGTAGCCGGTCGGAGGAAGCGGTCTTAAGGGCGTTCAAAGATGCGATCACAGTTCGGCATCTCTTTTATCTCATTCTCGTCTCATTGTCGGCCTACCAACCTCGCAGTCATCTCTGCAGCTCCTTATCACAATCCCGTTCATATTCATACTCTCACATCATCCACGGATTCCTAACACACTGTAATAAATTTCCCCCCGTTTTTTTCCCTTTCCCTTTCTCTCCTTCCTCAAAATGGTAATGCAGCAAGACTGCGATTTCAATGAATTTTGGCCCGTCGCTTTTTAAGGAAGTGTTTGTTTTCTTGTTCGACTTGTACGCTATTGCCGGCTACATTCTTTGCCATCTAAACAAGCCGGGTGGGATATAATTGTTTTGTCAACTAACAGTCTGAAGTCTCATTACCGTAAATCACGTGACCATATGGTTTTCAGAAAAGTGCGGGCGACCTCCAAAGGGTGACGGTAGCTGACGGAAGATGTATGCGTTTCAAGCCAAAAATGTCTTCATATTTCTTGGAACCTACACAGTGTGGTTTACGGCTGTGCCACTTGCTTGCCTTGCTTGCTTCACAGCGATCGTTTCGCTCTTGCTGTTGTGTGTATTGTTGTTATGGAGAAACCCTGCGTGATCGACCATTTCGTTCGAAATTCGACGTTATTAAACTGTCAGATTTACACGAGAAATAAAACAACTGGTTTTCTTTGTCAACCTCGGCCTCTTGGACACAGTGTTTTGTTTATTTCCTCATGATAATTTCATGCAGTAAGATGAACTTGTCATATAGAGAAGCTATATATCTTGATAGACATTATAACGGGTATACGAGTTATGGCGACTTGTCACAGAGAAGCTATATATCTTGATAGACATTATAACGGGTATACGAGTTATGGCGATTTAGTATACAGACAATTTTGAGCATATAAGTTAAGAACGATTTTGTGACATTCTCCTGATATCGGATGAATAAAAAATGAATGAAATTTCCAAGGAAAGAAGCGACAAATAAAATTGAAATAAATAAAGTTATAGTCCTATCAACCGCCAAGCACCTTAGCGGATCACTATGATTTTCCAAAGCTAGTTCTAGTTCCTTCTTTGTCTCTTAGCATTCGTTTCCTGTCCTGTTATGATTATTGAAAATACTCGGAAGTACAAGTTCTTTACCTGTGTGTATGTGTTCCTTCAGTTGAAATCAAGGGAGAACTGTAAAGCGAATTGCTCATCGATAATGGTGTCTTGCACCTGACTTGATGTACGTATATTATGCACATAGTATTATCATTTCTTTTGAGTACTCTTGTTCTTACTCTGATGTGAACATTGTTGATTATCACGTAATGGTTTCATTTGTGCAATATTGAAGAAATAAATCAAACTGAAGTGAAGCAAAACAACCAACAACAAATTAGTGTGACACTGAGTCACAGAGCATTCTGACACTTGGATTATTGGTCAAAGCTGACCGACGAACGAAATCAAAGATTGGTTGTCTGTACGTCCATCCTAAAGGTTTGTATCATATGTCACGTAAAGTCTAAGATGGTTCGACTGAACATGGTAACCATTTCTCCTTCCGCACCGTTTATAAACGTTTGGGAATTTGTGCCAACTATTGGTAAAGTATACTAGACTAGTTAATCCTTCTCCACCACCTCTGTCTCAGCCGTATCCTTTCATTTTTATTTGATCAAACTGGTGTTGTGTAGAACATGGGATATTTCTGGAGACAGGCAGCAAATTCCCTGTCTGCTGATGTCCAAGTATAGGCAAGTCATGTCCTCTTCCTCTCTGTCTTGTCATAACCTTCATTAAAGGGGAGGGGAGGAGTCATCATCTTCTGAAACAACATCTGGGAGTTCGGCAGCACCCTCCTGGACTGGAGGGAGTACTACTTCGGACAGGGTCTCGGTCGGGATGGACGTCCACAAGCTCCCTAAAAGTCCCCTTGGATCATTTACGGATCTTTCGCCTTCTTCTTGGTACCTTGTTTCCTCTTTGCTGATATGGCAATTGATACGGTAAATGAATTCGATGGGCGCTATCGTAGCATTTGGCGACTCCAAAATAACCTAAAAGTGACACGTCTTGAACAATCGCTTGCAAAAGCATACTGCTGTTTTGAAAATGCAGCAGTTCGCAGAAAATAGAATCGTAACGAAACTCTGAACATGTTTGAAATTTCTCTGCGGAAAAGAACAATCGCTATTTTCTTTTAAAAGATTTGCTACCGTTTACTATTACCCTGATGACACCACAAATCCACTATGTTCTCAAGCATTCGCCAATCAGTGAGATAGGGCTATTCCCAAAAGTGGCTAGATATTCACAGCCTTAATAGGGTGACAAAACATTATGGTATGATCTGGAAATGTGTCACTCTCTATGTGTGTTTACTGAACATATTGATGTAATAAGGTTCAATGTCAATATGATATTGGTTGACTTAAAATGATTTGTAACTATCCATATTGTAAATATCCATAATTCATTTTCGCTAACTATTTCCTATTATGACAATGATTTTTAATGAAAATAAAAAGAGAAAAGTTATTTTGAAGAAAATTGTAATTAAGTTCCTCTTGTTTAGAAAACAAACAAACAAACAAACATGTCCTTGGCAAGAGAATTTTTCCTCCCGCATTGGAACGACTGATAGAAGCTAAATGAATTTTTAAGTGAGAACCAACAATGAAGTGCATTGCTTTCATGCATGATTGAAGTACAGTATAAGTACTGTATTGTGTTCTCACGAATCATGGCTGCTAAAGTTCACTCGGAATTCTGCACCTTCTTTATCAGCCATGGCAAGAACTTCCATGGTTCTTTATGCAGGGGATGATTGTAACCATGAAGAGTTGAACATCAAGGTTAGTCGAACGCAACAGTAAGCAAACAGTTTGCTCATCAAGGACGAAGTTTGTCTGCTTTCTCCTTGAAATCGCTTTGTGCAGTGCACTTCAAACTTTGTATTATCATCGATTTCGTCTGAAATCCCATCTACAAAGTTCCAGACGGATGACAATCACTGTTGGCCATTGTCAGGAGTAGAGTAGAAGGCATGGCTTACAATAAACTATTCATTCCATTCGGAGTTTATTTGTTTCTTCGACATGGGTCTGCAGTTTTCAACTTTGTGTTTACTTTACTGCAGGGGAAAATTCAATAAATGTGATCTGCATAGTTAATTTACAAACTTACAAAGCCACGCCAGAAGGTCACTCTGTTTGCAAGCGGAAATGGCGTTCTTGCAGTCAATAAAAACATAAAAATAAGTGACAAAACACGAGAGAAAATGATATCAAAATGAAAATGAAACTAAGATATACCTCTTACCATTCAATCCAATTAGGCTTTTAATTTTCTTTTCCAAAAGAGTATATTGTGGTAATATGTTCTCGTGGATTGACAACACATTGAAAGGGGTAGATGGATTGAAAGACAGTCAACTCTTCTTTAGTCCCGAGTTATTTATGGATTTTTCTGTATCTGCATGTACCCCTGTCTCTGTGTGTTTTTGCTTGAAAGTGTGTGTGTGTGTGTGTGTGTGTGTGTGTGTGTGTGTGTGTAATCTTTTCCCATTGCTTTACTTGTACCTCTTCCTCTTTTCTTTTGAATCGGAGTAACCATTCGTTTAGTTGGCTATATACTTACGTATGCAAAGATTTTTTTTTTTTGTTGTTGTTTACTCAGGGAACTGCTTATTGTACAGGCTCTGCTTTTTGCAAGTTCCCTGCATATTCCTTACTAGCTAGGGCTATTTCAAGTCATAGTGATTTCATGAATATCAAATTATGCAAATCACGTGTATTCATAGGCCTATGTACTTGTAGGTGCAGCTGTACATGTATGTGATATACTTTTGCTTACTATTGTTTGTATTTGTATTTGCTGTATGACATTTCACCTTCTTGTACAAATTGTTGATACTGCATTGTAATAATTTTGTTTGTTTTTTTTTTGGATATGGAAACATATAAATGAAATAAAAATGAAATCCTAACGATATTGTCACATTCTGTGAAAAAAGTGGAGGGACACTCTTAAATGGCAACGTTTCATGCAAACAAATATGCATCTCTCAAATAAAATCCTATATTTCTGAAACGTTAAAAAAGGAGAAAAATGACACCAAATTTCGGAGACCAGCCTGGTGTAAGTCTTTCTGTAAAATTTATGAGCTTGGGATTATTGATATTCATAATATAGTAATCAAAGTCAAATTGATTTGCTAATTTATTAAAGCCAGTCGGTAAAGTGAGATTAGACGTGATGAAAAAAAAAGAACAAAAGAAACAGGAAACAAAAACTGTAGGAAGAATTCATGCTCTGGCATGAATGAATTAATCGATTCAGGCGTGATACTAAGATGTAAGTGTTGTGAAATTAAGGCAGTTCACTTTAAAAAGTAGTTGAAGAAAAACCAATGACGGGAAATTAAAGAATAAAATGTCACAATACTGGGTAATTATTCCACGAAGAGTTAAACCTTGACGCCGCCGCTTCATACCACATGCGCATGTAACAAGAAAGGATCTAGACTATAGCCAAAAAAAAAAAAAATGTCAATTTGATGATTAATGATATCATTTTTATATGGCTCTTTATTGTTTCGGCAATAGCATAAAAATTAGTTTTCAAAACACAAATGGGAAACCCAAAAGTGAAGCATACCATTCGCCACGAGAAGACAAATAAATAGATAAATAAATAAATAGATAAATAAATCAGTAAATAAATAAATAAAAAAATAGATGAACACACACACACACACACACACACACACACACACACCCGATGTTCGATGTTGGCAGTAGAAGCGTTCTTTTTCATCTTTCATTTTGTTTTTCCTGAGATCATTAATTTAATAATTTTCTTCATACCAGGTAAAGGAACGCCCGGATCCAGATAGACTAGAATTTTCCAGCCATATATCCTTTTCATGACTCTGAGGCGTCCTTCATGATGTCAATGGTAAACTTGCCACAATAACCGCAGAGTTGGTTCTTCTTGAACATAGTCTCCACTTAGAAGAAAAGGAAATGAACACTACTTAGTAATTCAATTTGGCACTGTAATTGGGGCAAGGATGGGGTTATAAGCTTTTCGAGACTCTTGTTGGTTCAAATTGCAAAACAAAACAAAATATAACAAGGTAATAACAACTGCAAGCCCTAAAGAATGATGATGATGGTATATTCTTGTAACATAATGTCACATGATCAATAGAAATACATCTTGTTTCATTAAGGACTTGATGGAAATGAAAATTGAGGGGCTGCTAAAAAGCGAACTTGTATATGATGACAATAGTAATAGTAATAATAATAATAATAATAATAAATAATAACGACAATAAAATGATGATAATAATAATAATAATTATTATTATTGTTGTTATTATTATTATTATTATTATTATTATTATTATTATTATTATCATCGTCATCATCATCATCATCACAGTGAACAGCGCCCGCTAGTGACCTCATTTATACTTGAATAAGCATCGAATTAAATTTTGTGTACACCACAAGCACCTCTTGACGACACTAAATACACAAACAGCCGCTGTGTGTATAGGTGATTGTGGGTATGTTGTATGTGGGTGTGTGTTTTGGATATTATTTGCTCAGGTGCAAGCGTGGCAGTCTTAGGGAGAGAGTTACGTGGTAAATTTAACAGTTTTTGCTTGATATACAACCCTGTATTAAAGAGCGTATTGCGGTTATCCCTGTCTTATATCCGAATAATTAATGCTCTTGTACCTCTACAGCTGCAGAAGACCAAATCTAATATGTGTGTGAAACAATGCGAATTGGGTAGATTCTACCCCCCCCCCCCCCACCCCCAACTCACCAAAACGCACCAGAGCAAACCAAAACACAGACACTCACATTTAAATAATCAGGAACACAAAACAAAACGAAAAGAGAGCAAAAGTCGTACACAAAACGTATAAAACAAAACCTCAGAGTGACCAAAAGACCTCAATCATGTATTGTGGTCATCGTATGTATGCTACCGTATCTATTGTTTGAGGAAGTGATTGTTTGAGATGTGATTAATTTGACGACTGCTCTATGATTGCAGTGTTGCTAAATCTACATGTCTCTCAGTGCGTCGGATCACTCGACACGCAATGTCCCGGAAGGAAATCCGTCGACTCGTGAAAGAAAAGACAACAACGTCACAATGACTTTGCCACGCCTGCGCACAATTTTAAAGACACCACTAATGAACTTTTGAATCGAAATGTGTTTGTTTCTGGCACGCTTTAAGAAAAAACAGATTGGCATAAATATTTATAAACATTACATGGAACTTAAAGACACATGGTGACGTTGTCATGGTCATGCGTGGGTGAATTTATTTCGTAATGACTCCGAGTTGCACTTCCATTAAAAGAGAGAGAGAGAGAGAGAGGGAGAGAGAGAGAGAGAGAGAAAAGAACACAAAATGTTGAATGTTATAACGACAGAGTCTTCGGCGCGTGAAGATATGATAAGAACAATTCAAAATGACAATGATGATGATAGTAATTATCATTGTGAATCACTGGGAACCCTGGAACAAATACAGGAACTCTTGACGTCAGAAGAGATTAAATTTGGTAATGAGATAATGATTTTGAATATTACGCCTAATAACGTGGGAGAATGACAATTAGAATACTTCATCAATTAGTCACTTGATATATTATGCAGCGCTTTATCATATTATCTGATGGATAAACAGGAATAACATTCCTCCAAGAAATTTTCTTATTGTGGAAACTGCCTGTACGTGTTCTTGTTTTTAACATCTGAAGACTTTCCAAGTGACGTCATTGTGAAATACTTGTTCTGTGTTTGTGCTTTGACGATATTTTTCTCCATAAAGGTATCGCATTTGAATCATATAGTAATCAACAAACTGTATGGTAAACATTTATTGCCTGACAGCACCTAAATAAGGATACAATTATTAAAATTCGAGTATAGGCAAGTCATCAAACATGGTGCATGCGTACCTGGACCTGTCTGTATGTCCCTTTTAATCTTGATTCTCACGTTTACGCAAAGAACAGATTGTTCTATGTGTTATGAATGTATAGTATGAACGTTTTAACATTAAAACATCATAACACTTATTAAGCTTAAAGAAACAGAGAAAATTGATATTTTAAAAAAAAGTTTAAGAATTAATTTTTAGCACAAACAAACCAGAAATGTATATAGTATATAAATATACATTTTGGTACTCGAACCAATCATTCAGGGGGTTCTTAATTTGCTGTTCTTCGGCTGTTTAGACAAAGACGGTGTTTGAGGAGCCGTGATGAACAAAATCGAACCAAGAGTAATACTGCCATACCTACTTATAAAATGCAGTTTGGTGTGAAGCTTTCTTGACTGATTAATTGGGATTCATCTACATCTTATCCTTAATCTAAACGTCTTTTTAGTATCTAAATGTCTTTTACGAGATTTCATATTCGCTGATATCACAGAAAAAGAGCAGTGAAGAAGGCGGTATGTTTTACAAGGATATAAACCTACCACTCAATCGTCTCTTTTGCTTGAACAGTCAAAAAAACGGATTCCTCTGCCAATAAAGAAATAGTAAAATAGAATAATGATAAATAAATGAATAGATAGTACTAATGTGTATGCAAATAATTTCGCCACACATTTTAGTATGTATTGAATTAGTTTTTTTTTATAGAAATTTTTAAACTTTCTGACTGTAAGGCTGGTTGACATGTGATTCTTGAGATAGTCACCTAATGAAAAATCAGAAAATGGGAAGATATTATTGTGACGTTCGTGCTTATGATTATTTCTCCATTACTTCGCCTTGCTTTGCAGTGATTTTCGTAATTTTCTTCCAGAGTGTTTAGATTTGTGCTTGTAAAGTGGATTCACGACGACAAGTACTTCCTGTCAGACTGTTGTGGACATGTGTGTATATTCTCTCATGAAGGAGGAGCGATGGGTGATCTTCTCTAGACGGTTGTTTGCTCATCCTAAGTGTGTTTGTGTGCTTCGCGCGGGACTGAGGAGGGAAGCTAGTTCGTCGCTGAGTGAGATCCAATTCTTTGGCAGACAACAGTTGGCAAACGCGCGCAATTGAGCTTACACTGATGAAGAATACACATTCGACGCTGGAGAGGAAGGGAAATGGAGGGAGGGGAAGAGAAAGAAGGGGCGATCAAGGGAGGGGAGAGAACAGAGAGACGGGAGACCAGACAGAGCGAGAAAGAAGTAGCGCCTTGCACGATGTAGATGCCGTGCTAATCAAAGGATGCAGAATAGCTTGTTATGTTTGTCAATCCATTACCTTCTCTCAGATCTGATATTCTGCGAGGTCATTTTTGTTACCCCATGGGACGCGAAACAGCTTAAAAGCGCTCTCTGAAGTAGTCGGGAGTTCCTCTATGTTTGATAAAATTTTCGTTGTACTCGCTCTTTTATTTCAGCGCCTCATAATTCATTGATGCCTAATTATCAGACGTTGCGCATCCACGAAAAAAAAAAAAGACACAGGAAAATCTCTCGAGTCGATAATCTACAATGATAACGACTATGGACAAGGCTGATATTTTTGTCAGTCTGATGTGTAAATGCACCTCAATGCTTTGTGATTAGAGCATTTTCTATCATTTTCATGACATTTTTAAGTCCGCGGGGGGACTGGTGCGTCTCTTCCATGCCTACTCGGTGTTTTACTGTCTACCAACTTATTAAGCCGCCCGACGCTGCTAAGTGAGCTCTTTGCAATTATCCCAAACGCTGATTCATAAATGTTTCATGTGAGCACGCGTTGAGGCAACGCTAAAAAGCCCCATTAGGTAATTGGGCAAAAAAGGAATTGAATTAGACTAGAGATCTGTGGGTGCTTTAGATTTTTTTTTTCTTTTCGCTAGCACCACCAGAAGTCAATTTTCTCGCGTTTGATATCCCCCTTCTCTTTTGCTTAAGACACTATCGCTCTTGTGAGGGTCCATGTGCCTTGTTCTCTTTTGATTGATACTACGATATTTATGTCCGTATAGCTTGTTGACTTGTCGCGTGTTGATCATCTTCAGATCACTTGACTCATCCAAGATTTGAATTAATCATATACGCAGAGTTCGAGGCGAGAGTTCCTTTGGGCCGAGTGCTGAAGATGTGTGTAGAAACTCCCAGCAAATTACAAGATGCGATTATACGAATGCATTAACGCAAACCATGTTTATCATGCAAACCCATTTTACATGAAGCAACCATAGAACTTAGAAGATCTCTGCATTGCAACATTTATTTTCTAATGCTGTCTCTACACAGCGAAGAGCAGAAGATCCGTACATGTCTTTCATCATGATTGGCCACTGTACTTCAGAGGTTAAAGAGCTTCGAGCTTTTTACTCGTGTATTTTCGTGTGTTTTACTGTATACAATGAATGTGCACCTTTCATTTTCCACGTATAGCGATTGTACATGTGTATCAACGATCCTTGGCGTAATCACTGCAAAATGCGTCAGGTGATCACACGCCTAAGTATGACGTCACTGTGCCACGGCCTTGTGTTGTTCGTAACACACACGCGACCCACGCACATACACATCGACGTCTATACGGTTGATTAGCCTTGGTAACCTCATGCCAAGAAATAACGAAGGTTAAGAGCGTATATCCATTGTGGCTGAAAGTCAAGAATGCAAAATCGAGAGAAGAGAGAAAAAGAGAAAGAGAGTGCACACAACGAAACGAAATAAAGAAATCAAAAGAATAAAAGCAATGCAATGGCAAATATGTGCATTCTTTAAGAGATATTTGGGTTCGTTACCAACGTGAAGATTTACATCACAATGATAATTGAGGTGTGAATCCTTTCTTGAGCTCGGAGCAGCAAGGGAGTGTGTCTTTGTGACTAATGTGAGCTTTGAGCGCTGTATTATGGCATTTTGGTGGCTGGTGAATAAATATCTGATCAAACCTTTCAATAATCATGTTAACATTATACGACAGTCAGGTTTGATTGACCAGGCCATTCATGATCACAACTTCCAGAGTAGCCTGTGTATTTCCTTTATTCATATAATGTGTGTGTGTGTGTGAACGTGTGTGTGTGTGTGTGTGTGTGTGTTTACCTGTCTTTTTCCAACAAAGTTTCGTCTACCAGATTATATAATATATATAACATACAGTAGTATAATATATAAATATATGCATTTTTGTGTATGAATATACCCTATGCAGTAATTATAGTGTTTATTCATGATAAAAATTGGACAGACTGTATTGTTTGCCTTGCAAACACAATGGCAGGGCATTTGTAATAATAATGATGCCTTCTGCCCATTATACCTGTGTCGGTATCTTCTTTGTATCATGTAGCCGCATTCAGCACACTTCTTCCTCCAATGCCCCGCTTGTTTTCATCGGGCGCGCTCAACTCGGGGAAAAGGTTCTGTGGGGTTGAAAGCACTTTCGCAAGCCCCTCCGGTTCCTGCTCTGATAAGGAGCGCTCCGTCGGCCGGTAGAGATTCTACAGACGTCCGCGCGGTTCGGCCAGCCCGCCGAGCCTGTTGAAAGCGGATGACGGCCGCTGATTAGAGGCAGACTTGCCCGCTAATATGCCCAATAACACTTCCAATGAATCGCGCTTCCAGAGAAAAAAGAGGAGCCTGCTCCCTACTCGAGCGTGTTGGTCTCTCTTCACTGGTCATCGTCGCAGAGCAGCCGGCGTGGCTTTCTCGTGACGCCGCGCTAAATACCGCTCGCCACTTCTCCATCCGCCTGCAGAGATAATACGGGTGATATTAAACGCAACGTTCGGCAAGATTAATGCCATCGTAATACCGCATTCAGTTCGGCAGAGGAGATAAAAAAAAAAGTACTCAAAGAATAGACATTCTGAATTGATTCTTAGGACATAGTATGTTTATGGCGATCTCGACAAGTTTAATAATGATTTTTTTTTTTTCCCGACAGTGCGGATTAAGTGTCTTTCATATCAACCATAAACTCCTTTTCAACTGCATTTTCATTTTGTCTATCTTATCTATAGATTAATATATCGATAAAACCGGATCTTAGCTCACGATGATCACTAACTTAAGCAAATAATGGAGTTGGATGTGCATGTTACTGGCGATATAAGCTCACATCAAAACACTGATTTAAAAAAAAATGATGATAACGCGAGTTTATTTTCTTAAAAATAAACACTGAAAAGGACAGTGGAGTATAATCGATGGTAGCTTGCTTTTCGACCGATCGATTTTGCCGGTAATTCATGGAATTCTTCCGAATGTTAAGGCGCTTTTGCTACCGTTCTGTAGTCAGGGCGTGGGAGTATTTTTATCGATAGATTCGGATCCACAGCCCTCCCGCCGAAACCATTTCAAAATTGGGGGGTTTATACGAATCTATAAAAACGCGTTGCACGGTCTTACGTAGCGCTTGATACATAGAGAGAGGGGGTTTTTATTAGTCGTTATGCGGCCAGGGCAATCATCTTTTACCGCCATGCCCCGGCGCAGCTCAGACACAATCTGCGGTATCCGCCCAGCCCTCTTTTACTCGTCCGCGAAGAAAAATCTTCAAAGAAGCCTAGCATCCTTTGGCCATATGTCGTAGAAAAGTGCAGTCCTCCGAGTTCAAAAATTTAAGCGATTTTATTGTCCACAAAGAGTCAGGAGAACCGGGTCTACGATCTTTTTCCTCTCCAGAAGGGATTTCCATAGATGAAGAACTTTCATTTCTTCATTGGTGCAATATTGTGAATCTTATGAAGGAATATTTCATGTCAAATCAAAAAACGCATGCCGCTGACTGCCCCGCACACTCCCAACTCATCTTGAGCCATTTCGACAACACTATCGCTTAAATTCGCGGAATGAAATTACACTTTCCTCTTATAATACTACGAACTTTGGGGAAATTTATGCACACAACGTATTAATTTCAGTATCTTTAGATATGGTTTATGATATAGTTTTGCTAATTAGTTGTATGAGATTTCGACTCTGCTTCTTCAGTTCAGCCGATCAGTCCAATGGTAAACAATGGGGACATGGCTGAGGGATGAACGTACTTTCTGTGTTTCAGTTTAATTAGTCAGCTGCATTTGGTGGCAAAGTCAAGGTAAACCCGCCGCAGAAATGCCTGCAAACGAATTTCCAGCAATCTCTTCCTGTGTATGCCCACTTCTTCTGTTCCTGTCAATGATTTTGTCATACTTGTTCAGCTCTATTTTGAAATTTTTGTCTGCTACTGAATGGGCAGTAAAGTTCATCTACCCCCTCTTTATTTTGTCTTTCTCCACATGATTATGTGTGTATGTATGCATGCATGTATGTTTGTTTGTGTGTATTCGTGTATGTATGTGTTGGTGTATGAAACCACGCGTCTTTGTATGCATGTATGTATTCAGTAATGTAGACCTATGTCTAATTTATGTATGTATGTATGTATGTATGTATGTATGTATGTATGTTTGTATGTATGTATACAATGTAGGTATATGTGTGTGTGTGTGTGCGCGCGCGGGCGTATGTGTATGTATGCTTTTGTCTAAGTATGCAAATATTCATACATGTCTTGATTATGACTCAATAAAAGATATTTTATTGTTCTCCGTCTTCAGAATCTTCAGAGTCATTGTTACCCGGACTTTGCGGTCTTGGCGGTCTTTGGTTTTTCCATTTCCCGCTAAAAATTCTTGGAAAAAAGGCAGTGAAAAGTAATGTAGAAGAATTCTTAGATATTCACCAACATTCCTTGGTTTACCTCATGAATGCACCGAAGGTGTTTTCATATCAACGTAAGACTGACACACGTCTGAATTTTTCATTCAATGTGATTTCAGCGGATTGAGCTTCACTGAAGTCATTATTCTTTTTCTTTGTCCTAGACCTTTATGGTAATTAAACGAGAGAGGTGATTAGGGAATGCACGTTAAGTTGAATGGAACATGGCATATGAGGGTGGAATAGATGGGGACGAGGGGGGTGGGGGGGGGGGGGGGGGGCGAGGGAAGAGGAGGAGGTATAGGGGCGTTAGTTTGGGTAGGAAGGTGCAGCTGGAAGCACAAGGCACATCCATCCTTCCATATTATACACCTCCGTCGAACTTATCCTTCCCTGCCTAAGCTGCCTCTGCGACGCGTCTTCCCCAAGTACAGCAGCCCAAGCTCTGGCTCGGAGTTGGTGATGGTGAGGGTCACAACCTTTTTCACCCCACGAGCGTCTTTGGATCATTCACGGCCTCGAAACCCAGAGTTCGAGGACAACTTTTTGGCTTTTCACTGACGCCAAGAATTAGCCAAATGTTCCAAGGTAGTTGTTAAGCTCCAAGCACCTTGCTATAGAGCTTTAATCATATCAATCCTCGTGATCTCACAACTATCGGAGCGAAGCAATAAAGTGAGAACGAGAAACTGGCAAACATTAGTTGATCATGCAAATTCATAATGTTCGTGAGGTGTGCAGATACACAAAATTTGATAATAATAGAAAAGTCCAGAACCTACTTATTACCTTATGGGCAAAAAAACAAAAACAAAAACACAAACTAAAACGTTAGACGAATGACTGATACAACGACTGACTATAGTAGGCCTAGCACTGTGACTACTAGTATTTTCAAGAGTATTATCATTAAACACAAACAGGACCCTTACAATATATTCATTTTTCTGTAACTATGTACTCGACTATCCCAAATCTCAAGTCTACAAGCGATTATCATCTTTAGACTTTTTTGATATTCTTTGACGATTATTCCTTTGATCGCTATTGATATCCTTGATATTCAGAGCAGGTATACCATTTCAAGGGGTGATTTTGTCGACCATATCTCTGTCTCCTGTTAAAAGCACTGGTTTTATCAGAGATCTTATATCCACGACACTACCACATCTTCAGGATTCACGCACAATACACTACAAGTCAATAGGTGATGTTGTGTTTTTATGTACACATAAAAGAGTCTCCTCTGTTAATATTTGAAGTCATATTTCTGTTCGATTTCGTCATAAGATTATCATTGGTAGTTCCTACAGTGCGATTGCCGGTGACATCATTTCTTTGTGTACTTATGTTTAGATGGCGGTGTATATCTATATCCAATATTAGTCTCTCTCGAAATCAAGTGATCATACAATATAAGACGCCGTTCTCCTTCACTTTATAGCAGCTGATTATTCAAGTCTTGTTTTCTGTGAAGAATGACAATATTATGTGAGGTTAAAAATGTCTCGATTGATGCGGTTATATGCATTTACCTTTCATTTTGTGCAATTTTACTTAATTTTCACATTACTCAAAAGACACATAAATTATAATGTAAAAACATTGACAATACCACTGAATAAAATTAATACTTATCTTAAGTTGCGTGCATAAATCATAATTTGTAGGGGTTTGCTTTGTAAGTTATGTTGTTGTTTTTTTTTCAAATCGTGTATAGGAACATGCAGGGTGATGATTATGTTATATGCGTTATCAAGTTTTATTTGGCTTGGAAAGTGCAGAAATAAAATGATTATCAAGGATAAGATGTTATTGAGGAAACAGTGCTCCTTAATTTGCTATTTTGTATAGTTCTGTGTTTGGATTCATCTGAATGTATTAGGTATACGTGTATCTTAATGAGTTAAAGACAATCCAAAATCAATATATTAATGATGATGATGATGATAAGCATGTTATTGTATACCACCAACATCTGCCATATTGCACAAAAGGCACTCGTGAAGAAAGCACAGCGACAGAAAAACTTAGAAGATAATAAATTATTAAGTCAAACTCATAAACTAAATGCGAATAACAAAAGTAACATTTAAGATATTGCAAAAGATAACCACAATGAAACTGAATAAAGTTAACAAACATATGGCTAACTTGGTTGAAATAATTTCATCATATACCCAGTGTCTATAGGACAACTATTGAAAATGATTGATCAACAACTGCATAAGGACACACAGAACAAAGTGTATGAGAGACCGACTAGGTATAGAAGAGAAATATGATAAGGAATAAAATAGTAAATTATGACTATGAAGAGTAAAGTCCGCTGCTCTATATAGAATGGACTTCGAATTTGAAATTTTACATCTGTTAAATCTTATTATTATCATCAAAACAGTAGTGATATGCGTATTGTTCATTGTTACCGTTATTATTATTACCAGCATTATTTCACTTAATTATGATTATCTTTACTTTTACATAGTTATGTAAAGATAACTATTGTTATCTTTACATTTCAGTTCAGTTCAGTTCACTTTACTTCAATAACATTTACTTCCAGCAACATTATACCTATAAGTACAACTATCATAATAAAACATATGTCATTTTATGAAAAGGTAAGTCTTCATTTTCAGCTAAAGTGAGAACCTAAGTCCATTTTTGACCTCCAAATATCCATATCAAGTCAAAAAACGATCCCATGCTCAAAGAGAAGGTGGGAGTTACAGTACATGACTCACCTCCTATACCCTTCAACGAAGCTGTGTTTACTGAATTCAAGTGTTACCATGTGCTAACTGTGAGGGGGGGGGGGTAGTGAGTTACAAGAGATCAAACTGGCAACTCATCATGTAAACAAAAAGAATAGATGATACAATATTCATTCCATGGTTGGAGGTGCCCTTTACGCCAGCAATTCGTCTGAAGGTGACTTGGATATGCCCACACACGCAGAAAACGGAGGAAAAAAAGTGAGATTCAAGGAAGGTTTTCATTTCTCATTGCCAAGTCAAGGCGGAAGCCTGACATAAAAATTGACACATGTTACACGCCTGCCAGTCGACATCTCTACGGATAAACAACACTGAAGATCAGAGAGGTTTGCGAAAGAAGGATCACGCGTGTACCGACTAAGGTGGTTTACTTTATTCTTCACGGAGCACTGGATACATGGAATAGCGGCGGTAACACGAGATGATATTGCTTCTGTTAGATTGTATCATGTGTTCACTATATTAACATTAATTATAGGAACACTAATATGCAATAAAGTAGTTGGTTTCTCTGCGATCATTTATTCAGGGAAATGATTTACAGAATAATGTTGACACGTATCTGGATCCCTCGACAAACCTACATCTATATGCAGACATATTTAAGAGAGCGAGTGAGACAGACAGACAGACAGACAGATAGAGCAGCTTTAAAATTTGCATCCTCTTCACTCTTTATCATCATCTTTCATCAAGTCATCATTCATATTAATCTTCTTTGATAGCCTATATCATGTAGCAATGTATATCATATATCATGGAGAGTGTCCTGTTTTTCTCGTCTTTTCCTCGTTGTTGTTGTTCTATCCTATAGTCTTTTGTATCTACTCGAAAGTCATCACCATGATTTGCATAACAAAGTTCTTTTACTTCATTCTCATCTATATCCCATCAGTTTTTCTATCGTCCAGCCTGAATTCTTCTTTCTTTTCCTCCTCTCGAAGCAGCATATCAGATGTATTTCTTTTCTTTTTATTTTCATAACAATGCAAACATTTTGGGCATTGTTCTCTAATATGAGGAAATCTCAATATTTGCTATCATTCATACTAAGATTTATACAAATCACTGGTCGCGATATGACGCGTCGTACAAGTCAATACTGATATTTTTACTTTATTCTAAACTGAATTCTAAACTTTTTCTAATTTTCTAATTCTCTAACTTTCTAATTTTCTAATTCTTTGACTTTTTTTCTAAACTTTGTTTCACTCCTTACTTCGTATTGATATATTTGTACGTGAACTAAACTCTTGTTCTTTTCTGTGCGTGTGCTACTGAAAACTTTGAATGAATTTGTACATGAAATCTTCTCCAACAACACTAGAAATTCGGAAAATAAATGATGTCAGAAGAATCAGTTCAGTTCAGTTTAAATTCATTACGTTTTTTCCACAACAGAATAATATATAAACATAAATCTCACTTTATCCAGTAACAAAAATAATGCAAAGTGTAAATGTGTAAAAAGAAAACAATAACTGAAAACTTACAGAGGGATACATTACAATAGTTGCCATTTTACACTGACCAAAGTCGCCATTTTACACTGATCAAGGTCGCCATTTTACACTGATCAAGGTCGCCATTTTACACTGATCAAAGTCACCATTTTACACTGATCAAGGCAATCGCGCAGCTCCTTGAAGTGTAAGCATTTTGTAAGGTAACATGCCATGAGTGTTGATTGTTGATTGAAAAAAAGGGAACAAATTTAGAGTTGGCCAGAATTTGGTCTATGGACAAAGCGATCGAGGCAGAGAATTGTGATAACATACATCGTGATCCTGCACATTAAACCTGAAAGGCGACAGCTGAATGCGATGAATAATAACTTTTATGGTGACCAAACGTCGAATTCTTCTAGATCTGCATATAGCTAAACTTTACAGTCAAACGGTTCCTGACAATGATATCTGTATTATCACACACCAACACACACACACACACACACACACATACAGACAAACAAACAAACACACACACACACACACACACTTTTGCTTTTGTTTTCCCGTATATAAATCTATATCGATTTTCTGTAAGTTATACATAAATAGACAATTATGTTGTGGGTACAAGGTAAAAGAAAAAAGATACATAAACAGTTTAAGGTAAAAGAGAGAGAGAAAAAACAAACAAACCAGCACTAGAGAAGCAATACTTTTTTTTTTTTCGATATACGTTATATTCCAATGGAGTATAATGCATTGTTGACATGCTATGCAATATTCCACTTGAATACGTAAACATATAATTCATATTCCATTTGTAAGAGAATATGATAAAAAAGTACATTATACATATTTCAAGAATGAAATCTTTTATATAAGCCCTACCAGCCGTCATCCTCCCTACCGAAACAAATCTTTATCTTTACCATATTATCTTAAATAATATTTAGATAAGGTATCCCTAATAATTAATCATACCATAAACATACATGCACACACACTCAATACAAATATGTGTATGATGAAATAGATTGCATATTGCTTTTCAGTCATTTATTTTGTTCACACACTTTCTTTAGTGTCACGATATCTAAATCTCATAATACATCCTTCACGACCACGCATAACACGGAACTACACAACCTTGAAACATATTATCATATTGTATTAGTCATATTGCATTTGACTACGTTCGTACAGATATGAAACAAAATACCCTCTAGGTGCTCACTGTTTGAAGATAACTGAAAAGGGCTGACGAAATAATTTCCTACCCTGAGTTTCAGTAAAAAAAAAAAACCAAAAACAAAACAAATAAAGGAATAGAAAACAACACTTGATAAGCTCTTGTATACTAACTTGTACAAGCTCTGCTTTTTTGGAAGTTCCCTCCATACCTAATTCCTTTCTAGTTAGAGAGCTATTTCAACTCGCAGTGATTTCATGAAGATCTACGCAGGTTAATATGTGCTTGTAGGTGTAAGTGTGTAAGTATCATACTTTTGTTATGTTGTATTTGCTTCGTGACATTCCACCATCTTGTACAAATCGTGAATGCTACTTTGCAATAATTTTGTATTCTTTGGATATGGAAATGAATATCAATGATATGAAATTAGTTAAAACTAAAAATGTGATATGCGCATAATAACACTGTAGTCTTGCGCACAAAATATATTAGACGGATGTCTATAAAACTACAAATACGTTTGTATACAGATATTCGTATATGAATATATTAACTCACATATTCTGACTATATCCTGTAACGTATATATAACAAACAGATCGATACATGAATGCACACACAAACATGCATGCATGGGTACTTTATTGTGCGAACTTATACGTGGATTTTTGTAATATACAATAGTATATTTATATACTGTAATGTCTTGTGTATAAATACGTACATATTATAAAAGTGATATCTATTGGATGTCCCAGTCAAGCTTTTGAAAAGGCCACCATCAACGATTATCCAATGTATACAATGTATATATTGATGGGGGGGGGGGGGACTGCAAATTTTCAAGCCCTGCTTTTTAGCAATCGCCTCCATTTCATATCAATTTTGATTTGTGCGTTTTCTTTTTTTGTTGTTGTCATAATTGATTACAATGTTGCATTGATTTTGTGTAATTATTCGAATGTGTATATTAAACTTGCAGTTGCATTTTAGTTGGAAATGAAATGAGTTGACCATAAATGTATGCAAATATTATGTATATGCATTTTGTGAGTAAATCAAGTCAAATCAAATCTTGTCTTTCCTTATTTTTTTTTTCCATTCTCTGCCTCCCTTATGATTATTTCTTTCAAATCAATATGAACCAGGCATGTGTTGAGATATAAGTCCGGTCTGTCAACAATATAATCAGAAAATGTCGGATGCGGTTTGGAAGGCAAATTTCATTATCCTTGCGTGCAGTCTAGAAATCATTTTGTGTCACGGGATCTTGAGGTGTTGCGTACTCGCCAACTGAGAAGGAAGTTCCCTGTTGATCTTTTGCGTTTTCCCAAGCAGTATACCGATAATGCCAGCAATTGAGATAGATTTCTATGTTTTCTATCGTTGAAAGTGCTTCCATTCAGCCGCATTCTATTCCATTTCATTATGACAAGTGTTCCTCAAGAGAAAAAAAAAGGAGATAATTAGTTGTAGACGTAAAAACACTCGACATGAAACAGAACTTGAATTCTGTTAAAATTAAAGATGCAGAGATAAGCCAGACCACGCGTCGCGGGCGATTTTAATGAATAACTGATTGAAGATTGAAAGCTATTATGATATCGCCCTTCACAATACGAGGCCTGTCATTACACGAAACGCCTAAATGATAGAATGTGATCAAATAGACGGATGACAGTAAGCATGTCATCGGCGCAACTTCTTTACTTTGTGCCATGAGGAGGTTTGCTTGGCTCCTCGCTATTCATAGAGCTAATTTTGGGCGAGGATGATAGATGGAGATCGTGTGTGTACAGGGGAAGATGTCTCCTAAGATTGGCTGGTGCGATGCCTCCAGGAGATAATTGTCATATTCGCGCTTTTAGAGACTAGCATAAGAAGTTCATCAATCACGGTCAATTTCTGTCTTGATGAGATCTCTACATATACCGTGACGATTGCCACAAAACCAGTCGCTGATGCGTGCCTAGATGGGATCTTAGACGCCAAATCCCCTACTTTTTAATCACGGGCTTTGGTGGAGGAAGTCGAACGCGCGTCACTGTGGCCTGAGCGTGTGCTACGAGCTAAGCCTGGCCGATCCGCAGGAACGGTGGCTGTACGAACCTCAATGTTGGCTTTCGGTCTCTCCTAATGAAGTGCGCGTAAACCAACACGAGGCTCGCATAAAACGTGCCGTTTGGTCCCACCACTTCAATTTTCTGTAATGTTCCAAACACACAATAAAGTTCCAAGCGCATAACTCATACTGGCCTCGGGACACATATCTTGATTCATTGTATTTGCTCTTGCCTCCCTGATTGCTGTGTTACTCGTGTTTTTCTCAGTGATATCTTGGCGATGCTAACAAGATGTGACATTGATCACGTTAGGTCGAGAGCCAAGTTATCCCACTTTTGCGAGCCTGATTGCCCAATTAAAGGCGGGCGGCGTCGACCAGGCTTTCCTATCGTCCGTGATGTTCAAGATTGTTCTGTCTTGTCGTTCCGAGAAGCATAATTAGAAGAAAGATCATCTTACGAACAATATAAGAAATACATTGGAAGCTAACGGAAATCAAAGAAGGAAAAGAAGGAAGCTATGTCGTTGAGAATGTAGAGCAGAGATGTAGCTGGGGTCTATAGACAGTCCCATAATGAGACCTTTCTATACATTTCCACATCAATAATACACTTTAGGCCTAAAGCTTTCATTAAAAAAAAAAAAAAACCCAAGATGATAGAGCATTGAGACTAACATTTTAATGCTGCACTGAATATAGAATTTCCCACTTTTATTTCAAACTCTTGAAGCATTATGTGAGTCTGTCTTTAAAAAAATAATGAAATAAGGAATCTTCATCTCAATGTCAAACTGTATATAGGTCAATTTACGCTTTTAGTTTTCTAGCAGTATCCTGTGTCTGGAAAAAATGAATCAAATAAACATTTTTGTTTTCACTGTCTACTCTCACAGTCTTCATTTGGCAGCTTTCCACGGGCACAGAATCTTCTACTAATATGTGACCTATACAATAATTTATGTCAAAATTCTGAGCAAACGTACTCTTATTTCCGATAATAGTATGCGATATATACCAACAAATTTGATGACAGGAAATAGTTTTGACAATTCGCTTAACTTTTATACTCAATTTTACAAAGTTTGACATTTTAGATGTAAACTGTACACATCATTTTGCGATAATGTGGAGAAAGGTTAATCCTGCCACTCAGAGTGTTTTATTCTTTCTCTTTTATGTATCGTTTCACTCTCAATTTTTTTAGATCTAAGATCGACTTATCACCAATATATTGATTTTTTTAAACAAACTTGATTTCGTAAAAATTATATAGACGATTAAATGAATACTTAATATTTTCAACCATCATTGATGCCTGACGCATATTCACTTTATAGCCAGTAGTTATATATAAAAACCAGATTACCAATAGGTCTGTATTGAAATCATATTATCATCAAAACTTTTATAACAACGATCGTTCATCATGACAACCCGAGTTTATTTCTCACCTGAAACTTGCCCGACATAGTATCAGATTTGCTGGATACAGATGAACTGGAAACGCTCGTTCTAATTCTTTACTTAAAAAACAACAACAACGCATGCTTACCGACGTGGAGTATGAACTGGTGTAATCGAACAATGACTGTGATTCCGTGACGTATAATTCAACTCTCAACGAGACATAATTAGCCGCATCATACATCTCATCATACTCCCATGGATGGATTAGCCTTTCACAACAGTCTCTTGTGCAATTAGCACTTCGATCTTGCTGAAAGCGTCTGACACTAAATGATATCATTTTTGTGCGCATAACATTTGCAACAGAAGTTCATGGTTAGAATATGCATAAAAGCCTTCGGAAGCCTTGCCCGACCTAACAATAACTCATTTATGCATTTGAGATTTCAAAGACTGAAATTCCATGAACATAATCTATCTAGTTGATAAAATCAGGGGATTGGCAAATCAACCTGATGTTGAAGGCACGGACAAATCCACTTAAAAATGTTCAAGGTTGTAAAATGTCTTCGTACAGATCACTGGGCAAGTTTGTTACCCAATATGTCATAATTTATAATATCCATGCCGCAAGAAAGAATACTTTTTGTCAAATTTGTCTACTCAACAGCAATCTTTTACGACACATCAAGGTGACAACTATTTTTGTGTGTGGCTATTTATAAGTTCATTGATGAACTTCATGAGAATATTCCAATTACTTGACGTGCAATGAAAAGATCAGCACCTTGCGCAGTTTTGTTACGGCAAATCTCAGTCGACCTGAGCACGTGCACCGAGCTTAGGCCTCCTATTCGAGCGTACGATGTGGATGCTTTGCTCTCTGACAAACTGTTGCTATTGGCTGAATATTGCAGAGCCATGGCTATTAGGTAAATAAGGTTTTTAATTCACTTGAGTGCGACGTCGTCGTGCGAAGCAGTATTCACTTTGATATCAACATAGTCTACCGACTATTTACCATGAAGTATGCAAAGCAGCAGGCGGAAATGAGCTTGCTGTATGTCTAAAGCATGTCCCGACATCCTATCGCAAGGGTACGTGTGGGTCTAATGGTTCCAAAAGTAAACCAACAACGTTTGGTCGTTGTTCTCGGTATGACCACTCTTGAAAGAATGGAGGCAAAATAAGAAAGCAATTTTAATTTCGATCAACAGCTAATGACGTTACTTCCGGATGTAGAGTAGGACAGTGTCATTACGTAATCAACGTTTTTTACGTTTGTTTGTTTGTTTGTTTGATTTGGACTTGTCCCATCGCAGTGCCACTGTGCTGTTCATTCAAATGCTAATATCTATGCAATAATAATTGTTCCTATACGAATAGGTGTTAGTTTTACCATGGAGGTAGGCCTGCTATTATACTCTCTCGTTCTTAGGTACAAGCAGTGGAAACTCTATTTCCAGAAACCTGATGATGAAACAAAATATCTGATATGACAAACTCATCAATTGTGGTTTTTGTTTTGTTCGAAAATACCGAATATGATTGAAGGGTCGCAAGATCCTTTTTATTACGAGACTGCCATTTCTGCTATTCCTCGGGAAAACCATAGGCACACTTTCCAAAATAACCGTTCTGCATAGCAGGAACCATTGTTTTACATTTGACCTGTCATTATTCTTTGTAAGTACAGGCCTGCGATTTTGCCTTAGAACGAGAAAGTTTGTCAGAGGTTTGCCTGAAATGACAATAGATTCACAGTCTTCAAACATATTCAGCATGAGGATCAGAGTATCTGAGTAGTTCGTTCCTGATTTCTCAGAGAGAAAATTTTCCAATCCTATATATGTGTGTCACTTGAAAATTTGGAAGTCATCGCAAGCCCTGCTTATGCTCCAGTCGGATAAGAGACGAAACATTCCTTTCTTCCTCTGTGCGTGTGGTTGTTCTCTACAGATGAGGAAGAGAAGAAAGAAAACCCTTATATTTTACTGTCCATGTGTGTGTTGACTGTGCAACTAAATTAGCATAATTTCCCTCTCTCTCATGAACGTGTATGGTTCCACTGTTGCACACGTTGCATCTGATGAGACTCTCACCGAATAAAAAAGACGGTCAGACAAAGTGGCCGTCATGGCAGCTCCTTTATCAAGCCTATAACATCACTATGGGTTCCAAGCCGTCCTCAGGTTCTCTCTGGGGCGAAAGTCAACACTCCCCGGTCTATTGTCGTCGTCGAAGTATACACTCTAAGAAAAATAGGTTCAACTTTGCACCTTTTCTCACACTGGGAGCACCTCTAAGGGTGCAACTTTGCACCATTCAGACCATAGAGGTGCAAAGTGGCACCTTTAAAGGGTGTGTACAGTTCTGGTCGAGGTGAGGATTTAGCTTTCAACGTTTTGCGAGATATTCAGAAACCACTCTATGAAATGTCAAAGAGCATGCAATTCTAAGGGGTATCAAAAGTTTATTTGATGAAAATCGGTTTTGAAATGGCTGAGATATCCAAAAACAAGGTGAAACAAAGAGATCCTAATAAAGTTGTGGCCTGTCGCCTTTTATTATTATCACTTTTTTGGATATCTCAGCCATTTGAAAACCAATTTTCATCAAATAAACGTTGAATCCTTCTTAAAATTACATGATCTTTCATATTTCATAAGAGGTTTCTCATTATCTCACTTAAGAATGTTCACAACATGAATCCCCACCTCCACCAGTACTGTACAGTCCCTTTAAAGGTGCTAACTGGTCTGGAAGGTGCAAAGTTACAACGGTATAAGGTGCCCCGTGTGTACTCCGACTGTGCAATCTCTACTGATGTTGACTGGACAAGTTTGGCAGGGAAGGATGATTAAGTCTATTATAGCCGTCGACTCTTTGAAGAATTTACCGTAATTATAACCAGTGGAAGTATTTACTTTGTATGACCTGCGAGATTTGAAGACGATAAAGTAATTTCAGTCGATACGCAATGACAGAAAGACATGAAGGAAATGCGAAAAAAAAAGAGAAGAAGATCAATAAAGATTAAGAAGAACAAACAGCACACGATATATACCAGGAGAATCTGGTTAGGCGAAGAGCGTGTTGTAGAATTGTCCAAGTATGGAAAAAATAGTGATGGCCTTCTAAGTCTGAGTTGTAAACATAATTCATCAAAAACATCTATAGAAACGCAGGATTCAATCTTTATTATACGGACCGCATTGTTACACCCACTGAAGGGTTCTTCCGCGTTGGTTTTCTAAAGGCTTGGTTCCGGAGCTACTCTCGCATCGCGTTAAGTCGTCCTGCTCTATTCAACCCTTTTCCCTTTTGTGCAGCAGGAACGAGGCCCCTTCTTTATTGTGGTTCGTTTCTCGCAAGAAATGCGGGCATGAACTTGTTTTCATTTCGAAGTCATAAAAGTGGTCCCAATCCATTCATTTCGATTTCTTTAGTTAATGATGAACCATTTCGTCTGCGATGATATACGCCCCGCCTGACTGAGTACCCGGTCAAAGAGGTCTCGGAGCCCATTTACTTTGGGAGCTATAAGTTCTGCGTTCAAGTCTTGGTTGATGTAAGAAACAAAATAGACACTGGGTATTGTTAGTTTTAGCTTCACGGAAAAACAAAAAATAAACAAATATAAAAACTATTATAAGCTATAGCAAAAACGATCAAACCTCAATTCAGTTTGATTTTTTTTTTCTATCATGAAACTTCCATTCTATGACCTCAAACTTTAACGCACTGCAAACTGGTATACTCAAAGGCTTTACTTAAATTCTATTTCTACTCATTCTTCTGTAGAAGAATGCATACAAGGTTCAAGAAGTTACCTTTTTTTTTTGTTCAGGATAATCATTCAAAGGATTGCCAATCTAGGGAAACTGTCGCCATCAAGTAGGAAAAAGGTGCCATGAAAACTTAGAGATGATAACGTATACCTATTCATTTCAACTTGTGGTGTGACAAGACAATGATACTATATTTCACATTTTCATTGATATTGAATTTTTGACAAGTTGCAAGGTGACACGATTCGTTTCTTCCAAGAGCTTTCTTTGATGAAAGCTTTAGTGAGAAAATACATTGTATAAGCAATATAAGCAACAACTTGTTGTTTTATTTTAGTATGTCGTTTAATGGCGTTATAGCTGGATCTTATTCTTAATGTTGATAAGTGGTTGTTTCAGAGTAAGACTTCAAGAAAGGGGTGGAAAATCAGATTCAACTTTTTTTCTTTTTGTTTCATAATTATGTAAAGTTGTCTTTTTTGAGCTTTTATAGCATTGTTTGCAGAATGTGTCTGAGAAAAGCGTGAACAAACATGATGATACAGAGCATTTATTTGTTATAACTGCAGGAAGTTTAACCAGATCTAAAAACGAGTAGGCCTATAGTCCTGTTTTTATATTAATATACAATAAATTTGGAACATAACAGAGAACAAATGGCCAACACAACACTTTTTTGAGAATATCATAATATACTATCAAGCAATATTCTGCCTCAAACCAGCACCGATTGTTATGAAGTGCATAGGGACGTGTACTGCACTTACATACCTTGCACGCATTACAAATAATGGTAGATTTTTGAAGACTGAAGGATCAGAACATAATCAACCCATCGAATCATCACGTGATAACGTCATTTGCATGTACCGGTTAATCATGACCGAAAGGTAGACACAAAACGAGGAACGACGCTTTTTTTTTTCTCTCTCTCTCTCTCTTTTTGTTCATCTTCGTGTAGTATATTAATGTAGCGACAAGACAACAAAGCAGGCATCTTTACGGCTTTCTGTGATTACTGCATGCATACCAGTACCTTTGCAGACACTTCGCAGTCTATCAAGTGAAATGCATTTTTTGTTTTCAAATACGAATTTTATTTTCCCTTTTTTATGAGGGAATCAATCACGCAGGATCTCTCTTTCTCCTCTTCAAAAGAGAGCTGTTTGACTGCTGTTGTTTGAGTGTCTTTCAGAGGAGACCGTCGTTGAGAGGATCCAATTGTTCCTCAAACATATTGCTTGAAGACAGTTCAGGGTACGCCACCCGTTTCGTGTGATTAATGGCTGTAGGCTTGCGTATGGAGCTACAGCAGATTACGCTCTCCTCGTCGCAGACGATTTGTTTCGTTTTATTTTCTTACTTTTTCCTCTCTTTCCATGTTGACAGAAAGCGACGACGCTCGGCTGGGATGGTGAGAGTTGCGCTTCTCACTTTGTTCTCTGGACTGGCCATCGCAACCCGTATCCAAAGACGACACAAAGCGAGAACACAATAGATTTGACTATCTAATTATGACGAAATAAACACCAAATATCACGTCATTGTTGTTCCTTTTCTCCGAACAGCAGATGATCCCTTCCGTCTGTATTCCTGTGAGAAAATGGTGCGGTTAAAAACATATGATTCTTTTCGGGGATATACTTCTCCTCAAGACAACATACACAACTACATGTACATACATTATAATCAGTTATTGTTGTTAGCGAAAAACGTCGTGTTCATGCGTGAAGATGTTGCCAGCTTAAAGGTGGATCGTTATTTTTCTCAGGAGAAGCTTTTGTGAAATCAAACTTTTATAATCTTTATAGTGCAACAGATTGTTTGAAGATTTCAAGCAATTCAAATAACGAGAATGTCGTGATCGTTAGACAGAATTCAACATGGCGTCTTATGAACACAAGTATTTTAGATACTGAGGAGTGTTGTCTAAGTGACGCCAAAGAATCTAAACTTGAATAAAACTAAACCGAAATAACGGCTACGATGGTTATGCGGGTGGATGAATGGAGATTAACCCTCTGCATGCGACATTAATTTCCTATATCCATTTACTTATGTGTGTGAAATTTGTGCACATTAAAGGGACATTCCAGACGATTTTCATAATTTCACATCATGTAGTACATAAATCGACAACTCCATGTTTAGATTTGTGGAATTTATTGTGGTTCTTGAACAGAGAAACAATACTTTGAAAAACCTTAAACAAATTACACTGAACAAGGATGATGACATAGGAGGTTCACATATTTCAGAAATGTAGCAGTGTAATTCCATTACAATACCGCTTGCTTGCGAGTTCACCTGTGTATAATCTATGCATGCCTTCTTCTTTTGTTCTGCTTCCTTGAGCCCCAACTCATGCATTCTTATGGTGACTCTGCCATGTCATCATCCTTGTTCAGTGCAATTTGTTCTAAATTTTGAAAATATTCTTATTCTTCATCCCAATTATCACAAATTCTGAAACTCTGTCCTCAGCATAAATAATTTATAGTTGTTCAAATTCAAAAATCTGAAAATCATCCGGAGGTCTCCTTTAATTGACTCACTGGCATAGAAAGAGCTACATGCCGAAATTCGAGTGGGCGATGATACCAAATAGCAAGGCTAAAACATTTCGTATACAAAAACAAAACAAACAACAACAACAACAACAACAAAATAACTAAACAAAAAACAATAACAAAACAATACAAATATAAATCCTCGTAAAGAATCGTTGAGTCCTAACTAAATGGCTATAGTATAGACATAGATAGATAGATAGATAGATAGATAGATAGATAGATAGATAGATAGAGAGGGGGGGGGGAGGGGAGAGTAACAGTAAGTCATTTTGATAATACTTGAAATGAGATTACCATTCCTACGGCTATCTTTAGGTATCAATACCATCATATCGTTGTCTGTATTAAATTGGGATACTAAAAGGTTTTGTTTCTTGGTGTGTTTTAAATACTTACTTTTTTTTTTCGTTCCTTGCCAACCGCGTATAATCATTGTCATGATTCAGAATCCAATTAACAGTGGTGTTTTAATGGCTAAAATTAGGGATGTGCAACACATTTTGTATCACTTTCAATACTTCTAAACCTTTGGAATTCATGTTGGCAAATTGCATTTATTTTATGGGATATCAGTTTTGAAAGTCTGATGTGCGGCGCTGTGTCCAAATTAATGAAATTCTGGCATATAAAAGAAGAAAATCGATATTCTAATTCTCTTTTTAATTTCTTGTCTGGGTGCTCTTGAGTCATATAGGTAATTTAAACGAAAAATTGTCTTGAAAGCTATCGTGTTAACCAGATAGACCTATACTTATACTATCTTTCGGCCTCTTTGTGTATTTTTTTCAAGGCCTTTGATTACGAAAATATTCGATAATATTTTCAGACAACTAAATTTTCATTTTCAGATATTGTGCGTCTATATTATAGTCAGAATTAAGATAAGTCCAAGAGAAGGAATGATTGTAAGAACCTATAATTGTATTTTCGCTGATTTAAAAAAAAAAAAAAAATCATTTGACATTTAAAAGAGAATATTGAAATCGTCTAGGTATTCTGCCCTCCAGCAGAGACACAAGGTCATAAGTGCGGAAATATTGCTGGAACTCTTATAAACATCACACTAACTTCACATATTTTCTTATCATTTGTCATGACGCTAGTAGCACTATATTTGATACTTATCTATTCAATGCAGTTCAGTGCAAATATATCGATTGTTTTATCACAGCGGATGATAAAATCCACAAACGGCCACTCCTCTTCAAATCAGCGCCTGCATCTGGACTCAGTATTCAAGTACAGTTTGTGGTGGTGAGGTTTTTTTGGCTATCGTTTTGAAGACAGAAGAAATCGTCTCTGTTATTGAGATTATCTCGTGGATCTGAGAACCTTCCGATCGCTCAGCTAGAAAAACATAATCATGGACAGAGCAGGCTGATACATTACCAGTTTACTCATGGCACAGATACATACTATACTAAACTGAATACAAAAAATATATCATAGAGTACAAACAAGAATTGACGGCTACTGATATGAGGGGCGCACTCGCGGGCTCCGCGGCGCACCCCGCGCACTGCACGTCTGTGTCTCGGATGCTGAGACGTGAAAGGAAGACCACGCCTATTGATGGAGAGTCGCCACGAAAGTGGAGTATATAGCTGGAATGAGAAAGTTTTCGTAAGTCCGCAGATGGCGTCAAGGCGATGTGACTTGTAGCAGGATTTTATAGGAGGGGAGTAAAGAGAAACTCCATTAAACGATAAGGTAGATTGTGATAAATGCATGTTTAGTGCACATAGATGTTGCGATAATGTCATCTATAGTCTTTGCCACGGTAACGACGGTGTTTTGTGTGGCAAGGTATATATGAAATATAGAGACTTCCTTCTTTTGACCGATTCACAGCTACACTATGGATTCAATGGTATCAATAAAAACACTGATTTCTTCTTTTTTTCATAAATTGCACACATTTCGGAAATCTTGTGTGCATTCTTTTATTGTATTTTTGCCAGTATGCATTGTTATGTTTATCTGTGTCATTTATCCTTTACAAAGTCGAATGTTTATGTTTATGACATAATTCCTAATTTATTCTGTGTTATGTATTGTTGGAAAAAGAAGAATACAAAAATTGAATTGAATTGAATTGAATTGAATTGAATTGTCAAATTTTTCATTTCGATTTTGATCATATTTATACCCAGTAGATTTTATGTCCTTATATTTATTACATGGGACGAGATGATTGATGCGGAGAGAACAATCATATATGGAATGAAATATCAAATATCAAATATCTTATCAAACAGTTAATAGCAGGAAAAGACATGGTATCGATATCGACCAATACATGATTATTGCTGCTTCTTATACTAATCGAACATATTGGTTCGTCTCATCTCTACCATTGTAAGAAACGAACAGGAAAAGTAGATTTTATGGAAAAATAGACAAAATATAGGCATTGTCATCAATATCATTCGCTCTCACCCATGAAGAGAACAGAGATACATTTTAAACTTAAGTTTCATTTTCTTAAATCAACGCTGCTACATAATCTGTGTTGTATTTTTGTCTCTAAATCATCATTCACTCCCAATGTCCAATAATCTAATTATCTATTAAAGTCAAGGGTCATGAACTTGGTCGACACTCTCAATCTAATAATTGAATGGGTGCGAGGCGATAGGAAACAAATTGCCTTCACGTGAGAATGTGTCATATCTCACTTGCCTTGTCATCCTTAATTTGTTATTATTTTGTGGGTTTAATTTTTGCCTAATTCTGAGATATGCTTCATCTGCTTGAGACAAAATTGCGGTCATTTTTACAGTTATATATCATCATCTTCTCTTGCACTTTGTCGCTTCTGCATTTTATTTTATTTTAAAGTATATATAGCTGTTTGTTATTAGCGTCCTTCGAATGCATCGAATCTAATCCGTTTCCGGCTGTACTTTGCGCAAACCCGTTCATTGCATGACAGATCCGATCGTGAAATTCATTATCTGCGGGGTTTTTTGTAATGTCTTTCCTTTGAGCGGGGGGGGGGGGGGGGGGGGCGGGGGGGGGGAGGGGTATCTTCCTACTCACCATGTGAACCACTCATCTAGCAGTATCAGGTGTATGCTGATTGGATCATTACCGAGACGGAGTAAATTTATTCACTGTATGAACAATATGTTGATCTGTGTGAGAAGTGTTTTTATTATCTTCGTTTTTAAAATGATGTTTAGAAAGGATGTTTATTCTCATGTCAATACTTTTTTTTTTGTTAAATTGATTATGTGAGCCCTATTTCTTCATCAAAGCTTGCAAAAGCGGTAACGATCTTTGCATATCAACAGTTTGTTGGAATAGTGGACAAACGTTTCTTTCAGATACATCACGTGGAAGCAGATAGGAGGAATATCCATTCAAATAAAATGATTGCAAATTAACTTATAAATGATGGTAACTGTTACATAATGCTGACCAAAACTTATCACAAATAAGCTTCGAGAAGAATGTCATGGCGATAATAATTGTCATAATCACCCAAGAATAAGATGGACACAATCCCATGTACTAAAACAATCCTACTCCTTTGTGATGCTTCCTTTATCGTTTCCTCTCTCTCTCGTGTCTAACTGTCTGTCTGTCTGTCTGTGTTCTGTTTCCTTCTCTCTTTCTATTTCTCTCTCCCGCGCGGTTGCGTCAAGGTTTGTATGAGTCAATCTAGTGGATGGAATTTGTGTAGGAAAGGAAAAGATCTTGTCGCTTTATGACTCGTTAAAGTCACGCTAGCCCGATTCAAGGAGAGGGAAATATCAAGAGCGTATCGTCTCCCTGTTCCCAATTCGCGATCATCACACTCAAGCATTCAAGCATCACGACATTGTAAAAACGAAATGCATCAATATGATCCAACTAGGTATGCCTTCAGGGAGAAGATGATAGAGATATAGAGGGAGAGAAGACGAGACAAGAGAGAGAAAAGAGGACAGATAGAGAGGGGAGGGGAGGACAATGTTTCTTTTTCGTTCAGGCCGCCAATCAAGTCAAGCTCTGATGAAAATGGCGCCCTTCTGCTTGCTTTGCCCATGTATAAGATAAACCGATGATGATGCTGTTAATCTGGTATTCTTGTAAGCCACATTTGACAATTCGTGCGTCGAGAAATTCCTTAGAAATAAAACTTGTTTGAATCCTCAAGACATCTCACAGACACCTGTAGCGTTCGCAGGAAGACACAATCAAAGTCAGGGGATCACTCCTCACTCCAAGTAGGTAAAAAAAAAAGCAATTTGGTACTGTGCATTTTATTTTGGAAGCCAGGCAGAAAAACGAGAAATAAGAATAAAACTAAGTAATCTTATCAATGATCAGAAGGACCAGCACTGCTTGGCTTTCTTATGTCTTATCAGACCCAGAGCGCAGTAAAGTTTGTCTTCTGCTCTCCCATTCATATATACACGTATACAATTGTGTGTGTGTGCCTTGGTGTGTGTATGTGTGTTAAGTAACCATTAATATGACCCAAATATTAGGGAAATGTGCCACCGTCCGTTAGAAATTCCACGCTTTAACGGTTCTCCGCACAACCAAAGTCCCGTTCTCATTTTATTGTTTATTTTTCTGTATTCTGTCTTTCTCGCTTGTTCCAAGTCTCATCATCGTCGGAGGGAATTATTGACAGAACCTCGAGCCAAAGAAAGTTTCTTTCGAGCTAATGACGTCATTGTCTTTTTACTTGGAAGTTCGTCAAAGTCCGCCTTAGTCATTCTTTTTTTTTTCCTTTCGTTTTTCCCGATGAGCTGACAGCAAGGGAAACGCAGAGTCGCTTGCAACACTCCTCCCGCGAAGTTGGATCGCCTAAACTTACCCATCGCGTGCAAGTGATGACACTGCCTTGGCAATTTATTGGTAGTACGGCCTTCAGCTTTGTGCTTCGTAAACACCAGATTACACATTGCGGCAGTAAACAATTATTTGAAGACCTTTAGAGATCGAAACCAAACCTTCCTTCCTCTCTCCTTTAAATTAGAAATCTGATCGATTTTACTTGACGGGTATGATGCTTTTGTCCGCTCTCTTCCCCTCTCTCTTTCTATTTTTTTTAAAACATCATTTTGTAAGTCAAAGTACACATGTCAAGTTGCATGGCAAATCGATGATTTGATAATTGTCAATACGTCGTGTCAAAAGTACAACTTTAAAGAAAATCCGTTTGTGAGTCGCGATCATAATCCATGCAAAATTTACTGTTGTATATTTTCTAGAGGTTTTTTTTTTTTGGCCTCATGAGCAACTACTGCCTTTGTTTTGTTTATTTCAGCCTCATTCTTGGTTTACATCCGATTGTAAGTTGTTAATCCCATATAAGACGAATTGCTGGATTAAGGGATTAGTCCAAATCACTCCTGATGTAACGCGATAAAGAAACGCGAGAGAGTACGTGAGCGCGTGGCCCCTATCACGTGCCAGGAAGACACACGGGTTGAGTGACAACGCAATCCATATATTTCGCTGGAGCTCTTTCTTCCACGGTAACCTTACGGGCATAGATGCATAAGTATGTGTCAGATTTATCTTTAAGAGACAATCTCATGAATCAAATCTCTTATCAACAGATCAGTTTGTAAGAATATCTGGCAATTGAGCAAATTGCGTCCTGTATTGACCACGGATATCACTCCTCGATCTTTCTGTGTCTTCATCACTCTCGCTCCTTATTTTCACACAAACATTCACACACACCAACATGTACGAAAAAAAAAAAAAAAACCTGCTCATATATTACTAGTCCAACTCTCACCCCCCCCCCCCCCTTCTCTTAATTTCCCGGAAATAGTATTGGGGGGGGGGGGGGCGTACTAGTATATAAATGTGCGTGCATGTGCGGAGTTGTGTGAGAAAAGGAACATTGTCGAATTGGGCAGCGGATGCTCCGGCAACGGTTTAGGAATTTGAAATGGGATTGTACTTTGGTCTAAATTCGTCTACATGTTGTATGTACGACCTCAAATTAGACCTTGGCACAGAAATGACCCGCTCATCAAAAGCCAATCGATGATTTCCGCCTACCTTCACGTTCACACACACACACACATGCACACCATACACAAAACAGAACACACAAACAGTACATTATTACATATTGAATGTCTTTGTATAAAGATAGATAACGGTCAAATCAAATCTGATTATGTAATTGTGTCCTTCGTATATATTCATATATTTGATATCTTTATATCTGTATGTGTAATATATAATACATGAATACACAGAAAGACAAGTATATTCATATATTCATTACATGTCTATCACAAAAGGAATACATGTAAGTACATATCGAAACATATTTATTCATATATATATATATATGCATAATATATATATATATATATATATATGCATTATATATATATATATATATATATATGCATTATATATATATATATATATATATATATATATATATATATATATATATATGCATAATATACACATATGAATACATATGCATTTATTATGTATGTAGATATAAATGTTATATATTTCAATTTTCTCTCACTCTCCATCTTTCTGGTCTTTTATTGTGGCAAATCTTGGTGTATTTGGAAAAGAAATGTGAAATATAAAATTGAAATTGGAATTGCCTATGCATATACGCACACACACACACACACACACACACTGCACAACAAACACACTCACACATGCCACACAATTTGTTTGTGTTGCTCTATTTGTTTGCATAAATATAATGGATGTCTCATAACCAAATGAAATCCCTGAAACTCCCTGATCAGTCTAAATCACTCTACATATATTACAAAAATTATCTCAAGTCACTTGTTAACTTCTAACTACACAACTCATCTAGGCAAACACACACTGATCAGTCTTAATAATGAAATGAGGCAAGCTGTATACGTACAATGACATTTGTTTCGTCATTTTATTATAGGTATCCCTAGGTTCCCAAGTACATCATAACGAAAAGAAGAAAGAACAAAGAAAAAACCTCAATGAAACTGATAAGTCAATCACATCATTATATACATATCACACCTACAAAATACCTTGTGATATTCTTCTAGATAGAGTTGTAAATAATCATGACATAAGTCCATATCACGTCAACATAGTGACTAAGCAAAGCCCATTGCTAATACTATTCATATTTTTTTCCATCTGACTACAATAAATATCCACTTATTAAAATATGACCTGTAAAACTGTTGTGGTCCAAAGGACCACCTAAATGGCACTCCTGTGTATCACATCTCAAAACCAGCACACGTCAAATTTTTCTACCATTGTTTGATTGATTGAAAAATATCAACAATCAAAATAGGAAAAAAGGAGAAATGTCATGGGATTTTCAATATCTGAATTCCAATGCTCAGTGTAAAGAATGCCTTTAGAACTGACAAGTGCTCAGTCAAATATATATATATATATATATATATATATATATATATATTTTTTTTTTTTTTTTTTTAATTTACCAGGGAGATTTGGAATATTCTACACATATTTATCATAAGAAATTATGCCCTTTGTGTTATTTGTGGTCACAGGCATATAACCAATATGAAATGATCGTCATACTTTTTAATACTGCCATGCACTGCGCTGCTTTGACAATGGATATTTAACATACCAGTGGCACTGCTCAAAATGTTCTTGTGGATGGAAAATATATGATTGACATTCATTGATATACACAGAATATTGATTTGAGTTGATAAAGAAAAAAAAAACTGGCAAGTTTTAGTTGATGAGTTGCTCCATAGACAATGGCACCTTCCTAATGTTTATGGCAGAATGCTCAAAAGACCTGATGCTTTAAACACAAGAAAATAACTTAAAACAAAAAACAACATTTCTGAGATGGCAAAAAAATACAGACTGACTCTTGGGGAAATGAACTGAATAAAAATATCACTTCATACAAAGAACGTTCACCTCACACTCTGTGAAGATCCAACACTGCCAAAGGTATATACACTTCTCACAGCTGGTTGACTGGTTCTAAATCACTGGAGAAACAATAACTGTCTTATCAAATGAGGACATACCAAGGACTTAATTTCAAAGCAGTAATATAAAGGACATTTAAAGATAAAAACCTTAATAATATATCAAGACATTCTCTAGAATACAAATAATTACAAATAATCATACAGGTATTGATGATAATCTGAACATCTAAAAGATACTTAGGCACAAGTACATCGTCATTATCAGCCTTTCTGCTTTAAACCTACAAGAATGGAACCTAACAATGTAGCAGCCCACATCAATAATTAAAATGAAAAATGACATGAACCAGCTTTGACTGTTAAGTACATAAAGGATTTGTAAATTTCTCAGTTTAAATATTTACCACCTAAATCTTTTTGGAATAGACATCTGGTAAATTCAGATCACAGTAAAACATTTACTACTACATTGTCTACATGCAAATCAACACCAGCACAACTGCAGGTAGAAAGAAGCTCCACTACTGGTTCAGAAAATTATTACAACAGGTCAGACAATCAAAGAACAATTATTGTTTCTCATGTTTTAATGACATCCTGTTGTCATACGAGGATGTAAAGGTACAGGCTTTCACTGATCAGAGGTACTTAACCAATACTGAGGAGGAGGTTACAAGTCTCGTCATTATCACAAGCAACAAAACAATGAGGTAGACATACACTTTACAGAGGATACACTGGTGATGCACCAGTCTGCACATAATGGGTAAATAATTAACACCACCGAAAAAAAAAAGAACCACAAAAGAAGAAAATTGTCAAATGTCAGCATAAGAAGACACATTCAACACAATGTTCTAGTCCCACACCATGAGTTCCATGTCCTGAAGTAGTCATGGACATCAGAGAAAGCTGTTTAACTGTTTCTTCCAAAGTAAGACCCATAAGTGCTGTAGTACTGCTCATGGAACTTCAGCCCCGATGCATCCCTTTGCCAACCTGACAAACACACCCTCTTCTAGTTTCTTTCGTCACGATCTTGGGAGTGGCATTTCACTCGCAGGCACTCATGAACATACTTTCACAAGATCATACATAAATACTAACCAAAATAACACTTATCTCCACAAGAAAGAAATAATCTATGCTATGATAACTCTACTCTACAATTGGAATGTCACAAACACCCATAAAATATTTATTCATAGTAATTTCAATCAAACTTTCTCTCCTTTTTTGAATTTTGTAAATTGCTTTCATACTTTAATCATGCAAGAGAATCAAGTATAAAAGAGGCACAGCCTTGGTGAAAATGTAAACCACAGGCACTGTAATGATATAGAAGAGATTCTAGCAAAGTTACTTGAAATTTTCCTTATTCACAGAAGGCTACCAACCTTCTAACAGATACAGCTAAGATACAAATATCTTTTAATAAAATAGTTTTACACATTATGCATGAAGATCGAGGTTTTACAAAATGATACATCCCCTGCACTGAATGTTATTTGGGGGAGATTGGTCTATTCATGAATCAATGCATGATTTAAGTAACATTATAATATGTATTTGCCACAACACTGCAATCATGTTTCTGAGATTCACTACACTGTATAGACATAAAGATCATTGAATAGTTAAGCAAGAAGAATCAATGTACAGACAGATATTTAGACAGGAAGTGATTATTTGAAGAGAAAGGAAAAAAGGGGCTGTGCAGTACAAAATTGTCATGATTTATTACTAATGTTGATTGTCTGTGTTGAATGCCCAAGTACCCATTAACAAGACATACTTTTTAAAAGTTTTTCTTTTCTCTTTGATCATGTGAAGACCTTGAAGTCATCATTGGTTGTAGTGGGGCCAAAGTATATGCACAGAACTTCAAGCATCATATTTTGATATACAGTGTACAGTGATTTGTTATTGCCTTAGAGCACTGGATAATGAAGTTCAAGTACAAGATACTCAGACACAATACCATGATGTCATAAGTTTGTGACACTGATTTACCCCTATCCTTCTCCATACCCCCCCCCAAAAAAAAAAAAAAAAACAAAAAAAAAGTTACACAGCAGATGCTGACAGCACAGTGTTAGAACAGAACTTAGTCCATGGAAATTGTTGCACCTCAGCCAGAGAAAAAGACTACAAAAAGCACTTTAAGTGAATGCAATCTAAAAAGGTACTGAGAGCAATCCCTCAATTTGTATGTACAATTTCTACAGTATACATAGCATTCATGTACCATGCAAAAATGTACATGCACACACACACACACACACACACACACACACACACACACAAAAACACAAACACAAAAACATATTTACCATAAGAGTAAGCATACATGATAGAAAGATAGAAATCAGCAGATTTTTTTCTTCAATATATTGCATATCATACATAAATATATCTATGACCTATGGCTGCTTTGAAAGTGATTTGTTTCTCTGTCAGCATTATGATGGTTTTGAGCAAAGGAATTTACAGGCAGCCTGAAGTAGGGTGTTCCGGATGGAGCGCTACTTCAGACGTGCAGACGAAAGCTCTCAGGTAGCTGGCTATGGGCAGGCGGGAACTTGAGTGCTAAATAATCAGTAAACAAGCTACTTTAGCCCCTGGTGCTAAACTAATCTACAACAAAAACTCTTATCAACAACTGGAAAGTTCACACACCTGTAGAGCTTGTGTGTGTGGGTGTGTGAGTGTTTGTTTGTTTTCCTCTTTTTCCTCAATTTGTCCTATCGTTTTGTTTTGTTTTTTCTTCTCTCTGAATCATACATAAATATATTTTCCAGAGATTGAGCTGTAAAACTAATGATCAAGATCTATCTTCGGAGTTGAAGCCATATTTAGCATGTCTGCTGTTTACCCTGATCCTCAAGCACTTGAGAGTCTCCCCTTTGTTTTGACTTCCTTTCGTTCCCCACAATTCAAACATGTGGAAGAAGCAGCACGCTACCTGCTCCACCATCAGAAACCCTTTGAATATTTACCCATGATGCAATTTGTTAGCAGCCAACATTGTAGGGAAAGGGAAGGGGGGGGGGGTGGAGAAGGGGAGACTGGAGGGAGAAAAGAGGGGAAGGGGAGGGGAGGGGAGGGGATTAGGGGCACGATCTGTCATGGTGTACGTGGCACATGAATCCAAACATCCATCTAACAAAATGTGTAAACTGCAACAAGTACTTGATTATCCATGTGTCCCCAATATTCCCTAGTACAAGAATTTAACGTTTAATTTAGATACATCCTGATATACACTTTGAAGTCACAAAAGCTTTGTGGTTGGGAGTAGATTATTGGTTTCTCCAGCAAGAAAGACAAAGATTGCATTTTTCCTTTTATTGCATTCTGAAATGACAAAAAAAAAAAAAATCACTGTACTGTATTTGCACTTTTGATATTTGTCCCTAAGTGCTCTGACTTTGTGGTTTCTGGCCAAGAAGTATCCCTGCACCTTGGCAGACATTACATCAAGTTAAAAAAAAAAATCTGCTTCAAACTTTCACGTTTTTGGCACAAACAAGCATTTCTGCAGCATATGGTAATGACATTGAGTAGTGAATGAAAAGTTTGAGTGACTAGTGCTGTGGTGTTGAGTGTTCCACTGAAGCCAGAAAAGACATCTTGCAGATGTTGTGCGTATGCAGTGCAAGCTGACGAGTGAAAAGATTATAACCTAATTACAGTCGTGTATACGTCGCATGGCTAATCCAGTCAAACTTTTGATATTGCTCTGAAGATACTGTTGACCTCGTAACATCCTGCATTGTAAAGTCTTAGTAATGGACCATCACATCTTGAGACATGAGCACACTTTGTAGACTTAATTTTTCGTGAAATTAATCCCGTATTTCATACCAGAGTTGAACAACAAACCTTAGCCATGGCTTGGCTGTCATAAAACTTTATCACACTACGTCCATATTTCACATAATTTGCTCATATCTTTAAATATTCAATCATTATTTATCCATACTTGTAACTTCATGAGTGTATAGCAGATGTATCAAATTGGTCAGTGTTAATAGTGTGTTCTCAGAATTTCAGTTACAAAGATGACATATGAAAATACAAAACTTACTTTACCGTAGGCCTTTGATGTCAGCCTATTTGTCAACATAATCAGAAAATTCTCAGACTCAATCGATTCATATCTACAACTAGAAAGATACACGAGTCAATATAAAGGAAAGACGTGTCACCTTTAAAGAGCATATATTGTGCATCAAAATGTGATGAACAATTGCATGTGTAGCGAGAGACGGCAAAATCAAACTTCACATCAAACACAGTGCACGCAGGAAAACCCAAGTTACAATTGAGAAAATGAAGTCGACAAAGGTGGATATTTGGGACCAATAGAAGCCAGAATGCCCCAAGAAGGGAGGAAGCAGAAGCGAGGGTCGAAGTGAGGAAGATCCAAAGGATGGTGGGGTACAGTGGGTGCAGGGCAAGGATCTCAGAACTTGCCAGCATGCACGAAAGCAGCATCGAGTGGGTTCCACACAGACAGTCTGGTGGCATGTTTGTCTTCATGGTTTTAAGGAGAGCATAGTCAACACACGACAAAGGTCAGACATACCCTCTCTCAGCTGGTCTCAGGGGCCAAGATGAATTATATTTTCTGACAGGACCCATGTGTTTATCTTCCTTTGTTTTGCCTTGTTTTGTTCTTTTTTTGGTCATCTTCTAAATCGGTGTACCGTATACTTGAAGGACTTGATCCAACACCAAAGACATTGACAATCTATCACTGTCTGGTGTTGGATAGGCCATTTAATTGTTGTCAACGTATATGACCACTCCCTACTTGGCTGGTAAGGGATAAAACCAAGGCAGTATTTCATTGTGATCTGCTTACCATGCTACCATTGCATTGTTCCACACTTCTGTTTGGCCTGACATGTATTGGCCCGAAGAAATTATCACGCTTCAACTTCAATCTGTCAATCTCTGTCCTTGGTTCTTCATTGATATGAAAATCAATTTGGCATCAATGTGACCAAAAAAAAAGAAAAAAAGAAGGAAAAATATATGCACATGTCAAAGCAGAAAATCACTCCCCCAAATTCTAGACAATTAATAAACAGCAATCCTTAGAAGAATAAATCCGTGACAACAGATAGTCTATACAGGTAGTACAAGTCTTAATGATTGTATCCACTGAAATTATGGCACATATTCACACAGGTGAGCATACATTCGCTAAACAAGCCATGATGCTCGCTATCAGCATAGTGCTTCATCAAGCGTGTCTCAGCCTTGATAAGTACAACTGCTAACAGTTTGACATGATAGGGGTATTGTGCTGGGAGTAGAAGAAAAAAAAAAGGAAACGAAACTTCTTCTAAAGAAGCAGTTATAGAGGACATGTAAAAAAATTGATTACATACAACACCAGGGATTAGGTGCATCTACCATAAAACCTGTGATTATCTGCTTATTGCTTGGTCAGTCAGATGAAGAAAAACAAGACGAAAGCATTGTCCCACATACACTACATCACACTCGTATTGCTCTCTTAAACTGCCAAAAAAAAAAAAGATAAAAAGTATGAGGAGCAAGCTCCTTATTTATAATAAAACTCTTGTAATATTGGGCAAGGAAAAATCACTGAAAAAAACCAACAACAAAATCCCAGCTGAGAACTTTTTTTAATTTTTTTTTTTCACATGTCCACAATAATTTTTAATGCCACGTAGTGATAAAACAAAAATGAAACTATTCAAACCCATGCTGGAAATGGAGTGACAGTGAAAAAAAGAGTTTTGCACTTAGAATAAACGCTGAGAAAATTATGAAGCTACAGTGTCAGTCTGATAAAATCTTAGCAAGTTACATTGGTCGTAAAGAACACGGAAACTTTCATGAGAATAATATGAAGTCTGGTGGTATTGCTGCAAAGATGGGTGTTTGGATAGTACAAAAAGTGCTGGTTCGCAAAGGAAGGAAATAGTGCACACAAGATTTATTGGAGGAAACATGAAAGACTTGAGAGTTCGCTTCTTGCCACTCGACACGCTAATCTACGCATCTGACTATAGAGAGGAAGAAGGAGAAGGGTTGTGGAGGAATGCCACTTCCCAATGAGGCAAAGGAGAGACAACCATCTAGTCCACTGGATCTCAGCCATTATTGATGGATTCTCTGAAGTATACAACCTTTGTACAACTCACATATTTTTTAAAAAATACATTATTTTGAGCATGAAATGTTCACATGAACATTTTTTTTCTCCTTACTCCTACATTCTTGCACGGTTCCATGGCGTACGAAACCCGGATGGGAAATTCAGATTTGTTTTCTTTTTTCCTCATCATCTCCTGAATCCAACTTTCAATACTATGAGTCCCCTCCCCAACCCCTGGAGTTATTGCAGCATCGTTGGATTATGACACACCTCAGAGCGGGAGAAGGTCGAGACAGTTGGGATTCTTGAAGAACGGCGGCAATGGCTCGTCCAGTTTGCTGATCACCTTGTAGATGGTCTTCTTCCACGATGGCTCCGTGTCCTTCCCAGACTTGATTGCGGTGAAGAACTCGCGCAGCGTTGTCGTGGAGACGTGCAGGAAGCTCTCTGGTACCTGGAAGAATAAGATGGAGGAAGGTGTTCAGGTGACGTTTGGGAATCTCATCCTGTAATGATACTCTTGATGCAGAGAAAGAAGGGTCTAGATTCTTGGTAGGGCTTTGTTCTGTACTATGCAGTGCCATGATTAAGGTATATATTCCATCTCAGAAAACCAAAGGGGTTAACACAACTGCATTGTGCATATATACAACGTATCTCTCCCTTTTCTCAAGGTTTTATATCCTTTCAGGAGGTAGAGCTGAAAGACAAGAGTGTGCCATGCTGCAACTATGAAATTATAAAGAAGAATGAAATGATAAACCTTGTATCGCATGCATTCAACTATTAAGAAATGTCTTCTCATTTCACTCACTCGACACAATTTCTATCGCAAATCCTTTTAACAGGTGGATTTTTTTTTATTAACTTCAGCTGTCAGTACACATATAAACTGTATTCACAACATAATTCCACAGAGTCACATACTTTCAATAATTACTCAAATACCGACTGACAGCCATGGATTTTTGGAAAAAAGAAGCAACTAGATGTTAGATATCTAATATGTCTATCCTCTGCATTGCTAGATGAAATATTATATCCATGTCTATTTGAATGAATATTTCAAACATATTTAATGCAATATTGTAATGAACCTGCTTGATCTGACCATGATCAAATTTCTGGGGAACTATGTCCATTACTAGCCAGACAAGTGCTAGTTTAGGTATTTATCTTGACTAGTCAGAGAATGCTGACTGATTCATGATCATTTTGGCCATTTTGTTTCAGGGCATCACTATACATGCCATGCTTCTTCTCAGTTTTCATTCTACCTCATACATTCAATTGTACAGACATTTCTTATCATTCATGTGGGTGTTGTTATTATAGTTTTTCTTTTGGCAAACTAGTTTAGCCACACCGCAGTAGCGCCGCAAAAGCTCTTGCCCTCGCTGGCACGATAACCTGCACGGAATGTTTACTGGGAAACAAATAACTGATTTTGATATATTCAGTGTCACAAGCCAGTCCCTAAGCCAAGAAAATAATCTGAAGATGAATACACACTGATTGACTTGAAGCAGGTGTTTGCTCATCTGCAAATATCATCACGACTGATAGCTACCTGACATCCTTCCAATTATACATTAAGGATATTTTTCCATCAAAAAAAGCAAATTATGCATTTATATCCACCATGGAAGACACACACGCATACAGAGAGAGAGAGAGAGAGAGACACACACACAGACACAGTGTGTAGCTCCTCTTGGCTTTAAATGACTGTTCACATGTTGTTTACATGGCTTACAAAAACAAACAAAACAAGAGAGACATTTATGTGTCTCTCTGAGCATTGCAGAAACAGAGCAGTCCTGATTTTCCCTAAATATATCTGATTACCGGTAATTTTCAGCACATAGTAGAACTCTGATTGCTGATGCCAGAAACATCCGTTTTTATCCTTTGATCAAGTGTTATGTCTTAATGGCCAATTTTTTGTCACACAGAATATTTCATGTTACAGAGAACTTTGTATTGAATAAATGAAGACTTCTGTGTTATCTATAATGAGGCATTTGTGCAGAAAACCACCATCATATGGTCAAAGATACTGTTGTTATTATTCCTGTTGTTCGCTCATTTAGTAACAACTAATATGATATATTAGACTGATGAGTTCCAAGATTTGACACAGCCCAGGTCATATCTGTACAATCATTCACCTATTGAAGTTGAGCAAGAGGAAAAAAAGAAAGAAAGAAAGATGGAATCATACTCTTTGCTGTTTGGCGTAATATCAGTCCACTCTCATCCCCTTTTGTCTCCGGTCACATGACTAACTAGAAATCTTCCTTTCAATGCTGATCAGTGATTCCCAGCATGGTCACTCATCAAAAATCAACACAGGCCAATTAGATTCAATCAGTGGGTATCATCGGGAAGAGTGCGGGGATAAAGTATGGGACATGGTTACGTGGCGGGTGGGGGGGGGGGAGTTCATTTTGATTAGGAGTAATAACAGCTTTCTTCCGGGATATTTTCCTCCTCTCTGGCTTCTCGCATCCCTGCTTTTTTATTATTGGACTATCACTAGTAATTTGCTCAATTCACACTTTCTGTCTGACGTATGAAGTGTATATTTCAGAGTTGAAGAATTCAATGCTAGCACAATTAGTCACTGTCGAAGCTACAAACCAACTAGTCCAAAAAGGGCAGAAGCTTCAGCAGTGACTTGATGTAAGGCTAGTCGAGACCTTGGTCTTTAACCAGCACTTGATACTTTCTAATAATCCTGACATAATAGCTAAAAATCAAATTCTCTCGCTGGATAAACTGCAGATTGGCAGCATGATGTGGTATATGGCCAGAGATTTACATTGAATTTAGAACTCTGGCAAGATTTCAATGTTCTTTCCACATCATCTGCCGTTAGACCGACTGCAATTTTATGCTGTGCAAATGCTGCTCCTCGCCCTTAATCAGCTTAACCTTGTATTGTGAAGCAGAGATTCTGACATCAAATCAAGTTCCAAGAGTAGAAAGATAAGAAGAGAGAAGAAGAAGAGGAAAGACAAGGGATAGCTTGAGCAGGAGAGAGGGATAAAGACTACAGATGGCTTTATGGATTCATCCAAGCCAAGCAAACCACATCTTGCTTGGTTTAAAACCACTTCCCCTACAAATTCATCTGAACAGATTTTTGGGGATAAAATGAATGATGAATTCAATGATAGAGAAGAGGTCAACTGTATTACAAATGAAACTGGCCACAACTTGGAACTTACAAGCTGGCATCATCGTATTGATAGTGAAGTACTCTTGCATTTCAAGATTTCAGCGTGGTGTAACCGGGATCTAGCCATGTCACTTACAAGGCAGTGACTTCTAACAAGACTGGTGCACTGCGGATGTCAGTCTTTTACATCAGCCATGAGTCAAAATTTTCTGGCTGATCACGCGGCAGGCACACGTACGGCCTTGCCAAGACTCCACAGATATCAGCATAAGAAAACTGAAACAGACTTCAGACCGGAAGTTGAGCCCATTACCAAGACTAAGGAGATGATGTCAAAATGTAGCTTTTGATACAGTTCCTTCCTAGTGCTTGCAGGAGACTACAAGGTCTTTCATCACCAACATAAAGAAAGGGAAAGAAAAACGAGAGAGTTGAGGTATGGATATGATATTTAAACAGCATTCAAAGGAAGAAGAGAAAAAAAAAAGGAATCGTGAGAAGGAAGAAGTAAAAAAAAAAGTGCACTGGTAATCACTTAACCACAAAGTCTACAAAGTCAATGATGTGTTGACAGGACTAGAGCCTCAGGAATCAAAACAATGCTACAGTTGTAGCAATGCACTGTTAACGGTTCACGGTCACTGCCAACGGCTACGCCAGTCCAAAAGGAAGAGAGCGAGAGAGCGAGAGAGTGAAAGAGAGTAAGAGGAAGAGATGGAAAGAGAAACTCCGAATCTGCAAAGACCAAGAAGGTTGGTGGTTAAGGTTGGCAGAGGAAGTGTGAAGGAAGCTGGGCATGGATGACTGGAATCGAGAAGAGAGGGATTCTCACTTCGCATGACCCATGGCTTATGGAGCTGGGGATGAGACGGTGGAGGTTGGATGAAAAGAGAGATGAAGACTGAGTGGGAAAGATGAGGTAAGATGTGGAGAGATACAAACAGAAAGGGGGAGAGGAGGAAAGATGGGGAGAGACAGACAGAGAGAGGGGGAGAGAGGAAAAGAGGGGGAGGGAGTGGGAGCAGAAAAAGTGCTGTGAACCTAGAATAATGAGAGTTCCTGACAGGAGTAGGGAACTGAGTAGTCTACCAAATGAGTCTTTTACAAGAGGAATTAATTTGAGAGGATGATACAAACAGGGCGTGCTAGAAAGGAGTCAGGGTGTGAGTGACAAGAGAAAATCTCCAGTCATGTCCCTTTGTAATCCAATTAGACTGCCCTTACGTCTCTTAAAGATGCGCTAAACGAAACGACACCACGCCGAAATGGAAACCCATCTGATTCGTGCCATGCCATTTCCGTCCCAAATACCGCTGCAGCCAGCCAGCAATTTTGCGCGTCATTGTCCAACTGTTTATCTCCTAATCGTCCGTCAAGGATTCCCTTATTGGCATACAAAAGTGTAATTTTCCTCCCCCTCTTTCAGATGTCATTTTCTCCTAAATCAGCCTCAAGAAAAACAACCCTGGTGAGGCAGAGTGGCGTATTCTTTCCCCTGGTAATCCTTGAGCATTAAGTCAGCTACCACTGGTCTTCTCAGCTCGGCTCCTGATGCACTTAGCCCACAAACGTGTTTATTGGACATCAAGCGCTGAAAAAAAAAAGGTGTAAGTTGCTTCCTAAGCAACCACAAACATAACAAAAACAACAGCATCCGTCTGAAGGATAGGAACCTGTTGCATTTCTTCACTCAATTGTAGCAATAAGTGTAGAGATAGTGAGAAAAAAGTACAAATGCGGGGCATACTAGTGGAGGACTACCAACTCAATTAAGGCCTTATACCTACCTTGAATTCTGTGTAAGCTCCCTTGGATCATCCCAAGCCACACTACCACTTTCTCCTTAATCACTCCCATTTTTCATTAATAAATGCAGCTTTCACGGGCATGGGGGGTGTCGCCCTGAGCGGACCCCAGATGAAAAGCATCCCTAATTTTTGTAGCACGCCATGCGAAGATATTGTGACATTAAGCACCAATGCTGAGGATTTTTTCTCCGGGATTGCAAGAAGTGCAATCAAATTGCAATATAGTTTTGAAACCTTTAAATGGCAGGATGGTGGGGCCGGTGTAATTGCTTTTTTATGATGTGTCTCTCAATTAGTACATTAGCCAGTAACTTGGAAGTGCACAGGGGGATCTGCAAATTAACTGAAGTAGCTGCTGGCGAGATGCTAATTTCTTCTAAACTGGATGAAATTGATTTTAATGTTGACTTTCAGCAATGCGTGAATGAAACTAGCCTCAGGTCTCAATTAATGCATTTGTGTGGCTCCCAATCTCATTTCATTTTTTCCCCTCTACTTGTTGAATGAACTTTGAGGGATATGTTTTTGCAGAATATCTTATCGACGTGATCCAGGCAAAGTATTAGATGGCGACCTGTTGAGACTTGGGAGATTCTCCCCCCCCCCCCCCCATGGATTGTTTCTTCCGGAATACAGCAACAAGTTCAATGTAAACATAATCTATCTATCTATCTATCTATCTATCTATCTATCTATCTATCTATCTATTTATCAATCTATTCATCTATTTATCTATTCATCTATCTATCTATCTATCTATCTATCTACATATCTATCTAGAACATTTGGCATGACAGCTTGTCCTTACATACAGCTTTCATCCATGAACTGAAATCAAAGAGTAAAATGGCCATCCACAGTCACAAAGTACAGAAACAAAGACAGACTAAACACATGACCTCCCTCGGTGATATGCGGTAAAGGAGTGCACTGAATTCAGCCGAATTCTGCGTGATCCAGCGGAGAATGAATATTAATAAGAGCGCTGACACTATGATGAGCAACGACTCCCTCTAACTTCGTGAATGGACGGCAAAGTCTGCTTCATGTGAAACATTTTTCGAGAGTTAGACACATTGATTACATCCATCACCAGAAAGTACTTTGAACCTCAGCTTCCTTCCAAGCCTTGTGCTATATCAATTACAGACCCCTATTCCACTCCTCCAGTCTCATAACAACGGGAATGTGAGGGGTGGAGTTGGGAATAAACTGAGAAAAAAGAATCACACTGCAAGCCACATGATGAAGGTCTCAAACTCAGAGAGGGGGGGGGGGGAGTTCTAGGCTGTGGCTTGTGGTATCAGAATCAATCATGAATATTCATGAGTGTGAATATCTGTGAGTAATCTTCTGTTGTCATCTTGCTCCTGCTTTCCACCACACCCTCATCCATCTCTTTTGATAAACAGTGAAACGTGTTAGCTCCTGATGAATATTGTGAGACAATTCTCCACACAATGGAGAAGCCAGGATTTGAGCCTTGTTTGAGCATCAGCTCAACGGAGCCGGACACCAAAATTATACCAAAGAGAAATCTGTCATGTCTCATCGTCTGGGAAGATAATGAAAGGTAGCGGGAGAGGTATGCCAAAATGAGCCCCCATCTTGCAGAGGTGTACGAGCAACTGGCATGAATCACACGCCTCCCCTCCCACCACTTTTCGGTGAGAAAGACGAGAGGGATGGTATTCTCATAAGAAAAGTACCGGTGAACCAAGCGTCGGCTCCAAGGTGCAAGAATCCCTGAGTGATGGGGAGGGCTGACACGACAACCGCCCCAATGGTTCTGGCCAAAGGTGCCATGGACAAATTCGAAAATCAGATGTTGGGTCGAGGGGGGAGGGGCGACAATAGCAGCTGGTTTACCACGGCAAATTCAATCATAACCTGTGAGACATACAATGCCCCTAACACCTTAACTGGGTTTGGGTACCCGGCCAAGTCCTCAGCAATCACCTCTGTGGCAAACTTATGCCACCTCCAATTATCTGCATTGAGGAGTGACTGGGAGGGAGGACTCCAAACCCTCATCAAAGAGAGAGGCCGGAGGAAGATCACTGAACACCTTAAAAAAGACTTGAGCTTGAGAAAAAAAAAACCCACCCAGGTAAGATGGGAAGGGGGGGGGGGGGGGGCAAGCAAAGACCAAGGCCAGCAGAGTTTGCGTGTGGAGGATGGTAAGAAAAGATTTCAGGCCAGCTATTGTCAAGGCCAGTTCAAGAAGACTTTAATTGCTTTAATACTCTTGTTCCACCGCAGCAGTCATCTTCCCCATCCAGCGACATTCGTTGCCATGGGGACGAAGGTGCGTGAGGTGCAAGGGGGTTCCTTGCTCGCTCCTTCACTCTCTTTCTTTGCACTATTGAATTTCCTGTTACTCATCATCTTATATCAGCGTGGCTCCTTCAGAAGCTGAGCAGCACATGTCTGAAATGAATGTTTCATTGGCAAACTTGGAGATGATTTCCTAAATATCTCCTCCTTTAATCACATTATATCATATATTGGTTTACAGTTGATGTATATCCAGCTTACTGTAAAACCATAAATGCTCGCGTGCAGTTTCATTTCGTGAATTTCTTGAGGGCCAAGATTCCAAAATTAAAGTGCACGTGAAAGTTCTTGTCTACACTATATGCCAGTGGCAATTCGCAAAAAAATTATGATGTAAAAAAGGCTATTAGCTCCAATTCCCCAAAATCTCATGTGCAAAAATATCTTGTTCTACAGTAATTCTTTCATTCATAAATAAACTGAATTTTAATTCATTATTTGTTTGTTTGTTTGTTTGTTTTTTTTTTTTGGGGGGGGGAGGAGGTGACCTTGTGCTCATCTTGTGTGAAAATAAGATAAGACATGATTTTGTTTTTTGTAAGATATCTTTTACTGCATTGTCAACTAGTCATATTTCCTCAAAATATTAATTTTACAGTGCTCGGGGAATTCATCAGAGCCTATGTGAATGGGAAGTAGTGAATATCAGTTGTTCCATGGCATGTGTGACTGTAGATCCACTGGGTCAATTGTGTGCAGAGAATCTTCCACAAAGGTTCTGTCACCTCTGACAAGTTTTTGAGGATAAAACAAGATTGTGAGTCAGCGAACAGGGAGGACAGTTTGAAAACCTTTGTTGCCCTCCCTCCCCCTTTCCTATTTCTGACCGGCCATACCGATCCAGTCCAGTGGTGAGAGTGAGAGGTTTCTTACTTACGAATATCTTGTTTGAAAACATTCTTCTTTTTTTTTTAAATGTCAGATAAAGATTTGTTTAATTCTTACAGCAAACTTGAATCACACTTTTCCATAACCTATTTCTGTTATAATGTTCGGCTAATGAGGATCCAAATGTGCTTTTCAAATTGAACTGTGCCAGATTCTGCATGCGATTTTGCTCCATCAGAAAACGAGATTGAGGAGGGGAGGAGTTCAGCTTGACCCTACACTCTTCTCCACCATGGTGCGTGCCATAATCTTGAACTTTGATTGAAAGGCCATATAAAGTTTGGGACAGTTGTTGGATGTAATGTCATTAGTAATTAGTGGTCAGTGAGGAAGTGTTTGAAAGCCCAGTATCTGTTCACACAATTAGAAATGCTGTCCAGACGCGCACTTCAGGCAAGATCTCTTCAGGAAGTCTGAAACCCCTCAGTGGCTATTTCTTGACAGGCGGCCTCTGACATATTCTGAGCTTTTGGTTCAAGGCAAGGGGACAGCCTGTTCCTTCACCTTAATCCATCTATGGGGGCCCAACCACAATGAGGACAGTTGGAAGTCACAATGACAGTGTGACGTTTCTACAGTGTGACGTTTCTAACCCCCCCCCCCCCCCCCAGTGCATTATGGGATATATCAAGCCATATAGAACATTCCAGTATCAACAAATCCAAATCAAAAAGGTGAAAATCTATGTCTGTTCTACAGATCTCTGTTAGTTCATTTGTTGTGATTCTGCGTTGGACTTGAACAATTTATCAGCGTGTATTTTGGCTAAGATGATGAAAATTTTACACCGGAAGGGCACCATTCTATTTAGCCCGATGGCAAGTTTAGGAAGCTCTACAAATAACAAAATTCCTGGCAGACTAATGCTTTGATAATTAGAAATGCCACACTAAATCTATCAATCAAGACCACTGCAATGAGACTTTGAAATGGAGAATTGACGATGCACATTAGCCAGTAATCTCCTCCACAAATGACCTGTGGAATCTTGCATACGTCAATCACACTCATTTCATCATTAAGGCTGGGACTTTTTCAACAGCTAAAATTCAGCCAATTCTTCCCAGTTTTTCCATTCAGCACAGGAAGGCCGCACAGAAAGGGATCCAGGAAATATTGCTGTAATGAATGAGTAAACTGACATTGTGCGTACGACCAAACAAGCATCTTCCTTTTAGTGACATACGACTTGTTCGTCCATGGTCTATTTCTAGCCATTGATGCAAGACACTAGTTTAGGGAAAAAAAAAAGCTCAGAAAGGAAGAGACACTGGCTATTCTTGGGATTTATCTTGTAACTCTTTAACAGCACAAGGTGTAGTGGCCTTGTAAATCGCACGCAATTGGGTAAAAGTCTCTATTTAATCCTTTTCCTCTCTTCCCTCTCACATGTGAACATCACATATACTCATACAGCTGCAATACACAGACTCTCACATCATGGCCTTTTCTCCTGATGCTCTCTCTTCAGGAGTAAAACCAAAAGTATGATGAAAATGATAAAGTCACAAAAGGAAGAAAGAAAAGCCACACAATTTCAATATCAAAATCATCTAGACCCTTACAAGGAAACAAAGGATGAGCTGCTTCCGGCATTGTTTAGGTCAGAAAAGTAGGATAATGTAATGAGATTCATCAAAGTCTCTATGAGAAGGCTCGTTTGAATGAAATGTCACTGTACTTTGTCGATAGTTAGATTATCATGTTAGATCTATACCTGGCTGGGGTGTGTTGGTGGGGTTGTGTTTACCCTCTTCTTTTTTTTCCTTCACTCTCTACACGAGTCTGACAGTGCATGAAGATAACAGCATAATTACGTGTATTTGCTTTTTAGGTTACCCATACAGACGCAAGAAAGGGGGAAAGAATCATTCAGGAATACTCCACTAATGTCCATTTTGGACATGTTGCAGCAATATGCAGCAACTTCAATCATATCAAATCTTCTAGTAATAGCTGATGAATTACTTTTTGATGCAATCTCAGCAAATTAGCACACGCATCACTGGCGGATTTTACGTGGGAAGGAGTATATTTTCACTTCAATATGTGTAGCCCTTAATGTTAAAAATTGTGTTAAAGTACATTCCCATCAAAATCTGATTAGGATTGGGTATGAGTCGTCAGCTGTCAGGACATACAGGGCACGATAAAACAATGTCCCACTGATCACCAAAGCTACACACAGCGCCCCCCGACAGCACCCCATGGCAAAAGAGTGTTTAACCCCTCTTCTGTGGATAGTGCAGTGCACTCTTGTTGCTCAAGCAAGCAAGCAAGGGGAAATGCCTGGTAAATACCTTCCTTCCCTTCGCCATTCAGGATTCAAGACTGATATGGAGAAAGAAAAGACGAGCAAGGCTGAGAGATACTAAGTATTAAACAACACTTCCCTTTCTTTTTTTTTCTAAACAAAACAAAGAGCATGCATTAACTTTTGATCCACAAATTGATTGCGCAGACATGAAAGTAGAGTCAGCCTGCCTTGACATTTTGTTATGAAGGATAAACTTCCATAATTACCTTTTCAATATGTCTATACTTTGGTTCTATGTAACAAGTAAAAGCAAGAGTAATCTTGCATGATTAGTTCACCTTCAAATGGTGGGATATACCAAACAAGCAGATATTACACTGAAATACAGTTTTCTGAATGAACTTGGTGTAAAAAACAAACCAAATGAAAAAACTTTTTTGGCCTAACTTCAAGTATGTTGGCGAAGGAGAAGAATGATAAACAACAAAATAACCTTCTTACAGCAAATTGACATATACTTGTCATTTTTTTTTTTCATGGACTGTGCAGATTAATCACAATAGCATTCAAAGTTGACAGTAAGGTCAATTCAGCTCTGTACTCCCTTTGAATCAGACTTAAATCTGTATCTTGCGACTGCCTGCCAGTTGTATAGCAAGCCAGGTCATTGTCATGGCTGGGTCTTGTCACAGGTACATCAACAACAAACAACTCCACACGCATTCATGACTGACTAAAAACAAAATTTTCTTGGAAGGAAGCGTATCTCGAATGCCCGCGAAACTTGCAACTCTGGGAAATATACTCTGTATGCTTTGCGTAGTGATAATGTTCACTATTCAGTCTTGACTTTCAGTTCATTAGTACAGGCATTTAATGTAAACTACATAATTTTCACATTTGGATGAACTCATGTGCAGGAGTATGTCTAGTCATGAATATATTACACTGACTGGTATAACAGTGAGTCTTGATAAAAGTTAAAGTATGAAAGCGAGAGAAGCGCAAATACTTGACCTATTTTTACAGGAAGAAATAAGATCCTACAAAAACATGCACAAGAGATATACACATCAAATACCACAATTCATGTGTGACATAGATTTGACAAAATGAGTTACTAATAAAAAGAAAAACTCTAAACACTTAACACTAAACACCAAAATACTTTATGTGCATCTTGCTTGATACTGATAATAAAGCATATAAGAATCTTTTTCTCTTCACTATCAGGGAATACATACAGAACTACGAACAGGCACTTGGATTTTAGTCAGATTGAAGACATGCAGGATCTTTATCATTAGACCATTTTGTGCTATCTTTCATGGCAAACACAAACATATTTCACTGCTGATTCTCATTAAAAAAAAAAAAAACCTACCAAAAACCTACATTGCTCTCAAAATCGTTTCCCTCACAATGCCAAAGCATTCAAAAAATTTGCGCAGACTATCAAGCATGACCATGGTCAATTCAATGCAAATATGTGGTTTACGCCTAGAAGGCCGAGTGAAAAACACCCCAAAATGGTTTTAGCCATTTCCATTACTAACAACTTCCTGCTAGCTAGCAGTGTGGCATCATTACTTGAATAAACCATTACAATTCTCCTTCATCTGTTGTAAACAGTGTGGCAGAAAAACAAGATTCTTCTTTTGGGTTTGACTGCACCTCGAGTAAATACCGACTGGAAAATATTCATCCTAAATGTATGTTTACATCTATCTGTGATTGGTAATGTCATTGAGTCTGAAGGGGTTAAACATCCCCACTATCTTTTTGTCTGAATATTTTGCTTCCCCCCCCCCCCCCACCTACCTCCTGAAATCTGATAACCCTTATCTAAACAAATTAGATGACAATAGATCCATGATCTCTTTCTGTGCATACATCCAGAGTATTTACTGTTTAAATGCTCACTTTATTCTTTACCACTGACTGAAATTTTGCACCAATTACTGGATACATAGTATTGTTAATGGATCAATCATAGCAGCTTAGTTGAGATTCACATTGCTGAACTGCTCTATATGCTTTTGACAGCTTTCATTTTGATAAATACATTCATATGAATAGGCATATAATGTTTATTTTGTTTATATATCTGTTTTTATTTCTAGTCCTATTCATACATTCACATCTAGATGCCTATGTCTCTATGCTGCATTTTATATCTACATCAATAGCTACACCTATGTCTATGTCTCAACATATTGAGCCACAAAATATGTGAAGTGATTCTTGTTTTGCAGATAAGTAGCTGAGTTTTTGTGTAGTATCACAGGCAGACATCTAGAAATCATGTAAAATCTTTAATTCATGTTATCAACAAAATCAGATTATAAAGACTGGAGATACCTCACACTCTGCGTTTTATCAATATTAAATACACACGCATATGGGAGGCGAGTTTGCCAAGTAACTTATTGGTAACTTGGCAAAAGTGAGAGAGTTCCATTCATTAAAACAAATTTCATTAAAAGTTGTTGCATAAAGCTACTGTGTGTCACATGTACTTAAGTAAACAGGCACTTGTGCCAACAAGCAAAAGCAGTGAAAAAACAACAATCAAATAAGCACAGCACAGAAAAAATGTGAAGACCACATTTTGCATGCCCTCAAGTATTTCTGTTCTATCTGAAATATTGTTTTCTTTCAGATCCTACAACAGGTTTTATAAATGTTATTTTAACTCTGTCTGGTTAATACAGACTGTGATAAGTGGAACTGAACATGTGACAGAAACTCAAACCATGCATATAATATGAAATAGCCTTCTATTAAGCGTGCATGCCAAGCAATGCACTGTTGTCTTTTATCACGCTATTATATTTATCTGTATTATACTTTCTTGACATATCCCCACTTAAAAGTTTGTTATCTCCACTGCAGAAAGCTGGCCTTTTGAGTGGGGCAACAGCAGGTTTTTTTTTTTCTTTTTTTGCAGGAAAAATGACTCAGGTCATCATCCATAGTTGACTATGCAAATTTCAATCAAACAGGCAAATGAAACTGAAGCAAAATTAAAAACACACCCCAAACCTATCTTTGCTACAAAATGACTGTACAGAAAAGGAAACAGGAAATAGACTGACCATTTTTCAGATGCGTTGATTTGTTGGTCAAATTTTGGTCAGACAGTGATATTCCTTTCTATGCTTGCTTTAAAATGTGTCATTATCAAAATGTTTGCAAGTCTTGTCTTGACACAAGCAAACTATAATTTTGCAGTATATCTCTGTTTTCCCCAAAAAATCTATACTATAATTTCTGGTAATGCAACGATAAATACATTTTACTCAGAAATAATTTCAGGCAGTTAGTTTGTTTGCTTTCTATTCTCCCGATGCATATGCATTATTAAACGTGTAAAGGACATTAACAAATTGGAGGCTGCACTTACTGTGAACTCGTTGCTCTTGTTGTAGTGGAGGTTGAGGGCGCGGTAGAGCTCGGAGTCCCTTGAGACCTTCAGGTCCTCTACCTCCTCCACGTTATCGCTGGCCGCCTGCCGGGCGAACTTCTCCATCTGGATGTAGTAGAACTCACGGAAGTTGCTGAACCACTTGATGATCTGCGACGTGTTGTGCCTGTTGAATTTCACGTCGGGAAAGTGCTGCCGGAGCAGGGCGGAGCTTGGGTAGCGTGTGAAGAAGAACATGAGCTTGGCCTTCCGCAGGTGGGTTGGCGTCAGGGTGGATGTTATCGAGTGCAGGAGGATAGTGGGTTAAGGGAAATTGAATGTGCCTTTTTTTTTTTTTTTTTGCCTTTAAAGATGGTTTGATGATACTTGAAGCCAAGACTGCATTGTTCAGTACATTACAAACCATTTGTGGTTTGATAAAACGGCAAATCTCTAAGTGGCTTGGCCACCAGGGATCTATCTTCTTTGCAGACCACTTAAAATGTGGTATATTAATCTGGGCTTTCAACAAAGTCACAGAACATATTGAAGGAAGGGAATCCTTAAAAACCACATCCTGAGAGAGGTCTAAGAAGCATTACTTTATAGCAACATGCAATTTAATGGTTCTCCAATTAATTCCTCTTTTAAACAGGGTTTTTCTTCTGCCCTTCATGGTTAACAAAACAAGGGGGTGGGTTAGGAAGGGTAAATCAGGACTTTATTGAAAGTGGAGTCTAACTTCTTACTTATATATCAACACTGAATTTGACAACTTTCAAACTTTCCATGTTTATGAAGTCAAATTTCATGTCATCCTTTTTTATCTTGCTGTTGAGTACAATTTCTTCTGATATGGACAGCATAGCAAAATCAAAAGATTTTTCCCATTCATCATCACAAATATACCACTATTTATGTTATAGTGGTATAGAACCACACTGTGATAATGTAAAGAATAAAGTGAGCAATGAAGTGAATGAGCTGGAAGAGCGAGCCTTGCAAAGTGATATCAGCATTAACACAATGCAGTTTATCATGACTCATAATTGCAATAAAATGATAGAAAAAAAAATGGAACATTTTTTCCCCCTGAAGTTCTGATCTTGTCATACCCTAGGGTATATCAGGTATGTATCAATTTCCTTAATTTCTACCATGCTACGCCCCATGAATCAGGTCTGGTTAATCTAACCAGTAATCAACAACCTGAACTTGGATTTTGACTCCGGTAGATAGAGGGGAACAATGATATAAGCTTGGTCTTCAGTAAAAATTCTTGTTTTTCACATGATAACAAAAGGGGGAGAGGAAAAAAAAAACCTTCGTACAATCTAATAAAAGATTGATATCGTAATAGAAGATGAAACCCTTGAAATGGGCCTCTCATCTGAGTTTGGCTACTGTCCTTATATACTTGGAATAAAGAGTGCATACCTCAACCATGCGAGAAGACAGCCAGGCAGAAACTATTTTGCTTTCAAAGGACATGGAAGACAGATAGTATAATAAAGGTGCTCCTTTCACGAGAATTTCTGTGGCATGAAATCCAAGGCCATTTTTATCCTTGATCTTCTAGAACACGGCGTGTTTATGCCACTGTCTTGCACTGCTGAGCAGCCTACAGGGCAGACACACAAAAGATTGTTTTGTGCCCATGTTAAGACTCTGGTGGCAGGGCATAGAGTGAGTTTAACCCGCGACACAAAATGATCTTGTACTTCTTGGTGCATGACACCACACTTGGCTTCTCCGCAAACTGAGTTACGGGGGAACACAAGAGGGTACAGGTAAGAATTAATAATTTTTAATGGTATACATGAAGACATTACATATTACATCTGATCAAAGCTGGTTCTGTGTAAACAATATTGGTTCAAAGTCCAAACACAGTCATACATGTCTTAAAATTGTGAAATGTGAGTTTCACGAAAACATTTTCATATTCATCTCTGTTTCAACAAGTTCATAAATGCCTTTGCCATCTATGAATAGGACTTTCATCGTACATGCACCAATATACAGCAGGATGTGAAATCTAAAACATTAGGTTTTGTAATAATGCCATGTACTCACTTCCAAGGCATTTGTAAAACAGTACACATTGTTGATTGTCTCATTTTTTTTTTCTCATGTGTGTATACACATTATGCTAATCATTTCAATGAAACAAAGTCAAAGTTTCAATTGTGAAACACCCTCTGGTGGGTGTACATGCTTGAACAAATGCACCGAGGAACTACAGATAAAGATTTGAACAACAACTTTCAGAGATACACAGAGAAAATGAGGGCATAAGAAAACAAGCTGGGAATACTGAAAAAAAAAAATCACCCACAAAATGACTGAACAAAGATTCAACTCAAAGCGTGGCCATTACCAAATTTTGCCAGGGATACACATGAAAAAAAAAAAAGAAAGAGGATAAAAAAAGGGAATTAGCACTGCCAAAGCTGACATTTCAGAATTGCAGAAAAAGCCAATTACACCCTTTGTGCGAAAATTAAGGATAAGAAATGTGGCAAGGCGAGCACAAAAATTGAAGCCACAGAGCAGAAATTTCTCTCACTCTCTTTACTTTTTTTTTTGAGTGATACCTCTTTCTCTCTCTACCTCTCTATGTTGAAAAAAAAAAGGGGAAAAAACCCCTAAAATCAATTAAACTAATCATGCGAGTCACGCCCGAGTTGGTCCACACCCTACAATTTGTATCTGTTAATGGAGGGAAGCGGTATGACAGCGATTCTGCCAAACAAGAGTCCGGAGAGACGGACTCGAAAACGCAGACTCCGGAGGAAGCACCATCAACCATCCCTGACTGGCAGCATCTCCCATCTTACGGCTTTCACATCTACCCACAAACAATACAAGATGATTAGCTATCCAGTATGGACCCAATGTATTTTCTCTCAATAGTCTTTTTTTTCTCCCTCCCTCAGCTATTTGTCAGGGAGGCGAAGAATGAGTGATATGAGAGAGAGACAAGGCCTGGCGGTGAGGTTTGAATGGGGGAGAGAAAAGACCTGGGTAACCATGTAGAACCAGCTACTGCTATACTAGCCATGCTATCTACCAAAACACACAGGCACAAAAGCCAACTTGGTTCTATTCTCAAGCTGCAGATTGGCAGTGAGAAACAGTGGGAAAGAGATAGAAGATAGAGAAATTTATAGAGAGGGGCAGAAAGAGGGAGGGAGAGAGAAAGGGTATGTGCGCATGTTTGTGTGTGTGAGTAAAAGAGAGAAGGGGTTAAAAGGGGAGGTGGTAGCAGAGAAGGAAGAGAGGGGGAGAGGGGGAGAGAGGGGCACAAGGGCAACAAAAAGAACTGAGTCTGTTACGGATGAGGCGGCATCTCAAAAGGCACCCTGACAGAAAAGTGCAAGAACCTGGGCTGATACCGGCCAAGTGCAGAATGGAGCTGGGGAGGAGGGGGTGGGAGGCGAGGGGTCATGCTCTTCAATGGGCATCATGCATCTGACTGGAAGGAGGATGAGGAGGGGGGGGGGGAGGACAAGGAGGAAAACACGCTGGCAAGTCACAACTCAACATCTGAATTTACCTCTAGGAGCAGGGACCAAGCAGGGATGAAACTTGGAGTAAAGGCAATGAATTGTTCTGTTAGAGGAAGAAATAATGGCTCAGAGGACAAACTGGCTGGATCGATCCGATGCCCCGATGGAGATAAAGGACTTTTCAACCGTGAAGACGAACAAACGAAACTGATGATTTGCAAAAGAAAAAAAAAAAAGCATCAACAACCTCTCCGTGGGAAGTCAAACCAATAATGTCCGCCAAAGAAAACGCTCATTGTGGGGAGGAAGAAATCAGCTAAGTATTAAAAACTGGGAAAGATGAATATAATAGCCAGATCAAAAATACGTCCTTGTTGCCACCAAAACAAATCAATTTTGTGGCCATTGATTCTAACCTCCAAGAATACAGTCAGTCATAGGTCCTCAGCTTGTTCTCATGCACTGTGAAGAGATGAGAAGCAGCCTTTGTCTGTAAGGGTTGCATAGCAAAAAGACCAAACAGAAGGAAGAAATCCCTCTATGCTACTCATTTTCCCTGCAAATACAGAAATCATGTTCACACATAAACATTGGATCCATTTAGGGTTTTTTTTTTTGCCCCCTAAGAGAAATCAACTACATTCAATTTGCCATTCATTTCTTTTTCTTTAATATTGCCTGGAAGGACTGTTCTAAATAAGAAAATTATGGCTATGATTACTAAAACAACATAATCTGTAGTACACATAGTATTGGATGTTGGTATGTGTCTCAAATACACTTAATCGATGCTGTAGAACTACCATCAGTCTTGGAATTATTTCTAGCAAAAATGAGAGGGTGCCTAGAAAACACAAGATGGTCTCCAAACTTAGCCTCCTTAAAGAGCCAGTTATGACTCTACAGATAACACACCAGGATATCCCGATAGCGATGCTTAGGGAAGCAAACGGAAATGCCCACTTTCTTCATGAGGAAATAACGGGATAAATTTTCCAAGAATTCTCAAGTTGTTGTGTGTTACTTCATTACTTTCCCTTCATTATTGAAAAACCTTACCAGAGAATAGATCTAGCTCTTGGATGGAACATGATGCACAATGGCTTCACAAGAGGCAAGCACTTTCTCAAGGACTCCTGGGGCATTTTGTAACTTGATCCTACAAGAGTTCATCGTTAGATCAAGTGCAAATGGTGATTCTAAGTTGTAATCTACTATAAATACGCTACACTCATGCAATCCAAGAGACTTGTTGATATTCTGCTATTAAAGTAATCCACAAATGGCATTGGATCAATCTCTAATTTTGTTCACCCCTTTTGTTTGTCACTCATACCTAACTTTTCAACAGATTACTATCAAGTATAGTGAACAAGAAAGTAATTAGAAAATGGTAAGAATCATTTTCATGGCCTCCCTTATGTTACTTTGAAGAGTAGCATTTTGTCCCTTGATGAAATGGAAATAAAAAAATGGCAGCAAAACAGCATTACAGCCCATGAAGTGGAAAAAAAAATATACACAGGAACATTACTCACTGCCCAAACATTTATTGTTGTGCTTGTTTCTTGGTTTGTTAGTTTGTTAGTTGTTGTTGTTGTTGTTGTTGTTGTTGTGTTTTTTTGTTTTTGTTTTTTTTTTTGGGGGGGGGGAGGCACGGGTACAGTAATTCACATTTGTGTACACTATGCTTTTGAGAAATTAGCTCTGTGATATGATATGTGTACAATTTGTGGTTCAAATGCACAATGAGGCAAGGTAAGTGACTGCATGGATAAAGTCAGAGGATGACACTGAATTATTTATTATTTCCAGAGTTAGCGCAATAGCATAGAGTTCCAGATAGGATATCAATTTCATTCATTCTGCATTGGGTGAATACACTCTTGATCCAAAGGCCAAACAAAATATGAACTATCTGATAAAGTTATGGAATACTACCCATGCATTCTGAAACTTTTGCAACACTCAGAATTTCAACTGAAAATCCAGAACATGCTGATACAACAAACACGCATAATGAGACTACCACCACAAAACTGAAAATCAAAAACAAATAATATGTGAAGTATGTGTGCTATCAAACATCTGAAATGTGTATCTAAAGTTGCAGAAAACCTCATTTCTGCAGGATAGCCAGTTTGGTATGTCACACAAGCAGCTGTTTATGGTTCATATCACACAAAGAATTTGGAACAAAAAAAAAAAAAAAATACACCAACCCATAAAGGACTCCATAGATATGAACAATAATTGAGAAACACAATAACCTGACTCCACATCAGATAGCCAGCACAGCCTCCGCAGCGGCCATGCTCTGCCAATGGAGGAGGAAAAAAAAAAGGTCTTTCAAGAAATCTCGACATGTACATTAGATTTGGAGTCTTGAGTCAAGGAAGTCATGTCGAAGTACCCACAAAGTACATTGCCCTCCTCGCTGCATCTTATCAGCCAAGATTTATGAATCAATTTGAACTTAGTCAATCCCCTCAGCTTTATCACTAAGAGTTCAATGAGCAACAAGAGGGAAGGGGGAGGGGGTAGTGGATGGAAGGGACACACAGAAAACATGAGGGAAAAAACACAAATAAGGACAAATAAACACACACACTCACACACACACTCACATATAGACACATATACAAACATGGCCATCTTGACTTAACAAAAACTGCCCTCGAATACCATTAGATACGATTGGGGGATGAAAATGAAGCAGAGAAAAGCAGATTTTTTGGTTGTTGTTTCAGAGCTATTGTAGATGAAGGAACACACAAATAATAAAAAGCAAATGCATGAACTACAAAGAAAGTCAACAAATATCTAGAGAATTATGCATGCTAGAAATGTTTCATTCGACAGCAGATTTAAAAAAAAAAAATATGTTTTTGAGTTATTTTCCTCTTAAATTGTGTGTTTATATCTTGGTCACGCCATTCCATTTTGCCAATATTCTCTTGGTTACAATAAACCAACTTCTTCGCAGATGATTCAGCACTAAATGCTGTAATCACCCCCAAACAACTGCATTCATCAATCTTTTGTGCTCATCCCACTCAAGAAAAACTTACTTAAGAAATCTCAAATGAGTAAGTACATTGAACTTGCCACTCATTATGTGTGTGCACTGGAATATAACCAAAACATTCCGTCTCAAAGACCCGATTACTAGGAACCAAAATACCACAGACCCGGAAACTGCGGCACTAGGAGTTGTGTCAGAAATTAAAAAAATCACCACATATCACCCCAGCTGCAGCACCGAACTCATTAGGAAACCCCTGTGTCAAAAGTGAAAATAGAACACGTCACTGATAGAATCGATTATTAGCAGGAAAAACATCTCGGCATATTGGAAAGCTTTTCTTTCTCTTGCAAATCCCCAAGTATTGACGCCAAGACGAGTCACATGATATGGTTGTTTGGTTTCCGAGTGCTTGCTTCTTGGAGTCTTGAAGGAAAGTTGGACTGGCTCTGCTGGCACGCAACTTCCTGAATTAATGGCAATACCAGCAACAGGCTCCGCGGCCAGCTTCCTTCACGTGCAGAACTCAAGATCTCCGTCTATGGCTATTTGTGTTGGTTACAGTATCACCAACCCAAGCATGAGCGGGAGCCGTGGGAAAGGAAGACGCCTCTATGAAAATAAGAAATTGACCGCGCATGTGATCAAGACCAAGATAAAGCACGAGCGAGTAAAAGAGAAAGAGGGAGAGAGAAAGAGGAACAAGACAAAAAAAGGTGCAAGGTTAAAAGGAGTTATGAGAGAGAAACAGCCATTGTTACGATGAAGAGCAGACTGTATTGACATAGATGGAAGTATTTCTCTTGCCTTCCATGGGATGTTAATCCCAGTTTGGGGGCGGCCTCAAATCATTGTTGTGACCCAAAATTAATCACTCACAGCTGAAAAACCAGAGGAATGATTTTTTTCCCCTTCTACATTTGGGTCTCTGCAGTTCTAAATGGGATCTCCAAGACTGCTTCTTGTTCTCTGCCAGTTTAGTAAGCACAGCACTTCCAGGTTATTGTGCAAACACATCACACTTATTCAGAAATAATTAATGATGTAGAAAATGACAAAGTAAACCATGAATGCCATTGATGCATTTTGGCTTTAACACACACACAAAAAAAGGTAAATGACTTCCTGAAGTCCTCAGAAAAAGGAGTCATCTGGTTCTTTTAAAGTTTTCAAAATTCTCTTGTGGGCTTGCCCTCTTTCTAGGCCACTTTTCAATGAGTGCTAGGAACAGTGAATTTGTGAAGTTGCTTTTTTTTTTCTTCAGTCACACTGCAATGAAAACTCACTATAATAATGTTACTATAATTGGTATAACCTGTAGATATTTTTCTTTCTTTAAAAAAAAAAATACTGCACAGGCACAACATACTTTGCCTTTTGTGTGCAACTATATGACATTTGAAGCACAACATACCTTGACCAGCAGGAAACTCACTATTCACAGTTTGTGCACGTGTTGGTGGGTGGGAGTCACTTGACAACAATCACAAGTTCTCCTAAGTGATGAGAATTTATGCTGCAAAGTGATGAGATTTATGCAACATTTCTCTGGCAATGTTTCCAGCTGGTCTGTTTTGTTTTTCTTTTGCACACTTGCCTCACAGAGCAACTTTTACCATCAATGCACGATTTTTGCCAATTCAATGTTCTCTGATGGTAAGAATACTCTAGGATTGTTGTTTCCCATGTGGAAACAAGCACTTTGAGAATAAGAAACTCTCCTGGAGAGATGGTGAGAAATAACATCCTCTAAATTTTCTCTCACCCTCTTCCTGACAGCAATTGAGGAAAGTTCAAGTGGCCAGAGGAGACCATGCCCACTGATTTGTGGTAGTTAATGCACCCAATCTATACATCAAATAAATGTACAAACATTCATGATCAACTATCCATTTACTATCATCTTAATCCCATCCTTAAAACTGGAAACAGACTCTGAGGATATTCTCCAGCTTGTTCATACAGTCTATACCTTTCACAAGTTTCTTTTGAATATGATTCTTAACTATATTGAACTTCGACTTAAAAGCTTGCAAAACCTTTGTTTTATCCTTCACATTAACTCCTTGCCACTTCTTAGCGAATTGTTCCTTAGCTTTATTCAATTCAGAAAACTAGCTTGATCTACAGTCATAATCAATCTTTGCTATATAAGTAGCAATATTTATTCAATTCAAAACTGATCTGAAAAAAATTGTTAGTCCTCTACAAAAATCCATCTAAGCCTTTTGGCCAAGTAGTTGCAGAAGAACCAGAATTTAAACTCTTTCTTTTTCTTTTAACATCACAGGATTTGCTCAACGAACCATATGCTATTTCTTGTCTATATGTAATAGCAATTAACCTATTTTACTTTCATACCACATTATCATTCTTTTTTCTCTATCTCTATCTCTTCCTTTGTTTTTTGTTTTGTTTAGTTTTTTTTTTTTTTGCATGACAGCGACTCTGTGTTGGGATTTGTCCGGGTGTTTGTTTCAAAGGAGTAGTTTTGTCTCTATTCTTAGTTTGTGTAATTGAGTTTTGCAATACCGCTTTTTTATGTAATAGTATCAATTGTGTAAGTTGCATTATTATGTTAGGGGAAATGCAACCTACAAGCATTCTTCAGCATTTCCCCCTGTTTCAAGCATTTTCTATTCAATTTTTTTTAACCTTCCTAACTAATCACAAACTTATAAGTTTCATTTCTTGTACATTCTAATCCTAATATATGCACTTATTTTCTGTGAAAATGCATATTTGCAAGTTTCTGTTGGTGATGTAAATATATATGAATGAACAAGGACAGCATAGAATATATATATTAATATAATTAAGTGAGGAAAAATGATGGAAATCATGAAAAGGATATTGTTCCATTGACTGGGGAGTAATCTGAGAGGTCTGCTGAGCTGGGTCTCTCATGAAGGTGGTGCGGTGAGGTATCCCGGCCCTCGTGCTTGACCATGTAGCCGGGGCTCTCCCCCGAGATGTGGGAGAGATCCCCGGGTGAGGACCGGTGGTCGCTCAGGTAGTGCAGGGGAGACAAATGAGTGCTGGAGATGAGGGGGCTACTCTGATACCCTCTGTCCAGGAGGAAGGGGGAAGAGATGAGACAAAACATAGATATTATAATTGACTGCTTCTAATGATACCACCTATACATGTCAGGGAGATGCTGCTCATGGAGATGTGCTTGGATTTGGTACTGTACATTACTTCTCCTGTGATGGCGTTACAAACATTCAGTGGAATATGACCAAGTATGTCTGACATGCAGACTTCAAACACTCCACAACAGGGTTGGCACTTGGTGCTAAATTTTCAACAGCAAGCTATATACACAATGTGACCGTTTCAATTCCAAATGAATGAATGAATAATCAAATAAATGAAGATATATATATATATATATATATATATATATATATATATATATATATATATATATAAAGATAGATAGACAGATAGATAGATAGACAGATAGATATATAAATAAATCATGAATAATAAAATTAAATAAATGCTGAAATAATATACATACACATATAAGTGAGTTTCAAAAATATTGAATTATTCTATGATCCACATGGTAACTTGGTAACTTGGAGATATCTACATCTCTGAGGGGAAAATCATATCCTGGCAGAATAAAGGCTGCATACAAGGGGAAATGCTTGCCATTGTCAGCAGTTTGATAGTATGAACAGAACAAATTATGTAGTTTCACACAAGATGATTGTAAAACTGCTGAAAGGAAGAAAATCGACATCACACTTTGCGTATTAGGTCCATGAATCTTTTTTCCTCATATGAAACTGAAACCAAAGTTGTGACCAAATACTGACTTTTACAAAAGCTTGGTAGCACTCTAAACTAAGTGTGCAAATAGATCTCTCTCTTAAAGATTACCAACTCTGCTAAATACAAGCCCAGGAAATGGTGTAATTTTAATTCCATACTTTTGAAATAAATTGCTTATGCCACACGCTTCGAGGGTAGTTTTACTCCAACATATTTTGCTGAAATTTGAAACGTACTTTGCAAAACTTCAGTAGTGTCTGTTACATACATTCTTGCACTTCAGTAATGTATATTTTTGCATTAGATCAATTTGTCTCACAAATCCTTGCTCACATCATATATCTAAATCACAGAATCAAAAACCCTTAATCAAGCTACAGTGCTTGGTCACTGCTGACTTGTCTGTGTTTGGTTTGAACTCTCTAGAAGAATGTTTAAAAAGCAGCAAAGAAAAATCTGTTAAAACAGGCTACAGATAATAAAAGGCACATCAATCTAGAAATTCATTTCTTTAAACCCACGAAAACAACAACATACTTATGATTGATCAAATGAATCCAACTTGGAGATGAAATGTCATGCATTTTCAGGAGAGATACACAAAAATGCATCTATCAACCAATGGAAGGCATGGTGGATTGATAGATCATATACATACACAAATAAACACACACACACACATGCACATAATGTAATTGGTTTTCAAAGTGTGTGTGTACATGTGTGTGTGTGTGTGTGTGTGTTTAAGGAATGCAATCTAAATCTGTCCTTACATCACCGTCGCAGTGAATATGGTATATAACTCTTTATATCCACACATGCACTCGTCAAAGGTGACCCAAAATCCTGATCGGAGTTACAGCGAAATGAGAAAGCAAAATGGATGGTACGGCAATATGTAGCAACTCTTTTAAGTAATATAACTGATTGACAATATGAAATATTCATATCACGCTGGCAGATGATCTTAAACCATTAAAAAGAGGAAGTAAGGAACATCACTCATAAACTGCAAATACAGGTGAGCCTATTCCTGAAGATGGGCAATAAAAGTGTTTGATGACTAGTTTCTGAATGAGTGATCTTCCTTCAAACAATGTACGCTGCAGATGGAACCTCACAGATAGATACACATGTCTGAACTCTCTCTCTTTTTTGTCCTTTCTTTTGCTCGTTGCGTCTCTCCCTCTTTCTTTGTAACCCCATCAAATCCATCAAAACAAAAACGGAAGAAAGGAAAGTGAAAGGAGAGAGGGGAGAGGGAAAAAAAAAAACTGCTATAGGTCCCTATGCACGCAGATTTCCTGCGAAGATGTTTTTGCAATGTCAGTATGAAAAGCCCCTACGGCCGATTCTTTGCACGCCATCTTGCAATATCCTGTGGTGTGACAAGCAGCCATTGTGTATCTTGAGAAATGCACTCCATACAACAGGTGGAAGACTTCATGGCCATAGAAGAGATGAACGTTTTTTTTTTTTTTTATGGGGGGGGGGGGTAACCTCTCACACGACTCTGAAAGGTGCAAAGAAAGAAGGCAGGCAGCCCATCTTAGGGTGACTCATATTGGAAGACAAGAGGCCATTATTCATGAAGGACCCCCAACAATGCATTCAGATGTACACATATTACAAACATCTTCCTGATCTTTCTATGACTCTATGGGAGAATGAAGGGAAACACACACACACACACACACACACACACACGCACACAAACACACAAATGTTCTATCTCATACATGGCGACAATAACATAGTAACTAGTCTTTGAAAGACTCCTTAATTATCGTATCATATCATCTCAAAAGGTGTTTGGTATCAGGTTGTATCAAATTTCGCATTTTCTGTTTTGTTTTCCTAGAGCATTTTTAATATCTGCTGTGTGTCTTGTGATGAAAGCAATTTATATGAGATGTCACTCATTTGCTATCATTCAGTATACGACGTTCATGCATGGTTGAATTAATTCTCTCCTGGCTCAAGAACTTCTATAACACGATACACACAGACTAATACTTTAAGGCGGCATAAAGTGGCTCAGCAAGATCATGAAGTTTACTAGGAGTCGGCAAATTTGATTCTCTGCTTGTAAAAAAAAAAAAAATGGGGGTTAACACTTTCAAGGTGTGTGCATGAGGCAGCAAGGCCTGCAAGAGTAGGGTAAATCAAGCTAAGCCAAGGAATGACTCTTACCTGCTCCTTCTGACTCATTTTTAAAAATCTTTTATTTTTTGGCTAAGGAAATCACCTTCTTGTGCCCATATAAAGTGTCTGCCTACTGGATGGTCTTCACAAAATGACTCCAGCATTAATACTGATTAGGATGTATACTTTCCCCCAGAGTCGGGGGGGGGGGGGGGGGGGTAGAAGCCAGATCCAGAATGTTTGTTAATGCTCATATAAATCTGCAAATGAAGCACAGCTTGAAGCTTGAGAGAAACTCAGTTCGCAAGGTTTGACCTAATCCTCGAGTAATCACAGAGAGAGTGGGAACATCTGATAAAAAAATGCATCCTTTTTTTTTTCTTCTTGCCATGAGCCATTGCCGAAAGAGCTGAAATTTGTTCTTGATCTCAACCCTGTCTTGCCTCCTGAAAACTGAAGTGCTATCTTCTGATGTTGAAAAAAATCAACAACAACCAACAGCTTTAATCTCCAGCAGAGTAGCCAAGTCATGGTCTTGTGTAGCAAAATCTTGAACATGTTCTTGATGTATTTGATTTTTGATAATCAGGATACGATATGAGAGTAAGCTTTTTTTCTTAAAGATTAAACATCAGGAGATTACAGGCAATTCCTGTGATTAACGGTGCGGCATTAGCCAACTCGGAATCATCTTCAATCAGAATTAGTTACATTTCCAGGTCGTCTGAGACATGAAGGTGAAGTGTTTAAGCAATAGCCAAGAAGCGAACTGATAGAGAAAACACAAGAGTGAGCTGACGTGGAGAAAGAAGGAAACCTGGTCCGTGTGGAAGCAGATCAAAATGTCAACTCTGCGGGAATGCTTCCTAATGCACACAATCATCAATAAATCAGGGACTCATGGAACAGTTTGTCATTTTTAGATGACTTAATTGCCCAGTCATTCCGGGTAAGAAACCAAAATATCTGCTTCTTGAATTCAGGACTCGTTTGAAGAATGCACTTTTGGGGTCACAGAAAAACAGACGATAGTTTTTTATTAGTACTATTCTCTTCCTCTCAACCCCCCCCCACCACACCACACTTGCAGAAGTAATTTAAGCCATTTTCTCTCTTTCTGTTTTTCCATGTCTGTATGTTTTCCTTCTTTTGATCAACAAGTGAAGTTTACTGACAATCACAATGAACTATTTCCTATGCTAATGAAAGGCTGCATGGAGAATTCCTTTTTGCGTCCACAAGATTGATGTAAATCCCACGGTAAGACCGTGATTCAATGATCCAGTGATTGACACTGTTGACTGTACGAGGTTTGATCCTGAAATAGCGCTTTGGCTGGTGAGAAAACATCAGCATGGAAAGAGGGGGGAAAAAAATGAGAGCTGGTGAAAGCTGAGCTGTCTGCATTACAAGGAGCTGATCCCGTGCAAAGTCTTGGCAAGATCCTTAAGGATTATGTGAAATCGTGACAATTCCAGGATGAAAACACAGTCTTCCTAACCACAAACTTTATTTCCTTCTCCAGCTATTAAACGCTCTTTTTCTGACCTTTGCCTCACAGGATGTGGTGCACTTTAATGCCTGTCTTTTCTTTTGTTCATTCATTTGTTCTCAACTCCCACTAAATGACTGCTTTGGTTCTGAGTGGTGTCGACTTCATACCAGTCACAAAAATCATTCTATAGATGGAGAGATTAGTAGCTCAGGCAAATGATTTATGGCATCTGAGGATGAACCAACTTTTGGTGATTTCCACACATGCAGTGTTTTTCTTAGTCTTCAAAGGGAGCCATTATTGTTATCGATGCACACCATTGGTGATATTATACCCATCTATTACCTTGACTTCTAAATATTAGACTGCCCAAGAAAGAGGACATAAATCAGTTATCCACATCTTTGAGGTAAGAGCATACATCATTGATTGGGTCGCTGCCTTATTTTTCTTTTTATCAAAATAAGTGGTTAGATTGCCTCATACAATTTGTCTTTCAAAGCACAAGTAAAGAAAATGCTGCCCAATTATTTTCATCTTCCTAGTTTTGTGACCACAAAAAAAAAAAACTATTTTGGAATGCCTGAAGATAAAGACATGGTTATTAATGTAAAAAAAAAAAACTCTTTATACACATGACAGTATGCTGGAGTGAAGTTATTTGCCCCCCCCCCCCCAAAAAAAAAAACAATAAACAAACACAAAAAAGAGAGAATATATCACACTCACATTTTGAGGAAAACAAAAGCAAACACTATATTGCCTATTCACACAACCACATACAAAAAATTCAACAATGCTGCCGTACTGCTGTGTAATAAAATGACTTGAAATATTTTTTGTAACTTTATGCTCTATTCATATACTTATCTTCCTCTCAGTGTTTTGCTAAGAGCGCTTTAAGGGGAAGTTGCCCAAAAGTTGCAACTCCTTGTCAGTCTATTTATCTATTTTATTTATCTACTTGCTTTTTCTTTGGCCCAACATCTCAGTACAACTGTGAATGGGTCCATGCTATCTGATACCCATGGAAGATATATTATGTTATAGAATCAAGTTACTCCCCTGGCATTGCTTTTGTAAGACACAAGAATCAAGTTGATGTGCATGGAGGACTATCAGCACAACATTAAACTCAATGCACTCCAAAGAAGGGTAATTGAATGCATGGTAAATGCTGACAAAAAGATACACTCTGCATCTTGGCTATGCAGGAGAAATGATTCTGCCATTAGAAAATACACACAATTGAGTCTGCATTTGCATCCATGGTTGTGATCTGAGCTCTAACCAGTGCAATAATTACCCTGTGGGGCATTAAGCCTGAAAGTCTACTGTACTACAAATCTTGAGAATATCAACACTTACAATTAGATGCACAATTTACCTATCTGAATTATAATCATTTATATATTTTCTCACGTTCACCTACTTAGAATGGAAAAAACAACAACTCAGTTGAGTTACTAAGAGGGAAAATTTCCAGTTGCAAACTGTTCGAGTTGCTGAAGTGATTTTAGTTGGACAGGTCAACAAATGTTGCAGTCCCTGACTGACTTCAAATCAATAGCAAATGAGCTTTTATCACATCGAAAAAGTTGATGTCCCACACTTCTGTTGAAAACAGAAATGTGTTACTGCTGTTGTGAGTTGCTGAATTACATGGGCTTTTAACCATAAAGGTGAATACATGTTTCTCAATCCCAAACTGGACTTGGAATCAGTTGCAAAATGAGCTTATGAAATATCATATCACACTGTTTCAAGGACAAAATCCATGACATTTTCACTCAAAGAATGCATGTACTGACAGCACAAGTAGTGATCAAGAATGAATGCCACCTGATATTCAACTTAGCTGAACATAATGGTCAAAACACCTTAGACTGCAGATTCAAGATCTGAAATCTTCATCAACAAGTCCTGTCACAAAGGTTACAGACATCCGTCAGCAAGGCAGATGTTTAAGATGTCATACCTAGGCATTTCTTACAACCTCATGACTGTAGAACATCACAATATGTGGGCATAATGCTAGGGTTAAAACATTTGCAAAGAATTCGGATGCAAATAGCAAAGCAAACCATCATGGGCAAATTTAATGTGGTGTTTAATTTCAATCTCAATAGTGCACATTCTTCTGTGGAAAATTGCCCACTCGCATACCTTTGTAGATAGTAATGCTACAAAGTCATAATTGAAAAGAAATATGTATACATGTATAGATTTATAAATGCATGATGTTATTATGTGCTCTTAGATTGTTTTGAACTTAGACAGAGACTAAACAAAGAAAAGTGTTGGTATGATTCCAAATCTTCTGCCATCATATTGTACGGTGTTCCTCTGATGTGTATTAAAGTCTGTGATGATTAACAAAGTGTGGTCTACGGTGTATGTAAACAAGCTACGTATGAGCTGACTCTGAATCTGTGAGTCATCTCTCTGTTCAATCGCCATCAACAAGATATCAAAATATTTACTACTCAATGTATTAGTGATGTAAATAGCTAACTTATATAGGTAGTTACATAGACTTATTAATTTACCTAGTATTTCAGCATTTGATATCATCTTGCCGTACACCCTATCCAACAGAAATAACTATTTCTACTGCAACAAACATGAAAAATTGTTGTGAGTTACATTTGTGATATTTTCTTGCATGAAGTAGAAGGAAACATGTACCTGATACTCTCAAAGTGCTCTCGTGGATCAGCCATGGATGGTGACATGAAGGAAGCAGCCAGTGTGTGGTGGAGGCTGGGGTTGGGGATGGCCACAGAGGTAGGCAGACTAATCGGTATCAGGGGCTCTGGCTTCATGGGCATGTCCCCTGGGTGGAAGGTGGAGATGGGGGACCGATCGCTGCGGACCCGCTTCCGGCTAGGCACCACCAGTGCCATGGCCTCCGTCTGCTCCAGCGGTGTGGGGAAGGGGCGCATGAAGAAGGGAGGGAGGATGGGTGGTTGTGTGGGCTTGTGCTCGGCCGCCATCGACAGGGCCTGCGGAGGTGGGCTGGTGTGCTGGGGTGCTAGTACTGAATTCCTAGATTGATTTATTTCAGCGTGAGTTGAGTTGTTGTTACTGGCATGTTTCGGGGCACTCTTGGTGAGTTTGTTAATAACAGAATCGACAGCATTGAGCAACAAAGGTGGCAGTTCTTCTTTAAGAGTTTGTTTGACAATGTAGCTTGTTGTGCTGTCAAGTACGCTGCTGCCATCAGCTCTTCGTTTCCTTTCACCACTCTGTCTTACAGGTGAGCTATTGCCACTAACACCATTCATTTCACATTTGGGGATTGCACTGGGCATTTCAATAGGTTCATTTATGTCATCCAAATCATCTGAATTGTCTGATAAACTTCCATCCTCCTCATCAAACATGGTGTGATATTTTTCCTGCAGCGTGTCGAGCTGCGTCTGGAGGTGATTGAGGATTCCCTTAAGCTTTGTCTTTTCCTCCTTTCGTGATGTCTTTGAGGGAGCCTCATCATCCCCTGAGTCCCATCTCTGCTGCTGGGGCTGATACTGCTTGCGGCGTGGCTTGCGCAAGCTGTCTTCGAGACTGGCTGCGTCGGGAGCACTGACGGCAGGCGGTGAGTGCCTCATGCTGGTGATGATGTTCTCCACGCGGGCACGCTTGGCTTTTAGACTGTCGGTGATGGCTTCTTGCATTGGACTGCTGGATCCGTTACACTCTTCCCACTGGGCTGTTTGTGCAGTGGGCATGGCTGGAAAGTGTCCACTGTCTCTGGCCGTGTCAGGGCAGTCGGACTCCTGGTCCTGCGGAATGTCTTGGCCGTCCAGGCCTTCTGTATTATCCTCCTCAAGTGCCCGATCAGAGCTGTTGTGGCAATCTGCTAGCAACGGTTGAACAAGTGATTCTGCACCACCACTCGAACTGAGGGAGCCTGCCGGACTGCTGCGCTTCAAATTCAATAGATTCCTCAACACCTCAGAGTTGTTTTCAACATTTTCCTGGAACACACCGTTAGTGCTTGCAATGCCGTTGACTTTTGTGAAGAGACTGCCCCGGGGTAGACCGTGATCCACTCGACGTCGCTTTAGCTGGCGACCGGCTGCATCCCGAACCTCAGACATTGGCTTGCCAAGCAACAGTAGAGTATTTTAGGGCAGTGCACACGGCCAAGAGCACGTCTCACACTGTCACGTCTCACAGGAGCAAAGTCTTTGGAGCTGTGTGAAAGGTGTGAGAAGATTCAGTCAGCTGACAGCCAGTTCTTCACTCACCACGGATCAGTCACTGTGTGGGGAGATGTGAGGAAGGGAAAAAAAATATGAATGGGTTAAGTATAACAGCTGACAATATTGCCTGCTCCCTGAAGGCTGAGTTACATGCATTCATAATTAGGGCACAGATTTATGTACCAGATGCACTTTTCTGGGGGACAGGAGGAAGTGGGAGCCATGGCAGAATGCGTCTTACCCAGATGGCTTCTTGCTTCTTTCTGTTGTCACCAGAAAGTCTCAGAGCAAGATCGCTGGTGCTCCAGCCAATTGTTTTGCCTCACTCGTGATACCCACTTCCTCTTTCCCCGGTACACTGTAGACAGCCCAAGGAGATTGGCTTGTGGGAATTAGGGCCAAGATAACGCCTACAGCGCTAACCATTCACTACTGGCAACCAAAACCAAAAGAGATATCTCCCGTAATACTCATTTAACCCTTGCAAATGAACTATTGCATATTCTCTGCAGCACTCGTTGGAGGTTAAAGTACTTTCTAGTGCTCATACAAGGACACGCCAAGACCTGCTTACCACTCGTGCTGCAGTTGTAGTTGCTACTTCCTAAATACAATTGCAGATAACATTTCCTCTCTTCTACATGATGTCACTTGTGGATTTTTCATATCTTTCTTAACTTGCCTTGGTAATAGAAACAAAAGATGGTTTGCAGAGACAACGAAGTGCAGAAACTCCGTCCAACAATAGTCACACAGCTGTGCGAGTAAAGTGCAAACAAAAGGAAGCAGAGCTCGCCTCAAATAAATGTTAATCACATAACAATCTGACAAGTGAAGGCACATACCTCTATGGTCTAGCTTGAATGACAGACTTGACTTGCCCTACACTTTAGATTTGCAAGATAAAGTAAAAGTGCAGAGCCAGTGTTACACAGGTCATACAGCTGTTAGAATTACATAAACTTCAATTCAATGCATACCTGTTGAACCAATTTAAATATATTATATCTGATCATGGGATGCAACTTGAAAGACCTAAACATGTAAGTCAGAGGTATTGAATAAGTGTTTAACCAAGACACATGTCATTGTAAATTTTTCTGTCATCATGAATTGAAAAGCAATTAGGCTTAATGAAAAACTAACAAACAAAAATAACTAGAAAATGACACGTAACACAAAAATTCCTTCATTGAACTTTTAAAAAAAGATATGCAAAGGCATTGCATTGCACCCCCCCATCTATCTCTTCCTTTCCATTTCCTTTTTATTCTATATCTATTGATATTCCACAAATCAAAAAGCATGCTCTTGTTGGTAAAAGAGAACCTATTTTCTAGTCTGCTATTCTCAGTTTGAGTAAAATCTCATAAGAAAACTAGAAGATTATCAGATACACCCAAAGGGGAGAAGAAAGGTTAGAAGATTGTTAAAATTAAAACAACTTTGTGTACAGCAAAAGAAAAGGAGCAAAAAAAAAAAAGATAGCAAAGAATAGGGTGGTGAGAAGATCTAGGCAATCCATGTGGGCTCTCTTTTCTGAAGAAGGATCAGAAAACCCTCCTCTTACAGTAGACAACTAAGCATGTCCTTGCTCAGCTGCAGGGACAATTGGGCAGATGCTGGTCATCGGTCACCCGCCATCTATCCATTCATCAAATTCAACCCTGGCCTAAGTTGAACAGTGTTATAGAGTCATTAAATCCATACAACATAAAAGTTATTCAGTGGTCATCAATTTATGTGGCTTCCTCACATCATCATGCCCTAGCCCTATTGCCCTAGCCCACTGAAAATGCAAATAATATTCTGGCACTCTTCTTACAACATCCCTTCATTCGGTTTGAAAATCTACAATCTTCTTGCAGCACTGTGAAAAAACAAACAAACAAAAAACAAAAACAAAAAAAAAACCCAAAAATCTAGTGGGAAATCAGTGAAAGGGTCTTTCTGTTGTTAATTCATTATTCCCAGTATCAGTATCATCTTGATATTGTCAGAAATCGAAAAATTCAATTTCACACAGCTAGATGTCGATTTACACCCACTGATGAACAAACCTCAGAAAAATTCAATGTAACAAGTATTTGTCAAAAGGACACATATCAGAATACATAGCTCCTCCTGAGGTAAATTTCACTGCTCATTTATTAAAAAAAAGGAAAATAACTCTTTAAATGGCTTCCTCTGGTTTATTCCTTGTAGCTTTGAGAAAACAAACTGAATTCTTGAAGGAAGAATCTGCACATTTTGAACAGTAAGCAAAGTGTACATCTGCCTATATAGATACATCTTATTTCCATGATGTGTGTATTCATATCAATTATTTAAACATATCAAATATATGCAACCTTGGAATCTATGAAAAATAGCTTTGAAAACTGACTTCCTCAGGAATAACTAGGGATAACTATTCTTCCTTGCAGATTAGCACAGTATTTGAATTAACAAGCTTATGCAGAAAGGTCTTTGAAAGTAAATCATAATTAATTAAATTAGCAGATATCAAAAAGAAATGGCCTAGAATATTGCAGAACACAATGCTATACCATCTTGACTGAATTGATAGAAACTGAGAAACAGTCAATCAATAATGCTGTTTATAGCAGTCCAAAAAAAAAAAAAGAGTTAAGATGCCCTTCAACAACAATGACAACAAAAACAATGACAGCAATGGCAGTGACAACAACAACAACAAAGCCATAGGAGTGAAAACAAGCAGCCAGGCCATTCATATCTGTATCACCCGTGACAAGGCCTGTCAAATCCACATCATAGAGCAGCGGCATGAAGCCCAGTGCCAATTGCGTGTGGGGCTGTCGATAGCTCTCTGCCCGGCTGCCAGCCAGTGTTGGCAGGTTCCCACTTGCGTAGCAATCTTTGCGGCAGCCACGTACTCTATTTCAGCATTAAGTTGGTCTGTGAAACATGCTGTATACGAACACTGCCCACGCATGTTACACCCTTAAAATCTCTCCTTTTTTTTACAGCTAAATAGTCTTAATTCAACATTTCTGGTATTAAGTATGCTGAAAAGCTATTTTTTTTCCGTTCAAAATACACAATGAGAGAGATTACTGATCAAACAGATTTGCGATAAGTTACTCAAAAAGAAGACACATATGATAATGTCAATATATTGTCATGGGAGACAGAAAAGAGCACAATTTTCTACAAGCTTCCACAGACCTTAGTCAGTGTGAACGTGTACTAACAGTACTGGTAATTTTTGGCTTTATACCAGCTATAACATTCAGATATTTGTTTCCTTTCCTTACTGGCCGAAACATTCTTTTTGCATCATGACGTAACATGAATTACATGTCAGATATCAATCATAATGCAGAAGATTCAAACATGGGAGAATGATAGACTGTTAAAGTGCATAACAACACAGCCTGCGGACATGCACTGATTCCTACTTCATGCTCCACTGGAAAGACAAAATAGCAAAAAAGAAAAGTACAAAAAAAAAAGAACCCAACCCTGAAGGTCCTTTGAGTTAGTTTATCTCTTTTTCTCCATTGATATGAGATTGTCACTACCAATTTTTTCTTCTTCTATCTTATCATCAGTAGCCAGATCCTCCCCTTCAACAGTTCACAAGGAAGGAGATAAGGGTCATATCTTACTGGCAGTACTCTTCAGCCAAAGGAGGAACTTATGAGGGAGATACTGAAAACAGGAAAAGCGGATTATGGCTGCACTTGGGAATAAGAAGAAAGCATATCTTCCTAAGATGTGTATTACATAATGGCTGTGGCAAGAAGGAAAAGCAGCAGGAAGTGAAACTGGCCTTCTGGACCAAACCAGACCAGATTCGGGTTAGTTGTGAGGTCCAAGCATGTTTCTTCTGAGGAAAATGATACTAGAGACAAAATGCCTCGATCAAAAGCCCTTGAATTTCTTATCACCAAGAGGTTGTCTTCTTTTCCTCCTTCTTATAGCACAAATGTCCTGCCAATAGTCAATATATAAATTCCCTCGGCAAACACGTTTTTATCAATCTTGGGGGGGGGGGGGGAGGGGAGATGGGATGGACTCTGGATAAATAGTAAAGGTTGAAGCCAAGGAGTACAAACATGTGTTTCTTGAGTTAGTCCAATATCTTTCAACAGGTTGCTCCTTGCTCCGTGGTAAATGAGTCTATACAATTTCCCCTATATATGACTGAGACCTCGACGCCGACCTTTGGGAGAAGTCTGCCAGTTTATGACTCTCAAATTATGTATGTGTGTGTGTGTGTGTGTGTGCGTGTTCAACATTTTAATCACTGCACTACACATTTATGGCATGAGTTCAAAAGAATGGCACATGTGAAAATTATGGGGCTTATTTTTTGATAGTGGATTTGGCAAATATCACAGGACATAAATGTTTATTATTCTGATATTCATGCAGCACTTTCTGCTGCATTACAATGCATTACCTACATTGCAGTGAATTACAAAGGCAACTCTTATATGTTCAAAAAGAGTAGAAGGAAATATGATGTTAAAATAGAGTGTTTTGTGATACATTTAACACAGAACTACTTATGTTTTAATACTGCGTATCAACATTATTCGTGATTGGATGTGACTCAAGACTTTGATCTATCCATCCAGTACTAGAACAGTGTGAATAAAACAATACAGTCTTACTTCAGCACGTTACATTGTTAATGACTGGTTATTTCTTAGCAGGTCAATATAAATATCTGAGGCATATACATGAGATTGATGATGCTGTGTGGTCAAGAGACTTCCTTATTTGTCGGAACTTATAAAAAACAAAGGAATAGGCTCCTCTCACAGTACATTGTAATCTTAACACTTATTTTCCTGCTCTCGTATGACCCATCCATATCTTTACCCATATTTTGCCGAAAGCTCCTATAAATAAACTTTTCTCACTCTTTCATGATTCTTATGAGAAAAGAAAAATGCAAAAAACAATGTCATCACTTAGCACAAGTGTTATATTCACTTTCATATCATGTCATAATATTGTGCATCACATTAGAGAGTACAGAGCATAGCTTCGCAAACAGAAAAGAAATGCTGTAACGATTTTCCGACAAAACCGGAGGGCTCCAGCCTTCCGACTTATATGAGATGATCGATATCTCAAAGTGCATGCTGGACTCAGGGTATCCACACTTGAAGAAAAGAGAGAAGTGTGCGGATGTGCCTCTCAAGGAAGTGTATGGTGTCTCTTTCCACTCCACAGGAAACCTCTCCTTGAAAACCAGACAAACTGAGGATCTGGCACAAGGTTGTATCACTCGATAACAATACCAGCGGCTTAACACAATTACACCTATAAATCATATATTCACAAGTCCCACCCCCTTTAATTTTTCCTCCTTTTTTTTTTTTTTTTTTTTTTTTGGCATTGCCAGTTTCTTGAGTTACATCCCAGAGCCAGGCACTGTTGCGTGCAAACTGACCAGCATATATCCTTGACAGGATATCTTCTTTCTTAAGAACACTGAGGAGATGGCACACACAATGGTGTAGAACAGACTTAAAGGACTCCTCCACATTGAACTTGCAAGGTAATATTCAGATGCCCACAATAATCTTAATGAACAGAATCCCAAAAAGTTTTTGTTGTTTTTTTTCCTCATCAAATGAAGTTTTATTTTATCGGTCTTTACAATTTCAAAATGAAGATGGATACACAAGCAACATACAGAGTATGCATTTTGTGGACAGATGGAATGAAACATCTTTTTATCATCAGATTTCTATAGATTATAGAATATGAAGATACAGTAAGCTTCAATCTCTTTCAATTTGCCTTCATCATTCTATTACCAATTGCAATGTAAAGTAATGAAGATGGGAATATACTACTCCCTGCAAAAAAAAAAAAAAAAAAGGAAAAAGAGATAGGAAAAATGCTATTTATGTGAGAGATGTTATTCATTTAGCTGAATGGATTATGAACCATTTGGGAGGTGTTTGTCACTTCATGGGTTTTTTTTTATAAGAGAAATAATTGAACTTTACAGGAAAGAGCTGAGCGTATTGTAATGGAAGAGAAGTGTCGTGCCCCCAACACTCCTCCAGACAGCCACCCCGCTGGATCCCCGGGATCCCCGAGTCTTCATGGGGTAGAGTAGTAGTGACTGCTGCTGAATGCAGTCAGGGGCAGAGCAGCACACACTTTCTGTCTCTCTGCCGCTCGTTACAAGCCAACCGCCGCCCCTGCCCCGTGGGAAGAAAGTCCTCGACATTGCTGCATCGGCAGTGCGATAAATGATACATATGACCCAAACACCTCACCTTTTACAATCGGTGCTGCCGGTGGTTGGTAGTAGGTTCCTTCTCAACTTGTCCTAATCAAACAGGAAGTCTATGAGGCCAAGTCATCCAATTTATGGAAACAGGAACTGGTGTGATCACTGAAATCCCCGAACAAACGAAACAAAATGAGAAAACAGTCTTCTCCCACTCCGACGATCACACGCAAATTCCGGATTGTTATGGCGACAAATTTGCAGCAAATGACCCCTTGCGGCAATCCTTGTGAGTCTTGAGTCTCTCACACATGGAACAGGAATAAGGTGGCTGCATGAAAATGATACCTGGCCCAAGCTGGCCGACAATGCAATGCTGAGCCAGCCGCACAGTAGCTGGAAAGGCAATACTCTCCCTACAATGAGAAGAACCCGAGCGTGCAGGGCGGCCGTATTGTTATAGATACCACAAGGGGCGGAGCTAGCACTTCGATGGGTGAGGTGGCCTTTGGTATGGAGGAGTAAAAAAGGGGCGGGTAGTAGTCCATCTCTACCCCCCCCCCCCCCCCATTCTCCAGCCTGCTTTCTTTCTTACTCTCTCTCTATATATACTTATCTATGCTAAATTTACACACAGTTCCATATAAGGCTAAACTTACATAATGATAAGCTGAGTTACAATGCATACAGTTTTATTTGCACATAAACACATATACATGATATCCTTTGACGAAGCCCAAGTATCTATTGGTCATAGGGCCTTGCCGCCAGTTCTGCTCATTCTTTTCATCTGATGTCTACCAGTATATGTTTCACTTCTGCAAACAAAAGACTTGAACTTTGAGCTAAGAATGCTACTGCTAGATGATTACTTTGTGCAGTAAAAAGAAGAGCAAATTCTCAAGATTTCTGAGACGTTCTTGCATTAGGGCTCTTCGAAAGTAGTGATGGGAAACTCAACGATTGACTGGAAGGTGAGAAAACAAGAACTGGTATGGGAGAGTGACAGACTATGGGCTATAGCTAATCATGTGCATCAAATAATGCTATCAAAAGGAGAAGAGAGAGAGAAAAAAAAATTAATCCAAGTGAGAATCAGACGCAAACAAAAGGAGCTGTATGCCTGCCTTTGCATGAGCGAACCCCCGCTTGGCAATGTCTTCAGAGCAGCATTGTTTGCTGTGATGGTATTTTGCCGAGGCGGGGATGGCCGACTTCAAGGAATGGTGAACAAGGATAAGGATGGCGTGATGTCACAAAAGCATAGCCTCCCGTGGCCTTCAGGGTTCTATTCATAGCAAGGCTCTTTTATGGCATCGGACAAGAAAAGGCTTGACAAAAAGGAGCCACCAGACTGCAGTCTTGACCTGATCAGGTCAGGGCGCTTGTTTATGTCGGCTCTTGCATTGAGATCTGCTTTAGGATTCATTCTACTTTTCTGTCCTTATATTGTATATACATATTTTTTTTCTTTTCTTATAAAGGGTTGAGGGAGGCTGGGGAGGGGAAAAGGAATTATTCTGTAGCTCACACAGGTTGGATGATTGTCCTGAACATTCAAGAAATCCTTCTTCTCAAATGGTGACCCGGGAGGAACAATGAACATGTAACACACGGAGAATCTGCTCTTTGGGGACATCATGTTTTCATTGAAGTCTTGAACATCAAATAACAGCTGCTGGTTGAGACCAAGGATCTATTTATCTCTTCTCTTGACTATACACTCATTGCTCCCTGTGCTATGTACATTGTGCCTCCCTCCCCCTTACCACCACCTGGAAGTTTAATAGAAATGATAGAATATGATACTGAAATTGGAAGTATTCGTTTTCTTTCTTCCATTTTGTTTCAATGGAAGGAGCGTCATATCGGTTATCTCGTCAGCCTGTACGTGGAATTCAAAGAAAAAAAAATGTCTAAACCAGAAAGATCCACCCATCACATATGAATATGTGTCCTCGCTGAAGAAAAGACAGCGAGAAGTGGAGAGACTGAGAGAGAGAGAGAAGGGGCGCCTCGTAGTGATGGGATGATAACAGCTGTGGGAGATTAAACAATAAAAATGATACAAAAGCAAGTCTAACAAAGATACAGGCCACTGCTATTCACACGTGCACACTTCCCCAGGGCTACTAGGCTTGAGCATTTTTTTTTTATAATCTTTTGGTAAGAATGAAAAGGAAAAAAACCCTGGTCCCTTTCTTCTTTTCTTGTTTCTTGGGCTTAGAAAACATATATCACTGTCATAATTCAATCTCTGTCAGTTTTCCTATCACTACCCCAGTTGTCCACCTGAGTTCTCCCACCCCTTGTCCTCTAATCACTCTGCCATTCTTCGGGATAGTATTCATCTACTTGCACTTAAAAAGCAATGAATCAAAACGCTGGATCCGGGAGAACCCAGAGGAGACGGAGGAACCAAGCGGAGACTGCAGAGAGAGGGAGACTTGGGGGCGAAGAGAGGGCCAGTTGAAAGGGCCTTGCACATGCATCAAATCTATCTTTTTCTTCCTAACCTGACAAATGCATAGAAAAGCAGCCAGACATTTGGCTGCATTAATCTTTAAGGGACACGCATCTTCTTGGCAAGATGAAGAGCATCACATATAATGTATTTTGGCTCCCTCTGCCAGTCCCAGCCTCAGCCTCAGCCCCAACCCACCAGCCCCCCCCCCCCCCCAAACCCTCATTGTCGTCTGTTTCAGTTCCTTTTGTGTCTCTGGGATTATGAGGCTGGCCTATGAATACAAATAAAATATTCTTTGAACGGAAGGACCGTCTCTGCTTGATTCTGGTATGATGCTGTAAGTTTTGAATAAATAGATTGATTTTGATAATTGATATGAATTGCATCCTTTGCATTTTACCTTAATAAGACTATAGGCCAAAAGTTGAAATACTGACAATGAAATCACAGTATATAAAAGTACTGATCTTTCCTTCTTGAACAGAAATTTAATCATAAGCTATAATAATGCAAAAACAAAGTTTTGTGAGGAAACGCAACAAAAGACTGTCACAAGTTCCAAGGATACGATAAGCACATATCATAAAGTTTTTGAAAGGGTCATCTTGCTGTGTACATGAGAGAATAATTCACTTTTAGAGTACTGATAACACAAGGGTGAAAATCTACTATGCACTTCATGAAACACTGAAACACAACTGCTCTCTCTTCTGCCTTAAAGGCATAATTCACCATTTGCAGATGAAAGCATTAGTGCTTTAAAATAGCTCTAAAAAATTAATGTGAGTTAGGGATAGAAACAACCACTGTCAAAATTTGAATCCGTATAATCGATGTTAAGTGTTGTTAAATACACGAAATGTGAACAATAGTTATAATAAAAATGTTTCCAGACTAAACCGTATACAGTTACGGTTTATTGAGAAAAACCCTGATATTTCCTTATATTTTAGGTTTTATTGCAAATATTTCATATGGTAGGATGTTTTATGATACAACAGACCTACGCATATGCATCAAATGTGATATCTTGAACATTTTTGAAATCACTGCTCCCAAAGGTAAACTGGACCTTTAAAAAGAGACACAAACAATATTTTTGTGCATGAATATATGGATCAATGATAATATACTCACAATATCAATATACATGCCCAGTTATAGCTTGTTAGTACCACATTACGAGAAAGGCTTCTAGATATATCGGAGAGCATCCAAAGGAGTCTTGCATACAAATCGAAATATACAGCTAAATAATCTAACAGAGTGAGAGACATAATATCACAATGATTCATGACAATTATGAAGTGATCTCTACATGAGAACTTGTTGATAAAGTTTCTGTATATAATGCGATTGCCATATGCTTTGTGTACTCAAAGAGGATACGAGGAAAAAAAATAATGGAATATAAGTTTCAGTTCTCATTACCAAAGTGAGAGAAAAATGAATTACTATTCTGAGACTCGTAGTATTTTCCTGTAAAATGATTTCTGTTGGAAACACTTAGTGGAGATCTTGACTGTCTACATGAGATGGTCAAGTCCATAGCAAGTCTTTGTAAAAACAAAACCCTGACCACAAGTAAGACCTATGCATCCATGATATATCAAGTACCATCAATGAAAAAGTCTCCTTCGCAGGCATCTCCATAGTTACAAAAATCATTTCTCTGTAGCCAAATGAAACAAATGAAATGAACACAACAACAGCTACTACAGCTGTACATCAAAAAATACATGTCTAGTGGTTGATTTTCTTTCAGTTCTGCACTGAGATGCTGCGAGGGAAACGGAGGGGGAGAGATAGGAAGAGAGCCATTCAAGCTCCCACGAATGCAGCTTGTAGTTTGAGTGGATCCCTCCATGACTCGATCGCTTGCTGATCTGACAATCAGGGATGCAGGATGCCCTCTCTTGCCCAGTCTATTCACTTGCCGCCACGCAGGGATAGTTAATTTTTCTTCTTGTTGTTGTGGTGCGGTGATGCCAGACTTCGGGCACAAGAGATCATCATGCCAAGAGAAACACATGTCAACGTCAAACCCAGTGATCTATGCTTTGTGAAAGCCCCGGGAACATGCAGTCCACTGTGCACAACGAACACATTGAAGTCTTTCCACCTTTTTTTTGTAACTGCACTCTATTGCAGTCATCTTCTTCCTAATCTTAAAATACTAGACTTCAAAGTATGGATGTATACTGCAAAATCAGACATCAGATCATCATTAACTTCATCCTTGTCGAGATTAATCATGATTTGGATTTCATGATATTGGGTTATAAGAATAAACAGAATGTGACAAATGAACCAAAGCAGCCTTTTTGTTTTAAATATCAATTTTGTGCAACTACAAGTTTACTTCAAACCTCTTCTTTCAGAGATAATGCAGATAGCCATCTTGTACCATATTTTACATCAAGGTATACACTTCAAATCTAACCTGTTTCTGTTCATCAATTTGGGTGTCAATCACAACATCATAGCATCACAAGCTAAAAGAACCTCACAAATATGTTGGTTTAATACAAATCATAACATGAAAATGGAAACATTTTGAGCATGTCACCTTAAAGTCTGATTCCAAAAGTGATGTTAATTTGGTGAGCTATGATTTGCAATAGCAAGCTTGATATAAAATACTCATTTGAATAAATTCCAAGTTAGCAGCAGTCAGCAATCATTTTCCACACTCATGTTGTACATGACACTGAGGCGTATGCATGCAGACAATTATTGCCTGCATGCATCACCAACCATAATGAATTCTCTCTTTCAAATTTGAATTCCACATTCTGGCAGAGTTATGTCTTTCATGTTGTTTCTGAGCTTGCAAAACTTTGGTTATACATGTATTCAAATGTTACTAGCAATAGCCTGAAGATCATGCGAGTGTGGTTTGTGCAAACATATCTGGTGAGATTCACAGGTGAATGGAATAACCTGTCGAATATCACTGGAGTATGCCATGGTATGTGCAAATGGCTAGTTAATTCACTTGTGAGAGAAGTATCCTGTTGAAGAGCAACTGATTTGGTATACCATGTATTATCACGAGACACCATGCTAGGGTTTTCTTCTGACTTGTCTTGGCAGGGGTTAATCAAACATCTCGGCTTTGTTCCAAAAATGCAATCGGAGGCATTGCCATGCATGGCTACCACTGAATGTCATTCCTACTGCATAAGATTTCTACATGTGCCAAATTTAATTGCATTGCACTATCCCTCTGTAGGAGTTGATGTTGAGTTGTTGATTCATTTCTAATTCATCAAACGACAGAAAAGAGAGAGCGGGAAAGGGAAGAGAGTGAGAAACTGATAGATTGAGAGAAAGCGAGAGAGAGAGACAGAAGGGGGAAGGGGAGATAGAGGAGCCTATGCTAAACAGTATATCTCTGCCGGGGCCCTGTTTTACTTCATAAACCATAGGGTGGGTAAAATGGAAAATGAAATCATACTTCGCAAGAACCAATCCACTTTATCTTTCACTATTTTATCATATGTTCATATCCTACCATGCACCTCCTTATACTTCAACCATTAATTTTAATGCATTCACTTACGCTAATAACCCTGGCCAGCAACTTCATGTATTATTTGCCAAGACCAGAAAGCCCACTGCAGAGACTCCAAACAATTGTGAGACCAATTCTAGATTCTGTAATTACTTGACTCTACGCTCGCAGTGCCTGCTTGGGAAGCCAAGCAAGAATACAACCGTATATCTATTTTTTTTTCTTTCTTCATAAACCTGGCTCGTCGTCGCCTGAGTAATGAAAGAAGCAGCACAGAACAGAGTGTCCTGTGAAAAACAACAACAAAATTCTCACAAAATGGTACTTTCACTCTCTCTCTCTCCTTCCCTTCTCTCTTTCACACGTGTATACTGCTCCAACCAGGGAGCCACACCTCCCTGACTGGACAAAGTGCGGGGGTGCACCAACATCTTTCCTTCAAATTTATAAGCCTTATCTGTATTGGGCATGTGAAATACTTAACCCGTTCCATATCTGAATTCTAAAATGCCCACAGAGTTAATACACAGGCCATTAAATTCCCGTATGGAATGAGTTAACAAAGATTGATACAGGACAGAGATACTGCAATGTGGGAAATGATCTACAAGCTGTGATTCAAATACTATACTGGCAATACTGAACAACTCTGCTTATAATATTGTTAGCAGTCTCTTCTTTTTTTTTTTTTTTTTTAGATAAAGGGTGATGCTTAATCCAACAAATCATTTCATGGACAGTGCTCATTTACTGCAAAAGTTGATTATCTTTATGTATATCCAATTCTAATTATTGGGTACATGAATGAAACAAAAGACAAAATGTACAAAAATGTTCCCATGAGAGAGAGAGAAATGTTCAATGAAAACTGATCATTCTATTCTTCAACCTTACAATTAAATGAGGAAGTTACAGCCACTTGAGCATCTGTATCTTACCGAATACTGTGGACTTCTAAAAATTAGATTCCATGGTCACAGCAATGTGATGCCCTCACACAATACTGTTCACTAGCTTTAGTACAAAGACAGAACAAATTCATTCTTCTTGAATTTGTGCTGTCTTGGAGAATCGCAGCTGGCTACAAGTCTCCTCAACCAACATTTCAAATTATTTCAATTACAATACTCATATTCAAATCGTAATTCATTTGTTAGCATTTGTCTGATTCTGATTAATGTTCATAGTGATGACTTACATGTAAAACCACAAGACTTAGTTTTGTTCAACATCTTTTGTATTGAAGCTAAGATGGAAAGAAAAAAAAAGATGCTGCATGTCCCTGTAATCTAAATGTTTATATTATTTCTATCTATCCAAAAATACACATATGTGGCAAAACATTTCAGCATGTGCGTACACAAAGGCCATTAGTCATACTGTAGAAGCATGACATTAGTGTTCTTTGTCCAGACACACAACCATTTTTGATGATACAGGTTAGCAACATAAGCTTGCGCACTTGGTTCATAGTCAACATGCTTTTGCGTGAGCACGTATATGTGCAAATGCTCCTACTGTGGGTGAAATTAATCACTGTACTTGTTCAATGTGCTCTATACGCATTCTTTATTTCTTTTTTTTTTTAAATTTAATTGTCATTAATTACATTCACAAAGGCAATGGGACTACAACATCTTTAACAAATGTTTGTGGTGGAAAATGATATGTAATTCTTATCCACAGATGGGTATAATGTATCATATTGCAGACTGGATTCAATCATAAAGCCTCTTGATTCATTTTTAAAATTCAATTTTCTTCTTTTTTTTGTTAAGAAAGATAAAAATCACAGGAACACATTTTCATCTCAAAACAACAACAAATACAGGGATGGGGAGGAAGACATGCATTGCCAATTTGAACTTAATGAAATGGGCATAAATCCCTAATCTTGCACTCTACAATTATGCAAGAACAAGACAAGTGAGTAAAGAGACAGAGAAAGAAATTCAATAACAGCATGAAGCCTCCTTTATCACCCTTTTAATCAATTTCTTTCTTCCCTTCAATATACTATCAGAGCATATCTTGATGTCTACTGAGAGTATGACCTCTTAAATCTGAATTTTCCAGCTCATTAGAATTCAGTCTAAGCAATAGGAGCTAACCTTATCACAGCCATCACAAGGTAGGATGCTGGACTCTTTGCTCTTCACTGAAAGTGAAACACATACACACCTCTCGCTGTTCCACGGGGGACAGGAATACTTAGGGTAGATTTAATTGACCACAGTTGTTCCTTGAATTTAGTTATGCAGGTGGCACAAAGTTGGCTCTGAAAATTAATGACATAAAGCCGTGCATGTGAAGCATCATGACAACTCGCAAAATCTTCGTCACTGCACTCCATACACAGATTGCATTTGTTCGAGTATATGGTAACGACTGAAGATTTACTACAGGAAAGGTAGATGCTGGTAGTGAATATGCATATAGTGCCTTTACTTCTCACATCACAACCTATCTGCCAAGAATCTGTGAATATGGCATTGTTATACTCAAAGCAGCAGCAAGCACTAGACTACACCTATGAGGAGTTTGATCAAATTCTATTGCATTCATAAAATGAGCTTATGGCAAGACTTTGATCTTTATTCTTCCTTCACCTCTAACACATCATAAACATATCATATAATTTGTGGGTTATATGATTCACTTGATGTCCATGTAATATTAACCTGTATGCACAGGTCTGAGTGCATATCAGTACTGTGCATGAGGTTACTACAGAATTAGGTTTAGACTAGTTTCCATGGTAACCGTGAGCACGCTATTCCTACTGACGCATGAAAAGATATATTCATCATCTATCTTAATCGGACAGTGGACAATTTTTGGCTTTTTTTTTTTTCAATCATGTGTCCTATATTACTCATGTGTGGCAAATTTATTGGATGCATGGCTAGCCATCTCTTGCTCAGTGCGCGAAAGCATGCTTACAGTAGTTATCATCAGTGAGTGTAATAATTATTTGATATCCAATGTCTGGCCAGTAAAAACCAACGCACAGCTCTTGGCCCTGTTTTATGAAGAGTTACAATTGATTATATATAGTTGATTTCTATCATAAGTGTATGGCAGCCTGTGTGGTAAGGGAATTAAATTTACAATCGATTACTGTAAAACATGATATATTCGCAGCACAAAATTTTTGCGAAATTGGAGCCGACCGCCTTTTTCGTGGCATGAAATTTTTGCAAATCGCCACTTGCGTTCAATACATATAGTGTAGAAACGAAATTTCACGTTCATTTTAATTTCGCGAATCTTGGCGCTTGCAAAATTTGCGAAATTAAAATGCACATGAACATTCCTCAATTACAGTACATCTTTTGATAAAACGGGGCCCTTGACTGATAAGATTGCAGAGTTTTCTCAACCCTTCTACAATTAACTCTGTCAGTACCACTGCAAACACGTCTGAACACAGTGTCAGTGAAATCATGAGATGACAGCTGTAAGAGAGTTGATCACATATGTACCACATTATTCCTTTACCACAAACAGTCAAACATGATGCTGAAAAAATCAGTTGTCAAAGTGAATGCTAATCACATGGTAACTTTGATTTCCCCGACCCTAAATCTCATCAAAACTCATTGGCAAAATGGAGGAAGAACACAGAATTGTGTAACTTAAAACTTGTTGACCCTAAACAGTTTTCTTCTTAAACAACAATACCTTATTAGCATCTCAAAATTTTTGTCTTTTTGATATCTTTTTCGTATCTTAATATCTTCTTGGGATAGAGTGAATGAGCCTGGACTGGTCATAAGCTATTTTATTTTATTTGTTCATGCATGCAGTCCACATCAAAACATACATTACTTGGTGCATTACTTGGTATGATTGGTATGTATAATAATTGCCCAATGAAAAAAAGAGAATTAAAATGGCCCATCAATGAAAGCTAGGAGAATGTATATATGCTTTTTGCAACTACATTCTGAGCATTTTCTACTGGAAAATACAGAAACAAGGACATTTTAGTGATGTTCCTTCCCAACTGACTGAAAACCATTTTTTTTAGAAGAATGCACTACAAATTTTGGAACAGCTTGGGATGATAACAAATACTCAGAATAGAAGTTACCTAAGAAAACTTTTTTTGTATTATCATCTGAATTCGGGGGGGGGGGGGGGGGGCTGTGGGACCGAGGAGGGACAAGTCAATGGTATGGAAATGGAAACCTTGGAAGTTTGTGGGTGTTACAATTTTTCCCCCTTTTTTCCCCATTTTTTTTTTCTCGACGAGCACCTGTCTATCTTGTTACCCACTTCCTACCTAAGACACATCGAGACCAACATTACTTCAGGGAAGACTTCAAAGTCTAGATAGAAAAGTATATATTATATACTTTATATCTTCCAAATGACAATATTTAACACCTCCTTTAACTATGACCCCTATTGCAAAAAAAAAAAAAAAATAAATAAAAAAATGCAGTGCCCAGGCCAGCCTTGGGCTGGCCTATATTTTTGGTATAAATGCACACAGGACAAAACGCGGGACCAAATTCATAATGAGAGATGACGTATGATGTCAGTGGATGCATACACACACACTTCACACGCTCCAGCTGTTCTCATACTCATGCATCGCTACATGCACAATTCCCTTTGTTTTAAAATTTGTTTTTTAATTTGTTAAACATATATTATAGATATTGTATGTAGCTAAGAAAAGAGATTAGTTTTGTATTGCTCTGTGAAAGACATTTCGTCAATTAATGTCAGTTGTTATCTTTTTCAACTCGACACCAGTGAGAAAATTACATTAGTAAATTACTGTTCTATGCACTTGTTTTCATTATATCAAATGAAATTTAAATGAATGTTGCTATTCCTGGATCAATTTTACGTATAGATTTTGCAAAAGCACCACTACAATTTTTTTTTTTCATTTACATGTAGGTTAGCCCTAAATCACCAGTGTAAATGCACAATTTGCAGGCCTGAGTACACACTTTGGGCTGGCCTGGCAGTGTAAACAGGAGCTTCATGTGTATGTGCCACCAAAAGAAGTCATCTTTAAGTGATGTCAACCCTCATTCTACACAATTATCAGTTTTTCATTTGCATGTTTGTCAATAACTTCCTGAAACCTATGCTGATGGTTGCCATACCTTGGTAATGCTTCTTTCTCAAAAATACAAAGTCTCTTAAAAGAAACAGTAATATTTGCAGGTACACAGAACACATACATGCATTTATACACACAGACAGACATTCAAAATATACAGGAGCCCAATGTATGCATCAGATAATTCATGTTCTATGAAGAACCCTATAACATTACACGAAAACAAGAAGGAGATCAATAAATGAGATTCGCGTTCCTGCATTGCCAAACCTGGCAGCAGTTAAGTGGAGTTTTGAGTTGAGTTGAGTTGAGTTGATTTACTGAAATTTACAGGAGTTTTCTAGAAATTGGATGGCTCAACACAAAGAAAGCACTAGTATAACTGAAGATCAAAATGCACAAATGGCAAGAAGGGAACCACTTGAAGAGTGGCCAGAATAATTTCTCATGGAAAATGCTCAAAATAGGCTTACCCAAGACATAAAACTAGTTCAAGTGGAGGCCCACTGAGAATATCTTTAAGCGTGGGAAAATATTCTCGTAGACCCATCATGTTTCACTTACCAAATATGACTTGAGGAAGTCATACATTTGTTCAAAACTTCAATCGTAAATGGATGCACTTCCTGCACGAGGAATGGAGGGCAGAAAAGGGAGCTCTTACAACACACAACTCACAGGTGGTTATAATTATCCAACAGCTCCTCAGATGTCAACTTGCCAGCTACTGTGTCACGAATGGCCAGCTCCTTTAGGGATGTGCGCTAGATAAGAAAAACAATAATACACTGCACCTGCTTCCGTCAGAAGGAACCCCAGAGGAACACGTAATCATCCTCCGTCTTGAGAGCCTGCTTTCTCGCCTTGTGGTGGCGGTGTGTCTGTGCGGCGAAAAGGAGACCCAGCGAGATTGTGGCTCAGTCTGGTTACATAAGCCCCATATACCTTCCTCTTCAGATAATGAGCATTAAATCTCTACCACTGGACTCTATGCCGCTACCAACTCCGTGGAGGTCACACAATCAGCTATAATGCATTGTCTTCTCTTCCACCTTACAGGGAATCTATACTGGCTGGGGGAAGTGGAAAGTATTGATCTGCGGCCATATGGCCCATTTCACAGAACACAGTCTTTAAGGACACTCTCATATACACCTTGGCATTCAGCGGTATTTGACAAGTCCCTCCTTTTGTTTGAGAAGGAAAATAATACACAGTCTTGTGGCGACACCCAAATCAATATCTAGCAGTATGCAAGCTGTTACGTTTCTTTGTGAGGACAAAGGTTACAGAATTTTACATGATCAAAAAAAGGATGCAAAGAGATTGCTCAGTGTTGAATACTTGGTTAATGGTTATAACTCTAGCCCTCTGTCAGAAAAATTACAATTCATACCTCATCAAACAAGAAAGCAGTCAAGCAAATGAAAAAAAAATCAATAAAAGGAAAAAGAAAAAAAGTAATACACATCCTGAAACACAAAAGAAATGTAAAGTACAATGAAAGCTGCTTTTGTTTTCATTGAATCTCCTCACTTTCTTTCTTATAGAACTATTGTTTAGAGAGCTTTATTCACACCCTTATGAAACAACTGACTATTGTATGTTCTAACGTAATTACCACATCAACAGCACGAAAAGTCTTACAATGCCGCTTCTCAAGACAGGGGAAACTGAACAGCCATGTAGGAGCAGGAAGGAGTCAGCAGTATTCCTAAACAAATACAACTTTCACTGCAACTGAAGCATTGACAAGGCTGTACCAGCTAGGCCCTACCCCACTACCAATGCAATCATGATAGGACATAAGATCTCCGCCGAGTGAGCACTGTTGATTGGCTGTATAGAACCATCCACATGTTTCCACATCCTTGATAATCTCAGTTCTTATGAAATCCTTGCATCTATAGACTGTAAACAGAAATGCCGGCACAGATGTTCCTGCTCAGCTCATTTGCATTTTAATCACCTTCAAGAGAAGTTGGCACAGCATACCATCACGCTCAGAGAGACACTCTCAAGTTCCGATCAATAGGTACTGATTTTTTTCCCCTCCCTGTTTCTATGCATCATGTCTAATTGCCTAGAGATCCAGATCGGTGCTAACAAGAGTAGGGAAATAAAGTGTCCTTTGATAAGTACAAAAGAAACCAGAGTAATCAGTAAAACGTAAACTTCACTATGCCTTGCTCAACTTCGTGTCTCATTGAACTGCTGTATAATGAGCTGTTTTGTTCTTCTGCCTTTTATTTTCTTTTTGTGCATAGTGCACAAACATAGAAATGCTCTTAAATATCTTTTCTTAAAGGGATCGGAAAGTTTTGGTCAACACTTGATTTCAGGTTTCTAACATTTTTTGGTGAGATAATGAGAAACCTCTTATGAAATATGAAAGAACATGTAATTCTATTAGGGATTCAATGTTTATTTGATGAAAATTGGTTTTGAAATGGCTGAAATATCAAAAAAGAGGGATTCTAATAAAGTGTGGGACCCACACTTTATTACGATCGCTTTGTTTTACTTTGTTTTTGGATGTTTCAGTCATTCCAAACCCGATTTTCATCAAATAAACTTTGAATTCCTCTTAAAATGGTATGTTCTGTACTACATCATAAGTGTTTTCTTGGTATCTCGTGAAAAGTTAAAAGCCCAATTCTCATCTTCACCAATACTGTACCATCCCTTTAAGCTGCAACTGATATCTGTGGTCTTTTACTCATAAAATGAATTATCTTACCAACTATCAAGAAAGCAATGCTGAGCCAGGTCATTAATCAGTATAAATGTATTCCTTGCTTTTCAAGTATTAAACTAAATTCAAAACTTGCTTGCACTATGCTTCCTCTCCTTTACTTTTATACTTCTTAACAATGCACATACACAATTATAAAATGTGCATGATCATATAATTTTTCAGCACATATGTATATAATGTACAGAGTATGACTGTAAAATTTAATTACCCAAGCACATATGCCAAGGTACATTGTAGTAAACAAATTTACATATGTACAGCACAGAAATAGATGTAAACAATTAAAAGTGGATGAGAGGAAACAATGTTTTGTATGCTAATTATCATGGTGTCATATAGGCCACAAATATGTGAGCCACAACACACATCAGTGTGCACATTTTATGATTAACTATGATATCCTAGGATGAAATCACAAACATTTGAACTGAGAAAATGGTCAAGTAAAGGGATTTGATTGAAGAATTAAAAAAAAAGGATAGGCCTATCATTTTCAAAAATATCGAAATTTGAGTTAGATGTTAACTGAGCTTCTGTCCAATTTTCAAAGTATAAGGATGATTCAAAGTGATTAAAGCACCTTGACTACCTCTCAAAGTTATTGATTATTCTCTAAAAACTGTGTTTCTGTGAAGGTCTATTCTTATGGTCAAATATCACAAACATTGTGAGACAATTAATAAGATAATAATAATAGATATTGTTGGAGAGCTCAGAGCATGGAGAATTTACATGTGCTGAATTCTTATTTATGTGTCATGTTTGTCTAATAATATCCAATGAACTTCATGACAATGAGTCTACAAAATTTAACCAATGCTGAAACAAGGATCTAGAGGTCAAATTTTGTCTTAAGTTGATTCCACCTGTGACACCGAGTTTCTCGCACTGTTGTCTTACTTAAGTTGTTCTTCTTAGCTGTGTTTTCATTTTCAATCTAAATCTTTATGATATCAAAATCCCCATAACCTATCTCAATCATCTTAATCTCGAGACTTACGGTTATGCTTTATGATACAACCCTTCTGAAAAAAAAAAGCAAACCAAAATCAAACAAGCCAAACACAAGTGACGTCTCACCTCATATCACAATTTGTGAGTGTAGTGTTTTTCAATGTATTAAGTTCATTGACCCTTTCGACCTTTGACCTGGTTGGCTTCACCACCTTTGAACTTGACATGCATCTTTAAGTGGTGTACAAGTTTTGTGGTCATAGCTCAGAGCTGTGGACAATTACAGAGAGAATGTCAAGTATAGTGCTTATCAGGGAAAATTCATTGACCTTTTAACCTTTGACCTTCATGAACTTCATCAATAGCTGAGCTTGACCGGCATCTTTACGTGATGTACGTACCTGTGGTGTGAATTTGGTGGTTATAGCTCAACGCTGTGAACAATTTTGGAGAGTACACCACAATACTACGAGTACAGTGATTAGGTAAAGTTCATTGACCTTTTGACCATTGACCTTGATGGACTTCACCAATAATCCAGCTTGACCAGATAGGTGACGTACCTGTGGTGTAAATTTAGCTCAAAAAGATGAAAAATTATTAAGATTACACCATATCACTGTGAGTAAAGTGCTTATAATCAGGGATAGTTCACTGACCTTTTCATCTTTGACCTCATAGGACTTGCATTTTTAGGTTAAGTACCTGTGGTATGAGATTGGTGGTCGCACAGTTCAAAGCTGTACAAAGTTATTGAGAGTATACACCAAATTGTCGACAACACTGCTGCCGATGCAATGACAATGACAATGACGACTGAAAAAGTGATGCCCGTTTCTAGCTTCCACTATGCAGGCAACACAAAATATAAATGACAAACAAGAGACCTGGGGGTCTTGCACTTACCTGAGTATTGCAACTTCACCTTCCACACATTCTTGCTGACTTTTGCCCAAGAAGAATATAGCAAACTTGGATGGGCATTTGAACGAATCTAGATACTATCACTTAAGGGATGGATGCTACAAAACTTGCCAAGTATGGTAAAAATCTATTATAGAGTTTTCAAGAAGAAGCTAACAATTGCCCTTGCAGACACTGGAGTGCTTCATCTCTTTGTCAGTAAAAAAAAATCATGCCCCTCATCTGTATTTCACTTATTGCACACATAGGTACAGAGCCCCAGATACAAGAAGCTATTTTGCTTATCCTCATGTCCTTGGAATGAGGAGACATGACAGAAGGATTTGTCTAAACTGCTTTTAAATGTTTATTCAGACTCACTCAGATCTCTGATTGTTGTTTTATTCTCTTTCTGTATTGCACAATTCTTTACGTTCTTAGTACTGCTTATTTGCAATCTGACAAAACTGTCACGGAGAGCTCGACTCAGATTTGCGGCATTTCCTCCAATCGCAATGGAGCTTAGCCCCACTCGATAAGAAGTCTGCACTTGCTGATGACTCCAGATGTTCTAAATGGCAGATCAATACACATCCAGGACAAGGAACACTCCCAAACCTTTCCACGTCTCAATAATTACCAGAGTCCATTAAACCCAGTTTGCTAATCAATACGTGAGTAAGATTCTGCCACGCGACAGCTGCCCTACGACTCACAGTCTGCGAGATTCGTCTCTTTATGACCCTCCAGAACAAATTCAATATTTTCATTGTGTCCACCCTTCAACTCAACTGCAGGTTTCATAGACTTTTATCCTGTAACATTGCTTGAAGCTGAACACAAAAGAATAAACTTCTTTTACTACATAATCTGCAGAGATGAACTTTTTCAACTACATCACTTTATGACCATAGCATACTAAGGTCAAATCATCATTATCAGAAAAGGCAGCTCCCTTCCCCTAGAGCTTGCTTTGTTATGAGGAAAATCATTTTAATTAGACAGTTGCTATGGTAGAATTGATGCAACCAATCAGAGAAAGTTTGCATGAAGTCTGATTATGAAGCTATTAAGGCGTGTCTTCATCAGCCCGAAGTTCAAACTAGCGGGACATTTTGCGGTCTGAGAAAATAGCCCGAGACAGCGAATGTGCATCTTCATCAGCTCGAACAGCCTGCTTCGTGAAATTAGTCCGAAAATTGACGCATGCACACTTTGCAGTATTACTCTGCCTGGCTCGCGGTTCGAAAGTGGATTTGCCCGCTCAAAATCTCCTATATCACCGTATGTACGATTCTACAACCAGGGAGGTGAGCAGTACAGCAAATTCTCTCCAAAGGGATATTAATAACGCTACTCTTTCTTCTGTCCAGTGAGGCATCTTATATGAAATTAACGAATTGCAATGTTTAAACAAATCCAAAATGCACACAATCTGCAAGAATCTTCAGCTAAGGTAGAGTGGACCAGAAGAAGAAGTTTACAAAAAAAAAAAAAAAAAAAAAAAAAACAGGTAGCATGCAAGGCACTGAGTTTTAATAGGGAGGTGAGAGAAATCACCTCCCTGGTTTTAACGATGACAACAACAGTAGGCCTATAGTACACACATGTGATCCTTGAATACACCGTGCGTGTAATGTACTATACACAATCACTAGCTGCTTGTACATGCGCTTTCCATTGCCAGCTGGCTAACCAGAAGCGTGGAGGGATCGAGAAAATTTCGGGCTGATGGAGACGCACCCAAGATAGCGCGCTATTTCACGAATTAGCGCTCTAGTTGACGAACTAGACCAAGATTTTGGGGGAAATTTTCCCGATCAAATAGTGCGCTATCTGCGTCTTCACTACACAGATAGCGTGCTATTTTGACATCGGACTAGTTTGGTAATCGCAAGATAGCGCGCTATTTTGAAACTTCGGGCTGATGAATACACGCCTTTAGAGCACCTTGAGGGAGTATATTTAATCCAGTGGGGATGTCAGAGTGGCTGTGTCGGTTAAATAACCATGATTTCACTTGCATGGAAATCCTGATGTAGAATGAGACCAAAATATGAACTTTCTTCGGTTTGTATGAAAGTCATCACAAGTTTTCTACCTGCAGGGAGAATGCATAATAACACAAAACATTCAATTCTCAATTATATCTCATTATGTAAAAAATGAAAACATACCTTTAAAAAACACGTACACAGGAAAGTACTGTAGGGACATTTTTCCCATGGAACAAATGCAGAGTATTATAGAAGTGAGGTACAAATACCTTATATATACAATCAAATTACTCTTCAAAGAGCCCACAAAAATCAATGTTTTCAAAGACTGTAACATGGACATTTGTAAACATTGTAACTTTGCCAATACTTGCCATGTATCTCTCAAAGTCACAAGTCTGCTGTTTTCTGTCAGATGAATATAAAATTTGGAGATTTTTTTTTCTGTATAAGGTATATTTTCCTTCAATGAAGTTGAGACTGGCTAGAAAGACTGGACTGAAATGCAAGGGCACTCACATTTATTTTCTTTTGTGGATTATTATTATAATTTTTTTTTTTGCATTTTGTCTGTTTATATGCTTTCACATAACATGATCGAGGATAATATTACAAATTATTATGTTCCTCTTTTTTACCTTTATGCCCTTCTTTGATTTTAAGTTAACCTCTGTTGTTTCTTCTTTTTGTCAGTAAGTTCTTTCTCTTGTTGTGAATGTTACATATTGTAAACTGTATGATGTGTTATTCTACTCTGTAAATCAATGTGGTGACCGAACCACTGAAAAAACAGCCCTGAGGCTGATAGTGACTTAAAAAAAAAAATAAATAAAAATAAAACAAACCCCCACCCCCAAAGAAATGTATCGACATAAATAAAACAAAACAAACAAACATACAAGAAGAAAAATATGTTTCTTCCGAACATCTTCACTGATACTGAAAATCAGTTTGTGTGCTTACATTCACTCACACTCATGACTAGAGCATGAGATTTGCATTGGGATCACTGGGGCTAAACTACAGAGTAGTGACTTAAAATCCTAATATGAAATCATTTTTTTTTTTTTTCAAAATGTAATCCACTTTGACCTGCTGCAACAGTCTACAAGGCAGAGTTTCCTGATGCAGCGGCTTGAGTTTAGCTAGGTAAGATTTCAACAGACGGATTGCCGTGAATGGATGCTGTGTCAGACGCGGGAGATGATTAATGACGAGTCTGTGACTCACTTTCTAAGATGTACACGGAGAGCAAGAGCTCTGCTCGATCCACTCAAAGACTGTCCCGCCTGATTGCAAGTAGCAACTCGTCGTTTTTCCAACCTCTGCCGCTCTGACCTCCTGCGTGACAAAGTGCCGCTGCAGCACGCTCCAAGACAGCTGCTGAGGTTTAGACGACGACACCTTTCCACTTAGCTGCTGAGGACGAATGACGACACACCTGTCTCACAGCCACCCTTGCTAGCAGGAAGGCCCCTCCCCTCCTTCCATTTACTTCATTTCTCCCAAATTTCTTCCTTTACATCCCGTTTGAAGCAACCTCAGAGTATCTAATATAGTGGCTTCTCTCTTCTGAGTAAGTCATTAATACATCTTCGTATTTTTCACAAGGCATTTCATTTTTTTTTTCTTTCAAGGAGAGAGAAAGCTGTGCTTCTCTCTAAGAAAGGGATACGCCCTCCTTCTAAAGGGACAACCAGAAGTCAGGAAGCTGTATATTTACTGTTATAAAGGAGATAAACCTTGGCACTTTAATTTTCATGTGTGACACATCATGATGGACTGACTATGAAAATCATTGTGGCTAAATAGGAACAATAATACAGTAACATCCAACTAATTTGTTGAGCAACAGATGCTAGCTAGAGAATTACTGAGCCTAAACTGTTATTCTGAAAATAAGTGGGCCATAGTGCCAGTCTGCCAGAAATTTGTCATAATCAAGGAATTTTTTTGAATGACAGCTGCAAGATAATGCACCTGGATGGTTCAGCTATGATGAGCACAATGAAAATTACTTCACAAGTATGATATGGCATTGGTATCTCAATACTATTGTCTAATACACATTGTGACATATATGTCTACAGATAAATCATGATTGAAACACCAAAAAAACCTGGCACCCAATGTTGGGCATAAAAACAAATAATAAAATGGCAATTATTCAAGTTTATTTCATAAAATTACTTAGCATAATTCTACCCTGAGCATGACAAGGTTGCTATCTTCTGACAAATCTTCAAAGAAAAAAGAGTAAAGGAAGAATATGATCTTATAATGGATGACAAAGTATAATCATTCATTCATTAAAAAAAACTCAGTGTCAATCAAGCAATTTTTTAGAAACTCAGAACTAGTACTTTATACTGTTAGGTGATTGAGACTTTACCTTGAGGTATTGAAATAATGCCATAACTATTCAGTGATTATGTGACTGACAGAAAATTTTTGAGAGTATGCTACTTATACTTTTCAAACTTTGCTGACACAAATATTACTTCTATTTCCAGGGGTTTATTACCAAACCAGAAGATTGCATATTGCAGTAAATATACCAGTGGGGTAAAATTTCACATAAAACAGTGAGTACATAATGTCGTAAATTTGGTATGTCCATAAGTGGAACGTGGTGAGTGCAGGCAGTGTAATATAAAATGAGTACAATTGAGGGAAATGGCGAGTCACATTGGAGAGTAAAGAGATAATGTTGGGATCTCATTAAAGGTAGGGAATCCCATTTGCATGCCTTAAATGAAGAGTTGTATAAATACAGTGGTATGTTGAAGAGAGTATCATTTTAGAAACTCCCATAAAGTATTGAAAGTGGAAGGTAACATTTAGTACATTTTTCTTGACCGTTAGATTTTGAATTGAATTTTTTTCGGGGCTCACCGTAAATTCCAGTACATTACTAGGCTACCTTTGCAGACCCATGCACTGTATGTGTGTCCATCATGTATATTTTGTGAAGAAAGTTCATCAAAACTTACAAACATTTCTATATACATTCTTGCCACACACTCTATATGTTATTACATCAGCTCTTATACTTTAAGATTTGTGTTTATAGATAAAAGATACAGAAGACTGCAACAAAAAGGCTTAAGTGTGGCTGACACACAGAACTACTGAGTAGTTGAGTATTGTGCATTATTCAAATTGTAGATAACTGTTGACTTCCAAATTTCTCAGCAGTGGCCTAAACAAGTCCCCTGAGGTTCATATTTAATGTTTTGCTGCATTTTGGGAGGTCTGTAAAAGGTATTCCCTACCTTTAAGTGTTCCAACTGACGTTATTTTACAAAGCTTCATCATATGAAGCAGTCCTGATTTGCCAGAATGGTGCATTACTGAGCACCATGACTGGCTCTTGGCCTTGCATCTGAACATCGTATCAGGTTGTTCATATATCATTTAATTTGAAGCATCGTCTTTTCAGCCTGTTTCACAGCAATGTTGCCTCAAATCAAAAAAAAAAAAAAAAAAAAAAAAAACTACAAAAAAAAGAACAAATACCTGAATACCAGCAAGTCATAGTGACAACATATGGTGAAACCATGAGAGCTCTAGCTAACTCCATGAAAACATTTCTCACGAGAGACCTCTCATTCATTATCCATATGAAATGTCACCAATGCTACATGTACAATATATATTTACTAATATGCATGCATATGTTTATGTTTATGAATCATATGTCTTTGATATAACCAAGGCTGGATATAACTGTGCTCAAAGTTTTAACATTATGCTCTAACAAACTCTGCAAGACATTCTGCAAAACACAAAAGTAAAAATTACAGTGATGATCTCTATATGTGAACAAATGAAATTAGAAGTACTATGTGAAAACACATGATAGTTTTGCTTGCATGTGATTTCAGAAACACGTACACTAAAATCTTCCCACGGGATGGCCATGTGATAACATTTATCATAATATGGACCGTTGTACTTTCCTTTTCCTTAAACTGTAATTTTTCTGCATCTTTGCTGATCTGGTGCATTTATGCTCAAAGCAACTTTCTCTTTCATGCAGGTCTCTCATTTCTGGTATCAGTATGCCAAACAAAAACACAAAAACAAAACAGAACAAAAACTGTCAGTCCGGTAGAATGTACAGTACGTTTCAATTTAATGAAATCTTTCCCAATTTACCCTTTACCCCTGACCTTTGCTGTATTTTCCTCCACATCAATTCATTTCATTTCCCTGTAATATTCCATTCTTGTGCTGAGTTTCACCAAACCAAGAAGCATACCCTGATGTCTATGTGTTAAGGAAAAAGGGAAAAAAAAATACATTTAGACAGAAAAATGCTAATTGGGCCCTTTGAAAATATATGTTGGTAGCTCGCAAAATAACCTTAATGGGATTTTCTCTGGTTAGCACATATATATACTTGTACAATTTGCATGAAATACCTGGGCATAGCATCAATGCAATTCGTCATAGGACTTTTTAAAATGACAAATGGCTAAATGGACAGATGACTATAATACCTCTTGCAACCTTTGGGGGATAGAGACACAAAAATATGGTGATTTCATCTTTTTTTAAAATTGCAAAATATAACTTAAAAAATATGGTTTAAAAATGCAAGGTTATGGATTTAATGAAGTACTGTGAGATACAATCACAAAAAAAAAGAATATTCATAGTATATATACGTGTATTCATAGTATATATACGTGTATGTATATATATATATATATATATATATATATATATATATATATATATATATATATATATATATGGTTATTTATATTTTTCTTTTCTATATGATATAGCTTAGTATAAATGAATACACACATAGCGATGAAGACAGTACCTGAGACAGGGTTGCCCGATTGTGAGCGAACACTCCCTTATATTTCTTCCATGAAGTACTTGGACAGTATGCAACGATTACAGTTCCAATGTTGCTATCAAACACAGGGAAACAGTACATGGGTCTACAACACTTTATTCTATCTCGACTACAATTCACACAATCTTTACACCCATTTCATTTCCAGAGCATTTATAAGGAAGTTCACATGATATGGATTTAGATGAAATATAACAATTTATCAATAAGACATTACCATCCTTGATCTTCTTCAAAAGATCCTTCAAAGAGAGAAAGAAAGAGTGGGAACAAAGATCCCATGGAGCTCACCTTGAGATGGAAAACCTCCTTTTGCATAGGGATCATTCATACTGCATACATGAGACTTTGATCACTTCTTTGCATCAGTAATGGAAGTTTCCATGGTACCTGCCTTTGAATTTTCTGCAGATGAATTTAATTGAAGTCAAGAAGGTTTCTGAAATGTCACGTCATACTTCATAAGCTGCAGTCCAGCATCATTTGCTGATCTTTCTAAGAAGAATCACACTGTAATTACAATTAATCTTTCAGATCATAAACTAAATTGCATTTTGGCAGCTATATCTATCTATAATCCATCCATCTATTTATCTATCTATCTATCTATCTATCTATCTATCTATCTATCTATCTATCTATTGATCTTTCTTGATGAGAGATTTACTGGTAGATGTAGAAGTATCATTACCCTTTACATTGACTATATTTGTCATTATAATTTATCATTATTACTATTTTCACAGTTGTTCTTGCTACTATTTGTATCACTTCTATTACTGTGTTTGGCAGAAACTCTCAAAGTTATATTCATTTTACAGGGCACGTCCTAAATAAAACACTTTTTTTTTCGAATTATAAAGCAAAGGTCAAGCTCAAGTATTTTTAAAAGCCTTTTAGGGTATTTTTCTTCTTTGTTACTATTTTTCCACTTGTACAAATGAAATCATTATGACAAAATCAACAACTTTCACATCAAAATACAAACAATCTTGAGTAGTCAAAAGAAATGAATATAATTACATGTACTGTATAATAGTACACTGTATATGTATACATACATTTAATCATAACTAAAGGTATTCAGGTGGAGGAGACTGTTATTCATTGGCAATTTGCTTGACTAGGGTAACAAACGGCCTCTAGGTGGCATAGCATCCAATAATTCTCCCTTACTCTTAACTCAAGGAACTAAATGCACACCCACAGATATATAACTTGATCTTTTCCTCTCAAAGTATATACATCAAAAGTATCCAAAGTTGCATGGAAAGAAGTCTTGGTATCTTGGAAAACCAAACAAAAATCTTACTTTGTTTACTATCTACTTTGTAGAATTTGTCTTATGAATGAATGAAATATGAGCTGTAAGCTGTGACTTTTGATGTTCTTCGAACATATAAAGACATAAGACACTATAGTACAACAATGCAAATAACCTGCAAGAATCTGCATAATCTATTTTTTTTTTTAATTTGCAAATAACACTTTCAGACATGGCATTCAAAACTTGCCTTCATTTGTTATTATATGATATAAAATGTGACATCATTGATTGAAAATGAAATTTTCAATCAATGGGGACTTGCATAAATCAAGGGGACTTGTATAAAAATCAGCATAATTATCTTAATTATTATCATGTATTTGTAAATCAAGTGTTATTGTATAAATTCTGAGAAAGCTAAGGAAAAAGGATATTGCTTATACACATCAACCAAATAAATTAAAGGAATCATTCAACATATATGTAGTAGAATGTAGCCCCTTGCAACGCACTTCTGCTGTTTTGGTCTTGACCAGTCATATTCACACATTGCATTGCTCTGCACATCCTTTCTGCATGCTTTCAAACAGTTGATACTTTTCTCACACCTTGCTGTGCTTTCTTGACCAATTGGCATGATAATGGGGTGGTTTCTTTGCTGACTGGAGCAAACAGCTGGAAACTAAATGTCAAGGAATAGAGATTACCTAATCCCCTAATCCCTATTGTCACCATTGACTTTCCTGTTGGACTGAGGCATATTGTCACTCCTGAGTGGGCTTGCCAACTTAACAACTACCGAGGTAGGTCAAGTTTGAATGGATTACGGAATGATGATGAAAAAGCTTAGCTAGTTTACTCATTCCTTACAGGAACCTGGTATACCAGGTTCTAAAAATGTAAACAGGAATGTCTGTGACCTATATTTGTGACCTATTACAGGGGTGTGTCCAGGATTTTTTTCTGGGGGGTCGTAATCACAATTTTTGGACCTTTACCTTGGTGAGGGAGCGGAGCGACCGAGCGGGGGGAGGGTGTGGGAGGGGGATGTCCCCCCTCCCACGGTAGGGAGTTTTTGAATTTTATATCTTAAAATGGGGCCATTTGGTGCATACAAAAGTGACTTTTTCAGCATACATAAAAAAAAACCCATCTATGTTAAAATTGGTGATAAAACCTGTGTTGGTCACTTACAAGTTCGTTAATCGGTAAGTTGGAAACTGCATACTATGTTGCTGACTAGCTAACCTTACATCTTCCTAAAGTACATAGACCCCAGGGTAAAAAGCCCTTGAAAAACAAAAATTGTCTTTTACAAAAAGTGGACCTTTTGAAATATTTTTTTTTCAGGGGGGGGGGGGGGGGTCGTACGACCCTCCCGGCCCCCCCTTGCATACACCCGTGTATTAAAATTTTATGCTTGTGTGTGTTTATGCTGACCAAAGAATGACTTTGATCAAAAGATTAGAGTTTCTTAAAGTGATGTTTTATTTTTTCTGTATCAAAACTGTATATTTTTGTCTAATTTACCTTTCCAAAGAATTGTGCCTGATTTGCTCTAACATTTGTAAGTATCTATAGACATACATACATTAGATTTTGACTTTAGCTGACCCCATTCGGGTTCGCTTGTAGTGTATAACAAAGGAAATTGCAAGCCCATTAGCACATGCTTTGTTCATAATCTCACATATAATCAATACTTCCCATTGTTTGATGGTACATGTACTGTTTAACTGATTTTGCACGGGCGGATTACCAACCTGTCCCTTCTTTGTCAGTGGGCAAGAAGAATCTCGTTTGGTGGTTCTTGGAGAATTGCAGAAGGAATTACGGGTTAAGCCAAGTGACATACTTGGGTGTATTAAGAGTATAAAGGTTACACTGTACAGTTCTGGTTGAGGTAAGGATTAAGCTTTTAACGTTTTGTGAGATATTCAGAAGCCACTCTATGAGATGTCAAAGAGCATGCAATTCTCAGGGGTATCAAAAGTTTATTTGATGATGAAAATTGCTTTTGAAATGGCACCCAAAACAAGGTGAAACAAAGAGATCCTAATAAAGGCATGGCCTGTCGCCTTTTATTATCATCATTTTTGGATACCTCAGCCATTTGAAAACCAATTTGCATCAAATAAATGTTGAATCCTTCTTAACCCTAACTAGGCCGGGCTATTTAGGTAGATGACAGAGCCGGGGGGGGGGGGGGGGGGGGGGGGGGGGGGGGGGGGGCCTCCCAAGCCCCCCCTCCAGATCTCGGCCGTCGACCGCGCAATCGCGACGAAAATTGGCACACACATTGCCTACGACGTAATCTAAAGTACCATGAAGTTAATTTTTAAAAAAATTATCATTTATGCTAAATCATGCTAATTTATGCATAGTGATGCATGAAATTATACAATTTGGTATAAATCACTAAAGCTCAAAACAGGCAGTTTTTGTGTAAATATTCTTTTTAATGTCCTTAGCAAATGTAAGAGAAAAAAAATTGTGCAATCAGAAAAAATTTCTTAAGTATTTTATTGTTTTTTGAATTTATGTATTTCTTTGTTTTTTTGACTTCGTTTTTTTTTCGATGAAATTTGTCTGTGACATTGTTCCGAACAAGAAAATGTTTTTAATTGATTTTAATCAATAAAACCCCCAAATAATCATGCTTTTATGAAATTTGCCTGTAAACACAGTTTGCATTGAAATTGTACACAATTGTGTCAAAAGAAAAATGTCATGAAGCGTCATGGCGATAGCTTTTCTTGTTAGCGATACATCGCGTGAAACATCGAGGGGGGACCTCGGAGGCCCCCCCCCCCCCCCCCCCAGCCTAGTTAGGGTTAAAATTACATGCTCTTTCATATTTCATAAGAGGTATCTCATTACCTCACTTCAGAATGTTATATAAACCTGAATCCCCACCTCAACCAGTACTGTACAGTCCCTTTAATATAAAACCAGGCTGAAACTGGAAAATGTGATTTTCTAAATGAAAGCAATACGTTTGGTAATTTCCGTATCACTCCTAGCATTAGGTAAGATAGATTATCATCTAATCAAATAGCATCACGTGCATCCCATCCCCCTTTGGCTGGGCAGAAGCCTTAAAAATAATAAAAGCACAGATCCTAGATAGAGGGACCCATTTGTAAGGTGTGAGAGATAATGTGTTGATTGCAGCATCTAATTCTCATTTAGGGCATTACATCCTGTACTGTGCTGTAGACACAAGAATTAAGGTCAAGTAATCTTCTCAAATGGCATTAGTCATTACCGAATGAAGTGGTTCACAAGATTTTACATGTCAGCAGTCTACTTGGAATCTACGCGTCACGTTGATTGTGCAACATCAATCTCATTCATTTCAATGATGCATCTACTTTAGGCCTTGGGGCCCTTGCCGCCGAGCAAGTCAAAAAGCGTAGACGAAGATTTGACACTTCAATAATGCTAATTCTGTGGCTGAAGTTAGAAACTCAAGCACGGAGGCGGCCAGTGGATAGACTGCACGTCTGTGGACTCCAGTGGAGAGCTGACTGGGTGCTCACGTCAAGCGAACGCTGGATTACACGCAACTCAGCAAGTGGCTCCGTCGTCGGCCGAGCAGAGCTACAGTAGCTAGCTAGCTGTAGAGTCAGGGCGCGCGGCGCGCCGCAGCAGAGAGAAAGAGAGGGTAAAAGTACATCGTCCACTATTTCTCGTCGACAGGGAAAGGTTTAATTACAATATTAAAGGAGAACATACAGTATTCATAATCAGTTTAGAAGATCACACTTCACACATGCTTCAATATCTAGGCAAAACTTATTAGACTACTCTTACTTGTTCGTAGCCCGCAGGCAGAGGTAGCATAAGGCAATTGTTAGGTAGACAACGTACCGTGCACACTACCACCGATCGTGCGTTCTTAGTCGTATGGAATAAAAAGCTGAAGCCGATTTACTGTGGGTGTGTGTAGTGTGAGTGTGTACAGTGTGTTGTAACCACGTGTGCGGGCGCACATTGGTGTTTACAAAATAATGATCGCGATTTGTTATTTTTTTTTCTCTCTCTCTCTCTCTCTTTCCCTTTTCAAGAAGTGGGTACTTTCACTCTGTAGTTGAGTGGGAGGGTGGGGAAAGTCAATGAGCCACAAGAAGGAGGAAGAAGAAGAAGAGGAGGAGGGCCAGAGAGCAGGGAGAAAAATACGAGGAGGGAGGAGAGATAGGAAGCCGAGGAGAGGGGGAGGGGAGATGAGGCGCAGCAGAGGACGAGGGAGCGGGATTCAATCCTTGAGGAAGACGGGAGGAAAACATTGAGAGGGAGAGGCGTTTGGAGATATTTTTTTTTTATTATTATCTTGATGGACTTGCCACCTGAAAACTAAACAGAGAAATAAAACATTATGCTGATTTTGGCTCTTTCCTTCAATTTTCTATTCAGTGCTTCTGCTTTTTACTGAACCATGCATATGACATGACCCAGAACATCAAATGCCGCGGAAAGTTGTTGTTGTTGTTGTTGTTGTTGTTGTTGTTGTTGTTGTTGTTGTTGTTGTTGTTGTTGTTGTTGTTGTTGTTGTTGTTGTTTTTTCGGGGGGGGGGGGGTGGGGTGCTGCACCGTCAATGGATGGGTCCAAACTCTGGATTGATCAACCAGGATCATTTAATGGTATAGGCTTAACTCCCACCCCCTCCCGAGTTGACGGAAAAGAATCTCCGGATGGAGTCCTCTGAAAAGGGGCTTGTTATTTAACTTTTTATAACTTTTTGAAGAGCCAGTTTTCTTTTCTTTTTTTGCTCCTTAGTTTAAAACAGGGAGGGGGAAAATTACATAAAACCAACCTATAAACGCAAATAAAAAACCGTGATTCTCTCAGCGTTTCTCCAAAGGTGGGGGTGATTGATCCTTGACGCCACTCCCTTGGCCACAGCCCCCCCCCCCCACCGAAAAGAAAAATCCAATCATAATTAGGCCTACTTATCCAGGGTGTATCCAGGATTTTTTCTGGGGGGGGGGGGGTCGTAATCAAAATTTTTGGACCTTTACCTTTGCGAGGGAGCGGAGCGACCGAGCGGGGGGAGGGTGTGGGAGGGGGGTGTCCCCCCTCCTACAGTAGGGAGTTTTTGAATTTTATATATGATTTGGTGCATACAAAAGTGACTTTTTCAGCATACTTAAAAAAAAACCCATTTATCATGTTAAAATTGGTGATAAAACCTGTGTTGGTCACTTGTAAGTTCGTTAATCGGTAAGTTGAAAACTGCATAAGTGCATTTAAAAAAAGTTGCTAACTAGCTAACCTTACACCTTCCTAAAGTACATAGACCCCACGGTAAAAAGGTAAAAAAATTGTCTTTTACAAAGAGTGGACCTTTTGAAAATTTGGGGGGGGGGGGTCGTACGACCCTCCCGACCCCCCCTTGCATACACCCATGTTATCTATATGTTCTTTGCCTTTTAATTCAAAGACTGTAGATGTTATTGACGTTTTGATCATCCACCTTTTCGACAAAGGGAAAAAATATAATGTGTTTTGTCCTGGTATCAAACAGTTTTCCTGCCCTCTTGCTACCCTTCCTTATTACTTTTTTTTTGTTTTTCTTTGATTCATCGCGTTGTTTTCATTTTCTTACTGCATTGTACTTGTGATTGGCCTTCTGTGTAGTATATCTACTGTGTCGGCTTCCCTTCTTCGATGAATCGATCTGTTGAAAAGCAGGTGAAAAATTGCCTCGCTCGAAGTCGCGACAGGGAGAGCACCGTTCCTTGTAATCGATAGTATAATTTGTAATCGATATACATTAGACTTTTTAACCACGACGATTTTCGTCTTTGCAGATTATTCGTTCGCACAATATTGGTGTACTTGTGTACTAATAGTGTGATTAGAGACTAATGTGAAAATATCCATAATCGATCTGCTTATAGAACTTGTGATTAAATATTTTTTATTATGATATATATCTTGTTCAAACCCTTAAGCCAATCACATAAAATTTGATTATTGTTTTTCCATCTAAAATGCTATATTTGTCAGTTTTATATTGCTCATCAATCGGTAATTTAAACCAATAGCGCATGCCTTATCAAATTGGCAGCTGAAAACCGGCGAGATGGCGATGTTGTCGGCTAACATTTTGCGACGGATTACGCGATTTCATCCTAATCGTGTCACATTTTCAGCAAATCAGGTATATTTCTGTTTAGATATACTTCAAGTGGTATGTCAATAGGTCAATTATATGTGGATCCACGTCAGTAACGAAGTCTTACGTTCATTTATTACACCCTACCTATCCCTCATAATCATCAAATGGTCACCGTCATACATACGTCCGTATTGCATTACTAGCAATGCATACAGACTGTGTAGGCTGATAATGATATTGTGTGCACACACTGCACTGCACAGTCACAGTAGCAGTAGGCCTACACGCACTGCTACAACTTCACTTTGGCTGTATTAGGAGTGTTATTTATAGAGTTGTAACATTTTGTACAGTGTAGTGTAACGTGGGTTTTGTCATGCCTGTATATGGCATAGCATAACGTTAGTTCTGGTGTACATATAGCCCCGGAGACCGCGCTGCCAGGCGCGGTCCTGGCGGCTTCCCCGCAGTTTCGCTTATGTTCGTTCAAGTATTCTGTGCGCTAAGTGCAAGTGATTGTGAATTCTGTGAACATCGGTGAGCTGCTTATAAGACATCATTTTGTGCATCACAAGCAATGAAATGCATCAAACAGTCGCCGATGATAGTCATTTAGGTTTCATCGACCCATGTAAGTATTCCTAGTAGTTTCTGTTGAAAAATTAAGGAAATATAGCGCCGCAAAGGCACCCGTTTGTTCAACATGAAGATATCAATGGGAGCACGGCGCAGCCGCCACACGCAGTGTATACGTGTGGCGGCTGTCATGTCGCAGTTAGTGTACATATAGACTATATGGGCAATTACTACTGGTAATTGTGCACTTTACAGCCCTATATTTCGGTATAAACGTTTACTCGATAGCAGTGTGTAGTGAGGTGCCTGCACCTCGTCAGGGGCCCGAATACCGTCACCCCGCTTAAAATTGTTTTAAGCGCACTAAACAGAAATTTATGCCCGCGACTGTGTTCAGTACGCTTGAAACTTGGCCGGGCTACCACACAACCAAGCAAATTGTGGGGAAAACCGAACAGTTTTTCGTGAAAATCTGAAATTTTAATCGGAATACATGTTTACTGTTATAAGTATCACCACTGTCCCCGCACGCATCTTTTACGTGTATGTCTATGGGAGCATCACGGTCACCCGCACACGTTTTTACGTGCTTTGTCTATGGGAGCGCGGGTTGCAGGCCCCTTCCTTAGCGCGCAACTTTTTCGAATCGTTCGCGTTTGACGATGATAGCTGCAAATTTTCAATATCGATCAGTGAACTTGTGATTCCATTGGAATTTTCAGCATTTTTCCTGTATGTGAGTTGGATTTTAAAGAATTTCAGTGGCGAAATGTGATTCAAATATGCGCAAACATTAACTATGACGAGGTGCGGGTCACCCAAGTATACCTCATTCGCCGTATGCAAAAAGGTATAAATAAATAAATATCCCATGAACCACCACGCATGAGCATGATGAGTACGCACTGAGCAGCTGGCGAGCTTCTCTTGCTGTATGGAATGCCGTTTGACAAGTGATAATAAGGTCACCTAAAAGCCCGCCTCACTCACTGCGCTTCTGCTGCGGAGCTGATCACATTGAACTGTGAGTGTGCAATCGCGATTTCGCGTGCCTTTGCCAATTGCTCTCCGCGGCAGGATTATTGAACTTTACATATAGTATACAATGTTTATTTATTTATCTATTCAGTTTTCTTTACCCAGGGGAGCCCCATCAGTGGCTTACACACTTTCATCCTAGGGGGCCCTGCAACAGAATGACAAAATATAACAGTTCCAACATACACGAAATAACAAATCAAGGATATCCCTTTTTACATCGTAACATCAACACAATATCTGCGATGTTTCATCGCAGAAAATTGCCATGATCATGGTGCAAAGTGTGAGAAAGTAGGCAGTAGTCTGCAGTACAATAGATTCCACTTTTGAACATCCCAGCTTGAGCCAGCTCGCCACAACAGTTAGACCACCTACGTGAATATTTTTTATGCCTCCTTCATCCATGCCGATCCGACCCTATCACAAATCGCTCAAACCAACCAAGCGGGCGAGGTTTGTGTGTGTTCATGTAGTGGCTGCCCGTAAATCGATAGCTATGTACACACTTGGCACGACGTCTGGTCGGACTCGCTAAACGGTAAATGTGTAGACGAAATAAACACTAACAGACTGAAGAATCGAGATAAGATTTGGGTTTCTTTTTATTATTATTTCACAGAATAATTTCGCCAATGCCGTGAGTGGATGTACAGTGTATTTACTCTGCAATAGGTTAATTAGTGACCCCCTGCTTAAGATATTAGCAGAATACTAGTACATTCATTTAAAATCAGGAAGGGCATTAGAGCAACCATGTGGCGTACCATAAAGTGCTTTCATCACGCACACACACGTTGACACATTCATATAACACTGCATCCCAATGCGAAATCTCACACACATGCACACAGTACAGTGCCGGAAGACACGCTGTCGAACCCGCGGTGCCTGATGGGTACTCGAATTCGCACGCACGGCTCGATAAGGGTAAAATCTCGCACTGGTAGGGCCGTAAAGTGCACAATAGCTTGACTGGACAGGAGTCTATCTATATGGCGCACCACTGACTGTCATGTAGATCTAGACTTCTAGTTCTATCTTCTAGTGTATGTTGCCATTGATTAAGTTCCAACTTACTGTGTGCTGAGTGATGAAATGGCAGAGTACGTGTATGTAGCCGTAGCCTGAGAATATGATAATACTGAGCAAGTGTTATTACATTGCGTAATAGTGCAAAGTGTGACACTGCACTGCCACTTCGGACTGCGTATTAACATTGTAAATTTAGTTGGACCTGCTACGCATTGACCACTTTTTGATTAGACCCCAAATACCTTGTATTTTAGAAAATATCTCTCAGTTTCACCTTATTCTCATTTCACTCAAGCAAGGAAGGCAGAAAATACTGCAGATTCATATCCCGGGCGGGCTTGCCTTTAGATTGTTTGCTTGTAGTCGAAAGTGCAGAATTCTTGATGACAAACGCAAGTAACATCTTGTACTGCACCGCTGGTGGGCAAGTCCAAGCTATTTGATCACACAAGACTGAAAATTCAAAATGGGTCAATCTACATAAACTTGGTATCATTTTAAAGCTAAGAAGTTAAAATACATGAATTTCAAAAAGAAAAAGTAAAAATCCTTGCGCATAACCAGCAATAAATTAATTAATCTGCATAAATTATAATTTAGAGTAACGCGTGGGACATTCAAAAATTCTGCATTTTAAAATATATCTTTTAATTTTTACAAGTTTTTACGAAAATAAGTATGGTGACCTTAAGTCTGACTAACAAGTTATCATGACTGTGATTTTCAGTTTCTCAACTGATTAAATATGCAAATGAGGGATGGGCCAAAATCAGCATGTCCCACGCGTTACTTTTTAGGTCATTATTTCTCATTTGCATAAAAGTTAATGATTTAATTGACCTGAAACTTTCAAAAGACCAAATTCACAATGGACCTAATCATATCCAAGAGATAAAAAGTTAGTCTGATAAATCTCATACTTGCAATTTTCAATTAGATTTAGTAACGCGTGGGACGATTTGTGTACAAGTCGATGGAAGTGTACTAAATCTTAGTCTTCTATGGGAAATGTGTACATTATTGAGGGATTTTTTGTAATTTTCTGAATTCTGACTTGAAATTTGGTGAAAAACTCCACTTTGGATAAATAATTCACAAAAGATCATTACATGCTATTTTCAAGGTCACATTCAAAGTCAAATGTTAAAAAATAAAGGATAACACAGGCATTTCATATTTTTTATTATATTTATTGTTTTGGTGGGTCTAAATCATTTGAATTTGCAAGAATTTATTAGAAATACATCTATTTAGATAATTAGTACCCCATATTAAAGTTTCTCTGAGCAAATGTGCAATTCACATCACAATATTCATAGTGACAAAAATGTCCCACGCGTTACTTGTCCCACGCGTTACTATACATCTTTCTATAATTGACCTTGAGAGAAAACAGTTTCATGATTTTTTCTGAAATGTTTTGTTTCAGGTACAGTAATTGTTGTAGGAAAAGATGTTTGTAATGATTTTATAGTATACCAAGTATTTTCACAATAATTGAGATAAAAGTAAAAGAAGAAAAAAAAGGACAATTTTTGTGGTCCCACGCGTTACGTGAGAATAAATTTGCATAAATTAAATACTGAATGCGTGATTCTCATTATTTCTATTGTTTTGAATGAAGATACCTACTAGCTATCAAAAGCAACCCAACATATGAAGTTTCAATCTTAACAGTGCAATATAGGGCTAAATCTTCTTGTGATGTCCCAAGCGTTACTGGTGCAAAATAGCTTGGACTTGCCCTGGTGCAAGCTAATGTTAATTGACTGCCCATTCTCCCATTGATAAAGTGAATGGCAAAGACATGTTAACAATGGCCAATGCAATTTAATTACGTGTAGACGTGGTCTATTACTATTACTAATGAGGATTTTCTTAAGTCCTTTTTTTTTTATTGTTTCCTCGGGTTATTTACCTGTAATTTCTCACACTAATTTCTCTTGATTAGTATTCATGTTCGAATGTTCCAGCGTATTGCACCCCGTCCCACATGTATTTTTTAGTCGTTACGACTAATTAGTTTCTCGCCCTCTCTCCCTGCTGCACTATACCACCCGGTCCGGCAGCGTGTTGATCCAGATCCAGATCTACACAGATTAAATACAAAAAAGCCAGTGCGCGAGGGTCATGAATCTAAAAATACATTTTGTACATGTAGGTGGTCGATGAGTAGTAGACTTACTATAATGCAAAATTTGATCAGCATTAGATTGGGCTTGATTCGGAAACTAAAAATCTGCATGCAACAATTTTGGCAAGTTGAAGAAGTTCAAAATTTAAAAAAAAAAGGATGCATACAGAATGTGTGTCAGTTTATCAGTGTTTATGTGCGTGGTCTTGTGCAATCAAGGAACTGCATGTCTATCCAACTTCATTCAACTTGCCATAAATCATTTTGTACAATATGTGGGTTTGTTGTTGTTGTTTTTTTGTTTGTTTTTTTTTTTGCTCCTGGTTTCTTGAAAGGGTCGTTGTATAGGTCCTAGTATTACATGGCTAACAGTTTTAAATAGTGCAGGCAGTGTACACTGAGATCACTTGTATTTGTAAACTAAAGAGCGAGTGGTTTTAAGTGACGAGATGAAAGTCACCGTCTATATTGACACTACCCAATGACTGATTTGGTTCAAAATTATGTGAGTAACTGCATATTACAAAATAAGCTGTTACGTGTAAGTATATCATGCGAATTTTAATTTTGGTGCAATTTAAGTTTCTGGAATTTGAGATATATACCTGGATTCGAAAGTTCATTAGCGCTGGTTCTATTCCAGTTCAAGACTGCAGGCACAAAATGTAGGCTTCTACTTGGGGTTTGTTACTTGGTAAATTCCAATAATTTAGGGTAATACTCCAGGTTTGTACAGTCTATGGAATGACATGGAATGACATGTTTGCAGCTGCAGCTGGCTGGTGCCTTCTTCCATATTTATGATTTATTACTGCAGTCCTTGTCTACTTTGCAGTTGTGTAATAATTGTACAAATTTTAGTACTTTGTCTTCATAAAATTATAACATAAGCAATGCTGTGATGCAGGATGCATGCAGTGTATGTGGATGATATATGCACACACACATTAAAAAAAAAAAAAATAGGTATGCTACACACTGCATTATACTCCCTGCCTGTGGGCATTTTGAAGTTTGCTAATTATTCAGGAAAACGTTTTTGATAGTCAATGTGAATATGCAGATAGTGAAGTGATGATGTAATCCCCTGAAAACTTGCAATATAATTTATACGTTCAGACTTTTGTAAAATTTCCAGTTTTTCATTCATACAATTATGCTCCAATGCTAATTTCCTGATATCTAATTGATCATCATTCTGAAGTCATTCAACCAGGAATAACATTATGAAATTACAATTAGGGAGGAAGAGTATTGCTGTTCTACAGTATTCTTGTACTACAAAATTTTATCCGGATAAAAATCATGAAAAATTATGATATAAATCAAGGGTATACCTGCTCTGTTCCTGTTGGGGAAAATTTTATGTGGATTAAAATCATGGGTGTAATTGTGTGGGGCATTATCCCATATATACCACAAGAATAGTAATCACAGTTAAATCAGTTGATATGAATTGATTCATATTCCATGATTCATTCAAATTAATTCAAAGGGTGATCAGTGAAAACTCCAGCCATATGAGATCTTATTTTGAATGTCAGAGACATACGAACAATGTAAGTAGAAAATAGTGTCTTTTCACTTTTAACACGATCCTCTGAATTTTCTAACAATATGATTTATTTTAGCTTTTAAACCTTGCTATTTGAAACTCATGGATTATTTGCAAGGGTGGAAGTAGTGGTGTGCAGTTTAAAATCACTTATGAAAAAAAACAAAAACACATATTCTCATAAATGATCAAGCTAGTACTCTTGTGACTTACACATTATAGTTTAGAAGCAATAAATTTTGATCATTTGGGTATCATTAAAATGCACAAACAGATGAAAGTCATGCATGGAATTTATACCTGACGAATTAAAATGCCATAAATTATCTCGGTTTTCTCCTCACAAAAATCTTAGCCATGTGATAGACATTTCATTAGCATGAGTGTTTTTAGGTTTGTTTGTTTTTTAGAACAAAACAAATAAAGAAAAGTCTTCTTTAGCCTAGAGATGCCCTTTAAATTTCTATAATTGTGGAATTCTGATAAAACTTAAACGATTCTGTTGATTAAATTATTTCGTTCTACCAAAACAGCAAAAGCATGACATTGAATTGCATCTTACCAGTTGGGACACAGGGGACCTTTAAGTTGCCACGGATTGCTCTATTTCTCATTTTCTATTTTGTCTTTGCAGACTTGCTTGCCAAGGACCATTCAGAAGGAACTTGGTAAGTACTGGACAGTTGTGAGTAGTTTTTAGCCATAGTTAATACAGTTATTCAAATCCACAACATGACTTGACTTGGAGATAATTAAGTAGACTTCTCCAAAGCAGCAATGAGATGTCACATTTGCAAGTGATGGTAAACTACAGCTGTTTTATAAGTAGTATTCTGATCATCAGTTGTCAGAAATAATTATTGCCATCAATGTGAAATCTTTTAAAATGTAACATTCTTTTGTACCTCTTAGCAGTGGCTAGAGGAAACAATAATTCTTGTCTCTATTAAAGTCTCCTAGGAGGGTTTTAGGCTCGCGAAATGCATGATCTTGACTTGTGAAGCTTACATGTACATGTATGTATAGTTCTGTTAGATGGGTGTGGATGAAATGTTCTCCAAAGCAAAAACATCCTCAAATAACCCTATTGATGTCAACGACCAAGTAAGGTAATCTATTGAAAATCCAGCAAAAAGGTACAAACATATTAACAATGTAGGTTAATGTGCAATGTAGTTATAAATTTGTGTTCAGCGGTTGACTACTCAAATTCCTAAATATTGGCAAAATAAAACTGAATGAAATGGACTTGTGTCACACGGGGGAGATTAAAAATTGTTTTGTTCTGCTCTTTCATCATAAAGTTACTCTTATCTATGGCCAAATAGCTTACATACTATGATATCATTAGGTAATTAATACTATGAAGAATATTTATGATGGTAACTTTGTTTGATAATGATTATTGTTTTAAAATTACATGTAGGTAATTAATTGAATGGGAAGTAGCATCATTCTTGTCCAAATTTCATGTGCCTGTACATCGTGATTTGCATACTATGGATGACATTTTCTGTGGTATCATCAAAATTATGTGTGAAGACAACATAGTTATGGTGATTTTGGATACACTTGTAGCTTCAGGCAAAGACTGTACCCTTTGCTCCAAAGCATACTTCTGCCAATTCATTTGCACAAAGTGCAGGTTAATATAATTTTATGAGTGATTATACTATGTTGTGATGTCCTTGACTATAGAAGGATCTGTGTAAAATTTGATGATGAAGAGATGTTTTATAAGCAGTTTGGAAGAGAAGGCAGAAGGTCACACTGCTATGCATTACATTACTCTTTTACTGTTGCACATCATTTAAATACTAGTAGGAGGATACAACTCTATTTTATCTCAAATAAGAAGTTGTGTATGATGGATTCCTTTGATAACAATTGCTTTTACATGAAAGTATTTTTCGCGTCATAAATCATCAATATATCACTAGTGCATTATTCCATTTTGGTTGTACATTTCAATATTATGAACGTTTTGTGATAAGCTGCACTGACTATGCTCAAAGGCGGATTTTACTATGTAATTATTTTGCAAGTAACAGGCAGATATTAGTTTGAATAATTCATCTTCAAAGTTTATGCATACCAGAATGAATATATTAATGAAATATTAGAGGTAAATATGAGTTGCATAGATTTTTTCCCCTTTAGAACAAAATCAAGCAGAAGAAAAAAGATATTGAGTGTTATTTTGTGGAAATATGAGGCAAGGTTTAATGCAGTATGTAAGTTGGTGCAACCAAGAGTAGTGGAATGAGAACAGTTCATTGAGAATGATAGAGTAGAGAAAATTTGAATTATTTACAACTTTATCAGTGTTTTTTCTATTTTGCTCAAATTTTCACATTTCACTGCTCTGCCTGCACAAAATTTTATTTGTTTGTTTGTGTGTTTTTTGTTTGTTTTTTTTTTTTTTAGGGGGGGGGGGGAGTGTGTGTGTGTGTGGGGGGGGGGGGGGTTGAGGAGTACATTCTTATTCAAAAGTGGCCAAAACATTCTCACATTTGTCTGCATTTCCTTGATTTTGCAATACTATTGATGAGGTATGAAACCTTCCCTGGGCACCAAACTTTAGTCAAAGCTATTTTCTGCTTTCTTAAGACAAATGTATTCCCCCCTCTTTTATCTCCCCAGCACTACTTGGCAATATGCAGGAGTGCATATTTTACACATTGTTTTCATTGTGAGAATAACAATTTGTCTCTCTTGCTCTGCCCGGGGCAGGCTCTGATGGCTGCTCAGGAAGATTCTACAGCAGACACTGCCAGCAGTCTCTAAGGTAGGTAGACCACAGTCTTGCCCCATCCTCTCTCCCTCGCCACGGCCGAGCGTCTTTTCATGCTGGCTCTTAATTTCACCCCCGAGTAACCACATTAACGGTGCTGACGGGCGACTTGTTGCTTTCCATTCACTGGCTGCACAAAGGATCCCCCCTACCACCGATTGTTGGTAGCGTTATTGATCGCAAGAGTATGGAAACTTGGGGTCCTTCATTTCCATTCTTACAATCATATTGATATGGATCATTAATAACGAAAGAAGGCCACAGCGGGAGTACAAATTGTCTCGCGCATGGCGGATTATGAATAATTCACACCCCTGCTTGGATGCATTAAGAAGATCAACAAGACGACAATAAAATAAGGGAGTTTTATTGATGCCCTCTTTCCCAGTCAGATGAAATAGAATGATATTAATTTCCATCTCTCTCTTTCTCTCTTGGTGTGCTGTTATGCAACGAAGCATGGACAAGTGATGGGGCACTCTTGTGTGGCAGGATAAGCAGAAAGGATGCTGCTCATCTTGCAAGTTGGTCAGAAATGGGCAGAACTCGGGGGGAGAGACAATGCAAATATTGTAGCTCTCATGAATGAAATACAAATCAGTCATCAAAATGGAATCGGTTGTCGAGGGAAATGAATGAATTGGCAGCAGGGAGCACACAATGGAAATAAATTGCACTGCAGAATTAGCGTTTTTCCAAAACTTGGGAAGGTGGAAGAAACCTCTCCATCAGCTAGATAATAAGTCTGACCCATTTTAAGTGCCCACAAATTATCTTGCATCCCCTTGATTAGGTGTAGTGCTCCGCTATTAGATTAGAAGCGAGAGTCTCTTTTTGTGTGTGGGTAAATGCACTCTGGAAGTAGGCTTGCGCTATCAGTCATCTGAGGGAAATCAATTGGAATTGATGAAGGAGATGGATGCAGCTTGCCGCGGCAACAGGTCTCTGCTTGGCTTGAGACCGATGTGTGAGGATTAGCCTCTAATGTGTCGCTCGTTTGTGATCTTTTACCAGTGTGGTGAAAGGCTCGTTGCGAAATTGGCTAATGTGTAATTTTTCCTCTGAGATGTATATTCATTAAGTTTCAATGTCATATCCTCAAATTTCACTCGCGTTTGCCTTCTATTGTGGTGGCAAAGTGTCATTCCCGTGGGCCTTCTTGTGTTTAACCACATCTTCATCTCTCCTTTACCAAGCAGAAAGGCCTAGATATTGCTAGTAGTTAAGTGGCTTCTTCACAGTTGTAGCAATTATGGCCTTCGTAATTAAAGCTCCAAAACTGCCATATGTAGACAGACAGTCATGTTCCACACATAAGGGTGTGAGGGTGTGTGAGTGTGTGTGTGTGTGGGGGGGGGGGAGGCCAAATAACTCTGCCCCCTGCACCACTGGGCAGCCACGTTTACAAATTGCTAATGATGAAACCACTTGTCTGTATATCTATGTAAGCAAAGCTACAACATCAAAGTGGTTATAGCTATGGAAAATGTTCTGTGACAGAATGTGTGTGTCTGTCTGTGTATGTATTTTTGTTAACTGTTGATTTGAAATAACATAAAAAACTCCTTCCACTCCCATGCTAACTGAAACAAACAAAGAAGAATTTTGACATAGCAGACATAGCAAGGCTGTACACTGGCACTGGTCCGACGGTCGCTGACCAGTGAAAATTACTGTCAGACCAGTAACTTTTTTCAGGAATGGACAGTAAAACATGGAAAAACTGGATACCTACACACTGTACTGGTCTGACAGACAGGTCGGACCAGTAGCAAAAATGGGTTAGTGTGCGGCCCTCCACATAGCATAAACAAATTTTAAGACTTTGAAGGAGTTTAGCATGCATTTCAATAAAACAGTGCTATTTACTTGTCAAAACCACATTTGATACTAGCTGGGTTATGATGTCATTTCCCTAAGAGTCTTGTGTTGACCTGCACACAAATCTTTAGTATATTTCTGTTGTTGCAATGAATTCTATTAGAAACAGTTGTATGTAAGGCATCAAATTATTGTGATATTTCAGTAACCTGGCAATGATGTCTGTGGATTGAAAGAGGTTACAGTTTGCTATAGTATTGACCAAAAGTACTATTTTTTTTTTTTGGATTTTCTATGCAAACCAGTGTGAGAGTTTTGAGGTAATGACAATATCACTTTGTATGATGTACAAATGTGGCTGTGACCTCTATAACTGTCCACTAAAAATAAGACACTTGTTCATCTTTTGTTTGATTTTGATTAAGAATTCTACCATTGTGTTTGGTTGATTTTACTTTACTCTATTTACAAGGAGAACTTGGACATTGAGTGGCTTTGCTCTTTAAGTAACATCCTGTTCAGAAGAAGGGAAAAAAAAATTTAACAAGATCTTGTAACAACCTTAACCCAAATAATGAGTCAATGCCATTTTTGGCATGCAAGAAAGAGTGTCAATTATCATTTGACTTACAAATCTTATGATAGCATGGTGAAGTAGGACCATATGCACTTTCACACTGTTTTTAGTTGTTCTCCTTTCCTTTTGTTTTCTTTTGTCTTTGGAATGTGTAATTGTTTTACTGAGGTTTTTTTTCACACATATGATCACTTGAGTTTGATTTCCCCTCCCTTATATGATGGGATTCATTTCTATAGGCTACGACCTGTGGCAGCTGCTCACCAGAGACTATGTGACTGGCAGTTCTTCAGCACACCTTGCAGGGAATTCAGAGTCACAGCTGTTGCCTGTATGTTCATACAAGATTTTCCTACTTTTCCTTATTATTATTAAGTTATAATTTGTAAAGTGATGGAGCCCCTCCTTTCCTTAGATACTGTATACGCTGAATATTTCGCGAGGTTTTTATTTTTGCGAATTTCGCGAGTCAGGTGCTATTCGCGAAATTAAAGACATGCGAAAATATTGACTCTGATCCCAATGTGGATGTGACATATGCATGTACATTTCTCCATTCAGTACAGGACTCCACGATCGCGAACTTAACCACTCTCGAATTCGTCAGGAATTCCCGATTCGTGAAAATTTAGACTCACGAAATATATGGCGTATACAGTAGTCTTCTTAGGCGATGTTGGTCTATTTTGAGATCAAAACAACGTCAAGTCTTATGTGATTTTGCTGTGGGATGTCGTTGGAACAAAGCCCTCAAAATGATGGAATCTGACTTTGTCAGTGACCATTGTGCAAAAAGACAAAAGATATTAAGGTATACAGAGAAAATTTGAGACACATGGACTGAATATGCTTACTAAATGAAGTTTTTAAAAAAAAATTTCAGTAATTCTCCATCTTGTTGAGAATCCACTGTACTGATTTTTCGTCCTCTTTGTTTGTTTGTTTTTTGTGTGAATTCATTGCCTCCAAAAGCGCTTATTCTGTACTGCATAAGATATAGCATGTTCTGATATACATGTAAAGGGCAACCAATTTCTGAGCTTTACTTCTATACCAATGATTGATCTGGCAGGACACATTTATTTGCAGAATTTAATATGCCGTAGGTTTGTACTACATGTCAAGCATTCTCCAAAGGTATGATTACATCTGGTTTCATTGACTCCACAATTTTTTATTCTCCCTTTCTTTTATTTTCTGCCTGATAAAGGTGACGAAGTGAGAGTAGTTGAGACGCCACCCTTTGCAGAGTCTGTGTCAGAGGGAGATGTGAGGTGGGACAAAGGTCAGTAACAGCGCACTATTTCCTCAGATACATATGTCTTTGGTGTAAGTAGTGAGAATATTGATCCTTTACAGGTTGGTTCAATGTTACACGTGTTCCTTGAAACCCTTCAGTGGTGCAAGATATCACAGTTTTTCCACAGTGAATAGCAGGAAGGTATTATGAAGTCCATCTTATGAGTCATCGTCATTTGTACATAGAGAGTGAGAGTGAGATAGCGAGAGAAAGAGATTGAGATAGAGCTGTGTCACGTCTGAAAACATCTGCCTGTTCAGCTTAGCTGAGTCTCTCATTGCAATGGCATCATCTTTGCTACTTTAAATTTGATTGAAGAAAATGAAAAGGGGAAACACAGGTAGTTTGTGGATGTAATGAATAGAGAAATAAATAGATAAATCAATCAGAATATTTGAAATGAGTAAATGAATGTATATTCATGACAATCCTATTTGCTTGGGCATTTATCACCAGGAAAAATTGTGAATTGTATGTTGTCTTAAGACAACAAACACCTATATTTTTATTAATGTATCCTATATGGCAGTGAAAAATTATCAAACATTTCAGAGCCCATTAGCTGGAAATCTGGTCAAGTAATTAATGTATTTTATGTGTAGGTTTATTTACCCATTTTAGCCAAGAAAACCAAACATTAGGTCCATTTCTTACGTGATACTACACATGATATCAATAAGAAGTTCTTGCATATGAAGCTGTAGTAGGTTGTATACTTTCATTTGTACAGCTTCTATTGCTGTTGTCAGTCTTGAAGTACAGTACTCTCCGCATAATCGGGTAGACTCGGGCAGAGCGTTTCTTACCCGATTAAGCGGAGTACCCGACTAACAGAAGAACACGTCTCATTCACATTTGACACACACAATATGTATGTATTACATGCATTGTACACTGTACCGAACACCTACACTGTATGCTAAACACACGTGCTTCCACGGCACATTATGCATACCTTACACTTGCTCAGTCAGGAGCAATAATTTACACTTATTTAATGGACAAATATGTCTTCATAAAACTGTGTGGTTTGATTATAAAATCCTCGCTAATGTGGAAAATTTGACATTCATGATTTCTTAAAGTGTTATATCTGTGATAAAATGTGGGTAGAAAGTAGATTAGAAGAAAATTATTTACCCATTTATGCGGAGAGGCAACCCGATTATCAGGTAATTTTAATGTGCATTGGAACTGACTTTGACATTTCTACCCAATTAAACGGAGTACCCGTTTAAGCGATACCCGATTACGCGGAGAGTACTGTATTAGTAACAGAGGTCAGAAGCAGTGAATAATTTCATTAATTCCTGGCAGGAGCCAGAATTGCAGCTATGAAATCATATCAAAGAAGTGGGTTGCCATCCATTGAATAGTCAAATTTCACACAAGAAACTTGTCCGCAAGCCACGAGGTGAGACCGTTGGAGGCGTGATTCTGTATGATATCAATATCAGGAAGGATTAGACAGGGCTATGAATCCATGTGAAAAGATAAAGACATCAAGCACCATTCTGGGAAGCTGTGGCAACACACAGCTGTACTTCCCCTCTCTACCAAAGATTTCCTCCACCAAGTCGAAGGGGAGAAGCCCGTTGATGTGCGTGTGCAGGGAGATCGATGTCGCGAAGATGCGGATGAAAGGGCTTCAGGGGTGATGCCGAGGGGGATATGAAGTTGAACCTGACAAGTTCAAGGTGTGAACAGCTGTGGAGGAGCCATGCGCTTCACACCGTGTGACTGCACGGGAGTGTCAGCATTTCCTTCTCGGACTTTTCCTCCAGATGGCATGCCTCCCAGAGACTTGTTGTCGTGATGTGTGTGGAAGTGGCGTTTGAAGTGAATTTAATACCTCAAGTGGGCGTCAAATATCGCGGATCAAGAAGGCTGCCTAATGAAGCAAGGGTTGTTTTTCAACTTGGAAAACTAGGTTTTGTGCACCTCTTTCTTTGGTTATTGAATAACTTGTGTCACCGTGTATTTGATGTTTGTGGGGTTTTTTTGTGTGTGTGAGGTTTTTTTTTTTTTTTTTTTTTTTTTTTTTTTTTTTTTTTAATGGGGGGTAGATGTCAGATCCTTATATATGCCTCATTGTGTTGTTGATTAAAAAAGGAAGGTCTTTTATATGTGTTGTATTTTCCTATCATAATAACAGCTTACCCTTGATTTTGGTTGATCTGATTTTGTATTTTTTATTTACTTGGCCGATACATGAATCAATAATCAACATATTGATTGTGAGCATCATTGGCAAAACAAGATAGATTGAATATAAGGCTTGAATGGTGAACTCTTGAAAACACAGATACAAGATACCACAGTAGGCTTGTGAAATTGATTTGTACTGATACACAAGACAGTTTCACTTTTGTGAATAAAGCTTCCTGTTTTGTTTTTTCATTACATATTTTATAATGAATTCAACTGTACAAATATTGTACATTGTGTTATTGTATCTAGTGTGTATCAATGATATATATGCCACTCTCTGAAGTTGAGAAATGCTTCTTTTCTTTTTTTTTTTTTTTTTTGGTTCCCATATTTGTTTTGTGCTATGCTCTGCGGTAAGATTGACAAAGCCTATACTTTCCTCTTCACATTTTCTATCAGGGGTGAATTTGTTATATGTAAATATTACGAAATCACCTTTGAATTCAAATAAGACTAGGAGGTGATATATATTTATAAACCACATATGAAAATCATGAAGCTAAGTTGTAGCTTCTTAGTTGGTTTTGTGTGTGTGTGTATGTGTGTGTGTCAGTATCTGTCTGTCTGTAGTGTATGTCTGTGTCTGTGTTTCACAATCTACACAATGTACTTCATTCTAACAGGAAAGCCATGATGACACAGTCGAGATTAGGGGGATTAGGTAATCTCCACTCATTGACAATGAGTTCCCAGACATCTGTGTTGAGTCTACGAAGAAAGCACTCCATCTTGCGTGCTGATTGGCGTACAAAGCACAGTCAGTAAGGTTATATGCCATATTGACAGACCATTTCTTCTCCCGATCAGGAGCGTAGACAAACAGGGACAACGTGTACCTACTCAAAGTGTGTAAGCCAACAACGGACCGTCTGAAGAGCTCAGGGAAATAAACAGACTAAGATAATTATGGACATGCTCTGTGATAAGTTGGTTTCTGAATACAAGGCCATGTAATCAATAATATTCTTATTTAGAATGGCCAAGTGATGGCCAAGTGATGCCAAGTGTCATCTACTTTACATTAAAATCTTCACATCCTTATCGATTTGTATTGGGGTCTTGAATGAAAGAACAAAAAAAGTACACTTTGCTGTAAAACGGACATTCTTGAATTTAAATCATCCTCATGCTATCAAGTAAACACTGACCAACAGAATACAAGATAATGAAATGAATGTGCATTCAGTATTTAATATCTTTGTCTTGTGGTGGATCAACTCACTGCATTTAGGCCCTTTGTACGTAGACATGTTTTTCCAATCATTTTTTTACTGTCTTACTATGCATACATCACAGAAGTCTGCTGTCAGTAATAAATTTTTAAATGTGTCATCTTGAAGGAGTTGAAATAATTTCTGTCCGATATCAGCGTTAGGGGTTGTGTATTGTAGTGTCACGTTGAGCAGAGTAGAGGGTTTGCTTTCATTCTTAATTTAGTTGCAGTATACAATGTAGTCCCACCTGTACATATCTTTGTATATATTTACTCGTATCTTAGCAAATCAGAAAAGTAGGTTGAAGACCACATGGGTATTCTATTCTGCTGAGTGACCAGCTGAATAAATTGTGATCATGGATTTTCCTTAAAACTGTCAATGTGTGGTCACACATGATTTGTGACACTTATCTTGTTAAGAAATGAATAATGGACTGTAAAAGTGTGTTTGTCAAGTAGCCACATTTGCATAAATTATGTTATCCCAAATGTACTTTGTACTGTTGACTTAATGCAAATTGCTGTAAGCGCTGCTCAAAGGTATGAAATCACTGAAACAGGGTTCATGCAGGTCATGGAAAGTCATGGAATTTGGCCTAGTCTTTTTCCAGGCCTTGAAAGTCATGAAAAACTTATATTTCCATCAAAAGGTAATGGAAAGTAATGGAATTGCGAAAATTATGGAAGTTAAGCTGTTGTTTGTGTGAGATGTGTATGTATTCCCTAGTCTAGTTGCTTCGCTTTGATTTGAGATCAAATTTTCAGTCTAATGTGTTTGAAAAAAAAAAATGTGTGAAAGTTATGGAAAAGTCATGGAATTCTGGCTAAAAAGGTAATGGAAAGTTATGGAATTTAATTCATGAGAAAGAGTATGAACCCTGGAAAAGATTTTAATGGAAGTTAGAGCAGCACACACAATAAAGCTGTTTCCATTGAAAAAAAAAAGCCAACATGCTGAACATGATATGCTCCTGAATCTTGTCTGTTTGTTTGTTTGTTTGTTTGTTTGTTTTCTTAATTGAAATTGATGTATTATGAGCTTTGGTGATATTCACCAGAATCAAATTTAGATTTCATGAGTTGCGTTGTTTTTTCAATATTTTTGTTGTTTCATTCACATCAATTAGTGTTTAATGTTGATGTATGAGATGTCTTGCATAAGATCTATAGCACCAGATCTACAGTCAGCTGGATTATTAATATTTTAGTAATGTGTTAGTTATAATACCTTGGTATATACAATCAGCTAGAGAGATATCAATGGGGATTAACTCCCAAATATAAGACATATAAATACACATGTGTAGATTGAGTGAATGCAGCAATATTTGTCAAGCACATCATTTAATTGCAACTGATTGACAAAATAGAAATGTTGATTTCCAGGAGCAAGTAGAGTTAATGAGGGGTGGTTGCACTGAAATGCCAGACGTAAACAGAAACAGTGGGATTTCATCAGTCACCAAATCCATGTTAAATTAGTATGGCTGGAAATGAATCACAAAGGATCAATCGGCTGGTATAAGATACACTATAAAGATTTTTCTTCATATTTAGTGTTTGCTGTTTGCTAGTTGTTGTTGTTGGTTTTTTTTTTCATATTTAGTCGGTCAGGAAGAACACAAGCTGATATGAAGCATTTTAATGATGATGTGAGAGTTTGTATATGTACGCCTCTGTCATGGAATCCCTGTAAAACTTCATAATGAATCACTAACACAAGTTGAAGTTGATGCCAAGTGTGTTATTGTTTTTTTTTTAGTACTTCACATCTGATTTATTTCTTGTTATACTGTGGAATTATGATGTTAATTGACAAAATACAAATGAAAGGTGGATCTTTCGATACCCAATGGCCATGAAAGAGCCTTGTATTGCCTATCTAAAACATATAACACCTTTCAGTGGGCCTCCGGGATTTAAAGATTCAGTCATGTATATTCTCAGGACTACATTAGGCCTCTTTCAGAAATGAGATATGAATGCACAATGAGAATGAATATTGCCTCTATATATATTTAAATATCAACACCATAAGAAAAAAATGCTTGAACGACATTATCAATAATGAGTGTCCTTTGTAGATGACTATTGCAATCATTTTGTTGCTGCCAGCAAGTTCACATCTCCTTATGATTTCTGACAATGTACTAAATGCTCTGTCAGTCAACCCAGGCAGGATTGCTCAATTACTTACAATATACTCCGCGCTATTCTTGGAGTGTTATCAAATATTTATCCTTCATGGTGAAATGAAAAAATAAAATCACCATCATACTATCCTTGCTTATCGCTATATCAGTGGGCAGATGAGAACACAAACTTGTGTCTTTCAAAGCAAATATATTTTCTTGTAGTTTTTTTTTTTTTACTTGACTCAATAAAGCAGTTATTACCATACCAGTTATTGATATTTTGTGAAAGAGTTGGGCAGTATAGACTGTATCATATGTCTACATTTAAAACTTGTTCTAATGCTTACCTGTCTATGACTACTGTGCCTCCAACTCTGTGTGGCCCCTCACATTATACAGCCGCTGCAAACTCCTTAAATGATGTATTACATGCTTGACTTTGCAGATATTGATAACTTGTCTATAGCAGTCAATACTTTGCAGACATATTAATAACTTGTCAATAGCAGTCATCAGCCACCAAATATATGTGTCCCCAAGGACCACATTTTCTGGTTCTTGTGGCCAAAGACTCCAGGGCCCCGTTTTATCAAAAGATAAAATCGATTTTAAATTCCCTTGCTACACAGGCTGCCATAGACTTACAGTTGAAATCAACTATATAATCAATTTTAACTCTTCATAAAACAGGGCCCAGGGCAATATGCATTTTTCTACAAACTACCAGAGATTCTGCATCTTGCTCAATTTCCTCTGTAGGATGTATAGTTAATGAGAGTGAAAAACAAACAAATTAAAACTGCTTTATTAGTGCTCATCTAGTTCTGAGATATGTTGCGTTGTCAGGTCTCTTAATTTTGTGCATTCATGTTTGTATTGAAAACATGAATGCAATGTCTATCTAAAATGATAAGCATTTATGTCAATTCTCCCACCAAACTGTCTGTAGTGGCCACCTGTCTTCAAGGACCACTAATGTTTTAGTCTTGGTCGTTATACAGAGCTTTGACTGTATGATTACTTCAGTGGTTTGTTGAAACTCATTTCTTTCTTAAGGGGGAATTTGAAGAAGTACAGAAAAAAACCCCACAGCAATAGCTTTTCACATTATATCATCTTAACTAGTAACATGTGAACAGTCAAATGAACCTAGAAATGAATAACAAAATTCAGTGAATACATCTGAATGCTGATTGCAGAAAATTTGTGCTTATACAATTGAATCTAGGACAATCTTTATTTTTGTTGCAGAGTACATTGCCACTAGTTTACAAATACGTAGCCATTGTACATGTATGCAGTCAGTCAAAAGTTGACTGTGCTTCAAGTGCTGTTTTTGATGTGCAGTTGTAACCTCTTCATCTTGTAGATTTTGTGCCTGTCCCAGTCATACCTTATTTCTTGTCGGCCATTTCTTTCGATTGTAGTCACTCTGAATATTTCATGTATGTGCCAATTGCTTTGTGTGAATCAAAAAATAATGGCAGAGTGATGAAAGATTTAGGATGGGATGGGGTAAGATGATGTCTCGCCCCAGTCGTCCTTGAAAGTTTCATCCCTCTGGAGTGAGGGGAGCTGACTTGAGCAATCAATGCCGTCAGGCAAAAATAATTGGTAGTTTTAGGAGCTGCCTCTCTGCTGTTTGGGCCACGAGTCATTTATTCCCATCTTACTGACACCTCATTTAAAGACAAGGCTAATTGAGCTATCCAAAGATGAATGACAAATTAGATAAAGTGCTCATCCTTCTTGTCCCGAAACTAATCATTTTCCAGTCCTTGCCTTTTTTGTCGGTCTGTGCGTGTTTGTGTGTGCTTACATTTTGTCTGATACCTGCCGTGTGCTGCATACAAGTCCCATTACCGATCTCAAGGGGCTCGTTGGATTCTCATTTCCAACGCTTCATTTGCTCGCCTAAATAATTGATGACATCTTGCTGCTGTCGCATCCTTCTCCCTTCTCCTCACTGCATCTTTCTCTCTCATCCAACTGTTGCTTTTGGCCGTGGCTCTTGCCGCAAGTATAGGGTATTCAAAAACTCAAAGATTTCTACCAGGGTGTGATTTTTTTCCCCTCTCTCTCACTGGTATATGAATAATGTATATATTTGAGGAATGAAAATGCTGAGTGCTTTTGCCTTTTTCATAATCTTGCTTTGATATTGTTTTGGAAGAGGAATTGGAGTTGTTTGTTCTGGATTGAAGCATTGCATCATGCATTGTACTGAAATTTCACATCATTACACAGTGGCACTCCATCATACCTCAGAGTAGAGAAGGAATTATGTAATGTTTAAAAAGAGACTTGGACAAAGACTAAGGTTACGGATACAACCACGTCATCATGTCTCTACTGTGTAGCAGTGGTCTGCTGGGGTTTTTAGGTGAAAGTACATGTATGATGCAGATTCTTCATAATGTGAAGGTGTTTACATCTGCACAAGATAGTGACACATTGCATTAGCTCTGAAAGTTTGTCACCAATGGCAACCAGAGATGAAATGCTGGCTTGGCATATTATGCAAGTCTGTCAAGTTATCTATATGTGTTATTTATATTATCTTTTTTTTTTCTTTTGAAAAATACTTGAAAAACAAAAATATACATAGAACCTAAAGTGTGTTCAGTTGAAGTGTGGAAGACAAGGCTGTGAGTGCACAAATGTACTTGGCATACTACAATATGTATGTTGCCGCCTGTGGGCAGCATTACATTAAATGCCACATCACATAGCAACTGGCATTTACTATCAAAAGGAGACTTAGAAAAGGACAATGATAGATGAACTGATTCCAGGCAGATTCCTCTCCAGAAATTTATTATTAATGATACATGGGGTGAACACATCCCGTGAAAGTCTGATTGTAGCACTTCTCCTTTTAGGTTTTCCTTCTTCATCTTTCGGCATACCCTGTAGCTGTGATCAGGTCTCAGTTTGTGGCTTGGCTGTTATCATCTAAAGTGCCTGATACATATTTGATAAGACATTTCATGGAATAGTTGCCATGATGGGATGGTCTCCTTTGCTTCATCAAATTCTTCTCGGGGGCGAATTAAAAAGATGTTGATGATTTTGTAGTCATGTAATGAAACTGAGTATCAGTGTGTGATTGGAACATTTTTTTTTCTCTCTTTTTTTTAATACCAGATTAGGTGTGGCCGGAAAGAACTGTACAAGTATGAAAAATGTTGCTATGTCGCTGTACAGTGCAGGCAGTCTTGTTTCCCTATCATGGGGCATTTTGCTTTTATCCATGTGATTAGACAAAGCAGTGGTTTAGTTTCAATGTCCTCCATGTTCAGTGTAGTCTTACCACAAAATACTCTGCATTTCAGACCAAACTTAAAACAGCTATCATAATGTCACTCATTGTGTGTAAATATGGGAGTGTTGGGATGATGGGGGGGGGGGGATGTGAGTTGACAGGGGGTTGAGAAGGGAACTGGACTCGGACACTGCATGATACTTGGGGTGACATCTCATCCCCTTGAGATTTAAACAGAAAATATTTGGTATTTTTTATGAATCACTTGATGCCAGTGACCTTTGCTTACCTGTTCATTGAAGTTTCTTTTCTGGACCGTAATGATCGCTGAGGACAGTTGAGGACTAAATGTATATTTTCAACTGTGATTCTCATCTTTTGTTCTTTCAGAGGTTGGTGACTTTATCGCTGAAGATGAAGTGGTCGGTGAGATAGAGACAGACAAAGTAAGTATACCATGTGTCTGTCTGTTCTATAATCCCCTCACCCATACAATGGACTCAGACAGTGGAGTGCATTATGAGCGTGTCAGAAAGCTTCAGTGAAATCAACCTTGAAGACTTTCTCTGATTTGAGATACCTGTAAAAAACAAACAAACAGACTAAAAAAAATACCACAAGCACATTACTTTTCATACAGTAGTTGGTAGATGATTTGGAGGAAATGGAATATTTGGGTCTGGAGAAATGAAAATTGAAATTCAGACTAAAATATCCAGACTCCCTTACCAGTGGAGTGCATTATGAGCATGTATATTTTAAGAAGCTTCAGTGAAAATCAATCTTGAAGAATTTCTCTGATTTGAGATACCTGTAAAAAAATTAATTAACTAAAAAAAAAAAAACCAAAACAACAACAACAACACCACAAGCACATTACCACTCACATAGTAGTTAGTAGATAATTTGAAGGAAATGGAATATTTGGGTCTGGATAAATGAAAATTGAAATCCAGACTAAGATAATAATACCGGTAACTTTCACTGATAGCAGATACATGTACTACCTCATCAGCTTGGTGGCCCATGCATATCTGGCTATTGTGATAGTTGCAAGCCTTGTGAGATAAAGTGGCACAATATGTACTATTCACGGTTTTTATACCACCACAACTATGACATTGTGCCCCAGGGTTGAAACGTTGTGGAAGGGTGATATCAGAACGTGGGCGTAGATCCTACTATTCCTTTTTGCATGTCATGCTATTGAGAAATTTTACTCATCAAACTGCTGGCTAAGAAGTAAATTGTATTTCATTTTTGGAGCTCTTGATATAGAGGAAGGCAGTAGATGAAGGAACACCATTAAGTTTAGACATTTGCCTGACGATATGTTTTCATTTCAATCAAGCCTCATTACCCTTAGACTACATGAATACTGTAAAACCAGACAGTTTTGCATGCAAGAAACTTCTGCAAATTTTGTGAGGATCAAGATTTGCGAGGAGCCAAGATTCACAAAAATAAAATGCATCCACAGGTGTGTTCATTACACAATGCATTGAATGCCAGTGGCAATTTGCGATAGTATCATGCTGCCAAAAAGGCCGTCGGCTCCAATTTGGGAAAGTTTCATGCCGCGAATGTGTCTGATTTTAAAGTAATCATTGATGAAGGACACATTTTAAACATGGGAAATTCAGCAGCATATAAATGGGAATATCAAATGTTCCTGTAAGGTATAGTTTCCACATAACTATTTGACAGTGTGTGTCTGAGTTTACTACTGCCGGACGTGTGGTATTCCATTAAGCACAATACCTAAATAGTAATCACAAAAGGACCAAAATATTTACAGTGTAGGAAAAATGTGGAGCAAATTTAGATGCACTACAAGTATGTCAGAGGTCTCTGCAGAAAAAGTGCATGAACCTTTGGGGGAAAAAAATCTTCCTGTTACAGTGCCCAGTAGCCTGCAGATTTTGTATGTGTGTGTGCGTGTGTGTGTGTGATTGATTTACAATGAACGCAGAGATAAGCTTAGTTCCTGTAGAGACTTCTGACCTTGCAAACATTATCAAATGTTGGCACTCTTGATATACAATCCCAGTAATGGATATCAAGGAGAGTCAAAGTCAAGAAACAGAAGAGCATCTTAAGGAAAATGGTAGGGGTAGGTAGATCTTAAAGGAAACATCACAGAAGTCAAGGCCATGAGTGCTCCAAAACGTAGTCATATCTACTCATACTCCCACCAACTAAGTCACACAAGTAGCATTACTTGTCCTTCATTCTAATTGTTAGTTCACTTAATTTGCATTTAATTGTCTCATTGATTCGTCAGTGATGGTAATTTCAAATTTTTTGAACATAAACTTCTACCAGTTAAGATGAATTCTTTTCTTTTCCTAAAATGTATATACTTCATAGTGATGAAAGATGATCAGTACCTCCCTTCTCCTTGTCTTGTCAACTATATCTTTTATATGATTTTTTATACAATTGTTTAGTCTTTTTGTGTGTTTGATTAGTGAATATTAACTATTTTGTGTGGATAGATCATATGAAACTACGACATATTGAATTCCATGAGATTTCTGCCTTTCCATGGTTTCAGTTAAGTCCATTCTTGACGTAAACAAACTTTTGTAGAATAAACGGTTTCCTTAAAGGTAGGGAATCCCATTTGCATGCCTCAAATGAAGAGTTGTATAAATACAGTGGTATGTTGAAATGAGAATATCATTTTAGAAACTCCCATAAAGTATTGAAAGTGGAAGGTAACATTTAGTACATTTTTATTGACCGTTAGATTTTGAATTTAATTTTTTTCGGGGCTCACCGTAAATTCCAGTACATTACTAGGCTACCTTTGCAGACCCATGCACTACATGTGTGTCCATCATGTATATTTTGTGAAGAAAGTTCATCAAAACTTACAAACATTTCTATATACATTCTTGCCACACACTCTATATGTTATTACATCAGCTCTTATACTTTTAGATTTGTGTTTATAGATAAAAAAAAATACAGAAGACTGCAACAAAAGGGCTTAAGGTTGGCTGACACACAGAACTACTGAGTAGTTGAGTTTTGTGCATTATTCAAATTGTAGATAACTGTTGACTTCCAAATTTCTCAGCAGTGGCCTAAACAAGTCCCCTGAGGTTCATATTTAATGTTTTGCTGCATTTTGGGAGGTCTGTAAAAGGTATCCCCTACCTTTAAAGGGGAAGGCTAGTAACTGATCAGTGGGAATCAGTGGAAATGCTGGGAGATGATTGTTTCAATCCTTATGAGATTCATTCAAGAGTTCATTGTATATCTATTTGTTGTGTGAAAATGATTTGCTTCAGAACGGTCTCATATTCAAGTAATGTGCAGATTAATGCTCCGTCACTGACCAGGGACGCTAACCTGGAAGCATTAAACTGCACATTACTTGAATGTGAGACCATTCTGAAGCAAATCATTTTCACACAACAATAGATATACAATGAACTCTTGAATGAATCCCATAAGGATTGAAACAATCATCTCCCAGAATTTCCACTGATTCCCACTGATCAGTTACTAGCCTTCCCCTTTAAGGCGTCTTTTCTATAGCATAGTGAAGTAGTTGCCATTGTGAGTTGTATTTTTACACAATATGTATGCTAAACAGCAACATGTTATTCATCATCAGCTTGATCATCATGGAAACATATTTTAGATCGAAAGAACATGATCTTGACTACCAGTAGGCTTTCACACAATATTCAATATGTGTCCCTGCACTGCAAAAGTTGCACAGGTTTGCTTTCCAGGTAGATAATACATGATTTAGGGCACTTTTTGGGCAGTACATTGTATGACTGGAAGTAATTTTGGTAAATAGGGATTTCAGTGTTTTCTGACACAGGTGCTCTTTTTTAATATTGAAAGCATTCAAGAAATGTAAAAGTGTCAGTTTTATTTTGCAAGTTTTTGTAGACATCTTCATTTTCCATTGATAAGGTACATTGGAGTGTGCATGAAAACCTAAAACTAACTTAAAAAGCTGTCAGCAGTAGCATTGATACTTTATGATTATAATGGCTAGAATGTTTTTAACGAATATACCAAGAAAACGGTTCTACATTACCTTTGGGTTCACACTTCCTTTGTGTTCGCACATGGCAAAGAATGATTTGTTACTCTTGAATTGATATTTACTGCCACAACCCCCTTTCATAAAAGTAGCGTTCCTACATGATGTTTAAATTGGAATTTATTGTGAAGGGTTAGGTGCATCCAATATTAATATGTGATAATTATATATCATCTTCACAACTTCCTCACTCAGAATTTGACCTCAGCTCAAAAACTTCCCAGCGACGTTTTGCTTGTTTCGTGCTGCTTGGTCCAACGTGATCCATCACTACAAAAGCGTGATAGAGTTGCTTAACAATGACTTTCTATTTTTTTTTTTTTAAGTAACACATATGTAATTCTCATAATTCAGAGTGTTCCCCCAAATCTGTAATTGTGCCACTTTATTTCTCAAACCTGAATTAGAAACAGAAAAAAGCCAGTCCCTTGATGAACACTCAAGCTGTTATGTATACCAATATCTATGTTTATCTGTCATTCAAGATCAACTCAAGATCACTTGAAAACATACAGATGAGTTATTGTTTGTCATTTCTGTACTTTATTACATATGTCTCTTCCTGCTGTTAATGAACTTGTTGTCAATATTTTGTTGTAAAAATATTAAGTATAATTTGCAGAAAGTGCAGAGATAAATTTCTTCTTTTTTTTTTTCCCAGCAGAGTCACATTATATTGCTGTTTTCTTGCCTCTGATATCTATGACTTTGTCAGGGTAATTTGTTAACAGGTTATATGCAGGTAGTAATGCAAATTCAAAATACCTTTTTTTTTTCTTCAATAATTGGCACTGATAGGTTTATGCTGCCACGCATTGAAACAGATTGTGTGCACAAAATATAATGAGGTTGAATTATAATTAATTTTGATTCTGTGCATAATAATTTGTCCTAGTTTGTTTTCAGTCTTTGATGTTCATCAATTGGCAAAGTAGATGACTCATATTGATACAAATTATGTGTTTCTTGATCATCCTTGAAGGAATATCATGGACTAGATCTACAAATTATACTTGTCCTGCTTTCAGCTTTACTGGAGAAAGTAAACGAACACAGACATGATTGACTTTAGGCAGAAACCTTTCAAGTTGTATCTGGAATTTATGACTTATGGCCCTAACCTCAATGTTTAAAATGAATGATGGTATGATATTTAACAGTTTAATATTTCTTGATAATGACATGACTCTGGCAGTGTGTATTTCCCTGCAGAGCAATTTGCTAATATTTCAGCAATTTTGTATAAAGCCTGCGTGTATTGAGTCACTTTTGTGTTTCTCATAATTCTTCTGAAATGGCAAGTAGCCTAGTTCTATTAGTTCAGTATAAGATATTGCTCATGAGGGGACTGCAAACTACAAGCCCTGCTTTGCAGCAGTCCCTTCCATTTCAAAAAACTTTGTTTTGGTACTTTGAAAGAAGTCGCAGTTTATTTCCATTCATAGTATTTTCTCTTATTGTAATGTTGCACTGTTTTGTCTAACTCTCTCTCTTTTTGTCACATAGACATCTATCCCAGTGCCAGCACCATGCAGTGGTGTCATCCTTGAATTTCTGGTTCCCGATGGAGAGAAGGTTGTTGCCGGACAGCAGCTCATGAAGATTCAAGTCTCAGGTAGACAGAGGCTGTGTTTATACATGTACCTTCCCCTTTCAGGTCAAAATTAGTGTTTTGATACACGTTTAGTTCAAAACACGGTAGCGTCCTTTCTCATTTTTATGTAAACTCCTTTTTCGAAACGTCGTTTCAAAACACACAAAAATGTGCATTTACAATGCGATCAGGGTTCTCACTAATCACGTTTCATAGGGAAGCATAAACGCAAATCACATATGATACATGTTTAAGTGATGTCATCTCCATCGTCTTTCCTGTTCACATGAAAATGGGTCCGCCAGGCCAGCCGTCCTTTTGATTACTGTACTGTGCAATGTACAATCTGCAAGTGTTAATCCCTTGAGCTCCCTGTTGGTACAAGTTGTATACTGTACGCACGCTGACATGTTAATGCATGAAGAGCTCACTACCATACAATCCAATTGTCAACATTTATTTGTCGATGAAATAAAAATACTTGTGTTTCCTATCATTGTCTACAGTCCTTACGTGTGTATTAATAGAAAATCAAAATGATATTATCCTGTATTTTAGACATGCTATTAAAACACCTGGCCAATCAAAACGTGAACAGTGCACACATTCAGAAGCTAGAACATCCGAAAAAACCCATGCCCCAATTTGACCTACCTCTGCTGAGGTCAACGACGCAATCGTAAATGCTCTTTCCAAGGCTCGAAGAAAGTGAACATAAACGGTGCTCCTGTGAACGGTGTTTTGAATCAGCCTTTTAAATTTCAGCACTTTACAAAAACACTGTATCTGTCTTCGCAAATTGAGCATAAACACACATAGAGAGAGAGAGCTAAAGCAATCATTTACTAAATGTCCATGCATGGTAGTGACTGCTGCATGAATAGTGGTAGACGACAGAAGCTGGTACTGTAAAAGTGGAAATTTTCACGATGCGAAAATTTCATGCCGTGAATATATCATGTTTTACAGTATTTGCATGTTTTTATTTTCATGCTAGTTGCATGTTGCACGAGATATGTGAACATTTCCCCATTTACAGTGCATTATGCATGGATCATGATATAAGCATAGTAATGTCCAGAACTACACAACTGTATTTGATATTTTTCTGTTGCTAGGGTGTGTGTAATGTTTTGTCCGGTACTACATGGTAGACTTTAACAAAATATTCTATTCTGACAAAGGAAGAAAGAAAGGAATGAGCACAAGATATTGGAGTATTCTTCTTTTTTTTTTTTCTCGTACATATGTGTATGTAATGTAATATGAATGTGTGCCTAATGTATGCCGGCTATTAGACTGCTTATGGAATGACTTCTCTCAAAAGAAATTATCGAAAGAGAGTTTGAAGTTTGAAGAATCTTACAGGTAAACAAAAGACGACTGCATCGGAGTAAACGCTACCTTCCTTTAAAACTATATGCCTTGAACAGGAAAGTGAAAACGTGCAAATGTGGATACTGCAGTATCCTATTTCAGATGAGAGATGCATGGTTTGAAGGTTTAGCTTCACTTGTGTTCTTGGAAGGTCTGAAGTGGTTGTCTGTGAAAAGTGCAGGCACTTGGATTCATGACTCCTCCAAGGAGGATGTGGCTGACGTTAAGATGGTGAGGCCACAGAGAAGAATTGAGATCACCTTGTGGCCTTGAAATAGAGCTGTTAGATATGTCAGTTATACGGACTATAAAAAGTCAATCCAATTCCAAATAGCATGGTGCAGTACTGTGTGCTCAGTCATACCGGTACTTTAATGTCACTTGAAGCTATGTCATGTGTTGTACATAATCCAAACAGTAGAACTTGTTACTCTCTGCTAATATCATGCATTTCTTTTACTCTGTTCAAACCACTGGAAATGTGTATGAAATACAACATTATAGGTAAATGATGGACCAAGGACTTGCAATGAACTTTCTTTTCCCCCTTGCAGTTGCAGTAATACAAATGTATTAGTATGTATATATGCATTGTTTGGAAGTAAGATCTGAGAACGAGCTTATAAAGTCTGGGAAATGATCTTGTTTATTTTTTATTTTATTTTATTTTTTTTTTTTTTTGGGGGGGGGTGGTTAGGGAATTTTTGAGAATCTATTAAGCTTTGGTTTGAAGAATTGGATATTCAATGTCCCACATTGATTTTATTGGCCAGCATAATAGAAATGATAATTGTCTAAAGTGTTGCTGAAGATTAGAAAATCGGTGAAGTATGTCAATGAAATAATACCAAGTTTGTAAGTATTGCAGTGTTGTGATTTTCAAGGATTTGGCCCTTTGACAGTTATATCTCCTAGAGAAGTCATGCGCCTTGGCCAAATGCTACTTAGTATCTTCAGTCATATCAATTATCATGAACAAACAAAAGTTATTTGTTTGTTTTTTTCACAATGGTCTCCATACACGTGTGTATGTGTAATGGGGCCTTATATCATGTTTGATTCTTTTTCGCTTTCACTTGCAAATGCTGGATACACTGAAATTTTGGTCTCATACACTTGTTTCAACGTTTAATAGTAATAAAAGGCAACAGCCCACGCCTTTTATTAGGATATCTTTGTTTCACCTTGTTTTTGGATATCCCGGCCATTTCAAAACTGATATTCTTCAAATAAACTTTTGATACCCCCTTAGAATTACATGCTCTTTGACATCTCATAGAGTGGTTTCTGAATATCTCGCAAAACTTTAAAATCTAAATCCTCACCTCAACCAGAACTGTACAGTCTCTCTAAAATGCAAAACAGCTTACAGCAAGCATCCTGTCATTTGTGTGGCTTTTCTTTGTATTGTTAAAGGTGATGCCCCAGCCAAGGCTGCAGCACAACCTGCCGCAGCGCCCCCAACTCCTCCACCTGCTGAGGCTGCCCCGCCTACCACGCCTCCACCCCAGCCTGCTCCAGGATCATCTGCAGGCCCCATACCAACCACACCCCCTCCTGTTCCACCAATGCCAACATCACCTATCACATCAAAGCCAGGTTTGTTTTGAATAGCATCTTTATTTTTTTGTGTTCTAGATTCCCAAGATGATATCCTTTTTGTTATTATAGCTATTTCCCCTCATTTCTAGACCTTTTTGTGACATAATTTTAGTGGTAAGTATGTGTGCTGGTACATGACATTTCCCACAAATGTTAATTTGTTAAATGATAATGAAACAGATACCAATTATCTCTTATAGAGCAGGTAATACTCATTCTTCTGCTTATTAAAACTTTTGGTTGACATGTGATCAAGCTGATTGGGGTTCATGTAGAGTTCACAATGACTTAGAATAGTAAATTCCATGTGATTTTGATAACGTACAATTTTAGAAATATTACCGTGGAAAGAAGGCTTCACATCCTTTCAAGGCAAATCCTTAATGTATCCTATTGCATGTAGTGATATACAAAATAAGAAAGAATTAGAATTAAAGTGTTTGCCATGAAGTGAAGCTAATTGATTTAAAACTTAATGATCTGTGAAGAAGATTGCCCAAAATCTAATGTCTTGTCAGAAAGTTACAATCATATGCATGTAAGCGTATTGCTTCAGTGCAGTTCATAAGGCCATAAAAACAGAAATTTCTATCAATGTGCTTTATTATCATGCTAACTAATGGTTCCATGTTTTGCTTGTTAGGAGGCATGTTTTGAATTACACCATATCGATGTATAGACAAGTGACTACTTTGATTGAAAGAGCCATTTGTGTGAAGAAATTGGTAAAATCAGACAGTCTGCACCAAAGGCTAATGAGTGTTGCATCTGAAACAAATTTTTACAATCATATAACAAAAGTACTTAGCTATTTTGAGCTGCTTACAGGAAACCGGTCGACACTTGAGTGGCTGTAACATTATCTTCATGTCTGTATTTCTCTTGAATTCCCTCTGAGCTGTTGCTACATTTCACTGTTTTCTTTCCAAATAATTTTTTTTTTTTTTAATCCAAAGGGTTTGTTTGCTTTTTAATTATTGTTTTGCAGAATTGATGGAAGAAAGACAGAAGTCAATTTTACGTTTTGAGATATTAGTGATAGAAGCAGGAGAATGCATGACCATCTAAATGGGGGTGAATCGTTCTCTGAGAGGCATGTAGTGGGGATAGGGTTATTGAGTTCTTTTGAGTGTGGCATTGTTTGTTTAAAACTTTTTTTTTTCCTGATGCGGAAAAAGAAAAAAAAAGTGAAAAAGAGAGAAAACGAGGAATGTACTTTTCTGACATTGGATATTCAGAAGTTATCTGGAGGTAGTGTCGCAGAAAGAAATTGTCGTGTGAACGGAGAGGAATAATATCTCTGTAGAAGTGAAACTAGAATCAGCTGATGTGTCATGCATTTCTTGTCTTGTTAGTCAACTACTGAGAGGTCAATGACCTATACAGTGTGCCCTTTTTATTTGGCCTGTCTGTTTTGTTTGTTTTTGCTGCGGGTGAACTGAGGTCTGAGAACTTTGAGGGTAGGCTATCTTGATTGACAGGGCATGGTAATTATTGAAGTTTTCTTCTCATGGCTGTGTGAGTAAGGCATGCCAGACAAATGAGAGTCTAATGACATGGGGAAAAAAAAAAGAAAGAAATGCAACCAGCATTTGAAGGTTAAGTATGGTCACATTTGGAGGTGATGGCAGGCGCTATGTCATCTTGCCATTCAACCATTTTGCCACTGCAAGTTTATTCACATTTCTGTGAATCCTTGAAAAAGATACTCTGCAAGTTTTTTTCTGACTCCTGCAAATGAGCTTGAGTATTTTTTATGTTTGTTTTTTTTGGAAGGATAAAGTCAAGGCTGCTTTTATCAACTTTCCCATGTTTGAAACACATATCAATACCCACCATCCAAAGTGCATATTGCAAATGCCTTCCAGATCATTTTGCGCAGTTTGACCCAAGGAGCAGCTGGCAGTGGTTGGTGTGGGCAAGTCTGAGCTATAAATATGTTTCAAAACGACATTGCATTTATCAACCCAGCCGAAACGCATTTGCGATCACACTTTTTTTTTGTGGACATTTCAGAAATGAGTCTCCAACCCCTTATTCAAAACGGCTTTTACCAAGTGCCCAAAACTCCCTAAAAAGTTGTTTGGAAACTTCAATTCTGCGCCAGAAGTGAGCTGATAAATGCACCCAAGGTGACAACAGTTCTCGAAAGTGTAGCACAAGTGTCAAAACATCCTAACCCATCAAATATGGCCCAAGTGCAATATATTGAGGTTATTGCATGTGTCACATGAATACAATGTTGCAACACTCAGTAATACTACTGGATTAGAAAAAAACGAACATAACAAACAAATATACAGACTTTACTCTGCACGTCTCAATGACATACTTGCCAACTAGTAAGATTTTATCAGATTCAGTAAGATTTTTTACGTTAAAAATAGCAAAATCAGATTTTCTGTCAGAGAAATCAGATTTTTAAAAAATATTTAGATGTACCTTTCATGTGTATTTTCTGAAGATTTGACCGAAAGTAAGATTTTTAACTTCAGTTTGCATATAAAATAAGATTTTTGCAATCCACGAGTAAGATATTTCATCTTTAAATGTTGGCAGGTATGCAATGATCAGAAATTAAGAATTTTACATCTTGGGTAAGTGTCACATACCTGGAATTCGGAGGAAAACTTTGAAACTAAAGACTGTAGTTCGCACAGACCAGTAGAGAGTAACTTGCGATGAACACTTTTTTGTGTTTGTAAAAGTGAACACATTTATGGAGGACTACAATTTGCTCTCAGTGTATTATGTTTGTATGTTTTTGACACTGACAGACAATGAACTACAAAATAATCACAAGAAAATCAGTGTGGTCACATTATCTTACATCTAAAAGAGGGAGGGGAAGGATCTAAAGCTAGATCATGTTATAGGAAGATTTGAATGTTCCATGTGCATTGCAGAAATACCTTCTTCTTTGTTTAATTCATCTTTCCTGAAGGATGGAGAAGGCATCTTCTTCTTTTTTTAAATCATTTTAAAACCAGGTTATCACCATTCTTATTCTTGTGGACTTAACACCCCTTTTGCCATAGGTGTATGACTACCGAAGTATCAAAGTAGTGCTAGGGAATGTAAAGGGTGTTTTCCATTGATAACAACAGACAGTGGTGCTGTAATATGATGCTACCGGGAGTCACTTTTTCACAGATAGATGGAGGGGGATAGTTTGAGAGAGAGAACAATATACAGTTGAACCTCTCGTATCCGGACAAGTCGGGACCGGGGCTCATCCGGATAAGGGATTTGGCCGGATACGGGAGTCTCAATGCTTTATATATGTACATATACATACACATGTACTGATGTAGCCCATTGTAGTACCACATGTAGTAATGTGTATACTGCAACCTTTTCATTGTTACACTCAGTAACAGACCCCAAAATAGAGGTTCGTGTTTGCAAGAATGAAATCATTTTCTTTTATAAATTCTTGGGATGATTTACCTAAATAATTATTAAGAAATGTATCAAGTATATGTAATTCATGTGTGTTTGTGTAGGAGTTCTCAAGGAGTTGGGAATCCCCCTTTCCTCCCGTAATTCTAAAAAAAAAATAAAAAAATCACGGCGAGATTGCGTCCGGATAATAGAGAGATCCGGATAAAAGGAGGCCGGATAATAGAGGTTCAACTGTAGTTATTCCTTTGTTGTGGTTTTTGGTACATTTACAATACATTTCAAAAACTGTTAGATTATGTGCCAACATTAGGGAAGCACCAGAATACCTCTATAAAGATACAAGGGACATCAGTGGAAAAGTTTCATTTCTCAATTTGAAGACCCGAAGTGAGCTTGATTCAAAGATTCAGTACATGTTAACAGAAATGCGTACAAATGAAGTTTCCCATGTTCTCACGGATAGGCTACTGCCTCCCACTCCCCTGAAATTATTTTTGATACATTCACGTTCTTCAAGTACAAGTATTTTTGCACCCTCCATATGCAGTGGTTGAATGATGAAAATTAAGTCTGTGTAGTTGCAGAGGAAACTTAACAGCTGAACCACGCATGGCTTTTTGGTATGTGTGTGTGTGTGTTTTGTTTTATTACTTTCTCAGGCAAAAGAGGTTGTATATTTAGACTATGATTGCACTTTAGCTCCACTGGAAGGATTCTGTAACTTTCCTGAGTTGCGATACCCAGTGGCTTGGTAAAAAAGGGGTGACTAAACCAAGACAGATTAGATATAATGGGATAATTTGATAATTGAAGATAATAAGTACAGGTTCTCTGAGCCATTTCTGGGACTGTCAGTTGATAGGAGGGCTTTTGTCGCCCTCCAATCTTGCTGATTACAAGCATCCTGTGAGGATAAAGCTTGCCTGACATTCTCAATTGTCAAGCCCAAACACTTAGGAATCACATTAGACAGTCAGTTCAGACATTCTGGTCGGCATTAATCCCGATAAAACCAGGGGTCACTGAATGTACTCGGGGAGAAATAAGAAAGTACGAGCCTGGGTCACACGATCGCCATGAGGTGGCACAATCACGTAACAGTTGCGAAACAAATGCTTTTCCCCCCTTTTTTCCCTTCCTTTCTCGTCATCTAGGATTGTCACTGAGAAATCCTCCTAATCCAGCTAAATTCTGTTTCTGCCATTTTCCAAAATCAGATTAAGCTGAAATCTTGGTGCATTTTGAAGCAACTGTTCCCTGCGATCTGTGTCAGCCAGATTTAACACAAATCTCATTTTCTGCTCTCTCTGACAGTCATTTGTGAAGGAATAAAAAGTCTGAAAGTTTCAGAAAAGAATCGCTTGACTCACAAATGTAATCAGCTTGGACAATAGTCCTTATAATACCGGAAATTCCTCGTTTGAATCCTAAGAATGGTTATTCCACAAATGTCATGATCAATTTTTGGTTGTGCCTGCCACGGTCCATGGTGCTAATCCTTATTGACTGAAATAACCCCGCACATACTCACCTCTCTAGGACAATAAGCATGGGCATTACGTAAATTGTGATCTGCCATACGATTGTAGATGTTAATACCCATGATGGGGGTAATAATACTCATTTATTTTTGTTGCTGCATTTGGCATGAATTTATGTACCTGCATGACTTAGCTGTTTGTGTGTGTTCGTTTGTTTCTGCTTGTGTATGTGTGCGTGTGTTGGTACGTGAGTGTGTGTGTGTGTGTTGTCAAGGATGTGACAAATGATAAAGAAGAAAACAGGAGTAAGCCATTTCATGCATGGACAGTCTGAACCAAGACTTAAAACGTACGCACAGGTAGCTCTGCAAGTTTCATACGTCTAGGTTACCACGATGAAAGATATTGTAAACGACAGGCAGTTTAAAAACAGGTATTCCACCAAACAGTATTCATTGCCTGTAACATGTGATTCACATGCTTGCTTGTGGAAGTACCATGTGTGTACTGACATGTTCACACATGGCATTATACCCTGCATATTGAAGAGATTTACCTTTTACTTTGTGAGCACTAAGGTATGGTTTATGATTCATGTTCAAACATGCAAACCTGTTTGTATGAACATAGATTTTGCTTGAAATGAGATGATACTAGTGTAAACAGTTATGAGACAAAAAAGCACAATGAACAAGATTACCCAAGCAATTCGTGCATGAACTGCTTATTAGTGTAAAGCTTTAGTCCATAAATGGCATCCAATAAAACCAATGATATGCAGATAAAAGAGAGAATGCAGTAAATCATGTGCTGTGCAGCTCACAGCGCTTACTTTTGTCATAAGGAATTGTTGATATACAACAATCTTGTAGTAACCTTCAAGTATGCATATACCGGGTAGTCATTCTGATGTTGAACTCGGTTTGTAAGTAGCTTCAGACAATGCAGGTAGGAATATGTGGGCAGGTGTATGACATATCATTAGAGTTTCACTGTGTTTCAGAAATTTTAGCAGTAGTTAGCACTCAGATTCCACCGAAACTTGTTAAAAATGCATGCCCTCATGCACTCCTTCAGAAGTTTGCCTGAGGAGATCATGGTACAAAAATGTACCAACAAGTTGTTAGCTTCGCTGTCTTTTACCTTCTGCCGTAAACTTCCAATATTGGCAGACATTTTTGTCTTTTCTTCTACCTACCGTCTAAGTTTACGGTGGCACTTTGCCGTAGACGCAGCCCCCTCTGATTGAATCACATCCCTTCCAGTAAAGTCTTCTTTTTCTCATCAATCACTTACTGTCTTGGATTATTCATTGCAGGCATGTCTTTGAGGGTGATTTCCAGTCTTCAGCAAGCCTGGAGTTTGCTTTTAATGTGAATAATTCACCAATCTTTGCTCACACATCTCCACCCAAGCACCCTCGTTACGCTGTGCCTATCAGCAGACCGCTTTTAGCCTCTCTCTTGTTGCAACCATTTTTATAACTTTTGGGTCAAGATTTTATGGCAACTTCTTTGCGATTAAGATTTGTGCACTCAGGTTTTTATTACCATATTTCTCTTTGATCCAGACTGAAGCGATAGAGTTTGCATAAGAGGTTTCCTGGCAAAACTTGCCTGAATAATTGATCAGGTCTAAGTGCTGCTTTCCTCTTCCTCGTGAGAAAACTGTGCTCAGAGAAGCAAAGGTTAATATGGCTCTGTGTGTTTCTGTTTGTGTGGATCTCTGGTGTGTGTATGTATACCAAAGAAGTCCACAAGTCTTTCTGTCTGTTTTTAACCCTTCTATGGCTTGACTCTTCCTTCTTCATTTCTTGAGTGGAGAGTCAACTGGGTCTTCTTGCCGACTACTTTTAGCAGAAGTACTGATCCTTCACACTTCAGTCCTGTAGGTGTAGAAAGGAGGAGTCGGTTGAGACTGCAAATTTGTTCTATTGAGTTTTTTGCCTACGGTGGGAAAGGTTCAAGAAAGTTTATTACAATTTTAATTCTTTCTAATGAAGAACAGCAATGCAAAAACCAAGTTAAGATACTGAAATCACCACTTTTAATGGATGTTGCATGTGTGTACAAAAACATCATCTGTTTTCTCATTTTCTACTTTTTTTTTCAGTTTCACATGGTTGTGATAACAGCTATGTTACGGTACTCTTTTCTTGTTTGTCCTGCAGTTTACTGGCAATACTGTCTTCTTAATAGTAATGATACACAAACATTTTTTTTTTTTTTTTTGTGTGCAGAAATATTCTTTAGCTTTAATAGGTTTGGTAACCCTTCCTGTCTTGTGAGCAAGATGTTGACATACAATGTCAGTAGGATTTGAAGATGGCAGTTCAGAAAGGATTAATCTGGCTTTTGTGTGTTGTCTTTCAGTCATTATTCATGTTTGTTCCTCATTTTCTTTCTTTATTTGTTTCTCTCTTTTTTTTTGGGGGGGGGGATGGGGGTCTATCACAGTCTTGAGTATTATTCACTAGCAGCAATTTTCATGCCCTGTGTATTCACAGAGAGAAAATTATGCTAATAGCAACCATCTGGAACCACACCACGTCACTGCCATGGTGTGTAGTTTGTCATCATCTTGTGCTGACATCAAACAATGAATGAGTCAAGAATGTAGGAATGGGTGCAAAAAAAAAAAATGTAGTTGAATGAAATAGGGTATTCTTTTGATAACAGTGCTTAATAGTGTGGAATAATCTGCTCTTTATGCATTGATGCTACTTGTTGATTTAATGCTTCTTTGGCTTAGCTGTACATGAGCATTATGCTTCATTAGCTGTGTACACACCACACCCAAAATGGGATCCCCCATCATTTCAAGAAGGAATTCTTTTGTGACTTTTTTTGGGGGGGGGGGGGTGGGGGTGAGATAGTAAGGGCATGAAACGTAGCTTCATGCAGGTTTACAATCACTTATATACAGTATGTAAAATTTCCTCAACACCCTGTGCCATTTGACCTTCTTGCACTCAAATTACCATGGTAATCAATGAACAATTTCTGATTTTACTCTTTGTTAGTTCCACATACCTGATGTGTCTGCAGATTGCTTATATACAAGGTATATTCTTTTCTTCTTTTTTTTTGGTTCTTTTTTTTTGGGGGGGGGGGGGGGGGAGGAGATATTGCTGCCCATGGTGCACACCACACATATGGGAAGTCAAGGGACCTTGTGACTGGATTTACCAAACATGTGATGAAATGTAGCTATGTATTCTGATATGAAGAATGTAGATAAAATTAGTCCAGTAGAAATCATGTCATCATTTTTTGTTGTTTTAATGATTTATTATTTAGATCTGTCTACACAGTTTACTGAAAGAGGCATTACATATTTTGATATAGTAAATAGGTAGAGTGAAATTTGCGTTGTGATTGGTTGATTGTGCAAAAATTTTGTTATAGTGGCACGACCGTGCCACTATAACGCTTACAGTGCGTGCCTACGCTTTATGTACGAAGAGATTCGCGCAAGGCCTAGGGAGGGCCGAGGGACATAGTAAGACAAGGCCAAGCATTTCAACGTATGCGCATGTTGAGCTCTGAATGTAGGAGTTTATAAGCGAGTCTGCTCTGTGATGTGCAATACGCATACACGGCTGTACTAGCGTATTGCACGCTGTGTACGTAAACTACGGTAGGTGCGGTTAACTCTGCGTACAACAAATGCAGTGCCGGCGGTACGGTGAGTCTTGTTAGATCTACTTTAGTAAATTAGGGCCTAGACCTACGGAAGTGCATGTAGATCGAGGAACCTATTTACTATAACAATTAGTGCATGTTCTATTGATGCACCAGTACTGGACTATAGAACTCCAAATACTAAATTATCCCTCAGTCGTGCAGTTCTATTCACCTCGGCCTGCGGCCTCGGTGAAACAAAACAGCACTCGGGATAATTTCGTATTTGTCGTTCTCTAATCCAGTATAGTGCATCATAGAGCATGCACTATCTGTATAATAACAAACCCAAAAAGACAAAAAGTTGTGTAAAGACAGAGTTGTTTGGGAGACTTCACAGTACAGAGATGAGTCTGAGTTGTATTTTGTCCATGTCCATTTCTGTTCAGTGGACGTATAGCATGTCTGATCGAGTGAATGTGTAGAACCTTTCATGTACTCTTCTCTTTTAATTTATGCTGATTCACAAGTACCACTGTAAGTGTGTGGTGCATGGTATAGGCATAGCCATGCGGGATGATACTACCACTCATATATGTTCTTGGAAAATTTGCCGGAAAAGAATTCCATGTAACGGAAGACTGCATGGATATGTCATTATGCGTGGGATCTGCATTAATTGTTGCACACTTGTTGTCCTTTTTTATTGCAGCTTCAGAGGTACCCATTCAAGCTGCCTCTCAGCCAGGCACACCAGTGGAGTACCCATCTGGCTTTACAGCGAGGACAGAGCAGCGGGTTGGTAGTGATGCTCACCAGTTTCACGTTTTACCAAGAACATTGATTTTTCCCCCTCCTTTTTTTAATAATCTGAACAATGTTTTGAGGGTGTGAAATACAAGATGTAGTTATGTCTTGATGTGGTACAACATGTATGAGTTGTATGTGCCTGGAATGAAATTACAATTTAAATACGATAGTTTCAAACTTTCATATTTGTTTTTAGTTCTGTTTTATTTTTTTGATCTTTCTATACTGTCACTTCATATCTTCAAAAGTCACCCATCAAGTAATGTAGATTGAGGAGGCCCAAAAGTGCTCAAGTGAAACATTTAACATGTGATCTTTAGGTCTTGTTTGTGTTTCAGTCAGTCAAGTTTTTGTTTTGTTTCTGTTTTCACACAGTTAAAGGGTGTGTACAGTTCTGGTTGAGGTGAGGATTTAGCTTTTAACGTTTTGCGAGATATTCAGAAACCACTCTATGAGATGTCAAAGAGCATGCAATTCTAAGGGGTATCAAAAGTTTATTTGATCAAAATCGGTTTTGAAATGGCTGAGATATCCAAAAACGAGGTGAAACAAAGAGATCCCAATAAAAGGCGTGGCCTGTCGCCTTTCATTATTATCACTTTTTTTGATATCTCAGCCATTTGAAAACCAATTTTCATCAAATAAACGTTGAATCCTTCTTAAAATTACATACTCTTTCATATTTCATAAGAGGTTTCTCATTATCTCACTTAGGAATGTTCAAAACATGAAATCCCACCTCAACCAGTACTGTACAGTCCCTTTAAAAGCTGTGCAGCTTATTTCTGTGTTTTCAAACTAATAGTAACACACTATTCCACAATTATGGACCCATATGAAAAACATTTGATATATTCTTTTGCAGTCTTTAAAATGACAATTATCAAAATCAGATTGCCGCTTTTGGCAATTTGTAATTCAGTAGATTGATTAAGACTCTGAACATCTATGAAAAGTCACTCTTTCCTTCGCCATACTGATTGCATGCAGGGGAAAAAATATAAACGAAAATCTGTACTGGAACATGTATTTCTACTGTTGTTGTTGTTGGGTTGGTTTGTTTTCAGGTGAAGATGTCACGCATGAGACTAAGAATAGCACAGAGACTTAAGGATGCCCAGAATACCAATGCCATGCTGACAACCTTCAATGAGCTGGACATGAGGTTAGAAGTACCTTGGTAGTAGTAATGCTAACAATGCCATTGCAAATACTGCGACTACTACTGCTAATATTACTGAAAATAAAATTACATTGATGATGGTAATTGTAGCAAAGGTTATAATTATAACAGCAGTAACCATTCCTCATACAGTCTGTCCTCCGTAATCCAGCCATCGTGTTTCCAGATCATTCTTTTATCTGGACGTGAGCTAGCGCATGAGTGTTTTTGCATTGTCGTGCATGTTCAGAGTGAAATATTAATAAAACCAAACACAAAACAACAATTCACTCGCAACATAACAGTCAGAACATATATGGGGGTTTACTATGACCAGGGAGGTGGAATCCACCTCCCTGCTATGACACAATGTATATTTACACTGCCCACAATGCTGTCGCTGAAGGGAGTGTGCCACTCGTCTGGTGGTCTGTTTAATGAGATGGTTGTGGGGGAGAAACTCCCCATTTTGGGGAATCTTTGCTTGTTCGTAAACTCAAAGAACAGTAACGAACAAGAAAGAGTGTTTACTCATACAGCTAACTCTGTGTAAGTCGATCTTGACGGGGAAACATGTTGACTTAAGCAATATTAAACTTCTACGTATGCCCCCACCCCCCCCCCCAAAAAAAAAAACCAACAAAAACCGTCCCTATCTTAGAACAGGAGTGTGCGGGGCTACATCTGATTCAACTCGTAAGGATTGCATATTGCCCCAGCGGACATGAGCATCTTGAATGCAAAGATTCAGGTTGCAGACGCAAGAAGATTATTATCCCTTGATATAAAATGTCATTAAGACGTTTATGGAAAGAACATATGCGGGAATCCATTCATCTGGACCGACATTGCGCTATCTGTACACCTCGAATAAATCCTTCAATTTATGCTGTATAAACATGCTCTGTGATACAATGTGCATTGTACATCATATTGATGAATAGAAAAACAGGAAATGCGACGTGAAAGTGCCTAGAGTATTCTCATGATTTTAAAAAAACAATTTCTTGATGCTTTTTGCCGAATGTTTCGAATATGACAATACATTTAATTATGTCCCGAGTTAATGAATCTTCACATCGTCTCCATGATGTGGAGAACGAAGGAAACGTGACAGGCACAAAGAAAACCCTACAAAACAGACAGATCTGTGAGTACTTGTGATTAAATGAGAAGAAAAATGACTGAATAAAAAGAGAGGAAGAAAAAAGAATGTGCACCATCATACTGTCAGTGCTAATAGGTATTAATTAATTCAAATAAATGAGTTTATTTCGTGCTGATTTACATACACCATTATAAGCACGCCCTAAGCTGGTCTGGAGCAATGAAATTGGCTGTTCTTGTACAGGAAGAATAATTTTTATATTCGGCAGTTTGCTGCTCCATCTTGTGTTGGTCTTTGTGAGACATCTTCATTATTTCTTAGTGTTTAAGTTTGCATTTTATATAATCCTCTTGATTTGTCATGAATTCAAAATGTAATGTTAAAGACATCCTCCTTCTCCCATACCCTGAACCTAAATCCAAAACATCTGCCACTATAGGTAATTGCTATTGCTGCACATGTGCGCTGTGCAATTCATGTCTGGGAGATGCAACTCTTCCCGGAAAAAATAGCCTCATGAAAAAGGTCAACACACTCATCATAAAACAGACAAAGGTTTGATTTTCTTGCCTTGTGGCTTTAGTCACTCTCAGCTGCACATGGCGTTCCAAGAAAACAGTCATGATGGTATGCACAATGTTTATGTAGTCTTTGTGTTTACAGATACGTACAGAGCTTGCATAGCAACTGGGGTGCGGCTGCAAGTCTGGAGTCTTGCATAAACAAAATAAATGCATGGTGCACTTTGACAGTGATTGATAACACCTTGAGGCGTAATTCAACTTAGAAGGTGCAAATTTAATTACTTTTCTTTGAAACTGTCCTCAGAAATTGATCAACTTCTGCGATAAACCAACTAAGAAAAATCAGTTTGTACAGGGGAATAAACACATAATCGTTGACTGAAAATTGGGATTCTTTATTTTCATCGACTTAGTTGGTTATTCAACATTACATATGCACTGTCGACTTACCCGGTGATGTCTGTATGATGTATTTCATTTTATTTCCACAGCATGGAATCATGAAACATGCAAATATGGAAATAAATATGGTCATAGTAAATTCACAATGGCTTATGTGCACCAACTTGCTAGAAAGTGTTATGCTTGAACATATCTTACTTATCCAAACATATTGCTTGAAATCTGGGTAGCCTTCAGTATCGCACATGGCCAAATAGCGGAGGGTTGGACTGTATAATATGAATAAGTCTGGTTACAAAAGCAAAGACATATAATGTTTTACATTTATGTGTAAGATTTATCTGTAAAGTGTTAATATATAAACCAATAGGGAATAGTCTTGTGATTCCATGGAGCCCAAAGTTGGAGTAAGTAGTCTGGATTTTCTTTTATCCATAATAACTTTAAATAAATTCTCTCAACGGTCATTACAAATTCTGAAGTGGGACTGGGACACCCTCTTCATACTTACAAAATGCATTATGTTAGGGATCCGTGCAAATAGGATTTCACAGTGCTGGGTCACACACTTTCACTCAACCAACACTGAATTATGCCTGACTTTGGTCTAGGAGGGATTTAGCAAAACATGTATGTAATCATTCAGAGGTAGTTACATTTAAAAAAGTGTGTAGATGGTTAAGCTCAGTAGGGATGGAGATGGCATTGTGTACATAAACTTATAAGAGAGAGTGTTTGAACCTCGTTTGTTGGTCCGTCTCGTTTGTCACATCAGTAACATCATTGCCATGAGGAACAAGCACAAAGACAGCTTCCTGAAGAAACACGGTGTCAAGCTAGGATTCATGTCAGCATTCGTCAAGGCCTCAGCCTATGCACTCAAGGACATGCCAGTGGTGAATGCAGGTTAGTAGCTTTGGTGTAATCATGGTGTAATTATGGTGTTACTAATGATGAAGCTTGTGTATATCTAAGGTGTAGCTTGGATATAGCTTGGGTGAAGCTTAGATGATAGCAATGGTGTAGTCAGGATGTTGAGAGGGTGTAGCCAAGCAGCCAGGGTGTAACCAGGGTGTCACTAGGATAAAGATATTATGTGGTATAGCTGTAGCAGGGGCAGCAATTTTTTTTTCTTACATAGAGGGGGGTTAACCAGTACAAGGGGTGTCTAAATGTGTCTGATGAGGTTCAGGATTACTAGGTTTCTTGCAGGCAAAACCCCTAAATAGTTATTAGAGTTAAAATGTTTTGTATTTCCTTTTTTAAAGGCAGATTTGTGCATGGACTGCTGCTTCAAGCCTGTTTTTTCTGGTTTAAGATTTGGTCCTTGGGGTTCAGTGTTATTCCTTTCTCATCCTTTTATTTCTGCTCTTTGACAAAACACTTTGTAATGAATGACAGCCACTGTGAATGCCCAATTGTGAAGAAAGACCCAAAACATAAATGACTGTTCTTATAGTATATCAGAGGTAAGATCTATCTAGCATACATTTTGTATGATGTGGCTTTGTTTTGTAGGGATTATATGAAGAAAGAAGTCTGAAATGTCCCCCCACTTTATTTTTCAAATGCTGTAAGTACTGCAAGATTAAAATGTTCCCATATAGGTGTCAGACACCATATTGATTTGTCATGACAGTAGGTGACTGTCTGTATCAGACATGAGGGCTGCAACCTTTATATGTGGGACACAAGGCAGCTATTTATAAGTAGGCCCGGAGAGCTGTAGGTATGACCAAATGTGAGATATGCAGCAAGTGCCTCAAATCATTGCAAGGTGACAAACATGATTTGTGGGTCTGTGCAATGTTTGGGGGGTGTCAGCTCAGTGGGGGATTATCTGGCCTGTCACAATGGGATCAAGAGTAGAGGGTGCTCAGTGGAGTCTTAGCCATGATCACAATTGCCTAATTCATTGGTCCCATTTTTGTGGATAATAACTAGTCCAGTTTCTGCTAGAGGAACAGGTCTTTCTCCGACAAGACAAAGGGAATTAAATCTCCCTCTGATTGTGCTCTCTGTTCCAGATTTCTCTACAACTTAATCTGTAGGTTCCTCCAGGGATTTGTCGGATCAAAAATATAATGCCGAAAAATAAAAATGGATGGACTATTTTGCAGTGTGCCTTGCCCCCCCCCCCCCCCCATAAATTTTATTGAGGAACAGGAGAGGTGAATTATAAATTAGTTCCAGACACAATTTAGGGACTTTAAATTCATTTCTTTTCTGATATGTGGGGACCACTTTTCAGGTAATATTCTATACATTTCACTTTAACTCAATAATTTTCCTATATGACACACACACAGTTAAAACCAAGCAGTTGAATGATGCATAATAGAATTGTACATTATAAAAAGATGTCGTTCATAGCATTGTTTGTATTCTGTCTCAATTTGCAGCACATTGATCAGTGGTCATGTTTCTCATGAGAATTTAAAACTTACAGTGTCCTAAACCTGTAGTCTTTTCCACAAACAGGCAAACTACCAATGTTAGAGGGATTGCTGCAGAAAAGGTCTGGTCATGATTGGCCTGTCAGTGATAATTACTTTTGACTTTCCATATCTTCTCTCTGCAGTGATTGATGAAAATGAAATTGTTTACCGTGACTATGTGGACATCAGCGTGGCAGTAGCAACTCCAAAGGTGACATTCTACCGCTGACTCATGTTTCTATCAGACTTTTTGTAACAATTGTGTTGCTTGATACAAAGGGCATTTTACTTAGCATTTGTTTGAGACTCGTTTGTAACATTCACATTGCTTGCGGTAAAGGCCATGATCTACTGATTGCTTGCTGTATAGGACATGATCTACTTTAAAGAGTGAGCATGATAGCCTTAACTTGTTTCCATTCTGCTTTCTCCCATGAGGCAGAATCCCCCCCCCCCCCCAATTGTGGATGTTCATCCTTAAGGACATCCCTTCCTTTTCCCTAACTGTTATAACGTTTGATTTGGTGTAGTACCATTTTCTGACTGCTGCTTGTTCCTTAAAGACATTATTCAGCATTCGCAGATGAAACAAAATTCCAGCTTTAGTGCTTGAAAATAGTTCTGAAATGTGAGTTAGGGGTAGAAACAACCAATGTAAAAATGTTAATCAGTATTAATGTTAAGTATTGTTAAGTATACAAAATGTAATCAATAGTTGTAATAAAATTGTTTCTAGAATACAGTTATGGTTTATTGAGAAAAATAGTGATATCTCCATATGTTTTAGGCTTTATTGCAAAATGTATATATGGAAGGATGTTTTGTGCTACAAATGACCTACACATATGCATCAAGTGCAATAACTTTAAATCACTGCTCCCAGTGGTAAACAGTACCTTCAACTGCTTTGTGTTAGAATGGGGGGGGGGGGGGGGGTGATATTTGGAGAGAAAAATGTGATGAAGAAAAGTTTTGATTGACCCGCTGCAACTTCCTGGCTTGGGAGAAAGGTTAGTAACCTGAAGCTTGAAACTTGGCATTGTGTTCACCTCTTATCACATTCTTATCTTGTTTTTATTATGCATTATGTAACGATCCCAAGGTGAACGTGTTGCAAGCTAGCTCTTCATGTATCTGACTGCGCAGTCTTCTTTTCATGATTTTCTTTATTATTTGCAAAGTTTGATTGTGTTTTTTGTATTTCTCTTGTTTTTTTTTTGTTTTTTTTTTAGTGAAACATGGTGCTTGCATTGTCGGTTCTCATTGTTTTACAATACTGAAAACATAATTTTGTTTCTTTTAGTTTTTTTTTTTTCATTGAAGTCCTTGCTGTGATTCAAGTTGTGAGAATGGTGTATTCTTTGTTTAACACAGGTGATGAAAAGGACAGTTGTAGTAGAGAAAACATTCAGTCTAAGATTGTCAACATCCTTCTTCATATCACCATTGATATGACTGGCATTTTACATATATGGTAACCAGAGTTGATTGTGAAATGGCAATCTTGTTGTAACTGCTATTTGTGTATTTGTGTCCCTATTAGGGCCTGGTTGTACCCGTTCTGCGAAATGCGGATGCAATGAGTTACGCCGATGTGGAAAAAGGCCTCAATGAGCTTGGGGAGAAGGTAACAAACCACGTTTAGATTTTTTCATGAATGTTTTTCTTTGTTTGTGTTTGAGGTGGCACTAAGGGAATTGTAGAATGTTGGAATATACCCATTTTTAGTCAAAAACCTATCAGTAGACAACAAATGTTTTCTTTGAACCAATCATTTTTTTTTCAACTTCTGTGTAGGTCGAAAAGTTTGTGCATGTTCGCAGTGAAAAGTGACATCAGTACTCCACAAGAACCGAGAATAACATTTTGACTTTATACTTTCATTGAGAAATGCACTGTTTAAGTAGAGGAAAATAAAGGGTGACTGTTTGTGACATGTGTGACAGGAATGAAGCTAAAAATAATTGAACAAGTGGCACTGATCTTGTTTGTAAGATAGCAGATATTTTTGATGTAAATTTGGCCATTATTCAATGAATCAGCATTCTGGCCATTGGAGAGGAATTAATTTATCAATCACCTCTAATAGAAACTGGAGTTGTAGACATTTTGCATCAATGATATCATTGACAAGAAGACTCATGCTTTAGAATAGAAGGATTTTTGGTAGACAACCATAAGAAGATTCGACACATCAAGCATTTAAAGAAAATTAGATAAAAAATAAAATGACAAAATATTTTCACTTCTCTCTACAAAACAAGTATGCTGTAGAACCTAAAATATGACCAAATGATTGTCACTTTAGATGCTATCTGTCAGTGGTATTTTGCAGAAATGGAGCCCATATGCCCAAGAAAACTGACATTTTTTTTTTGTCCCCCTGTAAGTTTTTCAAGTTCCAGTTCTTCGTTTCTGTCCTGCACAGGCTCGCAGTGGCACACTGGCTGTTGAGGACATGGACGGGGGTACGTTTACCATCAGCAATGGGGGCGTCTTTGGGTCCATGTTTGGCACACCAATTATCAACCCTCCCCAGTCTGCCATCCTGGGCATGCACGCCTCCTTTGACAGACCCGTCGCAATCAATGGAAAGGTGAGAAGCTGCTCTCCCTTTCCCCACTCTCTCTGGACATACATTTTATAACATGTACAGTTGCCGATTAGAAGAATCAAGGCTTTAGGTTTGCTTGAACTCCATGTTTGTTCTGTGTGGCGTAGTTTGCCTATTCAGCATCAACACAACTTGGACTTGTTAAATGAGATGAACGTTGAGCACTCGTGCCAACTTCTTAAATTTCACCTGCAGCTCATGAGGATATCTACCTGAGATGGAATGCATTGTTCCTGAACCCCATTTCTCTTTCTTTTTTACCCCCTTAAAACTTCAAATAGAGTTTCTTGTAGAAGGAAAGAAAAAAAGAGGCCTATGGGAACTCAGTATTGTAAGTTTGCCGATGATGTAAGTGCAACCCAAATCTAGCGTGATGCGCACTAATAGAAACACCCGTTCAGTGTTGATGACTTTCATCCAAATATATATGCAGCCCTGACATTTTTTGTGGTGAACCCTTAGCTCTTGCAAAAGGTGCTAATGAGGTAAAATGAAGTTGAATATGTGTTCGATTGAAGCCACTGGAACTTTCTGACAAAATATTTTTCCTTAATCTGAGAGCCTGTGCCTGATGTGAGCAACACATTAGAAGCCGTACTTTACCACATTTTCGTCTTTCCTGACCTAATTTAGAAATTGTGGTATACCTTTACAAATGAGCAACACATTAGAAGCCCTATATTTAAACATTTTCTTCTTTCCTGACTTGGTTAAGCTTTGGTGTCATTGTTTATTTTCTTTTTAAAATCCAGTTATATTATCTGTGTTAGTCAGATATACGTATCTTGCATATCTACAAGGTTAGTGGATTTGAAGTGTGCATCCTGATAATGGTGATCAGTAGTAACATTGAATGCATGGATGACTGTAGTAGAGTCATATTCTCATGAAGTGGGTGCTAGAAATGAAAGAAGTCAGTCCAGAGTTGTCACTATCACACAGTGCTCCTAAGAGCCTCTTCCTCCGGACTCAAATTTGTTGCTGAATGACTCACGTCTGCTGCGATCCTATCTTAGTAAAGACAGATACGTCAGTGAAAGAAATGCCAGTTCACCCTTCATCATGGTCATTCCGTGTTTGTGGCTACATGATAAATGATGATACTTGTTTGTGTTGCTCCTAGATAACCAAACATTTTCTCAATGATGATGAGAAACCTGATAAGTTGCCATTAGAGAAGATTTCTTGGCAGCATGCAAAGACAGAGAATCATTATTTGTTCCATATTCGTTGTGCTTGACTCTCTTTATCCTGTACTCTTTCTTATGCCTTCCTGCTAGGTGGAGATCCGGCCGATGATGTACATTGCCCTGACTTACGATCACAGACTTATCGACGGGAGGGAAGCTGTCACCTTCCTCAAGAAAATCAAGGCCGGTGTGGAAGATCCTCACATCTTTTTACTAGATATGTGATGTGTGGGACCCCTGGGCATATTTAATAGATTTAATTTGAAGCGAGGGAATTTCCTTCGATGAGACACAGTGTTTTGAATTCACGATATGTAATAGAAAGAGATAGATAAGGAGAAATTGATAAATGAAGAATTTTTAATGACTCAAACTCCTTTCAGCTTTGAGTGAGATATGTTCATCATACCTCGGTGTATCTGTCATGATAATATTGCAGGTCATTCACCTGTGCTTCAATTCAATCAGGTCTATTTCAGTAAGCATGTATGCAGCAGCAGTGTGGCGACGTGCACACAAGCAATGTGCTTTGGGTTTTTGGTTCTTGTTTTTCAGTTGCCATTCATGTGTTGAAACTTGTGCTTGTTAAAAACTTGTACAATTTAAGTGTTGGTGAGCACTAAACAAAAAATATGCACCAAACTTTAAAAAAAGAAAAAAAAAAAGAAAAAAAAAAGTCAGTGCAGTTGTTAATTGCAGTACGTTGACATAACATCATAGTCCTTACATTTTAAAGACCAATGGCATTGGTTCATTCAAATTCACTAATGTCAATAGTGGAATATATCAGAAATACTGTCATGAAATATATGCATTGCTTCTTGCTTTATAGGAAGAGAGTTTTTCTTTTTTGCTTGTCTGTGTTACACTTCTCACTGTCTTCCCCTGCGTTGCAGCTTTTTCCATTTTTTGCCAATCCAAGACAGTGTTTGTTTGAGAGATTTCCCAAATTCTGATGAATTTCCTGAATTAATCATCATCAAGTTATCCCATGCTGCATGTGTCATATTCGTGTAACCCTTGCATTCTTCTGCAACGCAGTTTGGTCTGCTTGTGATATATCCTAATCTGCTTTTCCAGGGTGTGTACATGTCAAACGGGGATGGGGGTGGGGGGGGGGGGGGTGGGGGCAGGTATGACAGAGGGTGAGCACCCTAAATTGAGACTCCATTCGAGAGGTTTAATCATTGAATTAGATGAAAAATATTCATTTGTGAAAATTTTTGTCTATTTTGTATTTCTTTCTTCAACCTTGATATTTTGCCAAAGTATATTTCATATGGCTCTCTAGGTAAAACTTCAGTTTATGTTCTCTTCTCAAACTGCAGTCTCTACATATAAAAATGCGTTGTCGTATCCATGGATTTGAATAGAAATACTGTTAATCGGAAAACTGTGGCAAGGAGGGTTATATTAAATTGAGGTTTCAGTGTTTGACAGTCCACGAGAGGTGATCTCTTTTCTTGTTTATGTTTGCACAAAATATGTTTCTTTCCACATTGTATGTTACTTTCTACATTGTATGTCAACCTATTTGCCATTGATGGGAAAACTAAAGGGTGTCTGCATTTATCTCTACTCACATTTTATATGCAATTAGAATTCTGTAATATTGCTCACAATGAAAAAATTTCTTCATAGTTTATTGGATTTCAGTTATTCTAGGCTAACCGAGAGTGAGACATTTTATTCATTCGTTACCACTTTATGATGTTTTGACAAGATGGTCATCTTTTATCTCAAAGCTCTCTATTCCCGAGGGGAAATAAAAATGATAACAGTTAATTATTGTGTGACCATCGATGTCAGTCTAGTCACAAGTGATGTGTAGAATTTGAAGTAAATTATCAGTCAGACAGGGTGTATCATCTTGGATTCAGCCATCTTTAATGAACGTTCCCTGCAAGTGGAACAGTTCTGAGAATAGGAGAGTGAATGTTATACCACGCAAGTCTTCTTTACAGTTGGGGTCATTAGAGTTTTTGGGTTTTTTCCGCTGTTGCTGCTTTCTACGTTATCCCGTTTTTCGTTGAGATAAGCGTACTGAACACGGCAACCGTATGTGAACATTGACAAGACATATGGCTGTCTTGGACAGATGTGCCAAATGTTGTCACGTAGTCAATGTGAATATGTGCGTCTGTCTGTGTCTATGTCTGTGGTAATGAACCGCTCGAATAGCAAAGCCACACCCAGGCCATCACGAAACTGCATCATGTGTATTCTTCTGCACATTTTCTGTAAAGCATTAAGCATGTGTTTTGTACCCATACAATGTGTGCTTGTGACATGCGCTCTGCTATCTCTGTTTTTGATGTTCTGTTGGTAGAGAAACTCGGTATCACTCATACACCTTCACAGTGAAAAACAAGTACAGAGGTGCAGAACTTTTTACCAATCATTCAACATTACAGAGCTATTTTGTTTATCAGAATAATGTTTGTTAGTTATGAACCTGTATATGTCTTGTAGTTGGTAATACACTGCACTACCATGTGGTACTTTCTTGTGAAGGATCAAAAAGAAGGCATTATATCAGCTGTCTTCGCCATCTAAGACAAAATGTCTGTGCAGTTTACAGTTTTATGAGCCTCTCGCTGTGGCCATATGGTGTAGTTCATAAATGTGTTCATGTATTACCCATTTGATAATTCAAGAACAAACAGAAGAAAATGAGAAAATTTTATCAATTGGCAAGCACAAAGTGGAGTCACATTCACATCCAACTGGAATTGCTGGTAAGTCAGGTCATATTGGCAGTGCCATTTCAATGCTTTTGGAGTATCGTGTGTAAAGCGGCATGGTATATGCATGACTTTGATATATAGTATGTGCTCAGTATGCCAAACAGATCTGAATTCTTATGATTAGATACTGAAATTCACTGAATACCCTGTCTCCTTGTGGGAGGTGGTGTAGGAGTGCTAATTATGACTTTTAGGTGGAAAAAAAAAAGAAGAAAGGACACTCGTCAAAACCCGCGATGGGAGAGTATAGAGTGTCCAGTCGCTGACCAATTCATGGGTCAGTAGAATGCTTTGGGACCCTTGAAGAGTATGTGTGACCATGATGAAGTGGAATGCACAGCATTACTGTGCCAGAATTAGATCTCTCTGACCTATTAAAAGAGTTGAAATGTTTTACAATTCAAATGTTATGAATTATCTCTGCATGTTGTAATTCTTGTTCTTTTCTCCTTTTTTTTTTTTTTTTGAATATTGGGATCTATGTGTGAATGCAGGCATGTATTTGTGTGTGTGTATGCATTATATATATATGTATAGGTGTATATAATATATATATATATATATATATATATATATATATATATATATATATATAACGAAGAATCAAGAAATAAACTAGTAATGCATTATTTCGCCATTAAGAATGAGTTTATTGAACAACTCAAATTTTCGGTGGCCTCCACCTTCTTCAGGAGTCTCGACGGAGAAGAAGGTGGAGGCCACCGAAAATTTGAGTTGTTCAATAAACTCATTCTTATTGGCGAAATAATGCATTACTAGTTTATTTCTTGATTCTTCGTTATATTGGAGCCAATACGTGAATTCGCAACATATATATATATATATATATATATATATATATATATATATATATATATATATATATTGCGTTTGTGTGTATACAATCAAATCTGCCTTAGCGGCCATCTGTCATTAGTGGCCACTTTTTTCATCTCCCTTGACCGACTGCTATAGACATTTTTGACTATGTATGTATGTATGTGTGTGTGTGTGTGTGTGTGTGTGTATATATATATATATATATATATATATATATATATGTGTGTGTGTGTGTGTGTGTATGTGTGTGTGTGTATAGTATATAAACATATATCTTTCTCTCTATATAATCGGTACAAAAACATTAATAGACGTGATAATGCATGCTCAACACATCAACAGATGTTACATTTTCATAGGTTTTGTGTGTTATTTTGACTTCGTGCAAAGATGGTACATTACAACTGTATAACAAGACTTGATTCAAGCATGGTAAACGTTTAGTACCTCATCAAGTTTATTATCCAAAACCTTGCAAAGCACTATCTGCGTTCAGTTTCATTTCCATGGAACATTTATCCAATATAGATTAAGCCAAGGTGTCGCACATCAGATTTATCATTTTTCATTTGTTTTATTTCTACAGGGTAGCCCTTACAGTTAAACTGCTCTACCAAGGGGCCCTGCACATTGAAAATATAATTATACAAATACATACATTAAAACACACAAAACCATGATTAAAACAAAGGTACACATAATTACATAACACATAACAAACATGGGCAAGATGTAGCAAGATTACATTTCTCAAAAAATACACCAAGAATGAGCACACACAAAAAAAAGAAGAAGAAGAAACAAGAAACGGGAAGAGAATGGAGAGAAAAAAATACCATAAGCGCATACTTAGAAGCGACAGATTTATCTATGAGGTGTATTTGTAATCATGTACAGTCAAACCTGTCTATAGCGGCCACCAAAGGGAGACGGAAAAAGTGGCCGTTATACACAGGTGGCCGCTATAGACAGGTAATCCAACTTTGTGTGCATTGCTTACATGTATATGTATCATCGTTGTATCCTTACATGTACATGTACAGTGTATGTGTGTACGTATGCATACACCGTGTTTCATGCATTTAACCATGCCGGTGTATATGATATTGTTGCACAGTAGCATGTTTATTGTCGTGAAGAATCGTGCATTATTATGACTGAATGAGGGATGAATGCAGCGGTGGCGATCACTGAACATTGCTCGCACGGCTACCAAACAGAAAAATACGCTGAATTATCGGCTTGGCTACGGCTACATTGGGTTTTTGGCCGCTATAGACAGGTTAATATCTCCCGCGGGAAACAAAATTTGTGGCCGCTGGCCGCGTTAGAGAGGTGGCCGCTATACACAGGGTCTTTAACAGGGCTTTTCTCTCGGGGGGATTTTGCAGTGGCCGCTATAGACAGGTGGCCGCTATAGACAGGTGGCCGCTAAGGCAGGTTTGACTGTATTAGATTCTTGTGTTTGATCGATCAAATGAACACTTTAAAGCTTAAACGAATGCGCGTACTTTCTCGATTTCATAAGATATGAACTCGTTTCATTTTACGAAGACACACTCCACGCGTCAATATCTGGTTCACACTGTTTGCGACATTTTAGCATAACACTAATTGAAGACGGTTCTTAAAATTCCTACGCCCTAAAATGATGAAGAAAACCGTCTGAATACCCGAAGACCGAAGAGAACAGAGACAAACATTGATCATAAACATACCGCCCAAACGGGAACATACGATGAATTCAATCTTCCTCAGCCGTTCCCGCCCAGCTCACCACGTCCTCTCATATCAACCAATATGGTCAAAGCCTTGCTTTTACCATGTGTTATGTCAACTGCTCCAAACAACTCCTATTTTTCACTAAAATTTCTCTGAAAGCGGGACATCTGTTTTTTCCTCCGATATAGAAATGGAAAGAACCCAGTGGCCATGGTGGCTGTCTTCGTTCAGTTGACCAGTTTCTGATACTTATGACATAACGACTGATATTCCTTTATAAAAAAAAAAAATGAACACACTTTTGTCGCTGGGGTCCGTTTCATGAAAGTCTTATCAGAGACTGTTCGCACATAGGACACACTTATGAGAGACTTCACGAAATGGATTTAACCTCTCTGCATAGCTACATTATGAGTGACTTTGGCCATTTTCTGTGATTTATGTAAAAACTTTTATGCGATGACTTCATGAAACGGACCCCCAACGGAACCCTGGTGTAGGCTACTTCTTTTACCCCTGTATCGAAATAGGTCGGTAGCCGGCTCCCGGGCCCTGTTTCACAAAGCTGTTCGTAAAGTTACGAATAACTTACGAGCGACTGGTGATCAGTTCTTGTGCTGAATTATGGAAATTCTTATAAGTATAGCACATCAGTGGCCCATTGCATAAAACTTACAGTTGAATTTCAATGGTAACTACCGTCAAAATTAGGCGTCACAGCCAATCAGCATCAAGGATTATAAGCTTTACCGCTAATGTGAAGACTTACCGCTAGAAAGGAGCGGTAAGTCCAGCGGTAAGGGTTTTATGCAACAGGGCACAGAACTGATCACCAGTCGCTCATAAGTTGTTCGTAACTTTACGAACAGCTTTATGAAACAGGGCTCTGGTCGTGCTTCTTGCCCTCTGACATGAAAAGTAAGTTGTGAGTTGTCTCTCTTGTTGATATATTTTTCATTACAGCAAAAGCGCGCCTTTTTTATCACCATCCTTGTTTTTTTTCTCTCTCCAGGAGTTAGTGGTATGATGAAGTACATTGTATATCACGACAGAAAATAAGCTGTTATATCTTTGATCTTCACTCATGTTCAATATGCACATTGCATGCGTCATGCGCAAGTGAGGGCTGCTCGAATACTACTTTCTTAGGCAGTGCAAAATTGAGTGGTGTTGATCTGTCATTCTTCTAACTTAAAACTTTCTTAACTTAATTTCTTAACTTTCTTTAAACTCTCTTAAAATGCAAATTTCTATTTAGTGTAATTCACAAACAGAACTTTAAAACAAATCAAATCTCAGATTAGTTGAAAGATATCATGGTGAAAATAATGTTTTCTATAGGCTTTAATAATCCGTCAGCAATGAGGAAAGTAACAGTAATAAAAATCATGATGATGATGATGATAATAATAATAATAATAATATTAATAATAATAATAATAATAAAAATAATAACAATAATGATAAAAATAATAATAGTAGTAGTAGTAGTAGTAGTAGTAGTAGTAATAATAATAATAATAATAATAATAATAATAATAATGATACAAATGAAAAATGACTGTAAGAATGATAGGGATTATAATGCCAATGACAGAATCATATAAGAAAAAGAATGATGATAGAAATAGGGGGCCTAATGACAGCAGGATGCAGTAATATCGAAAGTCTGGTGTAATCAGGTCCTTTCTTCAACGTTGTCAAAGTAAACGTTTTGTTTTATTTGTTTTTGCATTTATCAAATCGCATCTCTACAAATCAGACCATTTTTATTGCTGTTGTCCAATCATGCCGCCGTCCCTTGGCTGCATGGTTAGCGCCAGGAGATATTGGCCTTTGGTGGTGGGTCGTCCATTCGCAGCACGCCGGGTTGAAATGACGGGAGATGTGCTGTAGAGGGGGAGCACAAGACTTAAGAAATCACACTAAATGACAGAATCCTTGAAGAAATTTCATTTTCTTTTCTTTTTTCAATTCAAATGAATTTATTGGGAATTTTCTGCATTGAACATATATTAAAGATGAAATACAGTCATTTCTTTTTATATTCAAGACAATAAAATATACAGTGTGTACATCCGAACATAATTGAGATATACTTGTACAGATTGAAGAAAAGAATAAAAGAGCACGTTGGGAACCACTTGGGATATAGTGAATCAAACGATCTGACTGAATTATGGCGCATGTATTGGGAGTGTGAATGCAGAAGACGTCGTCAAATAAGCATTTAGTTTGAAGATACAACGAAAGAAAAAAAAAAGAAAATGGGCAAAACATACATCATAATCATATACTTATCGAAAACAAAAGAAAAAAAGAGTCGTTCTGGCATCAAATTGAGACAACAAAAATTGTAGAGACACTATACGGATACAGAGAATGAGGTAATGAGTGAGGTGAGTGCTGTTTTTTTTTTTTTTCGTGGAATGAGAGAAGCTTCAGAGGTGGAACAAGGTTTACACAGAGAAATTGCAGTGTAAGATGTTACCACCTAGCTCTGCTCTCACTTTCGATTATAATGCAAACAATATTGGGAGGCAAATAGGTCACCTTGAATTACTTCGCTTCTCTTAAAGATATCAGCAAAGATATCCGCGTCATCATTTTGTTCCAATTTGTTTCGATGTCCTAGTTTCTTATCAGAGTAGCTGCTATGAAACAGCAAACGATTTCAATTGCCGTCAGGGAATCAAACACGGACAAGCATTTTGAACACTATAGATGGCGCTGTTTCTCTAGACGACCCTGCCAACCGTCCTGGCGTTCACCTCCATATGAATTCGCGTAGCGAATTAGCGTTTCTGTCTCTTTCCTAAGTGATATCTGATTTTAAAAGGGCGTTTGGATGCTTGGGTGTGCATCAATTAAAAACTAAAATGGTTTCAAGGATAACGTCTCCTAGCACATGAACTTCTTTCACAACCGCGGGACGGTGATTTTGATCCCAGCAGCTGCTATACCTTGTGTGGTCGAGATAGAGTTAGACAGTATATCCTCTTGTTCTTATCTGCATTGTAAAAAAAAAAAAACAAACAAACAAAAAAAAAACAACAAAACGTAACATGTCTGTTAAGCGATACACAAAGTTTCGATGTTATCATACATTGTGACAGGCAGGTGATACCTCACCTCCCTGATTGAGCTGATATAACAAGATACCTAACTTACTCCTACCTGGCTGATCCAAGGGATCAGCTCCATTTTCGGCGGAGGGTGATTTCTCGTAGTGCATCGTGTGATATCTGAAGCTGGGAGAAAAAAAAAGTTAGGGAAAAAGAGACAGATGAGCATATTGATAGAGAAATAAAGAATGATCGAAAGTATTTAGTCTTATGTACGTAGAAGGATGGTAACATAACAAGAAATGAATGACAAAAAGAATAGAGAAACACAACTCAAAAGACACACACTAGTAAGTAGACGAGAGATCGAATAACATCCAACCTGCATAATATCTACTGCAGGAAATAGGATTTGAATGAAACTATGAAGTAGAATTGATATAATTTGCAATAAAAAAAAAGAAGCACAGAAATACCAGTGGTAATCAGCGATTCGATAGTTAAGAAAGGAGGTAGAATGATAAAAAGAAACTTAGAAACTCCTGAGATAAACTGTCTGATGTTCAATGGCCGTACATAGAAGTACCATTAAACAAATTGGAACAATACAATCAGACAATATTCCTGACACGATGCTGTGAACAAAGTAGCGCATTTTGACCGACAGAGTGTGTACCCTTCGTGTAATGTGTCAAACTTTGTTGGCGCTGTTTATTTTAATATTGTTTCAGTATAATATAATAATAAGTAGCATGCCTATTGTTTCATGTCATTTATTTTGTTTCACTAGTTCGTTTTTAGAGTGGGCAAATCATGGTAAGCTACCAGAGCGCGTCCTCGATTTTGTGTCCTCGCAATGTAAAATTCTGGAAAGTTCTGTCATTTCTGTTAGAGTGCTGGGCTGAGCTATATAGGAAGGAGGGGTGTAAAGTGTCCTTGGATATTGTTGGAGGGTAACGAAAGTTTGTGACCAATGTCCTAGTTTGCATTTAACCAAGACAATATTATTTGCCTCAACGGGGAACAAAAAACCCCAAACCAACACCAACAACGTAGAATAATTACATGTCGCGATTATCTCCTTAATCACGAACTTTCTGCGACACCGGGGCCAACTCTGAATGGGCCTGCCATGTTATTATGGAGATTTCTTTACAGGTGTTCTGCGCGTCGCTATGGCTTCACTGTTTCGACTAACGAAAGGCGAATCAGATTAACGGGTTGTTGAGATTTAACTTTCTCTTTCTTTCTTTGTGTCTGTCTCTCTCCACTCTCCTTTCTCTCCCTCTTCTTTTATATTTTTCTTAACACTTTATCTTTTCTCTCTCTTTCGCCAGATAACATAATCGAGAAAATGCCTTAAAAGACTACATTATTCCAAAACGGAAAAAAAAAGAGCGAAAGGGGAATACTAGAAGCATTCATGAAAGCTGGTCTTACACAGGTTTCCCTGTTATCGAGATCTCATTGATAAACACCGAGAATTCTTTGCATAAGTATACAATCACATTTTCAAAATGAGGAAAGTATAGCAGTTATATTTTTTTTCCATCTACAGGTTGGTAAGCACGATAAGAAGGTCGATGAACCAAGATGAAATGTCCAGTCCCAATCGAATACGAATTCAATTTATTGATTAGCATTAACGTATATATTCTCCGATGAGCTGTGCACTGCTCTCTTTTGATAAAAGTTACGCTGATACTTTAGGTTATGGTAAGGTTATATTTATTTAACGATTTGTAAAAAAGGGTCTGGTGTGGGTTACCATTTCTTACTTTCTCTGACTTACAATAGTTTACCTCTATACTATTATCACAAAATGCTCTGATTTTCATGTGTACTAATTACAAACTATCTTAACCGTACCGATATATTTCGATTCATGTCATTAATAAATTGATGAATAGATTATAATGTGAATTAAATCATATTCATTGAAATGCGTCTAATAGCCATAATACGCATCAGATCTGATATCAGTTCATTGTATATAATATACGTATCAAATTCATTTCTGCACTTCTTACACATTCGTGTCATCTTAAGTTGGATAATTAGGTTCCTAAATCTGACAGCAATTCTTTGTGATATGCAATGTCTAGACAGACATAGAGTTTCAAGTCTCCGTAGATAATGAAGACATAAAACAACTATTTTGTTGTATCTTTCCTTTTTTCTGCTGTAGTGGTGAACAAATTTGTGTTAGAGATTAAGAAGTTACCATATAAGTTGCAGGAACAAACAGGTACGTATGCCGACTGTTTTTACAACGCAGTCATTCCTAACATAATGCACAGCGGAAGTATACACGCTTCATGTCACAAGCGCAGCTATGGGTTAGCTCTGTCCGGTGTCAGAAATAACCAAAGAAAAAGAAGTCAATAAATTCTTGCATTGTGGAATCGAGCCATGCTCTATACAAGACACCAACAAACAATAGCTATTGTAAACCCGAGAGATTGTGCGAGATTGAAGATGTTAGCCCCAAACATGAATGTGTTACACGTTAATCCCTCCCTTATTCTCAACGCAGGAGATTTGACAGCCTGGCGCCGTTGCTATGACAACGAGAAGGTTTACGCATAATACTTTGTTGGGCAATAATATCAGAAAGACGACAACAACCCCGAGAAGACGACAAACAGAGAGAAGGGAGAGAAATGCATGAGATATCGGCTTAAATTCTAAGTTATTGTAAAACATTAAGGAAAGGCTGAGAACCGAAACCCCTCTCGTGTCGCGCTTATGGAGCTGCAGTGCGTTGTTTTCCGTGTATAGGAAACCCTCTCACTGCCGAGGCCTGGTGCAGGATTACCCTGATTAGCGAGCCTTCATCCCCCGCCAGATCCCCGCCAGCTAATGGGCCTTTGTGCGCTCCTCTTGTATCGTGTTTCCGCGCGGAATTCATTCCCGACTCAAATCCAAAATGGATGATATTTTATCCGACCTTGCTTTTAGCAAATCCTTTTCATATTGCTTCAGCGCTGTTTACTTTCTGATGCCTGACTGCGAGTAGGCCTTACCCGAGCATTATTCTCAACTCGTCGGGATTATTCGCCTTGGATTTGCATCATAACTTTTGGGATTCCTGCGAACACATTTCGACAATGTTTGAGGGGGAAACTGTGACTTGTAAGTTACCAGTTGGTTACGCTCAGCATGTGATCCAAGGAAACATGCTCCGCTGAGTAATTGTTGTAAAAAGGAAGCACAATACTAAACACATGCTAAAGACGAATTGGTAACCACTTGAATCTACCTCCCTAATATAGTCTTCATTCTTTTTATAGTGTACCTTATAAGACTTGTCTATGTTATTTTCCTTTTTCTTCTTCTTCATTTTATACCCTTTCCCCCCGGTTGTGCTCCGCGGAACTATTATTTCATCAACTATAGCTTTCTCGGCATAACGCAAAAACGACCACACTGAGATATAATCGAACATGTTGCATTCTTCCCAGAACTATGTTTTATGGTTGTGTTGTAATCCATATTGCTATGAATTCCCGATGAAAATGGTTTTGATGGATCCTCGTGATTTGAGCTCATTCTGATTTAGTCTAGAACAAAGGTGTGAGATTTTCTATTATTTCTTTATTTTTGTTAATGCAAGTTCGTCTTGTTGTCGAAAACTTGAATCAAAGAATGAGATCACTCATTGAAATCATTAACTTCAACACCAAATGAAATACAATAAAAAAAGTCATTCTCTTTCGTGACAATGTCATGTTTTATCTTCATGACAGTCCAGTAACTTCTTTCTTACAATGCTTCGTCCTATCAAAGCAATACTTTGAACGATTACCAAAACCTAAGGTTGATGTATAGCCTCTTATCATGTTGCTTAATAATGATTTTACTGAATATCATGAGTGTGCGTTATGATTTAGCCAACGATTTTTTTTTTTGGTAAGTCTTGCTTATGATTGCCAACCTTGTCATTTTGGTTACCTCGTACATCAAGTATAGATAATTATGTTTAAACTTGAAATTTCAAAAGCGTGGACAAAAATAGCTTCAGCGTCATAATCGTCACTGATGCAGGTCTTTTCCGCGACCCGCCGATGGAATGCGTTTTCTGTTATAACAAAGTTTGAAGATTGAGTTTTACATGAATTTTGGTACATTATTTTGTGCGAGTGAATTAACGTTTTCCACTTTAGATAATACCACATCCGCGTTTGATAAGCGAAAACATCAGAGTTGCCCTTATCAAAGTCATTAAGAAACTGTGGCAGTAATGCATTCAATATAAAAATAAATTTCGAAATTCAAAGCGAAGAGCTCTATGTAATCTCACCCATTTGAAAATGCAACTATTTTAAAACGCCTGTTTAGGATAGATGCATTCCAAAATGAATTGGATCAGAGCTTTATCAATATTGTTTCAATTCTAAACTGAATTGTTTTAATGTTTGTGTATCTCAAACTTGCCATTCGTCAAAAGAGTATCTTGCTTAATTCTTGAAAACTCCCACTTAATGAAATTCATCGTACACAATGAACACTTGTAACAAAGAAAATGAGCAATACACTAGCAATACGAAAACAGTATCTGGGGGTGCTTTTCGAAACACCACTTAGCGCCTGGTACGAGTATGATGACTTAAAGCTCTGCGGTTTGACAGTGATGCGGAATGTCGACCTATCGGGATGACTGAGGGGAATGAGAAGAGAAGGATTATCCTTTCGCCACGGAAATCTGAGAAACACAGAAAGCTTACTAGTATGCAACTTGCATTCGGCTGCTTGAATTCTTTTTTTTTTTTCTCACGGTTTGACTTTTTTCCTCTATCCCTACAATTAGCGCATTATGAAGATAATGAGATGGTTCAGGAAAAACACCATAATATGAACAATTCGAAGGCATTGTCTACGTGTACAGAAAGGGTGCAAAATGCAAAATGCATCAGCTTCTTTAAATTCAACTATTGCTTTTTTTTTCTTTGTTTTGTCTTTTGTTCGTTTGTTTTTCTTTGTTTTTCTTTTTTTCCACAAGAGATGATACTTCTAAAATGCAAAGGAAGAATTGGTTACTACATGTAAGATCAGTTACAGAAGATTACGTGATTTTTGCCTTAAGTGCGTGGAATTTCCACATTTCTGATTTCCATCCTGCAACCAACGGATGAAAAAAAAAAAAATCTCATAAGATATTTCTCTATGGAAACAGCTGTGACAATGTGTATAAGGCCATTACCATAGCCTCAGTTGTTTTGTGCAGTTACCATGGATTTATCATTAATATGGTAAAGCTGAATAAATGTTAGAAATGTCTTAAAATGAAAGTAACACCTACAATGGCTAACTATGAGTCCTAAAATACAAAGAAACAGTAATATGCCTAATAGTGTGTGTGTGTGTATGTGTGTGTGTGTGTAAGTACGTATGTCTGTGTGTATACGCACATCATACATCATAATTTCTGCACCATTGCAACAAGCAATGGGTTACGTCATTTCGAGCATTTGACTACTCACGTTTCGACAAAGTGGCTGAAGGCAGATCGATTGAAGAAATCGTTCCGATCCCAATTATCCATGACGCCTGATGTTGCTGACCTCGCCCCGCCGTGGTAATCGTACGGGTAGTCGAAGGTGTTTTCGGAGGCTAAAATGGTGCTCAGAAGCCGTATGTAGCACGCTGCGCCGCGAAGGACCTAAAGGAACGAGAAAAAAAGAGGGGGAGGGGTGGAGAAGTAGAAATATAGAAGCAGGGGAAGATAACTTGGACAGGGGTACACATTTGATTTTGCATTGGAAGTGCCTTTGAAAGGAAATAATCTCTTTAACTAAACTTGCAAACTTCCAAATTAACAAAAAGATCTAGGAGTAAAGTAAACCAGGTCATAATACATTTAGATGTTATCAGAGATAAACACCAAGTTATTCGTGACGAAGGCAGTAGTGGCCTAGGGAGTGCCAAAAGGGATTACAAATTGGGTCCAAGGAATGAATTTGACTTTTAAATCTTCGACTGAATAATCACATTCTCACCAAAAAGCATTCTGCGCAGTAGAGGATACAAGCATTCAAATTGTTCAAATATCCCTCAATAAATTATTGGTCATATTTATCCCAACACTTCCGAAGAGGTCTGTGAGTGTGTGTGTGTGGGGGGGGGGGGGATGGGCAAAGACGTTAAAAATAAAAGGTAACACATCCGAGCTCCACTGCACTCTCCAAACTATCAAAAAAACCAAACAAACAAAAAACAAACAAAACAAACAAAGAAAACATCGTGGATAACTTCTCGATATCAGTCTCTTGTGGTATTGTGTGTGCTGCTGGTATATCTTAACTAAAAAACAACAACAACAAAACATCTGTCTTTGCAGCGTCACTAAAGGGATGATAGATGAAATTACCCCTGTCATGATTTCCTTCAAAATGGATTTTCACCAACTCTGGTAGGAATAATACTTGTATAGGGCATTCAGGCGAATACTGAGTTCTTTGGAAGGTACATGTTGTCACAATGTATGTTTATTTTTATCGAATCATGTACATTGTAATTTGTATTTCGGTGTTTTCTGTGATACTGAAAAGAATTTTGATTTATGTATGAAACTATGTTGAAGAAAATCTAATCAATCATATTAAATCAAATCAAATCAATGAGCGTCTTGGGGTTGAGGAATATTTTGGGTACGAGATGAAGGATTCATTGTCAGATATCAGTTTCGCCACAATTAATGCAAATGCATTAGTCGATATGTGTCGATACCCTCCGCTTGCCATATGAAGCAGATGTGTTAAAAGGAGAACTTAGGTGATTAACTTTGGTATTGCTATACACTATAACATTTCTAGAATCAGCGTAGGTTAGATTTTAGATCTTATATTGTATTTTTAACGTTGGCAAGAAATGTGTAAATTAGATTTTTTTTTTAAATATTAAACAATAATCGAAGGGAACCAATTAGGTCGAGAATCTTGACGTCCTGTTGTGACGAATTACGTCTCTATCGCTATTTTTTAATCAATCCACGTTTTCTATTAATCCTCAGTGATCACATCCTGTAAAGTGACATTGATACGTATATGTGCCAAAGGCCTTGGCGAAGTGCCAGGAATAATTCACCATATAGTTGTCATTCTAAGCAACTATCTTACTGATAAGACTTGAAACAGCTGCATTTGTGATTATCATATTTCTTTCTCGAAACCAAACTGCGAAGAGTGATACATTGTAATTTGTCAAACCTCTGTGTTACTTATTTAGACGAGGGATTACTGATTGTCATGCATCTATCAATACAATGTTACTTGAGGAATGGTAGCCGTTGCAGATAACATGATTGCTTATACTTAATACACAAATATACGTAACATTTATGCATGTGTGTGTGTTTGTATCTTATGCTAGGATCTCTGGAAATAAAGTCAGCAAATACGTTAGTCCTCGATTTATGACAAAGATTTTGTCTCCATTTTAATGTATAAAGTAATCATCCTCATGTTAACCTGATGGTTTCTAGCAAATCAACAAAGAATTCAAGAAATATTCACACCACGGGTTCAAGAAACAATCCATTAACTTGTTTGAAGGTGAATTTTTTGTGCCCAACATGGCCTGCCGTATTAATGTATTTCAGAATATGATATTCTAGAAAATTTGAAAAGACATTTGGGCAGTTCAAATTATCATGAAATGACAGATTCTTGAGAGTCTATTTCAAACTTGGAAATAAGGATGATATAAAACATTCAGTTATCGTATCTATCAAATACATAAAAGAGAATTTGTATCTCTTCTTTATCAAGCAGGCTGCTTCCTTCTAACATTTTTGCACCAAGATTTTTAACTATGTATTTTTAACTGGCATGCCATCATCAAATGAAACGATTATCAAATCAACAACATGCACCCAACATCCCCTTAGGGTACCCCTCCCCCCCCAAAAAAAAAAAAAAAAAAATCATTTTTTGATACACAAGACTTTTGAATTTGATAGTATTCACCAAATAAACCTCTGTAAAAGTTCGTTTCCAGTTTTATAGTTCCTACCCTTTCCAACTCTTTTCGTCTTCTATTCGACAAAGACCGGTAAGGAGTAGCGGCAGTCATATGACACTGTTAAAGTTTTAAGATGGGATAAGCTACGGATATTATACCATCTTTATCTTGAGTGTCATCATTTGACAAGAGGCACGAATTACAACGGATTTGCTGAACTTGCGTGATTGCGGTACAAAGTCTCCACCTCTTCAGAAAGAATCGTAACAGCAGGTAATCGTCTAATCCTTTGCGCAAGAATTTCTTGAAACGATCGAAACACATCCTCTGAATTCATCTGTAATCCTAAAATCTTCTTGTTGGAGTTGCCTAATTCTTCGAGAGCTATTTTAACTGCAAGAGGAGGAGAGGATAGACAAGAGTTTAGAGGAAATCTGATTAGAAGAGTGTCAGAATTATATACGGTTTGTACCGTATAGTGACTGTCATGACCCGTTCCACGCACCCGTGTCCTATTCCGCTTGCGCTGATTTTGATGGTTGGCACATCAATTGTTGGACATCATCCGTCAGATTCTTGGAGGAGATTTCATCAAAGATGAGGATTTTAAACTATAAAGTGCCTTTGGTAAAGTCGCTTTCTCGGATACCACTGACTACACACTAGACAAGACTAGAAATAGCAATTTCTTTTACATGAAGGCAATCAGTCGAAAATACGTAACGCAACAGCAAACATTTGAAGAATATCCCCGACTTATACTGAATGACTCTAACTTGGCCATCTTGAATGACAGCTGTGGTCACAAGTTGTCAGGTGACGTCACAATATCAACGTTAACATTACAGGTAATCTGAGGGACCAGTGCCAGGACGGAACGATTTTTACATCCAATAACAATTCAACGTCACAGCTCGCACAACTTCGTTACTTTTTATTTCACCAGCTATCATTAGAAATAGTTTTCTTCAATGAGGTAAACTATCAACCGATGTGAGCAAACGAAACATGTCCTTCCAATAGCGATCATCCTTCATTTTATTTCATTTCATTTCATTTTATATCATTTCCAACAATACAAAACATTTACATACACAATGTCATGATAACATAATATCAATACAAAAGAAGTAACGAAGAAAATATTATGTGAAATTAACAATATTACGCATCACTTTCAGATGTAATTGAATTAGAATTAAAGTTGCATCCTAATTCGCTCTGGTGTCGCCATTTCACAAGCAGCTGATAAGAGGCGCATATTTCAAGGGATTTGTTGAACTTGTGTGATTTTGACAAATCTGATTTCATTACCTGTGAGCGCCGAACAATGCAACTCTCATGATTTCTTTAGATAAGGGTAAAAGCAAACTTGAAGAAGAATCTTAACCCCTTTTAGAATATACCCTATAGCAATGCTCAACCGCTCTTAAACTTTCAAATAGCAAAGGGCATCATTAGTCAGGGTGAGTTAAATGTTAATTTGATACACATATCCTTGTAGTGAAAATGGTTTCTCTTTAATTTCCCTTGTTTGTATTCAACGACTGGAACTTACTTCAAGTTTGGTTGCGTTGCCGAGAAGGTGCTGCGGTACGTAGTTGCTGAGATCGGAATACGCGCGGTTCACCTCAGCGAGTCGCCTTCGCTCTCGGGCCGTGGCGTTTTGGCGGACACGGAGTTGGCGCACTTGAAAAGAGGACTGCAATTCTGAAGGCATTGTGTTCATGATGAGCAAAACACCCAACTCCAACTTTGTGACCGTTCGTTTGTGATACCCCTTTCACGTTACATCTCTAATGATACTGAGATGGTTTGGATTCATGCTTGTCGATGTAGAAACACTGAGTCCCCCCCAAAAGAGAAACATTTCTGATCTACTTGGGAGTTTTTTATCTATTCTAGAAGCGGCAGAGAATGTGATTGTGGGACAACAACTCTCTGGCTTTATCGAATACCAAGGGTATCACCTGACGGAGAGTCCGGGAGTTCTATCGGGAATTCTACGCCGGGTTATCCATCCCTGATACCAAGACACCTCCCACCCACGTATGTCTTACCGTGTTTTGTGTCTCTTTGTATGACGGGAGATGATGTCCTAAGATGGGGTCAATGAGGTAATCTGCACCACCCCCTCCGTCATCTCGGAGTCATCCGTCATTCGGCATCGCGCTGGCCTGGCGAGAAGTGGCTCGAGATTACAGGCATGGGCCAAACACGAGATTGACAGGCTTAGGGGAGAAAGCATGCCACGATCACGGCAATAATCGGGTGTTATCTGGGCTGGAGAGGCAGAGACCTGCTGTATTAGGAGTGGAAGCAGCAAGCAAAGAGATAACATAGATTAAAAAGAGCTATACGGTAGTCTAACGAACTCTTCTTCATCTCTGCCTTCTCCCTCAACACTTTCCTGCCTCATTTCTTATCTTCATATTTCATGTTTACAATTCCAAATAAACATACATGATATTCTCCTTCAACACGCGGTCATATTTACATAAAACATTTACATAAACATGAAACATATCAATATAATCATTATTCCACATCAATATGTTTTCTCAAACAAAATAAAAAAGAATAAAAACCACCCTTCGGCGTGCACAATGATAAGATACATTACTAAAATGACAAGAGATTAGGCATTTTTCATATTCAGAGTTTCAGTCTTTAAGTTCAATCAATGCATAAAAGGATCGGTCTTGTGGATATAAAACGATTATATTCCACGCTTGCTACCAAATCCGTCTGAATTGAATTTTTAAATACTACGTTTTCGATCATCTGAGTGTTGATTCTAGTCAGAATGATGTAAATCCAAATATATATTGATAAATAGTTCAACCTCACATCAGTTCTCAACGTTTGACCCTGTATCACGCTACGACACCAAGACAAGAACTATTATAGTTTTAACCATTTTTCTAATTGAACAAATCTAACAAAACGCAAAGGTTTTGGCACAGCGATAATATAATCATAATGATGCGCGTAGGATTAAATACCAGGGTCTTATTTCATAAAAGATGTTAGGATAGCAACTCTTGCTATAGAATAGCAACTTCCATAGCAACAACCAATCAGGAAGCTGGATTCTTGTTATATGACAGTTGCTATTCCACCAAGTGTTGTCATTATAGCAACTTTTTTTTTTAATGTAATGGGGCCCATTATTTTTCACATAAATCTGAAAATAGTGAATTATCTTGTGTAATTTGGAAGAATTAGATGTCATTGTCAGCGTCTTTACGGTTTTGTCGATATTTATTTTGTTTTTGCAGATGTGTTTTAAACCCCATGAAAACACATAACGAAAATAACATGTTTGAAGACTGTGTTTATTTGTGATATTTCAAAATCTGCGAGCAATACGCACAAATTTGCCACTTTTAAAGAGAAATGAGAAATTGAACTTTGTAAACCGCATGGACAGTTTAAGCAGGGCTCGACACTAACGGTGGCCCGGTGGCCCGGGGCCACCAAAAACGCACGTCGTGACACCAAAATTTCAGAAATGAAGAATTTGGTGGCCTGATCGGACCACCGAAAAAGGTCGGATGTTTGCCTTTGGGCCACCAAAAATAAAAGTTAGTGTGGAGCCCTGGTTTAAGAATCAGCTATATCAAGCAATTTAGAGGCTTTAGTGATGATTCAGTGATGTGAATAAGTCACGATACACGATATTAGGGTTCATGATATATGACAGTTTTCATTCTAACATAATGAAATGCTAGCATTGAATGACAGGGTCCATTGATGAACAACGAACGCTCAATTTAGCGGTTAATATCAACTTTGGCTGCAGCCGTGTTGAACTTCAACACGAATGGTTCTTACGTCTGGACTCTGTCGAATGCAGCATAGAAAAAAAAAATGAATGAAGATAATCCCCATTGACAGAAGGTGCAAAGTCATAGTAAGATTAAGACGATCATCATAAATACCTGTCAGGTGTCCCAGGACCCATTCTGACTGGCTTCCGAGTTTTTTTTTTTTAATTTTTTCTCCTTTGTGTGTGTGTGTGCGTGTGTGTGTGTGTGTGTGTGTGTGTGTGTGTGTGTGTGTGTGTGTGTGTGAGAGAGAGTGTGCGTGTGTTTGTTTACAGTGAAGCCAGGTAGGTTGATTTGAAAGGACTCTAATGCTGAGGGTCTCCCACAACGTTATTAATGGAAACACCTGTTCAAAGATAAAACATTCACTCCTATCTCAAAACTTTAATGACGCCAAAATCGCATGGAAGACTCTGATGTAGACCTTATTGTAACGATGAAGGTCTGCAATTGAACAAGTTTAATAAAACAAATAACGATTTCCTGGGAAAATTGAGGGAAGAATCTATACATGGTGGTATTCTGAGGGATCAACTTTCAGTGTTGAGGACTATCGAGAAAAGCTACTTTAGGAACTCTTTCCATATGGTGATTGTTGAAAATAAAGTTTCTATGAGATATAGTTGTAAATAAACCCTTATCATATCATTCAAAAGTATAAATAATATATATAAATAAAAATATTTTCTTGATCTAGAAACGCGCAAATTGTAAGCAAGACGTAAATTGATTTAAATACGATTTGATTAATACAACAACATGAATGATAAGTCGATTGCATGAAAAAAAGCACAGATGTTGATGGTATTTATGGAGTTACTCGAAGTTTTCGAAAGTCAAAATATAAGACAGTCAAACGATGCACTTGAATTGTCTTGAAATGGTCCTAGTGTACTTAGACGATTTAGACTCAGCAAATTTCACGCTGTTTTGGGGAAAGACCATTTCTTTGTTATCAAAATCATAAAATAGTAAATATTCGTACAAAAACATCTTTTTTAAGAGAGCAAATGATATCTTCATAAGAAGAGGCAGTAGCTTCTGGATGTACTGAAAATAGAATAAAAAAGGTATTGCTCTTCGTGATAAACGAAAATAAGAAATGGCTTTTATCAGTAAGCTTCATCTAATAGTCTATTGGCTATTTATGCAATTTAATTTGATGTGTAGATGTTAATGACAATCTAGTGTTATCAATATTGATTGATTTGGAACGGACATATTTTCATTCAAGCTCTCACAGGTTTGAAACAACAAGTGATGAAGTTTTAAGTGTTGTCTTTGTTTTTGTTTTTGTTTCCTGTTAAGATTGAAGTATATATTCTTTTTTTATTGTTAAACTGTACTTGATGCTTTCTTGTCCTTAACTGGTTCTTCACTGATGAACTGAGGGGTGGTGTTCAGGATAGGAAGTGATGGCAGGCAAGGCGACCCTCTACCTCTCCATATGCCATTTCATTGTGTCATGAAGCGTTTAATTTTACGATTTCAGGATCTAATGCACTCAAAGGTTTAAAGATAGATACTATGTTTCACAGAATAACCCAATGTGCGGATGATACAATATTGACATTAACTGGTTCGCAGTAGGATTTATATTTTGATATATAGATGCGAAAAAATGTGTGGCTTGGGAAATAAATGAAATTAAAGAGGACAGGCTGCTCGAATCGATTTTGGATGTACACTTTTTGTTGTTCTTCATCGAGGAGAAGCAGTTAAGCTAACTATAACGATCAAATGAAAGGGTTGAAAAGCAAATCAATTCTTGGCTGTAGCATTGCTGGGTAGAATCGCAATAGTAACGAAAATGTTATCAAAACTAAATCATATCCTTCGCTTGGTAAGACCTAACTAGAATGATTATGTATGTATTGCTATGTGTGTTTGTATATTCATTCGTTCATCAATTCATTTATTACTTTGTCACAATGTCAACCGAGTAATCAGCAAATTATTCTCTCACCTCTTGTTGACGTGTCATGCGGAAACAGCCCCACTCTTCTTATGTATTTCACTTCACACAAATATTCTAGTCCTCAAGATTCGTAATAATGTTGCTGTAATATATGTCAAATGCGTTTCACAATCGTCTGTTTTACGTCATTTCGACTCGCTGTATTTCTGACTGCTCTCTCTATTTCTAATATGTGTAAACGAACAAACATGGAATAAAACAAAATCAGAAAATAAAGACCATTTCCGCCCTCTCAAAATAAGCCAGTTTACAGTTACCACTAGTCGGCAATGATCTCTCCAACTACAGACTTTGCAAAATATGGAATAGTCTTCAAGTAGAGTAGTTGATAACTGCCATGTAGGAAGTGGTAATTTACATGTCAATGCTGCATGAATGGCTTTTGTTAATGTTGCTGAAAGGAATGTACATTCACCTGTAAATACCAATCTGCACCTGGTTCATTTACAACACAGTTGTCATGAAACCCTATCCAGGTTTTGAATACCTCAGTTGTAAATCCATTTCAAGAGAAGGTCTGAAATGACCTTTAACTGCACATGCTCAGATTGGAACTGTGAACTGGCTTATTGAACAAAGATGCAATGTTTATAACAACGGTATTTCATGCAACTATACCTTGACAATGAACTGTGACTCTGCAGAATAGTCAAAATCACTAATTTGTCTGGGCGTGGTTTCTAGAACCCCTTTAAATTCACTTTCTTCGTCCTCAAAACAAGGATGGTTGAAACACGACGTGTGTCGTCATTATCATATTCTTGTTTTTGATACACATCTAGTCGTCTCCAGTTATTCCAGCCAATATGCTCCCTTCATCTTTATTTCGGTTTAGGAAACCAAGAAGTAAATTAGCTCAACACCAGTTAACAAATATCCGGCGAAACAGTAGCAATTAGCTGGATATTATCCCATGAAAGAGAAAAGAAGGCGAAAGTGCCATGACTTGAAACCCAGTATAAGGATGAGTAATTGGGTACACATAGTGGTGCCAAGAAAGAGCCACCGAGATGGAAGGTGGTGTAGATAAGCTTTAAAGCATCTTACAGTTGACCTACAGGGAATAGCTTGTCAATCTGTTCCGCAAACAGAGCGTGGTGAGAAGATAGCTACACCGGGAGTTCCCTGTCACAATCATTACGTAACGTATTTTCCTCTTTCCACAGAGAGATTCTAATTCATAATGCCATTCTCTCCCCCCCCCCCGATCTTCTTACCTATAATTTCTACCTAATGGATAATTTTAAGATCACAAAGACAATATGATCGTGATGAAAAGAAGACCTTATCTTGGTGTTCACATGACATGAAATATGAGTTATAATAAAATGAAATGAAATGAAAGGGAATGGTGATTAAAAGAAAGATGTTCAGATTAAAAAAAAATATATAATCATGATGACATTAACGAAAACTAGTACAAGTCACATTCAATGATTTAGTGGATAAAATCACTCATGCTAATTATGTATGCGTATTATGAAATTGAATGCTCAGCTGTGGAAATCGATCACTCAAAAATGAAATTAAAAGTGCCCTGAGATGCTTAAATTACCTCGCCCATCGCAATAATCTCAATGTGCAATTTTGGACATTCAAGCCCAAACATGATATTGAATGCTTACATCGGTATTTGAACTTTATAACCATTAATTTGTGTGCCTAAAACAAATCTGAAAGCACTGTGGATGAAATCGTTTGACCAAACCTACTCCATCGCTTCACAAAGATGACTTTCAACACACATAAAACGAATATGGATGATAGTTTTTCGAAATTGGACGGGAAAACCTACATTGAATATCTTAGCTGTTTTCTGTTTTATGGAATCAGGTAGGAAAGCTAGGGGAAGATGTGATTTTGATTTCCATTCTTTGTTTGTTTGTTTGTGTAGCATTTGTTCTAAATAACTCACTGCAAATTTCCCGTTCTATGCGCACATTATAATAATTACAGTTATAGTAGAATTAAAATATCTTAAATATAGTCGTAGAAAAAACTATAGGGAGAGTGGCGCAAAACAGCAGTAGACGATAAGTTCAGGTGTCACACGTGCTCATCAGAAACACAACTACAATCAAACCTGTAATGGCTGCCCAAGGGAGACGAAGAGCGTGGTCGTTTTAGACAGGTGTCCGCTATAGACAGGCGTGTCCGACATTTCGTGTGTATCATACATGGACATGTATCATCGTTTTATACAAGTACTTACGAGTATACCTGTATAATTGTCTAGTCGTATGGTAGGCCTACTTATATTGATTGTTTATTTCAAAATTACAACATACAAGAAAAATCTGAGATACTTTTACAAAGTATAACAACACACGTCTGGCACAATTAGGCATTACATGATTTCAACTTCCAACTTGAGTATACATGAATGTAATGTTTAAATTTAAGAAATATGGGAAGACCAATAAACTCAAAGAGCTAAACAGTGGGATCATCACAGTATGTCGCTGGGAGTTAAAGGTGAAAATTTCTACGATAAATGACAAGATTTTGCTAATGTAGTCGATAATAAGGTGTCTCTATTATCCCACATCCTAAATTACATTCAACATGTCTGCAGTACTTTTCTTTATCTATATGAAACAAAATCAGATGAGCGTTCACTGAATCTGAAGGATCAAAAAGATAGAATAATGAAACTGATATGAAACAAATGTTTCATTTTTAAATGTCCTTTTAAACGTAGACAAGTGTGAACATTACTTTACATCAATAGATAATGAATATGTGTTTTATTGAACTTAAGTTGCATGCAACTTAAGCAATGAATCAGTATATTTTGAAAAAAATAAGAGCAAGAACACCATATGATAAATAAAACAGGATGAAAGATTTGCATAAGATTATGAGTGCATTAAAAGAAATAGAATTTTTCAGTTTATACATAATGCAATTATAAGTGAAAACTTTAACTGAATGTGTTCAATTTGCGAATTCCGGGTTAAAATTTCATCATAAAGATACCTTAGAATTTGAGATACGATCTCTTCTTTCCTCATTTTGTCATCTATGTTTATTTTATGGTTACAATTACAAACGAGGGTTTTTTTTTTTCACAGTAATTTTTTCACAGTAAAAATATAAATTGTTTAATTTGTATTAAGTGTTTTTGTTCATCATATACCTTTCGTCAATTTTATCTGCAGAATGTTTTTCTAAATTCAAAAGTGAATGCATCCATTCTGTGAATTAAGTACACCACTCTTGAATTCTTCAAATAAAACATCAATAAAGGAAATGAAGACAATGCAATTCAAACTTTATCCATGACTACACTAACTGAAACAACAACAACAACAACAACAACAACAACAGGGGAGCAAAGCGACCACCTGACACAGTTACTTTAAGTGCGTGGTAACGCACTCGAGGATCGCGGCTAATGGAAATGAGATTAACTCTAGAGTGATAATTGCAAATTGATGAAAACGTAAATGGCCTTTGCAGCATAACCGCTAAATCACACCAAGCTGTTAAATAAGAAGAGATTATCTTCAAAGACTAAGAACTTTATAAGGGTCTGCATATTAAATCGCTTCGGCAGATGATGAAGACGAGAAATTGGTCTTTGTTTACCAGGTTGTTGTAAGCCATTTTTGTTTTGGTCCGGTTACAAACCACACAGTCATGAACGTTCCTTGACGCGCTACCACAACTATTTATTGTTGATATTTTGTGTCTACATAATTTCCATACGTTTATTTGAACGATAAAAATAAAGGTATATATTGCCGTAAAATAATGATGAGTCTTTAAACCCAGACAAACTAAGATCTTAAGAAGTGAACATCACGTTGGATCCTAAGGGTGGACTGTATTTTTATTCTACGTTATCAGAATATCGAACTTATTTGGCACAACGAAAGGAGCTATTCTGTTTGTAGCCAAACATGATGCACGTCTCTCGTGAAAGTGACAGGTGAAAGTGAAAGTAAAGGTTAATGACACAACGGAAAACATCAATAATTTCTGAACATTTTCAGTTCATTTCAGTTTTTTATATCTTTTCTGCTTTTTTCCATGAAAACCAGACACAGATATTAATTTCGAACAAAAATCAACATAAATGCGCAATGTATATATATGTCACAATGATTTCAAAATATTCAGACATATATATTGAAATCAAAGAAGTCAATGATAAAATTAATCCAATTTAGAAAGAGCCAGCAAAAAAAAAATGAATAAATAAAAATGCAGAATTCTGTCATCTCAAGCAGGTGCTTGATAACTGATGGCTGTCTCAAAAAAAAAATAAAATAAACGAAAACTATAAAAAGAAATGGTTAACTTGCCATTAAAAGTTTTTTTTTTTTTTTCTGTACCGAGGAGGGAGGAGAGTGGGGAATGTAGGAAAGAAAAAAAAAAAGGGGGGAAAGTGCGCAGTGGTAAGTTATAAGCTGGTGTAATATGACGCGTGCTCATATTGTTACTGTGGAAGCGTGAAAATATGTTGGGCCCAATATTCGTTATTGTTATTTATTCCAACATTATAAAGATTTGATTGCCGAATATCTTATATTCATCTTCAACTTAACATCTTTACCTCAATTATGGGATAAATTAGAACTATCCAGATGATGGTGATGCTGGTGACAATACTTCTGACACTCCCCTAACCATGGGCGTAAATCCCGGGGGGGGGGGGGATGGGGGGGGGGTATATCCCCCCCTGAAATGGAGGAGGGGGGATGGCCTGTACAATCATCCCCCCCTGAATTTCGAAAAAAAAAATGAAGGAAGCAGAAATGTGATTGTATCAATTTTGGCATATTGCGTGACGTTTGTACGCCGGCCTTCAGACAGGTAACAGAGCTGAACAGTATTCTATCTTGTAAGAAAATGTATACATAATTTTCTCAAGCGCTCGCTCGCTTAATATATTGTGAATATTTCATTTTCTATTGAGTTTTTTTAAGAAAAAAAAACACAAAAACTTCACCAAACGTGTGCACCAGATCGCTGAATTTCAGGTCTTAATAATGCAAAATCTTCCTCGTGTGGGAGAGGGATACACCCCCCATACACACCCTCCCCCCGTTCGGTCGCTCCGCTCCCTCTCACAGATATTTCAAAAACAAACTGATTTTCCGCCGCAAGTCATCTGACAAGCAAAAAAAAAAAGCAACAACAAGAACAAAAAGTCTTCATGTTTTTGCTGCCATTCTCCTCCCACTTTATATTTCTGCAAAAGAGTGGGACTTCCGATCACTGTAAAGTGTGTGTGTGTGTGTGGGGGGGGGGGGGGAGGGGGCACAAAGCTTTCCCCCCCACCCCCCCCCCCCCCCCCACAAGGCTGCGCCGGTCCGGTTATGGGCTTGTGATCGTGGTGATGGTGACTATCCCCCCCACTCCTCAGTACGGATTTACGCCGTTGCCCCTAACATAACGTTTATCTTCCTGTTTTTGCTATTTTCTGTCAGAAATGTATAGGTTCACAGACCACGGAGGACACACTCGAAACAATAATTCTTGAACGAATAGATAATTGACTTTGCGAAAGAAAAAACAAAACTATAAATGGGTAATTATAAAATTCTAGGCAAACGTTGTGTCACGTTAAAATTGTAATAACAGTAACAAAAATTAAGAATCTTCAGGAGGAAATCCATCCCAAAAGTAGATAAACTACAAAAAAAAAAAAAAAAGAGAACAAAAACCTTTCAAAAATGGCAAAAATCAGATAAGAAATATGGAACATTAATAACGGTTTGAAATGTCCCTTTTTTTCGGAAAACATTTCTTGGTCAGTCCTAATAGATATTCTATTAAGCGAGTTGATGATGTCATGCCCTCACAATTTTTTCAAGTATGAAATATGTTTTTTTTTTCTTTTCTTTTTAGCTGATACAGGTAAAATCATATACCATATCAAAATATATAAGAAGAAACATTTGTTGTTGGTTTTTCTTTGGGTGGTTTTAAGGCAAAGTTACATATTTATACAGCCGAAATACGAGATTTTTGTCATTTCTGTATGTGAAATGAATGAGAAATTGCGAAAACATAACATCATCAACTTGCTGATTTTAATATTTGCCTGCTCAAGAAGAGTTCTCCGAATAATTTTGAAATTTCAGAATATCACAACTTCCTTATTTTACATCCGATTTTTATCATTTTTGTATTTTTTTTTCTCTCCCTCATTTTTTCTCTTCCTTACGAAATTGATAAAAATTTGGAGTAGATATTTTGTTTAATAAGCTGTTTTTGTCAGCAAAATTCAAGAACAGAAACAATAGGAACCCATCGACTCTCAACCTCAAGAAAAGAAAAAGCTTAAATAAGACGATTAGTTCTTAATACAAGCAAAATATCTAGGGCAAGGGAAGTATGCAAGATGATAGTACGTTGAATAAAAGGAATGCTTATTTTGATAAGAAGTACGTGTCTAACAGTCTTAAGCGGTAGCATTTTTGTTAGATTGAACGAAAGTGGAAGAGAAATGAAAGAGCCCTTGTGCCTTTATAATTGGACACTTTATGTTGACAACGTTGCTTTCAGCACCAAATTTAGGGGGAACGTTGCAATACATGATTTAGGATAAGATCATAAGTATCCAGGAAGTGGATTTCAAGCTCTGTGATCGATTAAGTTTCCCAGCAAATTTGGAGGTTTTGCTCAGACTAAGAAATGTGAAAGACACGTGGGAAAAAAGTGTTGAGCAAATCACTGCGTTACCACTCTTGCATTAGATTATAATCCTAACTAGTCATTTTCTTTCGTGGCGTTGTTTTGCTCGAGGTAGATATTTGCTGCTCATTTCAGGTACAAAGCAATCTCCGTCACTAATTGTATAAGCTCCAAGGCATACATCCCGAGCACCTTTTCTTAAAGAAAAAGAGAGGGAGAAAAGATGTTTTGAAGAACAAAAGTAACAGTGTGAAGAAAGGAAGTGTTATACCACTTTGAACCAAGGAACGGCCGGGTGGCCCATCGGTGTACCTTTTTTTTTTCCGTACCACAATGGGACTGAGTCACTACTTAGCAGTCTTGGATGTGAATATAGAGGATTTCTGCTCTTGGGCTACTGGTGCCACGCACTCCAAACAGATCCTAAAATGGTTTAAAAGTAGAGTACTTTGTTTATTTGTCTTTACTAAATACGACCAGCGATAATCACGTACTTAATAACAGCCTAGAACCAGAACTGCATTATTATAATCATCTGCGTGTACCTATACCACGTCATCAACTAAAAGGTCCAGTTGCTAGGTAGACTGAATTCATTAACACAGTGAGTAGTGCGGAAGCTGAATCATTGTAGAGTTTTAAGATAACTTCAAATATTCCAGGACAAGTTTTTCAACCCTAAACGTATGTCTTCAAATTGCTAGCATTACCTCCCTTTAGGTTTCTCATCAGACAGCCGCAACTATTATTATCATTTCTTGTATTGGGCAATGCCAAAAATCTTAATTGGAAACTTCCCTAATTTTCATCTGTAGAATATGTTAACTAGGATGCATATAACGCAAAACAAAATTGATATCGTATCTATAACTAAAAAGATAAATGTGATATCAATCATATTGAATATGAAATGCAAATGAATAACTGAATGAAAATGTATAAATTTCCTGATGATTAGTTTGACGGCAACAACTCATCGAAAAAAAAATACATATAATTTTTACAGTCTAGCTTTCAAGAATTAATGCTTTGATTGACAGGTCTATCTTTGATAAAGTAGTGAAAGTGGTAGGCCTGTAGCAGTAAACACCTGCTTGTGTCTGGGCCCACGAGCTTGTATCAAGTTAATGCAAGTGGAATGCATTTGTCAGACACCCCTTTATTCTTGAATTGGGCTGGATAGAGACATCTACTTTGATGATCTACAGACAGTGTAATTTGATGAAAATGGCAATAAACCACGGTGATCATCGAGTCAAACGAGGCGGATATAGAACACTCCGTCTTCTCCATTCAAAACTGATGCGATAAATCTTGACTGGTAATTATACTTTCTCTGTGGACATAGAATGCTCATGATTAGCTTCTTTTCTCTTACTTTTCATGAAACTCTTAGCTAGAGTGACAAGTAAGGGTGGCTTAATTTCATTACTCAGCCATTTAAGCTAAGAGGGTGGCGAGCGACAATAGCCCGAGCCGTTATGTAAAAACATCCAGTGGAGTGACAGAACGCACAATAGAACGGCTTACGCCTTGACGAAATGCTCTGAAGCCGCGAATAGCCGTCTATGCCCAGCAAGCTGATGAGGGATCAAAAGCTAAGGGGTGGGCAAGGCCAAGAGAGTCGCGTAAGACGAATAAAAGTTACATGTAACTCGGCTGGTGGACAGCACGCGCGCACAGCTTCATCTGGTCTCAGAAGATTCAGACTCCTCCTCAGCATCACTTATACCAAAGACAGCAAGGCATCCCGTCTATGAGTTACCTTCAATTCACAACTCGATTAATTTGTTCTTCTTGATCGTTTAATGCTTGGCATTGTACGTGTGATTGTTTAAAGCACTGCTCACAGTGAGCCATCGTGATTTACATGTGAATTCGCATGGTAGCGGTGATGGACTGTACTCTGCCGAGTTTGCCCCGCGATCGCAGCCCTATGAACACCGCAGCCCTCCTGTCGGCCGGCGTGCCAGCTCCGCCACCACGTCCCCAACCATCGCCGCCTTCCTTGTCCTCGCCATCATCACCAGCCTCGACCACACCTTCCGTGTTGCCCTTTTCCTCGTCTGCCATTTCGCCTGCGGTTGCGGCCTATTACAACGCCTACACCGGCTGCGCCATGACGGGAATGACCGCGCCTTCATTTACCATAGAAAACATACTCGCTCCGAGGCCGTACCCGGCACTGCCGCCTCGGCACGCCCCGTACCTCCCGCTGGCTCCACACCCTCACTTTCCGCTTCTGCATCCCGAGTACCACTTGGGTGAGTGCCGCTCCAGCTAGATTGCCTATATCTTTATTCATTATCAAGAGTCACATTTATCTATAGATTCGTCACTATCACTCATTCAATAGATATTACAGAAAGTCGTGTTATCGAATTTCAACTGCACGTCATCACGCAAATTTCGGATTTCGTTATTTGGAACATACATGTCTAGAGTAAGGAACATTATGTCTAGAGTAAGGAAACGAGTAATGTCCGGTCGAAAAAGCACAAACATTATGCATGTACATGTATATACATCAATGACTTAACAGGAGCTGATTCACATATTCATTGACACGTTTTCTTCATCAGGCGACGTAAGGTTGGTAGGCTCCTTCTGGTACGTAGTTACGATGCGGAAAAGACAGTCGGGTACCTATAGGGGAGTATTTCCCTGTACGACCTATCAATAATAAAGAACGCGGAAAACGTAGGCGGGTTTGCGGAATCTTAAAACAAAAGGAAGAACTGCAGATTTGGCACCATTCAGGGAACTTTTCAGCAGCAACGCCAGTGTTTTCGATGTACGTGTAGGTGCAAATTGCTGACATAAAATGAAGAGAAATAACTGAGGGACTACCATGTAATTTCTTAACATTATATTTCACGTACAGTCCTCTATCAATTTGCGACTAATTCGAAAAAGAAAACAGCCTTTATTTGCCATGCCTGGAGTAAAGTTCGTTTTCCTTATAGCTTGAATGGATGCAACTGCCGCGATTTTTCTTAAAGATCGAAACCCCTCGCCAACAGACCCGGCGATTGCAAAGGAGAGAGATGTCGTTGCTCATATCTTCTTCAACCGACACCTGCATTACATCTGATGAGACTCTATAAAGTGTCTCTTAACAAAAAAAAAATCATGCCTGATGAATTATGTATAATATCATATTCATTCTCTGGTATTCCTTTCGGTGATGAGAAATTGAGACGTGTTATCTATTTTTTCTTGTGGTCAATTTTAGCAGCTTTGAGGTAGAATGATTCTACGTCTTTTTTCTTTCTTCTTCTCCAGTTTTTATTCGCTTTCCCTTTCTCCTTATTTTTCATCGTCTTTGCTATCACCACTTTTCCATCTTCTCCTGCTCCTTTTCTTCCTCTATTTTTTGTTACTTTTTTTTCTTCTTCATCTTCGTCATCTTCTTCCTCCATATTGCTGTTCTTCCATTCTTTGTCGTACCTTCTCCTGGAATCGATCGATAGCTGGTGCGCTATCTATGAATCCAGAGATGCTCATGAAACTTCATCACACTCCGAGGAATTTTACATGAAAATGGCTTCCTTCTTGAAAAAAAAAGAAAGAAAGAGAACATGAGTGAGGTGCGTGCAGCTATATGCTTCGTGTTGCACAGAAACCATGCAAGTCGAGTTTAAGGTGCTGTTCTTGCTTGTTGATGAGCGAATTGTCACTTTTCCTCCGCCAGAGAACAAGGCAGGGACAACAAGAATTTCAATTGTACGGTGATCTGTACTAGATTCTTTTTTTTTCTTTTACTTTTTTTTATGGAGGAATCTGTAGGTGTACTTGCACTGATTTTTGTTTGGGTTTCGTAGAGTACGATGTTCAAGAAAAGCTAGGTTAGCGGCAGACATCTTATACGAAGGTGACTTATGCAATTTTTTTCACAGCATCAAACGAAGACGCCATGTTTGAATAACAAACTTCGGAAGAAGCACAGCCGTAATTTTTGCCACCTCAAACACTAAGAGTTTACCTTTCACACTGAAATAAGATGACACACTTTTTATGTTTTGACTATCATCGTCGAAATATATAAAAAAAAGAATAAGAATTATTTTGCAACGTCATATAATCACCTTCTCTTATTTTCTAACAACAAAAGAACTGACGCAATGACACTGTTGTCAGTACTTGACAGCAGATCATGTATCTTTGAATCTCGCTAATGTTCGACCCCAGAAGTGTCTAAATTGGCAAATGACTATCCTCCATATTTTTTTTATATATATTATTGCTCAGCATTACTTTTTTTCCACGTGTCATCTTTAAGAAAATTTCCCTTTCCACGGAGACAAAAGCATTTGTCAATGCTAGCATGACTATAAGTATGAATTGAGTGAGGGTAGCTTGATACCAGGGCCCTGTTGCATAAAACCCTTACCGCTGGACTTACCGCTCCTTTCTAGCGGTAAGTCTTCAAATTTGCGGTAAATTTTATAATCCTTGATGCTGATTGGCTGTGACGCCTAATTTTGACGGTAGTTACCATTGAAATTCAATGGTAAGTTTTATGCAACGGGCCACAGTTGTGATATATCTAATAATTTATGTACATGTGCATAGTGAATGATTCTCAACCAAATTATGTAATGGATCAGTTCGCAGAAGGCAGCCGTATAAATAAATATTATGTTCATTAATTTCGGTCATATCTTACTGCAAGTTAAGAGCTGGTTTATTTTCTCCTCGGACAAGCCACTGACGCGATGAACTTACGGATAACTTCCCGTCTTGATAGAATAATATTATGGATTTGAATCTCACTGCATGGTTGCTTATTGGCGAACGATGCAAATGAACAATATTCTGCCAGAATCGAGGGTAATTTTGTGAAAATTCGTTGCCATTTATGTTCTTTATAAATCATCACTTTTAAGCACATCATAATATATCAATATTCGCATAGAGTTTTGGGTTTTCTTTAGAGTAAATAACAACAGCAAACTGAACACTGCGAGTTCACTACAAATTCAAGAGCAACTCGAGTTTAAAAGAACAGAAATTAAATCCTTAACCGCTTACATTACACGATTGTACAATTTATGAACAATCAATAGGCTCTCCAGCACAGGAAAATAAGCGGAAATGAAAGGAATTACCCAAGAAGAAGGAAAACGAAATGAAGAAAACGTTTGAGCTTTGATTTGCTGGTTTGTCCCGAGAATGTCCATAGCAGGACATGAATATCACTTATTTCTCATAGATCACAAAAATAAATGTTAAAATTGGAAAAGTTTCAAATGTTGGCTTGCACCGCCCTGTCTTCATCAGAAAAAAAAAATAATTGGCAGATTATGTGGCCCGCTTCGTTCAATTCCTGAGTAACACTCAGTCGTTGTCATGCGTTGAAATCTTATGGTTTCGAAGAGATTGTCTTAGGTTCGTCTGAAGCGCACCAGTGCCGGGTAATGCAACTCATTTAAAATCATGAAATTGCAAATTCTTGTGTCTGATTCTTTACATTGCTTGTATCTGTATCTTATAGAAGAGAGGAATATTCATTTATTCCGATACATCTAAAATTATGATTATATCTTACTTCTAAAGTTTTACTTCCAAGTATATTTCGAATGATGAAGAGCAACATCGCTTCCACTGGTTTTTCAGCAATAAGCAAAAGACGATTCCTTTGGAATGAAACAAACTACGTAAACTTATGGTCTGATTACATCTCTTTTTTTGTGTCTTCGTCATCTCTTATTTTGCACTCTGATGACCTGTCTTGTACAAATTCTTGAACAGTTGCGTAGGTGAAAGGTGAGATTTGTATAGAAAGAAAATTAGAGGTAGACAGATATAAAATAGAGGAAGAGAGTGAGAGAAAAAAGAGATAAAAGAAGGAGGATTACATTGTTTTCTCAATACTTGTTTATTTCGGATATCCCACTGTCTTGTGAATTACAATGAAATCTCAATTCCCTTTTCACTCCTTGCGAGTATAAACGTAAAGGAAAAGGTGACGCGGCTGTACATTGAACCTCAAAAGAAAATTTCAGGAGCTCGACCCAACCTCAACCCTGGTGGTTAAAGATATTGTTGACTCTTGATCCGAGACCCATGAAAGGGCTCATTTCTAGGGAGAAAGAAAACCTACGGTGTGGCCAATTTCCACAGTGCGTTGATCTATTAAGAAGAGGGTCGTTATCACGCCTTCTGTTCCGACATCTTAACCCATCAACACAAAAAGCAAGTAAAGGGCTCAAGAAAGGATCAATGATGGAGCGTCAAAAGGGTGTCATTGTTGGTCGGCTGCAGGTGAGAAGCGGTCAAATTGAATCCTACACCGCAAAATCCAGCCCAATCAATACGACATTATTTTACCCTTAATGGTTCATTTTCAGTGACAGCGAAGGCAATTGGATAATGCGTGTTTAAGTGTAAAAGAAAGAGGGATTTAAAATGGCATGAATGGTACTAAAATTGTTAGATCTCCCCTCTTCTTCCGTACTCGGAGAGGCCAATGTCCTCTTGAATAGGTTGGTAAAGGTATAGGCCAGAACATTCCTGAACCCCCTCCACCCCCCACCCCCAAAATAAAATAAAACAACAAAAATCAAACACTTCATTTACATTATAGTTTGAGTTTTCTACACAGCTCAACATAATTATTTCGTGTTTTGGGGGAATTGCTATCCAGGGTGTTTAACCCGGTGAAGTGGTCCCGCCTCACATCCAACTGGACCCCATGGAAGACCAGCTTAGCATAGCTGAATGTGGACTATCCATCCATATTCTCAGATGGAAAATGAACAAACAAACAAACAAACAAACAAACTATACTACTACATTTTATTGACATTTTTGTTTATATCTTGTATATTTATAGGAGAGGGAGGGGAGACTTAACATTATAAGCTCAAAAGTGGTTGAAACTTCTATTAACCCCAATGTGAATAAGTGTTCTTTTCTTACCTAAGTAAACCCGAACCCAAATTGAACTCTATCCTCCTGCGTTTTTTCTTTCTTTTTTTTTTCTTTTTTGTTTTCGAGAGGCGGATGAAAAAATGGGGACACCTGATTAAGCATCGCCTCCCTCTTTCTATATCTAGCTTTAGGTGTGTTTTTTTTTTTCTGCTATTGCATCATATCAGTTAACTAGTAATTTTGACCAGTGTTTTTATCCCTCTCTTTGATGGCTGTTACATGCTCTTTCGTGACAATTTAATTAATTGGACGAAATCAAAGCTTACTTCCACATAACAATTAAGGACGGTGTCTGTTGATAAAAAACAAAACAAAACATGGTTTAAGTTTTTGAAAACCAAATATAGGATGCCTATGTATGATTTTCTTTTTCAAAAACTAACAATTTTTATCGACGAGATTCGCTCCATCTGTCAACCTGAAAAATTTGAATTAATGTCGAGCTGTTTCCCGTGGATATGTCTTACAGGTGAATTATTTGGGCAAAATCGGATGGAAGAAATAAAGATTTGCCGGATTATGACTGGTCCTAATCAGATTTAGCTATCAAATCCACGATTTTCCTGTATCTGGTAATAAAGGCCCGTTTAAGAATTAGCTGTTTCTGCAAGAGGATTACAAGATCACGGGCTATAGAATACGGCTGCCTGCACAAATCCGAGAAGAGAGTGTTACGCGATTACCTCTCGTTTTGGTAGACTCAATAATTGTTCCCCAAGTCTGCCAAGAAATATTCCCTCGTGTTGGACACGCATACTTGTAAGCAAATCGACTTATTACTATTACTGTTTCGCTGCCTTTCTCACCCATCTTAACAAACGTAATCTTTTAAAACCTGAAACCATTATCACATGGGGCATTGAGAAAGGAAGTACGGGAGCTCAATAGCTTGCGAGATGCACAGTACATGCCAACATACTCTGTTAAGAGATGCCGAGATTCCGCAATCTGCCGCATGGCTGCTGTTAACTCCACGCCTCCTCTTTCACGCAGACATTGATCAATTGCAGTGAGGAAAACTGCGGTCCTAGGCTATCGGGACCGTTGGCGTATGAGGTGGGGGATAAAAGCTGGAAGAGTTGTAACCAGATAAGATAACGACGCCAAACCTTAACACCTATATTTTCTCGTCCATTTCCACGGTCTCTGCTGAGCTTGCGTAGACGTTGTTCAAGACTGAGACGTTGGATAACTATGAAGGAACCAGGAACACACTTAGACTTTACTCATCAGATTATCAACAAGTGCATTACAAATGCGTTTCATCCCTCAAAATTGTGAAATATAATGGTGGTGTTTTTTCACGTTACTTTGTTGCAAAGCCATGTTGATCAGTTTATCCTGTCAATATTTAAATACACATGATATTTGTAAGGCGTCGTATAGTTACGAATCATAATGATAGTGTATAGTAAGGATAATAACATTTATGAACATGATGATAATGACATCAACAATAATCACCACAACCGTCATAGTTATTTCATCATAATCAAGATCGCAGCCATTATTCCTACAACAAACTAGGGCACACATTTCTTTCACTGCAAAATAGTATGTTCCATTGCCAGGAGCATGTACAATCCATGTAAAGTGGGGATTGATATATGTACAATTGACAAGGAAAAATGTTCTGCGCATACTTGACCCGATTTCTACGCTTCTCTCACCTCTTTCGCTTATACAGTCACAAGACAATGTCGTTCATTTGCGCTTTGTTTTTTTCCCCTGTAACTCGTTCCCCGACCGCAGCGGCCTACCACGCCTACACGGCGTACCCCCACATGGACCTCCTGGCCAGGAACCAGAAACGGAAGAGACGCCACCGGACCATCTTCACCGAGGAGCAGCTCGAGCAGTTGGAGGCAACCTTCGAGAAGACCCACTACCCCGATGTCATGCTCCGCGAGGAACTCGCAATCAAAGTCGATCTCAAGGAGGAACGGGTCGAGGTCAGTAAGGAAGCCAGTGATACCAATTACTGTTATCTGCCCTTTAAAAAAAGCAGAATATCGCCTAAAATAGCATGAAGTTGTCTAGTCCAGTATTTGATAAAAGGGCGTGCATGGGCTTTGATGATTTAACGTTCTGCTATGATACTGTACATTATTTTGATACAATCATATTTTGCAAATGTGGCTGTCTCCCTTTACAACTTCACTTTTAATGATAATTTTAGTAAAACACGATAAATGATAACATATTGTAATAATGATGATGATAATAATGATAATAATAGTAATAATAATGATGATGATAATAAGAAAATAGCAAAATGGATAGGAATGACATTCATAATAATCATAATGATACAACAAATATAACCAATATCAGCAATAACAAGACAGATATTGCGATTGATATCTAAATGCCGTAACTTCCTGCAGTAAATACTCTCAATCTTGTTTAAGAACGTACGAAATCTTTGTAATAATCTCCAGCTATAAAAAAAAAAAAAAAATCTAGATCCTTGGCCACTATTTCATATACGACAATGTACCCACTATACATAGACTAGCGTTTGACTATGTACTCGACGTTCTACTCAGATTTACACTATAGAATAGTCAAATACTACCTCAAATAGACTTCCTTCTTTTCACTCAGTGTTGAGACTGTCTATTAAAAACGGTGATGATCGGTGCGGCCGGTTCCATCAAGACACTTTGTGTGGCTATAGGTCACAACTCAAGTCTCCGTCTTCCTGTTATCCTCCCCCCCCCCCCCGCCCCTTCCTCTATTCATCAGAGCCGCGCTTCCTTCTCTTCACGATCTTACCATCATGGAAACAGAGATGTAGCCTCTGTGTCCCTTCCTTCTGGTAATAACTGACAAAAATAACGAAAGAAACAATTTTCAAGATGTAAATCTTTCGTGACCCAAAGCTCGCTGCTCGCTATTAGGGGAGACAGACAAACGCGGCGGGGATGATCTGTAAATTCTAAGCACACCTCCAGATCACACACCATCTTCTAATCCAGGGATTTATCATAATAACCGCGATTTCAGGTTAATGCTCGCAAGTTTCACTTCGTATCAACTTTGAAGAAAAAAAAATATGCTTACGGGCAAAATATGATGCAAGAGAGGGAGAATGAGATAGGGGGAAAAAGAAAAAAAAAAACCCGACTATTCATTTAAGAGGATGAAAAGTACGAGTGTGGTTTCCTTGAGGTACAAAGACAGCTAGAAAAGTCGCGGATATGTGCGTGTTGAATTTATGGGTATCAATATTAATCACTGACTCTGCCGAAACACCATATAGCCTAGCCGCATGGGCAAATTCACGGATAAAGGCTGACATACCCCTGGCTGAATATGCAATATCTGTTAATGCTTGTTGATACTGATGATCTTGGAAATGGCAATCTCCGGAACAAGTTATTTGTTTACTATACTCTGATAACTAGTCTTCTGAACCAAATCCACACATGCTCTTTTCCCCATGGATTGAATCCGCCAGATTGTTGGTGTTTGCGCATAAGCAGAATGGAAGTAATTTATCAAGGAAGAGAATTCCACTGAACTTGATATAACCAGTGGACTATTTCAACTTTGGAATACGCAATGGTCATAAATTAAGCATTCACCAATGATAACAACTGTCATGTTAAATAAAGAAGAGAAAGATGGCTCACTTAAAATGCAATTCAACTTAATGTTCAAGTCTCATAAAACACTTGATTTTGTCGCAACCTCATGTGCATATTAAAGGACATGAGGAGGCAATTTAATGGGTATTCGTTATTTGTACAAAATATCACAAAAACATGCTTTCGTCGACTATATTGCAACTGCAGCCGCTTCTCAAAAAATAGCCATTGACATTCACATATACATAGACATAATTATATTTCCACTTTCACTTACAAACATGACACAAAATGAACACAATGCCATTTAAGTTCACAACATAATGGCAATATATGAACATTGAAATGTTCATAAACATATATATTATATATATATATATATATATAAATATATATATGTATATATACATCTAATACAGTTTTAAACAAGTCAGTAAATGTTACAGTTATTTCAGTTTTGAAATAAGCATATACAATCTAATAGCTACAATCTTAAAGTTATCACGTCAAATGTAAGTGTTATGAAATAATAAATCTGGGTATGAAACAGAAATCAAGGTGCTTCTGCTATCAACTAAATCTCACTAATTTTAGTGGGAGAAACCTATACTGAAAAGCTTAATATATAAGCTTGTATAAAATAGGTCTCTCGGAAGAGAGAGAGAGAAAACATGAGACAGAGAGACAAACATGAAAGTAAAACACAGAAAGAAGGGAGAGTACATTGCTATTGGATTCTTAAAGACACAAATACCAAAAAATATGAGTTTTTAGTTTTTGATTCAATTGATAAAAAGGTAAAGTAAAGTACAAAACTTTGAGTGCGGGTCAATGACCCAACTTTCAGTGAAAACAATAAATGTGATGCTTGAAAATATAGCTTTTTTCTCTCCACGTAATTGTAAAAATGCTCTTACTGCATTCTCTTTGCCTCATGTATGCATACAAAAGATGGGAAAATGTGTCAAACTTGCTCATTTGCGATAATTTATCAATAAGCGATACCATTCTATCAGAAGCAGTACTGTATCGATTTATCGATTTATCGTATTAATGTTTCGTATCGATACGCCTTATCGCAGCACACCTCAAAGGGACATTATTTCAAAGTCGCTTTAAAAGAGGCAGCTCTGATGTTTGATAACGGAGTTTCCGATGTGATCAGATTGATGGGGGTGGTGTTGAGGGGGTGGGGGGGGGGGGGTGGGGTGTGAATTGATCTTGCACGCAGGTGCTGTATACAGCCCGCGATCTCTGAACAAAGATGATTTCAGACGCGACTTCATTGTCAGTGGTCGCATTGTCTTGGCCCTTAATTGTTGCTTTGGCGGGCGAAAATTTGGAGTCCTCTTCGTCCGCTTCCCCGTCGGATAAGTTTAGTGATGCCCCAGTAACGACGTACATCGCGTGGCAGTCGCATTTTCAAACGAAATGTCTTTGTTTTGTATTTTCATTCCCTCAAGTGTCATTTTGGGAGTATACCATTCTTCTACTCCAATACAAGGTCACGTAGCGTACGTCCAGTTGTAGTCTGTCGGATTACATGTGATCAGGATAGGGTGATCAAACAAGGATGATAAGTTTGTTTTTATTTGATTTTAAATGTCATTTCAGGGGATTTGAGGCAATTAATTTTACATGTTTATCAATCACTGATGATCGGGGTTTGTACTTCTGTGAATTATTAATCAATACACAATTATTTACGTTAGCGACTTATACAGTTTGTATAATACATCTATACCCGTTGCCTCTCCTAAATCAATATTTTGATCCCAATCAATAAGGGCTATCCCTCCTTGTCTCCATGGGGTATCCAGGTTAGGAAGCTGATTATAAAGTTTAGTAGTTTACAGAATTCAACATTTTGCTCACCACGATACATCCCTCGAGTCAAAGTTGCTTAAACTATTTGACGGTGACAAAGTAAACCATACGGGCAATTTATTCTGACGAATAAGATTTGCCGCTTGGTTCCTTGCCATATTTGTTACCAGGTATGTCAAAATGAAAGTAAAGTTATCAAATGGACTTCATTCTTTAGATTCGCCCATGAAACAGTAATCAAGAAAGCAAAATAACCGATTCATTTCGCTTATCAAGATGCAAGCCATAGCAATGACAATAGTTCCCTCTGTTTAAAGAAACACCTGTAGAAACCACGAGGTGTCACGTGATAATCTAGATGATTCCTCCATTGAAGAAGACAACAACATATTGATGTCATTTTGCCTCCTCACGAGGAGCCAGACGACATCTTTTCATTTCCCATCTACCGCTGATGAGTTGTCGCATATAACGACACACTCACGAATACTCACGTTGTCCTATTTTGGCGCACGGTGCGGGAGTGCATAAAAACCAACGTGTGACGGTCCGTGACTTGGTTTTGATGGAGGATACCAAGGTCAGTGGCTTTTGCTTGAAGTACCTGCCCGAGTGGTTGGTATCAGACTCAAATCATGGACGTAATTATCAGCTCAGATTGGGCAAGAGTAGAATGTGACTAACGAGGTGAATCTGTGACCAAATAATCAAATGGGGATGGATTACAGACCGTGATACAAATTACCCCAATTATGACCACCTTTGTCGTGGCTTTGCCAATTTACTCCTGAACCTTGTCATTCATGGTGACTCTCCCCCGAGCTCTTCAGGAACACCATGCACGGCAGACCGTTGTAGAATCAGGCCAGTGCAATTTTCACCAAATAAAAAAAAAAAATCTTCTTGAAATGACTTGCTGCTTCGTTCTACGTTGTTTACTCGAGAGCAGGACCGGGCCACAAATGTTACAAGCACTGACAAGGACGCGGAATCACTAACCAAATTAAACTTTGTGGCTTAATTGCGTATATCTTTTGTATGTTTTTTTTTCGTGCCTCTGTGTGTGTGTGTGTGTGTGTGTGTGCGCGCGCGCGCGTGTGTGTGTTTTAAAAGTAAAATAACATCGAGCACTTTTGCGTTAAAACACAGATGTCGAGTTAGGTAGCGAGAATAATACTTCTATTGCAGCGAGTGACAACAAGATCATAATACTTTCATGGAAATTATTATGGTGACAGTCTATGAAAAAGCGTTTATCCCTCTTGAAATTGTTTTATTACCGTAATTTCTGATTTCATTAAGTAGACGACACTACATGTATACATGACTTATGATGTAGAACATTCATATAAAATTTGGAGAAATTATGCATTTTTTTTTTACTCGCGCGCACGTTGCGGAAGCTGGTCTCATGGCAATTTAAGTCATGTTACTTTTTTCTTTTTTCGTGAGGATTTTGAAGAACACGACTTGTACACTTTGATGGATTGTTGGGAGGTCATTGAGATATTGCATGTCGGCACGTTGTAGTGTTTTCTCATCAATCTCCACACGGTTATACTTCCAAGATTAAGAACATTGTCTTGTCTTGTCAGATACCACACTTCACATTTACTCCGTCAATCTCCAACACGCGAAGATAAGGGCTTTTAGATTCTGTTGAGTGTACATCATTAATTGCCCCACTTCGGAGAGAAATCGTGGGCTACAGCCCATTGCACACACGCCTTATCTCTGGGATTCTCTTAGTTTTTTTTCCCTCCTATGTGCGTACAATCGAAAATGCGGATATACCATTTTAGGTATACAGTGTATTATAACAATTTCATGCCCATTTGATTATATTCTGATTTGATTTATTTGCTTCCTGCAGACATTCAATCTGAAGTTGTCTCTCTGTTCATCCATCATTGCCGTCGAGTCAGATTTTCTCGTTCTCCAAATCTTTTATTCCGCCAAGAATAACGCTGAAAGTAAAAATCAGATACAGTGTCTCTTCATATTAATAATTTTGTAGAAAAAAAGGGATTATTGTTTTCATGTCCTCTTGTGCTATATGTTTTACACATCAACTCATCGTGATTTTTTTTTTCATACTATCCTTCTTTTCTCTTCCTGTATCAGGTTTGGTTCAAAAACCGACGCGCCAAGTGGAGGAAACAGAAGCGGGAGCAGCAAGAAGCCGCTAAACGAGCGGCCGAGGCGTCGAGCAAATCTGACCCGAGATCCAAGGCCGAGGAGAGATCATCATCGGTATCAACACTGTCCAAACAGACTTTGGAGAAATACTCCGGCAGCAGCAGCAGCAATAACAACATCAACCCCAACCACAACAGCAGGCTTCGGCAAGGGCCGAGTGACTCTGAAACCAAGAACTCCTTTGTTCGGCGGTCGTCGGAATTCTCCGGAGAAGAATCGGACTACGACGACCACGATGACGACTCACGCTCGACCAGCGCGCGATCCAGTCCCCTTTCCCTTAGCCGATCGCCTGCCATGTCTCCATTATATACCTCAGGATAAAACAAAAGCGAAGGTCATCAGCGCCTTTTTCACAATGCTTTTTCACCAGTACCTACTTCACAAGGATTAAATTAAGATTAAATGAAAAAAAAAAAAACTTTGAAACTAAGTGACGTCTTTTTTTGTTTGTTTCAATCGCTCTCATTAAATCAGAGAATAGACCCAGAGGCGGATCTAATGTATCTTGAGATCTAACTGAAGTGTTTTAAGCAAGAAAGGTTCTCAGACCCGACGGTTAACCCTGTGAACATGTCCGTTACAAACTCGTCTGCCATTGTATCAATGTGTGCGTGTGTGTGTGTGTGTGTGTGCGTTTTTTTTTTATGTGTTTGTTCCAATCTAATTTCTATGAGTGAATCGGTTAAGCGGTGTGTACCGAATGAAACACATGTTGCGTATCAGAGCAAACTCACTCTGTTGATTAGATGTTTAGATGCCTTAGTTTGAACAAAAAAAAAAAAACAAAAACACTTTTCTTAGTTTTACACGTTTAAGTGCAATATGTGTAAATAAGCCTGTGAAATTACTTTTTTTTAGCGTGTGTGTAAGTGACCTGTCATTGCGTATCATTTTGCTAACCATGCTGCTAGACACTTCGAGTTGACTATTTGATTTATGTATTACTCTGCAGCAACTTTTTTTTTTTATATATACGGCCTGTAAGTACTGGACTTTGAAATATGCTTATGGATTGGTTTTACCTGGATTAGCAGAATTACTAATCCCAAATAAGCTCCATCCAAGGACTATAACCAAGATATTGTTAATCCTCTATGGGTTTAATCTGCGGCTAAGGGGAGATCATGAAGATTAAGGTAGGATCTTCTATTGATCTTAGCGGAGATCATCCCCGATACTATAATTCTAAATACTCATCATGCTCTTTCAAAGATTGGACCGAGATCTTAGGTCTTTCTCTCTTCCTGTCTCTTTTTCTCCTATTTTATCTTTATTTTTGCCTTTTTTTTAGCTGTGATCCAAGTCGTGTAGAACATTTCAATGAGTTCAAAGAGTTTTCTTGAGGAGTATACGCTTTAGAAATAGAATCAGTGTAATACCCTGAGAAAATTGTGGCCTTCAACATGATGAAATGACGAGGCTCTTAATCTCAATAGACAGTGATGGAAACTACTTTTTTTCCGTGGTGTGACTTATGCAATTCTGCGACATTTGGTGTTACTTGTGGTTCTTACCTAGTCAAACCAAGAAGCTATCATCACACACTTAGACTTCTGAAACTCTGACATAGATATCTCAGTCAACTCTTTTATGACTGTATTGCACTTTCTCACTAACCGAAATAAAGAAAACTATTCAAAAAAAAAAAAGATGCAAAAATGGCAATTACTTTGATCATTGTTGTTCGAAGTGTCTATCAGCTACTCTTAGTATTACCAGACCTGAACTAAACTGTATAGTCACTGATAGTAAGTTGTGTACGACTTATTGTGTATTCCACGTCGTTCAAGAATGCGTGTAGACAATCGAACAGACTGTAAATAAGATATTTTTGTATGTGTGCTGAGGCCGTTGTGCTTTGTGTATAGATTTCTTCTTTTTTTTGTATAAAGTGAACATTATTTATGGGGCATTTAATGCTCAAGGACTCAGACATGACACAGCAACAACAATGACGACAATAAGAGAAAGACGATTTGTGAATATGTTTGCTAGTTAAAGCTGGGAAGGTTGCAATCGGTAATCTACCTGAGAATGTCGTTGTAATGGGATGTCATACTAACAATTAAACCCCTACTCCCCGCCCCCCCCCCCCAAAAAAAAAGAACAACCCACCCCTCCCCCCGAAAAAACAAATCCAATTAAGAAGAAATTGCTCTGCTGTTTATGTCGCGTTTAATGTGGTGATATAGTGTTTGCCTACCAAATCTTTGTTTTCATACCCCGATTTCAGATTCCCCTTCATAGTTTGCAATTAGAAGCTGCTGACGTCAACATATCCCTATAAACAGATGCTTATATTTAAGACATAGGTATCAATGGCCTTTGAATGAGAAGAAAAATATTTATGCAACTAGAGATTGATGCTTTGGTTCAATTCTATAAGCGGCGGAAGATTAATCGGTACAGCTCTTGTAAACATCGTTACATGCAACGATTCAATTTATATCGATACGAATAGATATGTTGATTGTTCAGCACTTCTCCTTGTATTGAAATCGAGGTGATTATAATCATAATATTTTAATTTGTATGAAATCGTATTGTAATCACCAACATGTATGGCATTTTACTTCAACAACTCAGTCCCTGGTGATCGTTCCATTTTTTTATACGATTGCTCTGACAGCGTTGGAAAGATGAATACTATGTACTCATCAAAATGATGGTATTGTTTCTTCACAACTAGACCTGTGTGTATTTCAGTGGATGTGTTGTTTGGAAAAGCTGTATCTAGTATGTAGTCCAGAAGGAGGTATGTCTTGTGTAAATCACGTGAATCATGAATAAAATCAATGACCCTACTTCTAAATGAACAGAAAGAAAGAACTGATGAAAGCGGTAGTTTTATTTCTATATTCTCCCGTTCGCGTATGCATGCAACCTTCGTGCGAAAAAAATAAATACTGCAGCGTTCAAAATGAAGCCGAAAATAAAAACAAAAAGAAACAGCAACAACAACAAAACAACTAAACAAAACAAAAGTCGAAACAAACGCTTGTATAGTGTTAAACTGTATACTAAATTTGCAAAGTTGGTATAAAACAATATAAAGTTCGTTAACAGAATCAATGAATGTACACGTTTATTTTCTTTCATCGAATCATGTACATTGTAATCCCTATGCTGATGTTTCGTGTGATATTAATGAAATGAAATTTGAATTAGTACTATGAAATTATGTCGAAGAAAACAAAATCACAAAAATCAAACAAACTAGCGCTACTTTCATACAAATACTTTACAGATACAGTTGCTGTGTGATATCACGGCATTTTGATAGCAAAACGATATATTTCTCGTTGTTTTTCCAAGTGTGCATTGGCAACATAGGCCTAGCGTTTGTTATTGCCTCTGGTAAAACATTTCTATATGGATAGTATGTCTGTCCTCAACGATATGAATCAAACTCATGGAACTTCACAAGGTCTTCTGCTATATATGAACACTTTGTAGCGTTGTCAATAATGTTATGAGTTTCTTTATGATAAAGAGAGAGAAAAGCAGAAAAGTAATGCTGTTTGCGGCTGATGTGAATTATCAATGAAGTATAGTGGAAAACACTGGTGACGTCAACGACTCATGGAGTTTTAATTACTTCGTATGAGAAACCTTAGTTGCTGAGGTTTTTTTTTCCTGCCGAGTGAAGCAAAACATAAATACATGCGATGAAAATGAAGACACTACAATAAGGCAAGCTCGTCAAACAAACACATTGATCTCTCTGAGTTTTAATCAAGCTGTTGCTACTTCTGCCTGTATTATCCCTCCCGAGAAGAAATTAATATAAGATTTCTTACTTTAGCTACTTAACAATGTCCTCGGGCCTTGGGGTGTGGAATAATTACTCGCTGTAGATCTCAATAAACTAATTTTGTGTTCTCGACTTATGAAAAAAATCCGAGACAATCGGAGTAATAATGGAGAAGATCATGGGACGGGTCAGACTCTCTTCTATGCACTCCGTAGGCCCGTTATTTTCCTAATTAGTCGCTCTCAATGTAAACCGTTAGGTATCATTAGTGGGGCTGACTTGGAGGCCGCGTCGATATATCGTGGTAAATAGCCCTGGGCATTGCCGAGGTTTCTCTTCCAATTGTGTTTCGCAGCGGAAAGTTTGGGGTCTTAAGTTGAGCTTTGTCTCTACGTTCAATGGGACCAATTTTAAACTGATTTAAACTCTTGTCAAATGATGGTTAGCGGCATAATATTGAATAATTATCATTAACCCAATAAAAATTAGACGGACCAGAAATAAGGAAAGCATATTAAAATAGTTCACGCCGTAAACAAGCCTGCCAATGCCTGCCAAGGTTCGGGATTGGATTTCAGGACGTTGGTCGAAGTCACGGAGAGTGTCCAAAAATTACTATCTGATTAAAATCAAAGGATTGAGGCCAATGCAAGGCTGAAAAGAAAGCAAATTTTCTTGAGACTTTGAAAAACGACTTGAAAAAAAAAAATCTCCATACATCGCTGACATTGTTCAGGCTCCATCTTCTTGAAACAGCGAGTCTATGCCAATTTTGTTCTTCTTAAAACAAGATAATTTTCCATGCATATTACACGCAAGCTATCTCACCTCCCTGGTATCATAATTATGAATTACCATGCAGCACGTGCAAGAACACCAAGAGCCTTCATATTCAAATCACGGTCGTGTTGCCAGATTTCTCTCATATTTTCCGTGATAATGATTTAAGTTATTCAAATCGTTCTTTTCACTGTCGCCACAGTTCGATTGTCAGATCTATATGGTATCCTCATTAAATCAAGACAAGAACAAAAGAAATGTACGCAATGCTTGAATATTTAAAAACGAACTTAAACATCAAATGTGCAAAGCATAATGTTATACATGAGCATGAATTCGTTCTGTGTGGACGCTTGTGCAAAGTTAAAGGGATCGTATAGTTTTGGTTGAGACTTAATTCAGGTTTTTATCATTTTTTGGTGAGATAGTGAGAAACCTCTTATGAAATATGAAAGAGCATGTAATTCCATGAGGATTTCAATGTTTGTTTGATGAAAATTGATTTTGAAATGGCTGAGATATCCAAAACAGAGGGATCCTAGTAAAGTTTGGGACCCACATTTTATTACGATCGTTTTGTTTTACTTTGTTTTTGGACGTTTCAGCTATTCCAAACCCGATTTCCATCAAATAAACTTTGAATTCCTCTTAAAGTGGTATGCTCTGTACTATTTCATAAGTGTTTTCTTGGTATCTCGCAAAAAAGTTAAAGCCCAATTTTCATCTCCACCAATACTGTACCATCCCTTTAAAGTTTATTCAATCATGTTGGATTAGGTTCGATATATAAATTATGAAGTAATGTGCGTGTGTGTGTGTGGGGGGGTGGTGAAAGCATGGATACTCCTCAGTTCGAGTAATGATTTAGAAGTTGCTGTGTGTGTAATGAAAGAATTTACTTGTGAATGGGTTGGAATCATTTCAAGATTGTTAACTTAAAAAGGGAAAAGGAAATTGTGATTGTTTTCAGAGTGATGGGTTGATTGGTATAAAATTTGTGATCTAATGTCATTTCTGTCATGGTGAGCCAATAGCAGCATATTCATATATTCAACAACACTATGCATACTGGTTTTCTAGGCGCTAAATAACGATTAAGAATGTTAAGAATATTTTACGGTACAATGTTCCGTACGTTCGGTTGTCAAATTTACTTGTTAGGTACAGAAAATGAGATCTGAACACGTTTGGTGTTGTTTTTGTTTGTTTTTGTGGGTAGAGCAGATAAGCATAACTTATTAAAAATCCAACCGTTATAATGCGAACGTGAACCCATGATATATTTTTTTTTTCGCTGTTATGTGGGGAGCTGTCTCGCTCTCTACACCCCATGCTCACCGTTTGAGCGTCATCTATATCCTGCGGCGACACTTTCAGCGAGGAAGCCTCCACCTCTAAAACGGTGTTTTTTTTTGTTTTTTGTTTTTTTTTACCGGCTAGTACTGGCTAGCGGAGGGTTGGTGGGGAGAGCTATAACTAGTCAGTGGTGTTACAGACATGCAGCGATACTAGGCAAAGAATCAAACACTCATCCATTTGCTCTGAGCACTTAGAAGCTGCCTATGCAAATGAACCTCAGACCAAGACTCCCCCCCCCCCCCTTAGCGTTCATTTGTACCCTCTACGCTTGCGTGCTGCTTCTTAAACTGCTTCACCTTTCTCTCTACCAGCCCCCTCCTCACCCCTCTCCCTCCACCTACCCTGTCTAAATGCTGTTTGCGCGGGGCGTATGTTTTTGTCAATTTATCGCCATGGACAAACAGCCAGAAGAGTGTGCACAAAGTAGCTAGGAATTTACGTTTCCGGTGTGAATGGGAGTTGGATGTCTAGAGAGAGTGTGTCGGCTGATTTAGGCTTTAATCACTCAAGAGGTTTGCCACTGAATTTGCACAATCGTTTCCTCCAGTGTAGTTCTTAAACTAAATCTGAAAATCTGAATCAAAAAGATCCGTAGGAGTTTATTTTTTCTTTTATTACTGCAGGTTGAAATGAGAAGTAAACAATCTTGACAGAAAATGTCAAAATGAACATATTAAACAAAAACTTTGTTTAACAAGGAACTAACACTTTATAATTTGTATCATACCAATACATAGTTACGATAACAAAGGGGATCCTCACAAAATGGCGCCAAAATAATGAATCAATGACGTAAACCGAATACCTTTGTTGGGGAAAACCATTTCAGGATGAATTATTACAATCCGTTCAACACAAAACGATTCGTACAACGATTATAATCTTATCTCTCTTTATTTTTTTTTCTCTCTTTGAGAACTAAAATAGAGTGTCGTCCATAGCTCAGAAACTGTCGCAAATACTTTGCTTCTGAAAGTGGGTTTAAGTATTGATGAAAAATGAGCAAATAAAGTGGAATTCCATCGGGATTAAATCTAATCTTATTTACTAATCTTTCATTTACATAATTTCTGGTTAGTTCCCCTTTGTTTGCATTAATAATTATTTGTAAAAAGTACAACTAGGTTTCGTAAGAAATGTTTAGAAGTTATTATCCTGACGAAACTTACAAAATTTAATGCATTAAACACTCTTTTTACTCTAAAACTATTCCTTCTGTTGAGATACAGTAGATCTATAGAGTAACATAAAGTGATCGGTTACATGAATTATTGTGGTTTGCATTTCGTTATTCACGCGACTTTCACATCAGCAACAAGGGGAAGGAGTAAAATTAGAACAGGCTTTCTAGACAGGTCAATGACAACACCGATAGAACAAGTCTTCTAGACAGGTCACTGACAACAGCCAAAGCGAATCCGTCTGTATGCAAACCGACCAATCAGTGCTTATTCAAAATTGTCCAATTTTCGTCAAATCCCTGTTCGCTTTTCTATACCTGCCTTCAAATCCATTGCTTTGTTTCCTTCTTAACTTCTTCATTGTTTGATTAGACGACTTAAGTGATTGGGCTTCCCTCCTCCCTGGTAACAATGTCCAGCCCTCGGTTCACCTGTACTGTTACATTTCCACAACTGAGTATCTCCTCTTCTCCCCTCAACCGCTGCAATCACCCCCCCCCCGCTTCGCCACTCGCATGAAAGACCCCCTTAGTCACTTTCATCCTTGACGAAAGACTTAGTGGATTTCCATTTAATTTGAGGTGAGCAGAGTAAACATAGGGACCAGGCAAACAGGATATTCTTCTTGCTATATCCTCTTTTTCTTTCTCACTTTCTTTTTTTTCCCTCAAATACGTAGCCAGCAAACATTGGCGGAAATAAATCCGACAAAGCTGATTGGTCAGCCTGCCATGGGGATGAACATGTTAAAAAAATAAAGACATATGAAAACATAATAATGTACACATATAGGTGTATAATATACATATGTATATATACATATATGTATATATGTATATATATATATATATATATATATATATATATATATATATATATATATATATATATATATATGTGTGTGTGTGTGTGTATGTGTGTGTGTGTGTGTATGTGTGTGTTTTTCTTCTGTACGTATTATGAAATTATTCATAATCAATGTGTGTGCCAAGCGAGCTGGAAATAGAATGAGACGGTATAGCAGAGAACATACAAATTGAGACTATGTTAAGATTAAGAGAGAATGAGAGAGAAAAAAAGGAGAGAGAGAGAGAGAGAGCAAAAGAACTCAGCTGACTGTTGATATCACCATTTAGTCGCCATTTGCATTAAAGAGATATGTTTGTTAGCTCTTCTTATAGCCTTTCCGTGTCAGCATTTACCAGTGTCATCTTTTCGTTCGTTTCTCTCTCTTGACACTGCTATGTGACTATGCTTTACATTAGTACCACATTTGCCAACTATAATTTGTGCAACTTTTTGAGTAAGAACCCATTTCCCAGCCGCCAATTCGCCTCTTTTTTTTTGGGGGGGGGGGGGGTATGGAGATGTAAAGTCAGCTGAAAGTTAGTTCCAATTTTTGTGTGAATGCTTTCTTCTTTTTTTTTTGTTTTTTGTTTAAATAAACGCTTGCTTCTAAACCAGATTTTATTAATGCATTATGATGTAGACCAATACTTGTGAGTACAAGTTGGGGAAATCCTTTATTTTATTTCATTTTATTTATTTATTATTATTTTTTTTTTTTGAAATTGTTCTTCTTCGAAAGTAAATATATGTGCTGGATAGTAGAGGATGAAGTCCTAAAGACATTGCCTCTTCCTCCTAAAACTAGTATTTAGAAAATGCTGAATGACCCAACCACCCCGAACATTTTGGTGACACAGCAAAGAGTGACTCTGATTTGGAGTAGCTTTAGAAAATATTTAACAGGCTGGTTTGTTGACGCAGGTATAGTGTGTTTCTATTTCGCAAAGATAATAAGTAGCTGCGATGGCACACGTTCATTTTTAAATGCTAATAATCTACTTTTCATGAAGTTTAGAATGAAGGGGTTGACATCGGAGGGAGCCCTGTGGTCCTGGCTGCTAAAGATTGATGTCAGATCTTTAGTACCACCGAACTTCTTCGGGCCAACAACATTTCTAATTTCATGATTTGGTGACCCGAACGGGCCATCAGAGAAGAAAAAGGAAAAATAGTGTCTATCTCTGTAACATGAGTTATCATATTTATTTTCAAGAAGGGATATCATTCACTATCATTTCAAATGTCAAGTTATTACACTTTACTTCCATCAGGACTCCCTCTTCAGGCACTATAGCACTGTAAGCCTGATCTCTAACGTGCTTTTGTTGTTGTTGTTGCTGCTGCTGCTGCTGCTGCTGTTGTTGTTGTTGTTGTTGTTTACGCTTTAAGATGTACAAGCGTTAAGGTAAAGATGGTATTACAAGACACGTCGTTTATGCATACAGTTTGATTTAAATTTAGTGATTATGAATTTTGACGGACTTTAGAGCCATTTTGGCCCACTGTGCAGTGGCGGAATTCTCCTCGGAAGGACTAATGCAACAAGGATAACGTGCTTTGCCCAAGACTCGAACAGGCACTTCACTTTGGATCGAGAGTCTAGGGACTAATCCACAGAGCCACAACGGAACTTTGCAACCACTTTTTTTTTTAAATGTTGAGACAAATTTGCGATCATGAGGTTATGCGTAATTCAGTTTTGAGTGGACAACAGAAAATGAGAAAACAAGGAGGAGGGAGAACATTCTTCTTCCAAACATTTTTTTTTTTAAATGAAACTCTACGAATACCATTCTTGCGAAAGGAAGGTAACATTTGTTCTCGATGATTCGAGAAGAGAAGACGAACACGGAATGACGAACAAGGTCATCTCCTGACATTTCCTTTCAAGATTGCATTCTGGGAATGCACGACAAAGGGGTCAAATAGTTGGGACGATCTCTCATCTCAGTCCTAGCCAAAGTCTTTAAAGTGTCTAGCAGTTCGTCGGTCTTGGAAATTTCCTCTCCCTTTCGTTTTGTCGTTGACCAGTCATCGCACTGCTGGAAAGACTCCTCCTTATCAGTCGTGAAATACGTTTTAGGTTTTAGGTTAGCAAATTTCATTGGTGAGACATTCAAGTCGAGTTTAATCAATTCATTTATCAAACCCCCTGAAAAACAATCCCTTAGACTTCCTCCCCTCCCACTCGTTGTGACGAACTGGTGATAAAATGCAAATAGATCGATTATTTAGGCATCTGTCAAGTGCTGCATCGATTATGCATGATGAGGGTTTGTGATAGTGAGCATCTAATCACATTGAAACTCTTACCCAGCGATGATGAGTGGATGATTAGCTTCATAGTATGTAAATCAATTCTCTGGTTTCTCGAAGAAAAGAGAAGTCGAATAAAAGGCAAACTGGACATGCGGTAAACACCTCTCCCTCTGGACGAGTTGTAGGATTAAGTCTCTTTCTTTCTCTCTATTCCCCCCTCTCTCTGTATTCTTTATCTTCTTTTTGTACATTGGCAAGGATTACATGTTGTTATTCTAGTCGAGCTAACTCAGTAAACGGGTTTGACTTTCTGTAATCCGCGGTGATTTCAGCCTTTGTTCGTCTTCAGCACTCGGCGAAGATAAAGGGCGACTCGACAAGTTACAAATTATCGACACTGCGCTGATAATGCAAGGCTCGACTGGTCATGCCTATTTAAGCAACCTAATCTGCTCTGCTATTTGATTGAAGACGGAGAAAGACAGTGAGAGAGGGGGGATCTTTCCTATATTTCCACCAAAACATGAAGAAGGACAAGCGAGTTGAAAACTGTCAAATCCGGAAAATTTCCTTGCCTCTTTTTGGAGATTAGGATTGTAGAATCGTCCTTGCGGGTTGTTGTCGATTTCTGTCTTCTGTGAGAGAATAGATTTGTTCCAGATTCACTTCATTAAAAAGCGATGTAGACCGGAGGCGATGATTAGCAGGCAAAGAGTGGCGGATAGAAACAAAACAAAACAACACAGAACAAAACCCTGCATGAATCTTTATCATGTACAATGTACTCGCGATTCCTCATAATGGTCATTTATCCTCTGAATATTGTGTGATGGCCTGGATGAGAGAGATCAATCTTTTGGCCTTTCTGTGACCTTAAAGATACGTAGGGAGCATTTGAATATTCAAACATGTCTCAGAAGACTCTTTGGGAGTCTCTCTTTTCGGTTGACAGACTTGCAGATACAAAAACAAACAAACAAACAAACAAAACTCGAGTGTGAAGACATAAATCAAACAGACAAATCGAATAACATTTTTCTTCTATTATGGCGTTGCTATCTTGATGATCTGTAAACCTGTATAATAAACTGTACGTGTACGAAAGACAATGTGTATGATGCTATCGTGTGTGTCTGTGTGTTTGTGTTTGCGTGTCTTCTTATCACATGCATAATCAGGGCTCCACACTTTTTTTTTCCTCTGTTGGCATATTTCGGGCCACTAAAATCTGTAAGTTTAAAATGTTTGTGGCCCGAAATTGAATGAAGTGGACAGAATGATAATAACAAAAAAAAAAAAAAAAAAACAGAAACAAAGAAATCCATTCGTCTCTTTACTTAATGTGTATGCCTATATATCATAATGATATTGTGTATCATATAAATAATTTGAACTGTCTCTTCGTATTTCCTTTTGAATTACAATTATAGGTCTAATAAACTTCAGGTAATTCTTATTTCATTATTAATATTAATATAATCTTATTGCCACGTCACTTTCATTATTACATTACTTGATTAATGACTTTGATTTCTCTAAAAATTATTATAGAGACTCGAAAATTTAATATAAATATCATAAAGCTATGTAACCTTCAACCGTGACTATAGAATTTCCAGAATTTGACTAAAATTCCCTTTACGCTGCTGAAAAAACAACAACAAACAAACAAACTTGTGGTTAAAACAGGATAGCATCTAGGCTAAGTAAGTTCATATTGTAATCCTAAAAAAATGTGTTTGAAATGATCAAATCAAAATGTGTGAGGTGATCCTGCTACAAGATAATAGCCTTTTCAAATCCAAAATGTGATTTACAGATCTCTTCACAACTTGCATAATCGCAGTTCAAGCAACTGAGCATGACACCATTACTGACGATATCCACGCCACTTGCACAGGGGGCAATCAGTGCTTCACAAACCTCTGCGACCACGCTTTTAGCAGATCCAAGTTTTGTCTATGAACGAAAACTTCATAATGAATAGTTGAAATTAGGAAATATTTGGTGCAATATTTTCAACAAATCGTTCATTTTCTACAAATCTTATTTAGATCTATGGAAAATAATCGACATTTCATTCTATATTGTTAAAGTCTGATTAATTTTGTAGCCTCAGTAAAGATGAGAAAGAAGATTACTCTTCTTTATACAGTACATGGAGTAGCGCTATTGGACTCAGCGACTTTTAAATTTTCGATAAGTTTGAGACTCGAAGAACGCAGATATTTTCGACAAATCGCCACTACTTCGGTAGATTTTAATGTTTTAGGGGCCTCAAAGTAATTGTAAGTTGTGAATTTGTTTAGCGGAATCTTATTTGCCCAATCGAGTCAGCAAAAATTTAATCTTTCTGGAAGTTAGGTGTGTTCCGACATCAACTTTCAGCGGCCCCGGGCAGCCCCCGGGCCAATACCAATATCGAGTCCTGTATATGTTTGAATGAGTGATTGTGAGTAAGTGTGTTTGTACGTATAATTTATGAAAATATCGATAACTGGTTTGTTTGGTGTTCTGTTCGTGATTGTTTTCAAAAATCTTTGCAAAAGTTACAAAACTGATAAAACAAGGCAAATAGTATACTGTAAAACATGATATATTCGCGGCATGAATTTTTCGCGAATTGGAGCCGACGGCCTTTTTTGCGGCATGAAATTTTCGCGAACTTCCACTGGCATTCAATGCATATAATGTAGACAAAAACTTTCGCGTGCATTTTAATTTCGCGAAACTTTGCGCTCGCGAAATTCGCGGAATTAAAATGCACATTCCTCGTTTTAGATAGTAAGATACGAGACGAAGTACAAACATACAGACACATACACAAACAGGAGACCAAATCTTTTGTAAATTGAAGAAAGGGAAAGTAAGTAAGCGTTGGAGAAATGACAGGAAGATTAACGGCTAATTGCATACAAATATCATATTCATATCAGAAATAAGAGACTCAACATGTAAATCCTTGACTGGTCAGATGTGAGGAAAAAACATTTGTTAACAATATCTCAAGGTACGGTATACGCTGACCCAGATTATGTATGTCTTCATCTGCGAGTTCGCCAAAATCCTGTTTTAGCTATTTTTGTCTTGATTAAGGAACACAATGTCATGTTTATTAATTTCGTGCAAGCTCCCGTTGTAAATTTAGTCGGATATTCAAGGCGTTGCTTCATCTTAGAATTTTGCTAAAATTTATGGTAAAATGTTGACCAATGGTGGAACTTAAGTCTGTAATTCCGACTTCTTTATGTGGCTGACAACTTGTTTGTATCAACAGCTATTGTAATATTTTCAATAATCTTTTAAAACAATATTTCAGTTATACATCACAGCTCTGTGTTTACCACTGGTCAAAGAGTGAAGGTAAAAAAAAAAAATGGGGGAATGAATGAATAAGGGGACCGTTATAGCTGCCGTCCTTTGTTCGTTGAAGACATGGTGATGAAAACCATGATGACCGAGCCATCATTCAGCGAGAATAGACCACTGGCATACGCCCTGTAGCCCCCGCGCTCCTCGAGGACAACCCGTAGATAATATCGGCCAGCGGTGATGGTTTTCCTATTGAGCATGAAATCCGACTTGTGCCTCCCTTGCAGGTGCAGGTTAGCCCTTTGTGCCTGGATTAGTTACAGAGGATTAAGCGCATCAGATCAGCTTATCTCTCCCCCGTTGGAGGATATTTGGAGAGCTGATCTCCTTGCGGTGACCTATGGTGGCTTCGTCGACTGGTGGCGCGCGTCACCAAAGGCAGAAAAAAGACGTAAGCAGACGAACCAAGACTTCATTCAGCGAAGGACATGGTTTTCTAGTACATGCACAACATGCGTGCATATGTACATGTTTACATTAAGGAAACAAAGATAATTTATGAAAGAAAGATATAATTCAGAGGGGTAAAGGTTCAGTGTGAGTTTCTTCAATTTGTCTCCCTTTACAAATTAAATTTGTGAAGATCGCAACTGCATATGTGTAAATTAAAAAACATGTCGGAAAAAAGGATACAGTAGGACTCAAACCTGTCATATACTGTAGATGACAGATGACACAAAATGCAAATGAATGGATTGATGACGGAATTTCTTTTAATTCTAATTTAGGATTGTACATTATAATGAAGCACAGAAGTCATGGTTTTGTTCGATTATTAAACGGATGGTACAGTTCCGGTTGAGATAGGGCTTCAGGTTTCCAACTTTTTTTTTAATGATGATTTTTTTTTTTTTTTTTTAAACAATGAGAAACCACTTATGAAATATGGAAGAGCATAATATCATTCTATGAGGAATTCAAAGTTCATTTGATGAAAATCGTTTTTGAAATACCTAAGATGTCCAGAAAGCTATGTTTTGTTTTACCTTTTTTTTAACATCTCAGCTATTTCAAAATCAATTTTCATCAGATAAACTTTGAATTCCTCTTAGAATATATGTAGGCCTATGCTCTTTAATTCTGATGTAGCAGTTGGTCAGATTGAATCATGCTTAGGTAAAATTCAAGATTGGTCTTTGCAAAATGGTTTGAAATTGAATCTTGAGAAAACTGAAGTTGTGCATGTAAGATCTCGTAACAAGTCCTCAACAACTTTGTCCGTCAATGTTTGCGATACTCCTGTGCTGCCAATTTCTAAGGCACGTGACCTTGATGTCATTATCCAAGATGATCTTAGTATGAAAACTCACATCAATAACATATGCAAATCTGCAGCCATAGGTCTACACAGGATTGGAAAATTGAGACACTTTCTCGATAAAGCAACTACAGAAAAACTGGTTCATGCGTTTATTTTTAGTCATTTGGATAATAATAATGGTTTGCTCATTGGAGTTCCAGACTCTCACCTGAAAGGACTCCAACGGATACAAAATTCAGCCGCAAGGCTTGTGACAAGCAAAAGGAAATTTGATCATATAACTCCCATTCTTCGTAGTCTTCATTGGTTGCCCATAAGAGCTCGTATCAGGTTTAAGATTTTGACCCTTGCATTCAAATGTTTTCATGGAAATGCCCCTGCATATCTCAGTGAACTCATCAAGCCATATCATCCTGGTCGTAACCTGCGCTCAAAATCAAAAAATATCCTCTCTGAAATAAGTGTCAAATCTAAGACATATGGTGACAGGTCTTTTGGAAAAATGGCACCCTCATTATGGAATAATCTCCCTCTCAGTGTTAGATGCATTACAGATTTTGATAAATTCAAATCTGTGTTAAAAACTCACCTTTTTGACAATTGTTGATTACATGTTTGAATTAGAGAAATATGTGATAGATTTGGTTTCATTATTTTGTACACGCATAGAGACTATTTGTATGGTATTATGCGTTTCTAAGAACTGACTATTATTATTCACATTTTCATTAAGTAGTTTCTAAGTACCTCGCAAAAAGTTAGAGGCGGAATCCTCACCTAAACCAATGCTATGCCATTCTTGGTCAATGGTTGACTGTATGACGAAATTAACGAATTAACGAGGTAATTAACGAATTGAAAGCTAGCAGGTCTGTCATAATTTGAAACCAAACTTGTTACATTGTTTATTTGTTTTTTTTTTTTGTCCTGTCTACGTCCTTGTTTTCCCCGAACTTCTCTGTGTCTCTGTATGTATTTCCGTTCCTTTACATTTTTCTATCGTAAGTGTGATTTCTTGAGTGACCCACTTTTTTTTACGAGCCTGTCTTTTACGTGGGCCGCTCGTTTCCAATAGTACAATTATTTTGAACAAATGGCTTTATATATATATATATATATATATATATATATATATATATATATATATAATGTTTATGTTTACATTTTGTTTTTCTTGAACTTGTATCGACAACAAAAATGTGATAATGGCAATACAACTGAATTGATCTGAACATTATCCATATTCTGAGAGAAAGAAAAATAGAGAGTAGCGTTTTTCTGATGTGGACAAATCATGCAATAGACGCAGGAACTTAGACTTTCTTAATTACAAAACTTAATTTTCTTTTGAATTCAGTGAATGGTTTCGTATTGAAAAGTGGTCACAATTTCAAGCGAATGTGCATGGTATAAAGTGATAGTTATTACATTGAGAAAACTGATAAAAGATAAGTAAAAGCTGACTATTTAAGCTCAAAGATCGCGAAATGATTCTGAGCCTCTTGTCTTGGCTATGTAGGATCTACGTCAGTAACTTTCGTATATCACCATTAAGGTATACTGCTATTCTCCTCCTAGATTTTGGGCGACCACAATAAACGATGCATGCGGAATAACGAGAGAAACCTTCGATTTGTTAGAGCGAGTAGCTTGCATAAAACATTGGAATGTCTCGAGGGAAAACCAAAAATAGTCACATATAACTATCTAATAAACACCAAAGCAATGAGTATTATGTTGATAATACTGTTAAGTTTGAAACTCTATGTTGATGCTTACTTCATCGAATTTCACTATTTTCATTATTATTACTTATTATTATTATTATCACTATCATCATCATCATTACCTTTATCATCCTTATCAACATTATTATCATTACCAGGCATTTAAATGCGTCATACATATAGTTCAACTAAATCGCAGGGCTTACATGAACAAACTGACTACAGTTCGTTAGTTTTGCAGCTATAGTTTCAGGACCTGTTTTTCCACCCCATCTCCTTAAAACAAACCTATTGTAGGTCTCATAGGATTTATCTCTTAGCCGTCATACGTGAAAAACACGGCACTTTACCGGGTCGCTATAGACACACCTAACAACACAACTTCAGATAATCAGATTCCGATGTGGTGCGCCTTTTTCTTTTTTGGAGAAAGTGGATAAAACCCCTCTTCCCAACTTCCATTTTTGCCTTCCCTATTTGCTCTAAAAAAGAGGGAAAAAGTTTACTCAGTAATCCTGAAAGCTAACAAATCAAGTGGCGGAGGAGAAAGGGCGCGAGAAGCTGCGCATTCAACCCGGGCTTGTAGGACGCGCGATGAGCTGGTTGGTGGCGTACAATAGCTTACAGACCACCTACCACCAGTAGCAGTTTGATACCCCTGGGCGGTGTAAGGAGGTACTGCTGATTTGCCTCTTCTTTACCACCGGACTCCTTAATACTTGGTCCACAAGAGATGGAGGACAGAGAGGTAGAAGGAAAGAGAGGGGGAGAAAGTATAGAGAAAAGGGAAAAGGCTCTAGGCCTTCAAGTTTCGTTGTTGCGAGGAAAGGATTACCCATGCGCAAACAGTCTAATGCGTTCTTCTGATCGCGTAATACGAGCCCGAGGCGCGAGAACTTGTTGGGTAGCAAGCAGGTCCCGACTGTCTTCAGCTCATGGCGGACAAAAGAGTTACGCCACAAAGGTAAGAGGCTGACAAAACGATACTTTGTGCTCTGACCACCGCTTCGAGAGTTGTTTACGACGAGTTGGATGAATTTGCTAACACTCGAATCTCGCAGAAAGAGAGATACGACACAAAAGAGCTTAGTCAAATGCAGTTAAGCGTAAAATGAACACACAGTTATGGTGTGACCAAGGAGCAAGTTGAGGATTTAGGTATTTGGGTATAATGGTCAGAATGATGTGTCGTGATTGAACATTTGTAATCTCTCAAAAAAGAGGGAAAGAGTTTGGCCTGCTACAGCTCTGGCTAGGAGAATTTCCGATTTTGAGACGATAGAAGTGAAAGTAGATAATTTCCTACAAAGCCTTTTTTTTTTTTTTTTTTTTTACAAAGATCTGTAAAGATGGCATGCCATATAAATGTTGAAAGGTGTTTTTTTTTTTCACCAAAGTAGGCTTGGGACATGATTGGTAATCACAAAACGAATTTACTGAGTTATTTACAATGGTATTTCGTTAAAAAAAGACAGGTTTTTCTTGTTTCTAGGTGACGGAACAATAACTCGCCTTATCGGTGCATAGGCCTACTTTTCACATCTAGAATAGCTCAAATTGACCTCTGAAATCAAGCTGAGATAATCCATTGCTAATCCTGGATGATATGCCACAAACAACTTAAACGGTGAAACTTGTCATTGCTCCCTGGCTACAAAATATAATCAGGTATACCAGTTAAAAAACACTCCACACAATCCCGAGGAGGGGGGGGGGGGGGGATTAGCGGCCCTCAAAATGCCATAAAGATTTTCCAGAGGTTCGAGGTTTGAGGTTTGGAAAATAGAAATGAAATTTAAAAAAATGAACACCAAGGTGAGATTGGTAGGCAAGAGGAAATTTTGATGAATAAGTAGGGGTTTTAGATTAAAAAAATGGAACTGATAGAAAGTCGAGACATCATAATGGTTTAAAAGAGAATATTCAAGTTTTTTTCTTGAATAGTTGGACCTTACTTTTCAAACGACATGATATTATTATTATTATTATTATTATTATCATTATTATTATTATTATTATTATTATTATTATTATTATTATCATTATTATCATTATCATCATTGTTATTTTTATCACCATCATCATCATCATTACCATTTATTCGGCCATACAATTATTGCAATGTAACATAGTACATAATATAAGATGTAAAGGAGTGACACTTGGGCCAGGGCTCGCAAAAGTAAAATTCACTATTAACCGGGAGCATTTAAGCCCTCATGTGTCACTCCATAGCACATAATGGAGGCGCTGTGAAATAGCGGATAAGACTCCCGACTCCCGATCGGAGGACCCGAGTTCAAATCCCCCCCCCCCCCCCCCCCCCCGTGCTTACACTATAAAAAAAGTCCGGGTCAGAACAGACCCGGAACCGGGTTCGTTGGGGTCACACCCCGTTCTGGGTCAAAAATGACTTGGATTTGGTCATGAAGACCCGGAATGGGGTCACCCTGACCCAATTCATGACTCTGAATGGGGTCATATCTGACCCCATTCCTTGTCATTTCTGACCCGGAACGGGATGTGACCCCAACGGACCCTTTCCGGGTCAGTTCTGACCCGGATATTTTAAAAGTGTACGTCTTTGGACAAGATGTTTTAACCACTATGTCCCTCTCGACCCAGGTGTACAAATGGGTACCTATAAATTGGTACCTGGCACCGCTAGGGTAATACTAATAGCAGGGCCCTCTGGTAGAGCAGTGGCAACACTGAAGAGGCTACCTTGGGTAAATAAGACCTTATCATTATTACTTTTATTGTTATCACTATCATTATCATTATAACAAAGATTTTCTGATCAACAAAACTGATAATTCAAAATTGCCAATAAAACAAACAAAAAAGAAATTATTTCAATGCAACAATATTGTAACAAATTTAATACACAATTTATGGTGTAACCAAAATCGACAGGAAATCATGATATAATAGAATATGATATCACAAATAATATAAGCATCATGCTCACTCTTGTTAATTTCATCACGTATTCATGAGATGACTATTAGGCTACAGGCAATACGTTTCATGACTTTAAATCGCAAATTGACGTTGATTTCCCGAAACGGAAATACTTCTGGTAATATGATTGATATCCTGAAATTCAAGTTAATCGAAGTCAAACCAACAATTTTCTGATGGATTTCATATCTAAAACACTTACTAACGTTAAGATGCTCTTTTACGTTATTTTTGAAAATGTGGAAACTGGAAATTTTGAAAAATGATCTATCCTTGCTTAGCTGGATGAAAGTTTCAGCAACGAACAAACAACTTAATTATCAAGTTTCCCTCTCCTTATATGATTGCACTAGTTAACAAGATTTTAAATCTAAATATCAGAGCTTGCATGCATGGTCCTTCTTGCTACCAGTGTCTGTGATGAATGTCTACCTATGAAACTATGACATCAAATACGTACTGAAAATGTATGCTAAAGGCTTTAAACAGTGAGCAACCATTGAGTAAAGCCATTTATCATACTCATAACTTGCATGAGAAAACAGCACTGGAATAAATTCGGTTTATTACCACAGTGATATCAGTTAATAGACATCTTTAGACTGAGAGAGTAATTTTCAAACTTTTCCCTGGTGACTTTTTTTCCTGCTATCCGTTTGAACATCATTAAATTGCTAAAATTGTCTAATACAAAGAAACTTTAGAAGAATATAAAATAGCTTTTTGATTCTACAAAAAAAAAAAAAAATCATGAATGTAAGTGAATCTATTGGATCTACTCGCAAATCTTCACCGTACACCAAACGGTACATACATACTGTTGGCTGCAAAGTCCGAGTATAGGGGAACCACATTATCGAGTTTCTTTACAAATCTGTCACAACTATAACTCTTAACAATTATCCTTGTACGTTCAGAGAAATTTAAGCCTCACTTGTACTTTACTGCAGAACCTTTCTTGATATCCCAGGATCGAGAAAGAGACCGCTGAACTGGATCAGCGCTTACGCGTCTTTTAACTTAATTCTGTGGTTTGGCATGTGGGAATTGGACTCTTTTCTAGAGCTGAATTTCGCCCGAAGGAAGGGCGAAATGCTCCAGTACGCTGCCAAGATATCAGCTGTAGTTGGAATAAAAGAATCAGTGTGAAAGTTTTGGTCTTTATCTGGGGTTGATCTCTCTTTTACGGTTTCCGGACTATTGTTGTCCATGCATTCGCAGAATAACACAAACCTATATCAACGCCATCATACTATGCATCATCTTTCTTTCCTTTTTTCTTCCTCAAAGAAAGGGGAAAAGCAGAAGAATACGGAGCAAGAAAACGAGAAAACGTGTGGTAGAAGGAGGCGAGGTTGCAGAAAAAGACTACCACAGTTGTTTATGTCATGTATGTCAATTGTCCGTTTGGATAAGTATATAAAACTTCCAGGGGTAGCAGAGGTACTGTAACTTTAATTCATTGATGATAATTGTATCTGACGTTAAATGAACAAACGAAAATGAAATATCGTCCCGTTTCATAAAACTTGTCATCAGTGACAAGTTGTCATAGATGTGACAAGCTACTGAAATCCTTGCAGCTGATTGGCTGAGAGCAAATTTGTCATAGAAACGTGGCAGTTGTCACTGATGACAAGTTTTATGAAACGGGCCCCTGGTTGGCCAGATACGAGTAAACGCTACGTCGTGATTTTATTCTTCGGTTCTATGATATGCAATGGAAGGGCGCCATCACCGTGTACCTGGTTGCATGCCAAGGGAATTCAACAACAGTATTACATAATTTAATGTATAATAAAACTTCTGGGCAAGAAGATGTGAGACTAAGCGGTCTGTTCTGGAACGACTTGCCGAATACACCGCAGATTATTTGTGAGGCTATGATTCCCAAGAATTTTGCTGCTTAATACAGCATGGATATGAACTATAAACCACACTGTAACTGAAATAACTGAAATAATAAATGATGATGATGATGAAGTCTTGTATAGCGCCGGTATCCGCCAAGTCAGGCGGAAATGCGGAAGGGTCAATAGTTGACCAGGGATTAATTAGCCTACACTGTATGAGAGAGACAGAAGTGTTTGAGGCTATTTATGTGCATAACGGTGAGAGTGAGCGCGAGGGATTTAAGAAGGGCAATGAGTGACGAAATGTTACTTGCATATATAAAGCAAATAAGAATGTATCAGAATATAACTTTTGTTTATGGATGAAAGCGTGCGGGTTTACGTGTATGTGTGTAATTACGTAAATTATGGTGTACACAATGTGCTTATGGGCCTACATAGTTGTACATAAATCTACTTGACCTATGACACATCCGTCGTGGTTGATACAGTATACGCTGGAATATGAAAAATGCGGAAGGGTCAATAGTTGACCAGGGATTAATTAGCCTACACTGTATGAGAGAGACAGAAGTGTTTGAGGCTATTTATGTGCATAACGGTGAGAGTGAGCGCGAGGGATTTAAGAAGGGCAATGAGTGACGAAATGTTACTTGCATATATAAAGCAAATAAGAATGTATCAGAATATAACTTTTGTTTATGGATGAAAGCGTGCGGGTTTACGTGTATGTGTGTAATTACGTAAATTATGGTGTACACAATGTGCTTATGGGCATACATAGTTGTACATAAATCTACTTGACCTATGACACATCCGTCGTGGTTGATACAGTATACGCTGGAATATAGTGTATAAATACAAAATATTGACAAAATGAGTGAGTGTGTATACGTGTATGTGTCGTATATTTACTCATGTCGTGATGTGCTGACTCTAAACCCCCGTGCAGCTAGTTGATAGTTGAAAACTAATTCAATTACATGAACAAAAGTGTGCAATATTTTGTTTTACTGTAACCCATCAGACTATAAAAAGATAGTGATGCTCCATTTTAAACGTGTTTGGGTTTTTTGTCAAAATATTTCATGCAAAAGATTTGGTGAAAAAAGAGAGAGGATCACCGAAGACAAATCTCCCAATAAATGTTCTTAGACGTTAAGTGTACCTGAACTTTTCCCCGTGGTAACTTACCAGTGAGCAGAGTAATTGCGAGTAAAGATTCTGTACGAGGTGCGCACAGAGCACGACGGCCATACGCTTCCCGATCATGTTCTTGGAAGTGTCATGCCCGACGAAGGAAAAAAAAGATAGACGACAGTCGGCGCAATACCATCAAAGCGGAGCACCATTGGCAGCAACCCCAACCCCCACAAAAAAAAAAAAACCAAGCAAGCAAAAGAAAACAAAAGAAAAGAAAACAAAAATTAACTAACAAAAAAACAAAAACAACCAACCCTCCGGACACCCTACATAACAGGGAAACTATACCAAAAAAAAAAAAAAAATAAGAAGGTCAAGTTAATTTCTACGTATGATTTCAGTCTAACGAACAGGACGATGAATATATATATATATATATATATATATATATATATACATATATCTTTGCGTTTGAGCGTGTGTGTGTGTGTGTGTGGGTGTGTGTGTAGCCATTTTTTACTGTCTTCCTTTTTGTCATGTCTTTGCCATACTTCTATTACTTCTTTCATATGCTATTCAATAACTTATTACATCATTATTACCAGGAAAAATAACCAGGTAAGAAATGTCAATACATGTAACACTCTTGATTGCGATAGGATGAATTTAATGTAGTAGCAAATGCTAGTTGAATTACTGCAGATTCATAAAATCCTTTTTAACGATATACATTTTAAGCATATTTCAATAAATCCTTGTGATATTCTTAAACACACATAATGAGTAAAGTGGAACACCACTGCAAGTTACATATTGCAAGGGAATGAAAGTGAAGAAAGATTGCATGTAAGTGTATAAGTGTAATTGAATTATGACATATCTTTATAAACAATGTTCTATGTTTGGTAAATGGATAGAATATTTCAATGAAACCTCCTACAGTACTCTTGGAACACAAACTTTTGAATAAATCAACACCACTGCAAGGTATACATATCGCAAGTAAACTAAAGTAAGGAAAGGCTGAACGTACTTACATACCTCTTTAATTCAATCTAATAACAGCTTGCATTAAAATTATATATTATATATTATTATATATTAAGAAATCATATAAGCTTTTGATGTACTATGAATATAAATTATAATGTAATGAATATAACTAAATATATCTATATATATAGATCTATAGCATATTTCAATAAATACTCATATGATACTCCTAGACACACTGTTGAATAAATCGGAGTTACATATTTCAAAAAAAAAATGAGAGAAAGGAAAGACTAACAGACCATAGGCCTACCTGTTTAATTCGCTGTAATATAGCAATATATATAATATAATATATATATAATAAATCAGAACAACAGTACTGCAAGTTACATAAATATTGCAATGGAACGAAAGTAAGGAAAGACTACCCGAAAGTACAAACCTGCCATCATTAAATACATACCCGGAACACACAATAGTCTACAGCAAGCATAATACACTAAATTGCCTGAGAACACTACATGTATAATCAGCACGTTGACAAGTCCCCAAAATTGATTTGTTTCATACTTTCAACGGTATATACTAGCATAACATCTCTACCATGAATTATACAACTGTATACATTGATTATCATATCAAATAACAGTCAAACAATTTACTGCGCCTATCTGTGATTATTGCAATACTTTATACACGGACGTAATCGTTAAAAAAATGATTAAGGCACAAGATATATAAATTCTATTACAAATTTCAAAACGCATATGTTTTTTTTTCCGTTTCTACAAGATAAATAGAGAGAGAGAGAGAGCAATGTCGTTTAAACCGAAAAATAATCCTTTAAGATACTTCTCTATCCTGCCTGATGCTTTCAAATTATTCACCGGTGTATATTATTCTTTACTGCTGCATCTTTATGCTTATGACGTGTTTCCGGTGCTTACATATTTGATTTACACAATTAAAAAAAAAAACACTTTTGATTATCACTGTTGATCACATAAAGATTGAGATGATGTTAACGTCGTTTACAAAGGCACGACTGCGCAAGACCTGGCATAATGCATACAATATGAAATATTCCACTCATTATTACTCGTCTTGCATGCTTTAAGCCTTCACAGGTTTTGTGTACACGACATGCTGTGTGACACGTCCATAATGAATATGTTGTGCATATCGGTTTTATCTTGAGAAAAAAAAAAGATGAAGAAAATATATACTTTCTTTTGAATCAATTTTGAGCTCTATAATAATGTAGATTATGAGACCAGTCATAAAAAGACTGTTCTAATACTTCGATAAGATAACTCGATTAGATAATTGTTGTAACCAGTGATTCTTTTTCTTCCATTGTGTTTTTTTTTTTACTTCTTCAGCTCAATTCAAATTCAAATTCAAATTTAAATGATTTTATTTCCATATAAAGTAAAACAAAGCAATGTACATAGCGCTTATATGAGTACATATTAATTTTAAGGAACTTTGAATCACATAAGCTTCAACAAAACATGGATACAATTATGATTATGATAGGAATATTACCTTGGAAATCAGGCAACACTGGGGTTGCAGCAGTTGTGTATAGTGTAAAGAGTAGGCCTATTTATTTGAAGTACTTCTCTCATCTAAATACTATCCATTTTTTTCTATTAACTTTCGTTAATTTAGGAATCATACATTGGTGGTTCGTGTTTGTTTTAGTTTAGTTTTGTTTTGTTTTTGCAGGTACTTGGGAGGATTTATACAGTTTACAACAAAATTATTCATATCCCTGAGAAAGTATTAGTTTTGAGCAGATTTCTTACAAGTGAAGGATGGAGTGATGGTGATTGGGTGTTCATTTTTACTCTTATTCGTCCTCTATAAATTGACATTAATTCCAGTTTCATCTCATTTGCATAAATGTTGAGATATAACACCCAATCACTGTCATTCCATCCTTTACTTGTAAGAAATCTGCTCAAAACTAAAAATTTCCCAGGGGTATGAATAATTTTGTTGTTAACTGTATATTGTGCAAAAAGAACGAAAGTAAAGAGGAAAAACTATGTTGAATATCAAAGACATATCCCAATAATCCAAGGAATATTACTTGTTAATTTGTGTCGTGAAGATCATGGAACTTGACTTGCCTATCTCACATCAAACAATATCAGAAAACATAATAATTTAGACGCATGATAGCATGGATAAAAATACACATCAGTGTGAGTAGGTGTATAAATCTTATTTTTCTTTGTCAGATTTTCATCTTACCCGTTTCTTTTTTTTTTTTTGGGGGGGGGCGTCATCGGACAAAATGTGAGGTTTGCTTTAAAGAAGAGCACATGAATACGATTCAGACAGATCAATATTTACAAATACCAATCGTGTACAACGCAAGTAGAGTAGTTAAATGATCGCTTAAATTCTGTTTTCCCCACGTGACGCCTAATTTGAGTCAAATTCCTGACAACCCCATTACTTTTAATTGGGTTACATTAGCTATACATATGCCTTTGATAAATCACAATGGTTTATTTATGTATAGGTTTCTTTATATTCTGCAATCGGTATTGACGGTGATGGGTGAGAGAAAGAAACGTCAGAGGAGGAGTAGACGGGGGTTTCAGTTTGTTCACACTTGATCCAACACCCGTATAATCTACCCTTTACAAAGCGTTCCAATTTCTTTCATTCTTGTGTATCCCAACTCCTTACAGTTAGTTGATCCCATCACTGCAAGCCCTTGAGGCTCTTACGGGGCACCTTTTTCCTCTAACTACACTAAACTTCTCTTTTCTCGTATTCTTTTATCTGATTTGTTACCAAATTGTTATAATGACCTATGCCATCCCTATATCGTGTAATACGTGTGAATTATGCTTCATTTCATCTTTATTGTATAAAATAATGAAAAAGTTGAAAGAAATAAAGGAGAGTTCTATGTTCTCAGCCATATATGAGTTTTTTAAGTAACCGTTTCTCTATCATTATCAGTGATATGATGTAGAATTATTATCTGTGAACAACGATATTACGCTAACATTTACTATGCGTTCCAAGCAATGCCAAGGGACTGTAATGTCCGAAAATCCTTCTATTCCTGTTTCAGTCATTCTGTTTCTGTGTTCAAGCTAGTTCTTGATGGCACGCCTAGAAGTGAAACATAATTGTTAGGAAATGTCATTAACGTTATGGAATGCTGCAGAGCGCTATGCAAACAAATAAGTAAACAAATAACACTAATGAACCAATGAGAAGATACATACGATAAAATGTGGTTATGTATACACATTCATTCACTTTTTCTCCCGAGCATGATAATGATAATAACAATATGTATATATGTATATATATATATATATATATATATATATATATATATATATTTATATATACATATATATATAATTATATATATATATATATATATATATATATATATATATATATATGATACCATATATATGAATATATATATATATATATATATATATATATATATACATATATCTACATATAATTATATATACAAAGCAGTAGAGGTAGTCACCTCTGTCGTTCACTTTTTGGTGTAACCACGACAAAGCCAAGCATTTCTGCATTTGTGCACGAAAATAACCCAGCAGTTAAGCTCATTCCTTCATAAACATACATCTCTGGCCACCGACATCAAACACGACATCGTTAATACTCGGCACTTTTGCATGAACTTTTTTTGCGCATTGTTACTTTAGCACTTTAGCACAACTGTCACTCAAATAATAATAATGATAATAATAATAATAATAATAATAATAACAATAATAATAATAATAATAATAATAATAAACCTGAGCAGCAGCTTCGCAACAAGTCATCAGATGTGCGCATTTCTATAGATATTTCAAGGTAACTGCAATTCAAGTCTCATATTTTGCTACAATCGCAGATCTCTTGCTGAAAATTGGGCCCTGATTGGCACATCTCTTTGTCAATGGGGTAACTTTGAACATACAATATATCAGAAATAAAGTCATGAGATACCACTATAGTAGCATGCAATCAAATGCTGCCTTGTCTTGATTTCCGAAAAACAAAATATAACTTCTGCGACAAAATCGTATATATTAAAAGGTTTTCACAGAGTGACAGGATTTCCGATAAAATGTATATTTAAAATGCTGCTCCTGACCATCCTACTATAGACCTGAAAGCAACTGGGCAATCCACGATAAAATGATATTTGTTTACATAGACTTGATCATTGCTTCCGTATGACCAGTGTCAGACACGGGTTGGATTTAATATGTCATTGGTACAATCACAATTATTAGATATTGAATTGACTTGACGATATTTCACAGAATTCGTAATAAACCTTTTATGATATGTGTATGTAAATTCAAACAAATCGCCAAATTAGACAAGTTAGATAATCGATTGAAACCACGAGTCATTGGGCAAGATACAATGTAAAATTTATCAACTTACTCAAGGATTCGTGTCTCTGGGTCAAAGGATCGCACCTTGTCGAGTCCGAGGGAATCAGTCGCCTGAAGTCAGAATCAACCAGTAGGATCACTCTTCATATTATAATGAATACATTTTTTTTAAAGAAATAAATCAGGTATTTTTTTCACTGCTGTTCTCCTTTGCATATACTGTAAGAAGTTACTCAGTAAAAAAAGTTTTGTTTTTGTTTTTAATACTCTTCTTTTTTAGTTCAATTCAACTTCCTCAACATCGGTACTTCGTCGTATTATGTAGGACAAAGGGTGGCTTTAAAAGCGTGTATGGGAAATTAATGTCTAATAGATAGTTGTTTTGAGAAATATAGATACCAAACATTCGAATTGTGTCTGACTGTTCAAACGTAAGTCCTATAACATGCTTTGAAAAAAAAATAAAAAACTGTCAAAACGTGGGAATCAAATATTTTCCCTTAAAACAATCCCTTATGATACATAGTTTTCAAACGTATGGCGGAGGTGGGGGTCAATCACCGTATGACTTGACTATGACTATACGCATCCGCGTCAAAAAAAAAAAGCATCGAAAAGGGTCTGACTTTAGACATAAGGCGTCATCGACGTTTTCCCTTAGAAAGAGGTGTTTAATTTTCTATTGCCTGTTACAGTGATCCTACTTTACAAAATGGGTTTTCGATGTTTAGGGAGGTAAATTAAAAGAATAATGTAAAGATCACTATTCCTTCTGATAATTATGTTGGGACGCGGGTGGGTATGATATTATAATACATTCTTTTCTGAGAGCGACTACCCGGCACCGTAACGTATAATATTCCCTGTAACTCAGTATGTATGTGTATTAAGTGTGTGTGTGTATATATATATATATATATATATATATATATATATATATAAAACTGTACATAATATTATATATATATATATGTATATATATAACTGTATATAATAATATATATATATATATATATATATATATATATATATATATATATAATAGGCGAAGTTGTTGTTGTTGTCGCGGCCTTATGTATTTCCTGTTTTATTCCGGCGTTGCTGGATTGTCTATCTCCTCCCGAGCCGTCGGCTCCGGGCAGCTGCGACCGGTGCCGTCGGCCGCAGGAGAGTATCCTGCATCGAATGGCGCGGGTTTCGTCCCCGCTCCGCCTCCGTGTCGACGTCGAGGACGAAAAAGAAAAATTAATTAGATAGATGCATAATGCATTTTTGTGCGTGACGAAAGAGCCGAGCGTTTTAATATTCACCAATCCTGTGCTGGACTCCTACTTTCTCGATAGTGCATCTTTTAGCTTGCAGAGGCAGTGGGATACTAATGATGATGGGTGCAGCGAAATTTCTGACATCTTCCGGCGGACAGGGACGCACGCACGCAATGTACTCTCGGGTGGGTACGGTATGCCAGTGTGTGGCCTGCGCCTGTGTATGTATTGACGATGGTTACACCATGGAGCTACCAAAAAGATGGTAGCTCCATGGTTACACGAAACACTATCTGCCTGCAACCTGCGCGTGATATGGACTCTCATTGATGGTATAATACACGGCGCGGTCACACAAGGGCATTTACGTACAGTGAAGTTCGCCATTGGCATTGGCGTGCCCTAATGAAAAAAACGAATGCTGTTATTTTATTGTATTTTGCACAACTGCAGGATACTATGCAGCTCAGGTACGTCATTTAGTTTACTCTCAAGTCGGGTATCATTGTACTCAGACTGTTTAGGACGGCTAACTATCCACTTAAATTTTGTCCTTGCCGATCGTATCCTTCCATATCAGATTACACGCGCCGCTGTCCATTCGTTTACTGCAGAGCTGCTGTATATGAATATTCATGAGACGAGCGGACGCGGGGGAAACCCTCGCTTTGGCATGCTGACCGCCAATTTTTGAAGTTACAAGTGGACATCAAATGTGTGGTTCTATGGTGTATCAAACCAAGTTTTGGTGATAAAAATAAAAAAGAGGGAGCAAATGACGACAAAAATATTCTTCTTCCAGTCTCCCATAACGTAGGAAAAGAAATGTTAAAGAAAAAATACGAGGCCCTGAGACCAATGGATTCCCACGGGTGCCTACTTATTAAACCTAATGACTATGATCTCCCCCTTCCCATATAACAATGATGATTATAATGATAATATAATAATAATAACAATAATAATAATAGTGATACTTATAATACTAATAATAACAATATTGATGATAATAATGGTGATAATGTACAGTCTGAAGCAGAAGAAGAAGGACATTAATGATTATGATAATGATGATAATAAAAATGTACAGTCTGGCGAAGCAGATAAACGGGTGGTTCTATGATCCATATCAAACCAAGGTTTGGTGATAAAAACAGAAAAAAAAGAGAGCAAACGAAGACGCCGGAAATATTTTATTTCTCTCAGCACAATAGTAACAAAAACACTAGGGGTGAAGTAGTCCTACTCAGCACAAGAATATGTATGTTAGTGCAGTGAAGCAGTTTTGGACAGTTTGCACAGGACTGTCTTCAGAAAAGCTTTTAATCAATAGCAGAAAAATGGGGGAAACAGATTTTTACAATTCTTAACAAATTAACATTTCCGCCTCCCTCTCCCCCCCCCCCCCCTCCCTCTCCCCAAAATATTAATAATAATGTTAGTAATAATAATGATAATAATGATAATAACAATAAAAAAATAATACACTGAAATAATGATAATAATACAATAGGCCAATGCAAATACCTGGGGAGGGGGTGCTATGATCCATAACTTAAGAGTGGGCGGAAGAGACACAAACAGGTACTGGATTGTTTTGATGTTTAAAATGAAATATCAATGATGAAGCTATTTGAAACGTCTATCAGTCGTAGAGTAACCTTGACATGACGGAATAAAAGATATTCACTATCCTTGACCGATAAACTTTTTTTCCTTAATTCCCTTGATTCATCCCCATGTCAATGAATAATATAAAATAATAATAAAACCGAATGACTATGATCTCCCCTCCCACAAAATAACAATAACAATAATAATAATAATAATAATAATAATAATAATAATAATAATAATAATAATAATAATGCTAATTATTATGATAATAAAAACAATGAACAGTATCAATGAGATAAAAGGGTGGCTCTAGATCCATCAAACCAATGTTTTATTATGAAAACAGAAATGAGGGAGCAAATGAAGACGAAAATATTCTTTGTGTATTTCTTCTCTCATAACGTGGTTGAAAAAAATATCAAAGGAAAAATACGAAGCCCTGAAACCCGTAGATTCCCACGGGTGCCTAATACTTATAAAACCTAATGATTATGATCCCTGCCACAAATAACAATAATGATTATAATAGCAATATAACAATAGGGGCCTAATGAGAATAATAACATGATAATAATAATGATGATGTATAGTCTGAAGCAGGTAAATGGATGGTTCTAAGATATATATAAAAAAAAATGGTGATTAAAAACAAAAAGGAGGGAGCAATTGAAGGCGATCAAAAATATTATATTTTTCTCTCATAACGTGGGAAAAGAAATAGGAATGAAAAAAAAAAATGCTAGGCGTTGAGACCATGCAGCCGTGGATTCCCTCGGGTGCCTGCATGGATGCAAGAGCAGGGGGTATAATTAATATCAAAGTCATAGTGTCAATAGTATCTCCCCATTCCGACGGGAAGAATCTTTGGGCAGAACTTCCGGAGAATCTCATAAGCGTTTTTGGTAATTTTCCCTGAATGTTTGTTTTGGGGTTTTGTTTTGTTTTTATTTTTCTGTTCTGCGGGGATGGAAATGTGTGTGTGTGGGGGGGGGGGAGGGGGTGGTCATGGGTAGAAGCGATCGAGCACAAGTAACGAAAGAATGAGAAAATTGTTCTTTTTATTTCATCAATAAAAATGTGCAAAATCGTATCTATGACAAAAAAAACCCCTCAGACCCGTGGATTTCCACGGGTGCTGCTAGTATATATATATACATATATATATATGTAATATATACATAATGTAAATTAATAAATCTATCCTTTCAATCGACATCACGACACGAAATAACGCTGACAGAAGTCCGTATTCGTATCTATGCTTACAGTTACGATCTTTTCCTGTTCAGTTCCTTCGGAGAGCCCGTCCTTCTTCCTGTAGTAGGCCCCTGCAGCCAACATCACCTTCAGGGGAATCATGCCAACCACTTCCGAGCCATCTACTAGTACTTCAACGCCTTGTTTCTGCGAGAGAAAGCATAGATGCAAACTCACTTCAATGCATGCTGACCTAGGAAAGAAGTGTGTAATGTCGTGTCTATAGATGGCGCACTCCACGCCGTCCGTATAAACACACTTAAGAAAAAAACACCTACATGTACGAGTTTGGCCAACGCAGTAACTCTATTGACGCTGCACAAAGTTTCCATATGATGATGCAGAAATATTTATACACATCGACAATAAATGGCCAGCCGCATCACTTTGTTATACTAAACATGCTTGTGTGTATAACTAGCGAAAAATCATGAACGTAAACATGATCAACCTGGTAGGAAGTACGTTGTTACCTGTCCATGATGGTTGGTAAATTCCTACACAAACCTATGACAACATCCATCCCTCTTGAAGGCTAGACTTACTTTATTGTTAATCTACATGGATCTACATCACCAAAGGCAGCATAAATGAGTGCATGTTATTGTTGTTGTGTTGTTGTTGCTCATGTTGCCGTTGCTATTATTGCTGTTGTTTACCAGTATTTGACTGTCATTACCATCGACAACCTGTGTGTGCACCGTGTTAGGATGGTTGACCTCAGAAGGTTAAGATAGATCGTCTCTTACCTTGCTCTTCTCACGACAAGCTTCGTATGCGTCGTGCAAGCCAGTCACATCAGTGTCGAGCAGGTACATGGCTATCTGATAGAAAGGCTCCTCGACCTCCTCGACTAGCCATGTAGTCGCCTTCACAGCCTTCAAACATCCAGGCTATTCAAATCAACGAAAGAATAGTGCATAGTGCATCTCAACCACCACTAAACCAAACCACACAAAACACATGATGCGTGGAAAAGACTCATTTAAAAATCAATTACCCAAATATTCAGAGAAGAAAGTTTGATATTTAGTAAACCCATTAAAAGTTAATATAAGACACCATAGAGGTGCCAGGTAAAAAAATATCAGAGGTGAAAATGTCAGAGGTAAAAATGTCGGAAGTAAAAATGTCAGGATAAAAATGTCAGAGGTAAAAATGACAGAGGGAAATATGTCAGAGGTAAAAATGTCAGAGGTAAAAATGTCAGAAATGAAAATGTCAGAGGTAAGAATGTCAGACGTAAAAATGTCAGAGGAAAAAATGTCAGAGGTAAAAATGTCAGAGGTAAAAATGTCAGCGGTAAACATGTCAGAGGTAACAATGTCAGAGGTAGATATGTCAGAGTAAAGATGTCAGAGTAAAAATGTCAGAAGTAAAAATGTCAGAAGTAAAAATGTCAGAGGTAAAAATGTCAGAGGTAAAAATGTCAGCGGTAAAAATGTCAGAGGTAACAATGTCAGAGGTAGATATGTCAGAGTAAAGATGTCAGAGTAAAAATGTCAGAAGTAAAAATGTCAGAAGTAAAAATGTCAGAGGTAAAAATGTCAGAGAGTAAAAAAAATGTCAGAATTAAAAATGTCAGAGGTAATAATGTCAGAAGTAAAATGTCAGAGGTAAAAATGTCAGAAGTACAAATGTCAGTTGTGTCTCGAGAATGTACTTTAATTGTTGTTAAGATGCTGTTTCCAGCAACAAGCCTTCTGCATTTAGCAAACTTTACGGGTGATGAAAGGTTGGTTACAATTATGTCTTTTATCTAAGGCTACAAAAACGTATGTTCCAACGTGCAAAAGAAGTCCATTGGCGATGTTTTGGTGTGTGTGTGTGTGTGTGTCTGTGTGTGCGCGTGCGTGTGCGTGTGCACTTTATTCTAAAATTGTCCTTTTCATTGCTGTTTTGATGCTGCAAATCAAAGTTGTTGTTTTTTGCGATACTTAGTATCGTTTTAGAAGAAGAACATTAATTACTTTTGTTAATAGTTGTTGGATTTATGAGAAGAAGCGCCCTCCCTACTCCAACCTCCCTCCCCCCCCATGATCGTAAGCAGAGCTTGATAACGTCAGAGCCAAAAAGAAAAAAAAAATACCCATATAGTACATGCAATATACTTGTATAAAAATATATTTTCATCAACGGTAACAAAGAAATGGCCCCATTTTATCATAATAAATATGAAGATAAAAATTAACGGGAATGGTGAGATGACAGTATTCATGTATGGTGATGATGATGATGATGATGATGATGATGATGATGATAGAAATGATGCACGGTACGTCATTGCTATTGCTATGGTAAGAGGATTAGTCGGCGACTGATCGCCGACTAATGATAATCTGACCTGCAGATAGTTTTCAGAGACTGAAAAGGGTTTCTTGAAGTCGACGACAAATATGTTGATAGTGTTCAACAACCAGTTGCTCGAGTATCTTGCTTGGTTAATTCATGCTTTCGCAGATCAGACTTCCAGTCATTTCAGTAGTCGGCGATTATAGTCGGCGACCGGTTTTCGCTTGTGTGACCATACAACTAGTTTTATTTGGATAGCAGTTTTTATGATAGCTATTGAATAATATAATTCATTAAATAATTTTAATGAAAGTGTAGCAGGAAAGCAGGAGGGTGTAGGGGAGACCGGGGAGAAATGGGGCATTTTTCCATCATCATGAAAGATTTCTTGTAGCTTTTAAAATATTTTGTCAAGCTAGGTCATGATCATAATCATGTACTATAGATTCTGAAGTTTCTGGTAGAGTTTTAAGTGATACCCCTATATATGTTAGACATTTTCGTGTAATTAATGATTTGTTAAACCCTTAATTTGGGGGGAAATGGGACACCCCGGGGAGAAATGGGACAACCTGGGGAGTATCGGGACAACCATGCACAAAGAATCCGTAAAATTATCACAAAGTATAGACTGGTGATAAAACAAACACCTTTTAATTAAGATGTAAGACAAAAAGGGAATGATTTTGTAAAAGAAGGCTTTGATTTGTAAACAGAAGACTTTTAGAGACGTATTGGGATGGAATAATAAATTGTTGAAGATGACTGTATATTGTTTATGACAAAAGAAATGGTATGGAAATGGTAGTTTGTTTGTAAACTGATATTTGGGACAAAAAATAGGCCAACTTCGAGTACTTTAGGCAGGACGCAATCTTAAGTGCGCAATATAAGGATTTTCTAAGGTTTTCTATTTTACAGCAATAAAATTTGTATTACACAAATAGGATTTACATGTGACGCGGGGAGAAATGTAACACTGTTCTATTAAATTTCCCCCAGTGGTAAAAGAAACAATAAAAAATTCCTGCCAATTTTTGATACCTGCATGTCTGTTGTCAATTAATTTTATTTTCAGAAGTTTGCACACTTACTAAGTTACCAAATTAACATAGTATAGGACCTACCAGATGAATGTAGTGAGTTTGATATCTTACTGACAGAAAGTGAGAAACAATGAAAAAGTAGCAAATGAGGGGTTATAAAAACAATTTTTTCAACTTACCTGTAGAGTTGTATAGTGGCTAATATGTCCATTTTGAGGTGAACCGAGGCTCATCTTTTTACTGATATAATTGAATTGTTGTTGGCCGAGCATTTTTCAAGTTACAAGAGTGCTCCATATTTCTCCCCGTGTCCCATTTCTCCCCGGTCTCCCCTATGCTTTTTCAGGAGAAGGCATGGAAAGCACGTGTTGAGAGAAGGGTGTCAGAAACATGAAGGAAATCTCTACATTTCTACGTCTAAATTTTTACCAATTACATTTTTATCTATGGCATTTTAACCTCTGACATTTCTACCAATGACAACTTTACCTCTGACATTGTTACCTCTCTCAATTTTACTCTGACATTTTTATCTATGACATTTTCACTTCTGACATTTTTACCTCTGACATTTTTACCTCTGACATTTTCACTTCTGACATTTTTACCTCTGACATGATTACACCGAACCACCATAGATTAGCTGGTCTGAGAATAGACTGCACCCTTGGTTGTTGTGTTGTTGATTAATAATCTTCTTGCCCTTTCATTATATTCATATTATGCTTCATCGGCGTCAGTTCCGATTCCTGTATCCTAGGAAAACCATATTGCTCGCTGTCATATATTGACACATGCATGTAGTCAAAGTTTCTTTTTCGAGCTTCATAATGTGTGTAATTTTGATAGAATAGTCTTTTTTTCTGACCTCTGTAATTCGGTACAAACTAAAAAACGCGGACCTGTAATTAATTACACGCAGACAGAGATTTTAGATTGCAACTCACCCAGAGCAGGGAGGTGGAAGAGTAATTCGCGCTATGTTCAAAGTAGCGTTATTGAACAAAGTATAAACAAACAAACAAACCATTAAACTGGTTTCATTAAATCGAATCTAAACCAAGAGAGTTGTGGAATCTTAATGTTTTAAATGTTTTGAGTAAAAAGAAAAAAGAGGGGAAAAAGACACCTGCGTTTTTATTGTCTCACACCGACCTACAGATCTTCACTATTTTTATTTTGAAATGACATAAAAAAGTGGAAAGATATTTTTGCATTAAATATTTTCAGTCAAATTCATTGTTGTGTTGCAATCACACAGAGATTATTCCTACTCTCAATGTTAAATCATATGGGCCAAAGTAAAACTTTAATCTGTAATGTTTAAAATTGTGCACAAATCACTGGAAGAGTTGTTGGTTATTATCATGTGAGTAGTGTATATAAGTTTGTGTGATAAAACCAAATAATCGTCATGATACGTTGAAAACCGGTTGAACTGGAAAGTTCATTTACATGATTCAATTTCATACATTTATAATTAATACCGGAAAATTTTTGTTTATTTTGATTTTACTCATTTTATCGCAATCAAATCAGGGCACCTAAAACACACTGAATGGCATTTTACCTTGATACGTTTTCTGCAAGATAGGTGCATAGAAGTTAATTATTTGAATGACAAAACACTCCGACGTCTGCAGTGTATAGGGATAATCTTCTATTCTAAGGAGCAATCACATCTTTGTTCTGATGTGGTTCGCACGCAGTGGAATAAAATCATGTGCGCCTTTGCATTCAGTTATATTTTCTGAAATTTTGTATAAAAAATCATTTGTTTGATCCTCAGTTACAATCATTAAAGAATTTTGAACGTAGTATTGTAAATGTATTTGAGTATCAACTGAAAACAGTTCACCTTCGTTATAAAGAAAGTACAGCTTTAAGTTTATGTTTAACCAAAGTATACATTTTGATATGTAAGAAAGACACATTACAGGAGTTCATTGCACAATAATGTTAAGAGAAAGTGGTAACTAAGGTTCGAAATTTAACATTTTGCAGTTTCAAATATACCATTCTGAACTGATGAGTATGAGAGGAAAACTAGACCAAGGAGTAAGGATTCCAGTCATTAAGGAAAGGATGATTATAATACTTTCTTCTTATTGTTGTTGTTTTTTTTATACTTCATGTATTTTTTTTGAAAAAAAAGATTACATCTTTACACCTTTACATCTTTAAACCATCTTACATCGAAGACTTACTGGTCCTCCTTTGCGTCCACTAGTACGCACACTGAAACAAATGTCGTCGGCCTTCTCCTTGTCGTTGGTTTTCACGGTGACGTTGAACATGGGTGCGAATTTCTGTGCTCCCTCCAGAGTTGCGCACCATTTAGGCTCAAAGCGGGCTTGCCCATAGTTAGGGGCATTCCAAGGCACTACTCCGAGCTATTCAAGAAAAGGTTTTGTACTTGAAATGAGTAAGAGCTCAACTTCAGACACATTGACAGAGAAGAGGTGAAATAAGGTTAAACAACATAGGATTGTTGCAAATTTCGGCCATATGCACTATCTAGACGTTGTTGAACTGAATCTGTACCAAAATAATAAAGCATATAATATTATGCATCGTGAAATTCTATTTAATTTTTAAGAGGTATACAAGCGTTCCGTACAATGGCAAAGACAGCGTGCGTTCAACCCTTGTATCACTGCGTATCACTCTTACATCCATGAACATTCATCACAGAAAAAAAAAATATGAATGACATCAAGTCATTGATGAGGACAATTGTGATTATAAAGAAGATGAATTAAGAAGAAACTTTGGTAAATCCTACGATTCCTATCAGTAATGATTGTACAATGATACATAATCATAACAACAATATTAATGATGACAATGTTATACCGCTTCAGTGCATGAGTACACTTAAGGTGATGCTGCCTTAAGACATCTTTATCACGATTAATATCTTGAATAATGAAATGATAATTAACAGCACATTATGCTTCCAACAAAACGTGAATCGCGAATCTAAATGTTATCCTATGGAATGTTCATGACGCGTAGCCTAGAAATTTCTATTATCGGTCAACGATCATCGATTAATCAATTATCGAATACACTCGTACATTTATACAGATCATAAGAAACACGGCAAACCTTTATTATTTATGTGATTAACCATGTGGTGTTCATGACCTATTTCAAATATTAAAAAAAAAATGAATACTCACGTTGTCCCTTCAGGCCTACTTTAACATAATGCTTGTAAGAGACGCAAATTTGATTTTAGGGAGGAATATATAGGCCTATGTAGAGACATTGATTATACCTTTTCTCTTTTCCTCACTCTATCCCCCTTTTTTCCTTTCCCACACCCCATGCACCCCACTGCGAGTAAACATTTCCGTATTATCATCTGAATGTTTGAATATGTGTTCCTAAGTGGATTTTGTGCATGCATAATGTGATGATATTATCATCACTATGCATGCACATGTTATCATATGTGTTCCTAAGTGGATTTTGTGCATGCATAATGTGATGATAATATATGCATGTACATAATTATTATATGCATAGTTATGGTATGCGTTCACGTGTAAATAGTTATTACTTACTCTCTCTTCGAATCCGGTAACTTTGCACTCAACTATCGGTGGTCGGCCACGGAAATGAGGGTTAGTAGCAGATTCCCAGAGTAGATAGACTATGGATCGACAGAGCAGTGCAGAGATATGCAATGTCATGTATCAGAAGACTCAAATTGCCACGTCTTTTATATACATCATTGGATACATAATTTGTGAGCTACTGTACAGAGAATGTATGAAAATCAAGCACAAAGTAATGCAGTAAATCTCTCCTGACACTGATGACTACAGGACACCAACTAATGGCAGCATCACAAAACATTGTGCTTAATGGTATTTGTAACGATGGCATGGCATTTATTCATTGCATTATGAGGAAAAATGCAATCGGACACACGTAATTTTGTTACATCATGAAATATTGATGAGAAGATAACTAGTGAACTTTCATAATGATGAACATTGAACACCAGGGTCTGCCAAAATTCCTCAAACAACGATATCAGGAACGGATGGACTAGAAGAGAAGGACAAATAAATATTGAGGAAAGAAGAAAGGAATGGACAAAAGTTCCATTCAATTGCAATGTACAATCTGTGCTAATTGTGATATCATTTAATCATTTTATGTACTCTATGTCTCGACGTTTTTATCATTTAATTTCTTTGTATTTCCTTGAATTCCCAGAGGGGAGTATAAACAGCATATCCAGCGCTCGCTTTCTCAAATAACCGACAGAAACATCCTTACGAAGGTGACGTGAGACATGTCCCAGGAGGGAGTGGGCCAGAGGGAGGAGATTACAAAGAGATGGTAGGTATCCATGGTATCAACTCCCCCAAAAAAGGATTATGGCAGGTATTACAAACACTGAGAAACCTGAAGTTTACTTTGACAACACCATCACGACGTCATCTTTACATTGAATCAGGGCAATTATATACCCCCGAGGGCGAATTACAGGTTAGTGATAAGGTAAGAGTAAAGATTAGGGTTAGGGATATGTTTAGGGTTCGGAGTAATTGGGTTAGGGTTAGGGTTAGGATTAGGTTCAGGATTATGATTAGAGTTAGGGTCAGGGGAAGGTCCGGGGTAATTGCCCTGGGGGTAATTCCCCTATACCCCTTTTCCTAGGCACTTTCACATAATTTTTTTTTCTACTGATATCAGCAAAATTCTCTTCGTTCCGATTTATTAGATAAGCAGGGCATTAAATTTGAACAAGACATCAGGGTGTTTTTTTTTTTTTTTCAAAAGTGAGAAATGTTTCATTAACATTATTCCAATATTCGGTATTACGGACAAAATAATTCATCATATTGAAGATGATGCCTGATATGAGGGATATGATGAGAAGATGTCTCGTATAAAGACACAAAAAATAAGGATGAGATATTCACCTGGAATTTTAATTGCCGTCGCAAGCCTTTCCCCGAACTCCTTAGATATGGCAATGCAGTCATCCATTGTCACGCCTTGGTATGGAGAAAAGGCGCATGTGTCGAATGCTCCAAGCCCAATTTTGTTTGCACCTATTGCAAGAAATTGACGAGTAATGTCAGCTACGTAGCGTTACTTTTAAACTCTAGGCCTACTACTCTTGCTCGCTCTCTCTTTCCCCCTCTCTATTAATTTGTCCATCATCTCCATCGTTATTACCCGTATCAGGCATCTGAGCTGTGGTTCTGCAAAATTGTATCTCCCTCGTACTACGCACGGGATTACGCGCCGGCAGGGAGAACAGGAGCAAATTATCCATATTCCCCGTTTTGGCAAACGCCTATGGAATTTGCGTGTTAAAACGAGGGGAATATAGCATCCGGGCACTTGAGCTCCCAGTCAAGAAAATTTGCTGTTGATGACAGTTTTCTCGCAAAGTGGTTTTCCGACGAAGGGCAAATTCCCATAGGCTAACACGTAAAACTAAAGGACGATCGCTGTTACTGTGTGAGCTGGCTGTTTCTACGCGCGCCGCATACCCGAGTTATTGGCGACAAAGGGCAAAAATAGAGGACAATCCCTGCGCCAGCTGTGTGAGTTGGCTGTTATACGCGCGCCGCGTACCGTGAGCTAGCCTGGGTACTAGTATTTAGGGATGTAGCGCGCAATGTGGTGTTGAGCTCTACCTGGCGCCGAGTGGAAATATTGTTGCCGTGAATTGGGAAGTTGTACAAAATTTACATTGTAATGATTTATTTTACTGCTCAAGATGCCTGAAATGGGTAATAATAATAATATGGATTGTCTACTTTCGGGGGATACGACATAAATTGCCCTCACTAGAATTGTATTGCCCTCGTCTTCGACTCGGGCAATACAATTCTAGTTCAGGCAATAAATGTCGTATCCCCCTCAAGGTCAGTCTTTATACGTCCTGCTGTCTATTCATCCTATCACAGAGAAGAGGCTGTCTAAAATGATATCGAAATAGCTCTATGAACATACTTATACTCAACATAGCGGCACAAACACTCACTCATGCACACAAAATAAGCGTATACAATAATACTGACGATCAAGATGCATGACGAACCATGTCGAACACCAAATATTTGTTTTTTTTTTTTCTTGTGGATCAGCGAAACATCCAGACAAACAGACAAACAGACAGGCATACACAAATAAAAGGCGGAGGAAAACAAAAACAAAATAACCGAACGTTTGCACTCTCTAACATAATAATCATTATTCACCTCTTTGGCTCACGTCGATCCGAACACGTGCAACCTCTGCCATCTCCATAAGACAATTTACGATTTCATCTCCCGGCCCCACTAAAGTGAAGATGGTGTTGTCAGGTGCGGGGTCTGATGCCACATTCAAAAGCTGACATGCTTGGTTATTGCGGGCAGCCTGTTCAACGGCACTGATATTCTATACAGTGTTATAATAACAACGTAAATAGATAAGTGAATAAGATAATGAACAAGGCAAGTGCAAAATTGTGTCTCGCCCATTCGCGTAGAAGAAATTAATGTTTTTCTAACTCCCAGAAGTTCATTGACCCTGCCTATGACCTTTGACCTTGCGGTGACCTTCAACTCCCCAAGGGACATTTACAAGCCAAGTTTGGTCATAAACGGACATAGGGATCAAAAGTTATGAGCCATAATCGAACGCGCCGTAAAAACTTAATATTGGGCCCTAAAAGTTCGCCGACCCCTGTTTGTGACATTTGACCTTGTGATGATCTTCAACTCCCCAAGGGACATTTACCATCCAAGTTTAGTCATAAACGGACATAGGGATCAAAAGTTATGAGCCATAATCGAAATGCGCCGTAAAAACTTAACATTGGGCCCTAAAAGTTCGTTGACCCCTGTCTGTGACCTTTTACTTTGTGATGACCTTCAACTCCCCAAGGGACATCTACCAACCAAGTTTGGTTACAAACGGACATATACACCAAAAGTTATGAGCCATAATCGAAACGCGCCGTAAAAACTAAAACATTGGGCCCTAAAGTTCATTGACCCTGCCTGTGACCTTTGACCTGGAGGTGACCTTCATGTTTGGTAAAATGTGTAACTTTGCATAACCACTCTTCCCTCCAAGTTTAATTGAAATTGAAGTCCTCAGTAGAGAGTTATTGAAGTTTATGTAGCGTTACGGACTGACGACGGACGGAAAGACGCCGTAGGCGATTCTTTGTCCTTAGTCTCCCCGCACCTCTGGTGGGCTCGACAAAAACAGGTATACAAATAACCTCCACACAGAATTGAAGTTTACTCTTAACGTGAAACTCAAGTTTGCATCCATATTTACGTCTTTATAATGTAATAAATAAAGTTAAGCAAATACAACGGGTGAGTTTAATCTTAACTCGTCAAAACTATAAAGTGAGGTAAGCTATCAGCCATGAGCTGAGTGATCTTTTTTGCCATTGCGGGAAACGTGTCAAATATATCTTTCGAATCAAATTATTGTAGTCTTGCAACAACCTCCCTGTGATTAAATACGGTGTTGCTGAAATTATTGACGAAAGACATTTTTAGAGCATTTTTGTTCATAAGAAATTTGGAGAGTACGGGTATTAAGTTTCAAGTTTCAAGTTTATTTTCCACATCTCATCAGAAAGAAAATTAAATCAGTGTGATTTCATGTGAGTTTAAGTTTCTGGTTTGCTTGTGTATCTAGTTGTGACCATTATCACTCTTTGGTGAAGCATGAAACTGCGATGGCTTTCTTTTCGTAACTTCCTCAGCTTTTATTTCAATACAATGATTATCCCGTTTTAAAGAAAATTCTACCATAATTCTGTTATTTTCTTCTATGCATTCAAGTCATCCTTTATAAGTATGGTAGTATAGAATTGGACTAAAACATTGCATGTATTTTGTTAGAATGCAAGTGATTCTTCACCACGTTTAAGCTTGCTTTCAGAAATGCCGTAAAATAAAATTTACAGAATGGTAAGAGGTTTTGCTGTCATTATAACCCGACCTAATATGAGAAAGTTATCGAATCTAGGGTTTCACAGGCATTTTTCAGGGACACTGGTAATGAAGTAGGACACCGGTTGACGCTTGTCATTCCGAAGGTATATAACGTTATTCCAAAAACAGATTAGTGTATCCTCGATTCCTTAATCCAAAGATAAAATACGGTCCGTATACTATTTTGTATATTTGTTGCATTAATTCGAGCGTTCGTTATTCCGAAGGCTCCTGATCTGAAATCTTGAAATCTCCTAAATGCCATGAGGTTCGTATGAATTAAGTCCAAAAATGAAATAGAGTACGTCTATCCGAGTATGAAACAATAATCACTGTATTCAAAAGCATCATTCAGAACGTTCCTCCTGTCATGATGAACTATGATCCTGTGGAAATGGGATCAAGGGGGCAGTGCCACTGAAACTCTTTAGTGTATTATTGTACAAATACCAACAGTACACCAGGTCCTGTACGAAAGAAAGTCTGTAATGAAATGTTGCTTGTAGAATATTACAATGCGACGTTCAGACTCCATGAGGGCGCTGTCACCAAAAATTAGACGGACATATATACATGTATTAAGTAGTATGACTAAAAATACACCTTCTTTCGATATCTGAATGAAATCCATTGTGTTAATGGTATATATGTTTACAAATTTATTCAGGTGGTGACCTACAATGGACACTGGTGCCGATATCGTGGCTATTAAGATGTCTTTTATGTACCTTTATATATTTCACCTAAAGTCAATTAAAAAGCAAACAAACGACATTAAAAAACATCAGTAAAGTTGGAATCCTAGCTCAATAGATGACACACTAGCGTATCTCTCAAAGTTCATCTTTTTGCAAATAAATTCTCAACACAGAGGGCGTTGTCAAACAATAAGAAAGCACATGAAATTCGAAAAATATCCATATTTATGGCGCAGATTGAAGACCTCACATAAGTAGGCCTTCTTTCTCCTAAAAGAGTGAGCAGAACCTGGTCGGTTTTGTGCTAAGTCAGAATCTCAGAGCTGGGGATTGGGTAAACATAATACTTTGAACTGCTCGAAGTAAGAGAGGGAGAAATGAATGAATGAATGAATGAATGAATGAATGAATGAATGAATGAATGAATGAATGAATAATTTATTATTCAATGCAATAATAATCATTATACATGTTTATAAACAGTCACATAGAAAAAGCAAGGATAATAGGAGCCAGAAAATAGTATGGATGCCAGTCGGATCTGGCCCAGGTTTGGTTTCAAAGTACATGTATGACATGACAATATTCACCTTCCTCACCCAAGCTTTACTTAGATTTTTTTGAAACGATTTAAGGTAACCTGTAATTGTGGAGTTCAATGTTTCTTCAACAGTGAACTTTGATACACAGAGAAATAAAAAAGTGGTTGGCCGCAAAGAAAAGAGAATAAAATTAATATTTACCTCTCCATTAGTACCATCCAAAATTGAGACCACTGCTATGACAGACATCTTGTAAGTTGATCTCGTAGAAGTTTACTCCAACAATGGACCAGTAACGAATCTGTAGAAGATCAAAGTGATTTGATGATATTCGATTTTCTGATTTTGGTAATGTCAATTCACCTGTTTAAAGTGAAAATTGACTCTGAAGCAACAGCACGCACCCATGGAAATTTCAATGATAGTCAAGGAAGTTATAACCGTTTGAATGCCTTCGAACATTTCGAAGGCAAATCTTTCGTCATAACTCGACTTAAAGCAAATCAGGAAAACATTGTTCTAGCATAATTTCTGCTAGGTATCGGCTAAATGACAAATTAGAACTTAGGAGGATTTTCCCATTGTCCCGATTTTACTACTTTGTCGATTAGGCTTTTGAGGTTTTGTCACTGCAGAATATGGTTTCTTCGCAGTTTTCTTCTCTTTCTATCAGGTATAGAGCAAATTTACAGGACGTACTGTCGGAATAGGTGATCGGAATAGCGAAACAACAGTTTAAATAGGTAAACAAAGCGTCTGTGGAGACCTTTTCTTTCTTGAATCGTGCTAGCCATCAGTTATCACATAGAACATAGCATCGTGTTCACCAAAATGTTACTATCACATTTACCATACTTCTGTTTGCGGCTATAAAAAGTGATCTTAATAATAAATGCATTATCATTCCCTGCAGCCGTTTAAAGTGAAAGCGAATTTTTTTTTTTCGTGCTATTGATGGAGTCCTGTCACAGTGGCGGATCCGGGGGGGGGGGGGGGGGGGGGGGCAACCGGCGCAGGCCCCCCTCTTTATTTTTCGTTAAAAACAACAGAAATAAAGAGGAAAAAAATGAAATGAAACCCGGAAGTGGAAACAGAAATATTAGTTGCGCCCCTTTTACAGAATTCCTGGATCCGCCCCTGCTGTCATTTAATGCCAGGAAATTTCTAAAATTCTAGACGAACCACACCATTCTACATGGCGTTCTGTGATGATATCATTAACTCACATATCATTATTCCAACATCATATCGACTGTATACAAGAAGTGCTTCAGAACCAGCTCGGGCCAATTTCGAAGCGTCCATTATGTTACCATGGTGCATATAATATCTAATATCGTGATGCGATCTAAGTGTGATAAAGGAACACGTGGCATAATCAGCAACCGAACAGAAAATAATTGTCTATGCGTATAATAGGTGATGGATGAGTCTAAAATTTCATTACATTAGTCATTCAATGTTGCTGGAACTCTCTTTTATGTATTAACATATCAATAATCAATTTCATAGGTCTACCTCGCCCTGATGGAGCCTCAGCTCAATACGCTCGTAATAATTTTGTCGGAGCTATATAACAACAGTGAGCAGTGGCGACAAGACCTTTTAAAGAGCTATAGGATTGGGTCCGCTGACCCTTATGAACGTGATTTGTTGTTAAGACATTTTACAAGTAAACGCAGAGCAAGACAAGTAATAGCTTTTCCCCCCAACTAAAAAAAATGAAATAAGATAAATAAGTGTATAAATCCAATGTGCAAAACGTACCAATTCTTTCTAAGTTCAAAGTAAAGCAGTGGGTCCCCCTTCTGGTGGAGGGGAGGGGAGTAAAAAAACAGTATAAGTAAACTCCTTTTGATACTATTTTATAGTTGTATACATCAATATCATGTGTGACTTTCATTTTCTAATTTCTATACTTCATGCTATTGGACAAACTAAAAGTGAATAATATAGATGCTCAATATCATAACATTGTGACATACATAACATTGTGCATAACATTTTAAGATTCTACAACCAATGAAATATTTTAATGATGCGATGGTCACTGATTCGATCGTACTCCAATTTTTTTTTTCGAAGCAATGATTAAGAAATGAGTTACAATATATTGTGCAAAATAATTTCTGAACAAGATTTAGATGTCGCCAGACTTTTATAGTTTTCACACAGAAATTCATAAAAAGCGAAGATACATCAAAATCGCTTGAGAGTTCAATTGAGAATTTAATCTTCATCAGAGTCAGAGGAGCATTTGCTAGGGGAGCAAATGCCGTATCTTCGAAGAAAATTTCGGCGGAGCAATTGTCGATAAAGCAATTGTTGGCGGGTGTCGTATTTTTGGAGCAAATATTGGCGGAGCAAATGTCGTATTTACGGAGCAATTGTCGGCGGAGCAAATGTCGGCGGCGCAATTGTCGGCGAAGCATAATGTGGGCGGAGCAATGTCGGTGAAGCGTAATAATATGTCGGCGAAGCAAATGTCGGCGGAGCAGTTGTCGGCGGAGCACATGTCGACGACCGATTGTCGGCGGAGCATAGCCTATGTGTCGCAATTTTCGGACCAATTATCGGCGGAGCATGTCGACGGAGCATATCTCGGCGAGGCAAATGTCGCAATTTTCGGAGCAATTGTCTGTGGAGCGGATATATCGGCGTAGCAAATATCGGCGGAGCAATTGTCAGCGTGGCATAATAATGTCGGCGGAGTAAATGTCGACTGAGCAAATCTCGGCGGAGCAAATATTGATCGGCGCAACAATATTTTCCGCGGACCAAATGTCGCGGAGAATTTGTCACCCAATTTTCGGAGCAAAAGGCGGAGAATATGACACCGTCACTGTATATCATCGAAAATTCACAGATACATACATACACTATCAACTTCCCCCTGCATGTTTGAAACACATCTCTATACAATATACCCACTATCCAAACGCGTTTGCCATCGCCTTTCGGATCTTATTTCTCGAGTTGTTACGTTTATCAACTCTGTAGTGAGTGGCAATTGGGAGGTCTTGCCACTGCGCAGCTTCATCGAGCAGTTTGACTCGATGAGTAGAGATGTGTAGTTGGCAGTAACGACCTCTAAACGCGTTTCAAAACGACTTTGCGTTCATTAGCCGCGTTCACACGTACAAAATAGCGCGTTACCGAGCGCGCTCGGAAACTCGAGTTTGTTTGTTTGTTTGTTTGTTTCAACCGTTCAGACGCTCCAAATTAGCGGGTTATCGATTGCGCTCGGAAACTCGAGTTTTTTGCAACCGTTCACACGTACAGAGAAATAGCTTGCAAATTGCGTTACACAGCGCGCTTCACTGCCGAATTTTTTTTGTTAATCTTAATTCCGCGCCAAAAGTGAGTTGATAAACGTGCCGATAGTTCAAAAGGAAATTTCATGAAGAGTGGGTCACAAAAAAGTACAATAAATACGTCTTAGAAGTATCAATTCGAACAAACTCTTTCTGAGAAAATGTGCTTGGGCCGGGGGGGGGGGGGGGGGGGGGCTGCTGTGGAATCTTGTGAAAGACTGCTTCTGACATTCCTTTTATTATGAACAAGCACCCAAGAACATTCTTGGACTTGACCAGAATATCAAATACCCCAAGAACACCAAGGACTTATTTCTATATACAATGAGACTCTTTGAGCGAGCAATCAAGTTCGTGGTTTGTTTGTTTGTGGTGTATGCACAACTATGTATGTATATATATATATATATATATATATATATATATATACAGTGTATATATTATCCTTTCCGCCCCCCCCCCCAAAAAAAAAAAAATACTCACCATGATAGAAACAAATACGTTCCGCCACTCCTGCAAAAGCATAGGAGCCGCAAAAAGGGACTAAAATGATACCCTCGCCCCGCAGTGTCATTACCGTATAGCACCTTACAGATAACGTCTATAAGTCTCTCTAACAAATGTTCAGAGCTCGCTCATTCTAAAATCACGATCTCACTAAACCATGGATTAATGGCATGACAATGAACGTCGTACAAACACTATGGTATTGTTAATTCTTATTGACGTGTCATCTAACGAATCTATATAAACACCCGTCGACAGCCTTTTTGTATCGTAGCGACATCTCACAGTAGGGACTTATCGATTTGCACGTTGAGCCAGGCGTCACCCTGTTATGACGTAGTTTTTACGTACTGCGCATGCGCAAGTGTCGACCCTCGGCTCATCGCACAAATTTCGAACGCGTTAACCCCGGTTATCACCGTCCACCCAAATCGGTTGCGCCGCGCTCAACCCACCTTGCTATGACGTCACACTCCTCTCGGGTATCGTGCGAAAGAGCACGATGACTCTCGGGAAATCCGTGCTCAGTTCACCTGTTTTCCTTTTTCTTTCGAGAGATTATTTATATTCTAATTACATGAAAGCTTATGATCTTGATACGTCACAGCAGCAGCGCTGACATACAAACTACAGCCTCTGGTACCTACTTTATTTGTCCGTTTTCACTGTTTCGCACTTTGCAACTGCCTACCGTAGTCCCACACATGCATTTACACGTAATGCTTTACGCAAACAGATCTTGGTGCTTTTGGCCTAGCTAGTGCAGCAGTGCATTTGCCTAGTAGTCTTACCATACATCATGTTTTAAAATCCACATACAGTTGAACCTCTCGTATCCGGACAAGTCGGGACCGGGGCTCATCCGGATAAGGGATTTGGCCGGATACGGGAGACTCAATGCTTTATACATGTACATATACATACACATGTACTGATGTAGCCCATTGTAGTACCACATGTAGTAATGTGTATACTGCAACCTTTTCATTGTTACATTTGGGGATGTTTCGGGATGTTGAAATGTCTGAAGGTAAGCAATTTGGAAGGAAATTTGATGTAATGTATGTTAATCATATTGGAAGTAATATGTAATTCATGTGTGTTTGGGTAGGAGTTCTCAAGGAGTTGGGAATCCCCCTTTCTTCCCGTAATTATTAAAAAAAAAAAAAATCACGGCGAGATTGCGTCCGGATAATAGAGAGATCCGGATAAAGGGAGGCCGGATAATAGAGGTTCAACTGTAATTCCTCCCAGGATACGCATCTAGTCAAAGACAAAATAAATACTAGACTTGGAATTTGTCAAGACTGACAAATTAGGTGATCCGATTTGTTTTAATCGATGATTCGAGTCCTGATCGCAATAGGCATGACCATATAGGTTTCATCTGTGTTTAGAGACATTGGCCGTGTGATGTTTGGATTCCCATTTAGAAAAGAGAGTCAGGTCTGCCATCTTTGGTACCAAATTCGGTATACACTATAACGAAGATACAGAATGAAGTATATTTGACCATTGACCCAACTTTGCACAGCCAAGATGGCATCTGAGCAAAAAGTGGTTATTTTGTGAAATGATTCTTGTAACATGGTCTTTGCGTGTGGAAAATATGGGAAAGATAGGACATGTATTCACCAAGATACAGGTTGAAACATGTATGACCTTTGACCCTAATTTACATACCCAAGATGGTGTCTGATCAAGTAGTTGTTATTTTATGAAATAATGTACGTGACATGAACTAAACATGTGCAAAATATGGGCGTGATAGGGGCTGGTTCTCTTGACTTATTGCAAAGAAAGTTGCAGAAAGAAAGAAATATCTCAATACATCGAAGATAAGTATAATTTCAACCAAGTTTTTTGACGTGATATCGGCGCCGTATGAAAAAATGGAGGGTATAGTCACGATAGCCCAAAGTCTGAGCTACAACATATTAAAATCTGGGAGAAATCCACAGAAGAGTAAGTGAGATAGTGTTCGATAAAGACCGTCATGTCAATTTTCATTTCCAGAAAAATTCCCTCCTATAGAGATAACACGTAAACTGGTTAAATTTGACAAGGTTACATTATATCTATTTTCACGAGGTGAAGACATCATCCGATTAAAACTTTGATTAACAAAACTTAAAGAGTATTACATTGGCTACAACATACTAAAATCTGGAAGAAATTCACCGAAGGGTAATTGAGCTAGTCGTCGATAAAGACAATCATGTCAATTTTCACATCTAGACAAATTCCCTCCCATAGAGATAACACGTCATAATGAAGATAAAGAAAGAAGTACATATGACCTTTGACCCTACTTTGCACAGACAAGATGGCGTCTGAGCAAAAAGTGGTTATTTTGTGAAATGATTCTTGTAACATGGTCTTTACGTATGCAAAATATGGGAAAGATAAGACATGTATTCACCAAGATACAGGATTAAACATTTTTGACCTTTGACCGTAATTTACATACCCAAGAAGGTGCCCGATCAAGTAGTTGTTATTTTATGAAATAATGTACGTGACATAAACTAAACATGTGCAAAATATTGGGCTGATAGAGCTTGTTTTTCTTGAGTTATTGCAAAGAAAGTTGCAGAAAGAAAGGAATATGAAAATACATGGAAGATAAGCTTTAATTTCAACCAAGTTTTTGGGCATGATGCCGACTCCGTATGAAAAAACGAAGGGCACACTTACGATAGCCCAAAGTCTCAGCTACAACATACTAAAATATGGGAGAAATTCACCGAAGCATAAGTGAGCTAGTGCTCGATAAACATAGTCATGTCAGTTTTCATTTCCAGAAAAACTGCACTCCCATAGAGATAACACGTAAACTGGTCAAATTTAACAATGTTACTTTTAATCCCTTTTTACGAGGTGATGCCGTCATCCAATCAAATTTTTGTTAATATTTATCGGAAAGACCATTTAATGAGCTACAACATATTGAAATTTGGACGAAAATCAACTAAAAAATAAGTGAGATATGCTTGAATGAATTTGAAATTTGATGACGTCATTTTGAAAATTTACTTTTTTTACTTTATTAAGAAATTTGATACCTTTTAATCATTTTTCCAGCATTGCCAACCCATGAAATGACATGTACAACTCATCAGCTTTCAGAATATGTAAAAAAAACGGGGGGTCACCGTCCATCCTGACGAGTAAAATTGGATTTAAAATTGGCAGTTTTTTGGCATTGTTGCACTGTATATCGCCATTGACGCGCGCGCGGAATTTCAACTTTGACGGACCCGTATGACGTCATTTTGAGTTGGATTGACTTGAAACTTGGTAGAAATATTCTTTGACATTTCACACATCCGATCAAAGTGAAAAAACGGAAAATTTTAATTGCATATGAGCTGTGCGTGCGTATATGTGCGCGCGCGTACGCGTCCGTCCAATTTTTTCAATTTTTCAAAAAATGCTCCAAATGGTCTGAAACGTGTGCAAAAAAATTTTGAGCTCGATTTGAGCATGCAAATATTTCAACGCGCGCGTACGCGCGCGTTCTAAAATAAATATGAATTTTGACAATATGAGTAGAATCCGCTTGACTTAAAGTATATGTGACGTAAATTTCATTGAAGAATTCTATTCCATTAATGAGATATTGATGAAAATGTGTTTTCATATAATGACGTCATAGTGACGTCACGGTCGACTGATCACTATGATTTTATAAAATTTTTCGTCTTTGGGACATGATACATATATGGTATGAGTTTGAAATTGATACTGTGAGAACTTTCTGAGTACGTAGATACACAACTTTTGTCCAGAAATAAAGAAAGAAGAAGAACAACTAGAACCGGAATTTGTCAACACTGACAAATTAGGTGATCCGATCTTTTTTTTAATCAATGATTCGAGTCCTGATAGTGTAAAGTCTCAGCTACAACATGTTAAAATGTGCGAGAAATTCATCAAAGCATAAGTAAGATAGTGTTCGATAAAGAGAGTCATGTCAATTTTCACATCTAAAAAATTCCCTCCCATAGAGATAACACGTCATAACGAAGATAGAAAAAGAAGTACATATGACCTTTGACCCCACTTTGCACAGACAAGAAGGCATCTGAGCAAAATGTGGTTATTTTATGAAATGATCCCTGTTTCATGGTCTTTACCTGTGCAAAATATGGGAAAGATAGGACATGTATTTATCAAGATACAGGATGAAACATCTATGACCTTTGACCCTAATTTACATACCCAAGATGGCGTCTGATCAAGTAGTTGTTATTTTGTAAAATAATGTTCGTGGCATGAACTAAACATATGCAAAATAAGGTGGTGATAGGGTATGTTTTTCTTGAGTTATTGCACAGAAAGTTGCAGAAAGACAGAAATATTTCAATACATCGAAGATAAGCTTTAATTTCAACCAAGTTTTTAGACATGATCCCGACAACGTATGAAAAAACAAAGGGCACACTCACGATAGCTCAAAGTCTCAGCTACAACATACTAAAATCTGGGAGAAATTCACAGAAGCATAAGGGAGCTAGTGCTCGAAAAAGAGAGTCATGTCAATTTTCACTGCCAGAAAAACTGCTCTCCCATAGAGATAACACGTAAACTGCTCAAATTTGACAATATTACATTCAATCCATTTTTACGAGGTGATGCCGTCATCCAATCAAAATGTTGTAATTATATTAATGAAAGATCATTAAATAAGCTACAACATACTGAAATCTGGGTGTAAATTGGCAAAGGATAAGTGAGATACGCTCAGGTGAACTTGAAATTTGATGACGTCATTTTGAAAATTTACTTTTTTTAATTTATTAAGAAATTTGATATCTTTTAATCACTTTGCCAGCATCGCCAACCCATGAAATAACATATCCAACTCATTCGCTTTCAGAATATGTAAAGAAAATGGGGGGTCACCGTCCATCCTGACGAGTAAAATCGGATTTAAAATTGGCGTTTTTTTGGCATCGTTGCACTGTATATCGCCATTGACGCGCGCGCGGAATTTCAACTTTGACGGGCCCGTATGACGTCATATTGAGTCGGATTGACTCGAAACTTGGTAGAAATATACCTTGACATTTCAGGCATCCGATAAATGTAAAAAACCGGGAAATTTCTATTGCATATGAGCTGTGTGCGCGAATATGTGCGCGCGCGTACGCGTCCGTCCAATTTTTTCAATTTTTCAAAAAATGCTCCAAATGGTCTGAAACGTGTGCAAAAAAAATTTGAGCTCGATTTGAGCATACAAATATTTCAACGCGCGCGTACGCGCACGTTTTAAGAGAAAATATGAATTTTGAGAACATGAGTAGAATGCGCATAACTTGAATTATATGTGACGTAAATTTCATTGAAAAATTCCATTCCATTAATGAGATATGATTGAGAATATGTTTTCATATAATGACGTCATAGTGACGTCACGGTCGACTGATCACTATGATTTTACTTGATCTGTCGTCTTTGGGACACGATACATATATGGTATAATTTTGGCATTGATAGGAAGAGTACTTTCTGAGCTAATCGAAACACAACTTTTGTCCAGAAAGGAAGAAAGAAGAAGAACAAAGAATCCGTACAGATACAGAAGGTGATCCGAGAGGACACTCGGATCACCTAAAGAATCCGTAGAGATACAGAAGGTGATCCGAGAGGACACTCGGATCACCTAATTACAAGTACAGAAACGAGTCACAAATTCCGCATACTAGTATATGCACGCAAGGCACAGGTTGCCTCCTGCACACGCCACGCACGGGACGTGACGCCGGCGCCCGAAATCGAAATGTGTTTTAGCAGCGGGTCAACGTACAGACGTGACGCCTTGACGTACGGTTGCGCTCGGCGGCACGTCCTTCTCGTTCACCCAATCGAAAACTCCCTATTATGTCATCTCGCGAGAATGAAGGGCCTGTTCTACGTCAGTGGCCACATGTAACCTTTGTTCCCTGTTTGGCTCTAGTCTCGTTGCTGCCAGGTTTTCATCCATGTCATTGCTCAGCTGTTTTATTTCAGATTGTTAAAGGCATAATTTACCATTTGCAGATGAAACAAAAACCCAGCATTAGTGCTTTAAATAGTTGTAAAATGTGAGTTACGGATAGAAACAACCTCTGTCAAAATTTGAATCCATATAATTGATGTTAAGTGTTGTTAAATACACAAAATGTGAACAATAGTTATAATAAAAATGTTTCCAGACTAAACCGTATACAGTTACGGTTTATTGAGAAAAACCCTGATATCTCCTTATATTTTAGGTTTTATTGCAAATATTTCATATGGTAGGATGTTTTATGATACAACAGACCTACACATATGCATCAAATGTGATATCTTGAACATTTTTGAAATCACTGCTCCCAAAGGTAAACTGGACCTTTAATCAACTGAGACATAATCATGTTTTAATGGTCCGATAAAGACATTCTTTGATGCGAGAGCTGCAATGTACACAACATGAGTGCGCAACTGTTTTTTTTTAATAGAAAGAACACACAAATAAGAATTTAAGTCAACTTACCGATATGACAATATCAGGTGATCTGATGAGAAAGGGTTAAGATTTTGCTAGAGATATACTTGAATAGAATGCAAAATGGAAGGACACCAAACCTAACATCGGAGTGTAAAACGCAGGAATGGGAAGACTTATATCTCGGAAAAATCGATGAGTGGGGAAAACCAACCAACAAAATGATAGACAAAGACAAAAACATTAACAGCAAAACGAATATTAGCTTACATTGTGGTAAGTCTGCATCATCACCTAAGCAACGCATACCCTGGAACAGATAGGGAATGACATGTATCATTATTTCGATTGGTTTAAAAGTGTATCCAATGACGATCGGGTATTCATGTGACGTGTCGTTGCAACGTTCTATTTTTAGCAGAAATAGTTAAAGGTTCAACCTGTTACAGGGCCACAAGTGATGTTGTAATTATCTTTTTCTTTCTTTCTTTTTTTTCATACGCAAGGTCAGCTGCAATGTACACAACATGAGTGCGCAACACCGCAGGGGGTCTACGTATGGCCCCGAAACGAGCATTGCGGTAGGCACGACGGCGTATTGAGTCGTGAAGGACAAAACCCAACCCAATCAACATTATGGATTGTCAGGGAGGTGAGACGAAGCTCCCTGGTTATTGGCAATGTTTACTGGCGATACATTTCCAGGCTGGGTAAAAATTTTCGTACGGTAGACAGGTCTCATGAATTCAATAACGCAAAATCTATAATACATACATCTATACGTTCGATCGCGACGTTGAGGCAAGATGAGGCTCACTGTCATACAGTACCCGTGATATAATTTGTTCCCTTTCACTTTCATTCATTCATTCATTTCATTTTTATTTCATTTCATCTTCATTGTTTTCATAATTCTCAAAAGAAAATTCATCAGAATTAAAAGTACAATATAAATAAATACACTTACAGAGCATAATTACAAATAGACAAAATGATTACAATGAAAATAGCACTGTAATACTATTATGTTTAGAGTACCAAAGAAATGTGAAGAAATAATAATGGAGCCTACACAAACCTGTTTGACTGTAGATCTCACTACATCTTTGGTGTTCGAGGTTTAGGAGATTTGACGAACAATGAAAAAATAGCAACGATAAAATGAATGATGAAGTTGATGAACATGAAAAGATAAGCACAATTTCATGGTAGGGCCTACTGTTAATGTGGTCACGTACCATGTATAACTAGACTCGGAATTTGTCAAGACTGACAAATTAGGTGATCCGATCTCTTCGAAAATCAATGATTTGAGTCCTGATCCAAATATTCATGACCATACAGGTTTCATCTGTGTTGACGGGACATTGGCTGTGTGATGTTTGGATTCTCATTTAGAAAAGGGAATGAGACATGCCATCTATGGTACCGAATTCCGTATACACTAACGGATATACAAAATGAAGTATATTTGACCTTTGACCTCACTTTGCTCACCTAAGATGGCGTCTAAGCAAAAAGTGATTATTTTATGAAATGATTCTTGTAACATGGTCTTTGCGTGTGCAAAATATGGGAAAGATAGGACATGTATTCACCAAGATACAGGATGAAACATTTATGACCTTTGACCCTAATTTACATACCCAAGATGGTGTCCGATCAAGTAGTTGTTATATTATGAAATAATGTACGTGACATGTACTAAACATGTGCAAAATATGGGACTGATAGCCATTGTTGTTGTTCATCTATTGCACAGAAAGTAGTAGAAAGAAAGAAAAATAAAGAAAAAATTTTGTTATTTTATAGAAATTTGAAGGAGAAGCATAAAAAAATCAGGAAAAGATAAAGTAAGGAAAGGGAGATTAAGATTAACTAAAGAAAAAGAAGAAAAAAAGTGTTTAAAAAATAAAAAAAAAATGGCAGGGGTGAGCCTCGAACCAGGGACCTTGGGATTACGAGTCGGATGCGCTACGCAATGACCTATTTCATTCTCCATAGGCCCTGTGTATTAAGCAAAATTACGCTGCATCGAAGCCTCGTGTCATTTTCAACCAAGTTTTTCGACATGATACCGACGTCGTATGAAAAAATGGAGGGCACACTTAAGATAGCCCAAAGTGTCAGCTACAACATATCAAAATCTGGGAGAAATTCACCGAAGCATAAGTGAGCCAGTGCTCGAAAAAGATAGTCATGTCAATTTTCATTTCCAGAAAAACTGCACTTCCATAGAGATAACACGTAAACTGGTCAAATTTGACAAGATTACTTTCAATCCATTTTTACGAGGCGATGCCGTCATCTAATCAAAATGTTGTTATTATAATAATGAAAGAGCATTCAGTAAGCTACAACATACTGAAATTTGGGTACAAATTGGCAAAGTATAAGTGAGATACGCTCGAGTGAACTTGAAATTTGATGACGTAATTTTGAAAATTTACTTCTTTTATTTTATTAAGAGATTTGATATCTTTTAATCACTTTTCCAGCATCGCCAACCCATGAAATGATATTTACAACTCATCAGCTTTCAGAATATGTAACGAAAATGGGGGGTCACCGTCCATTCTGACGAGTAAAATCGGATTTAAAATTGGCGGTTTTTTGGCATAGTTGCACTGTATATCGCCATTGACGCGCGCGCGGAATTTCAACTTTGACGGGCCCGTATGACGTCATATTGAGTCGGATTGACTTGAAACTTGGTAGAAATATTCTTTGACATTTCAGGCATCCGATAAGTGTGAAAAAATGGGAAATTTCTATTGCATAAGAGCTGTGCGTGGGTATATGTGCGCGCACGTACGCGTCCGTCCAATTTTTTCAATTTTTCAAAAAATGCTCCAAATTGTCTGAAACGTATGCAAAAAAAATTTGAGCTCGATTTGAACATACAAATATTTCAACGCGCGCGTACGCGCACGTTTTAAGGATAAATATGAATTTTGAGAATATGAGTAGAATGCGCTTGACTTGAAATATATGTGACGTAAATTTCATTGAATAATTCCATTCCATTAATGAGATATGAATGAGAATGTGTTTTCATATAATGACGTCATAGTGACGTCACGGTCGACTGATCACAATGATTTTACTTGCGCTGTCGTCTTTGGGACATGATACATATATGGTATAATTTTGACATTGATAGGAAGAGGACTTTCTGAGCTAACCTCTGCACAACTTTTGAGGAGAAAAAAGAAAAAGAAGAAGAACTAGAGATTGTAATTTGTCATCACTGACAAATTAAGGTGATCCGATTTTTTTTTTTTTTATCAATGATTCGAGTCCTGATCGCAATAGGCATGACCATACAAGTTTCATCTGTGTTTAGAGACATTGGCCGTGTGATGTTTGCATTCTCATTTAGCAAAGGGAGTCATATCTGCCATGTTTGGTACCAAATTCTGTATAGGCCCCCTACACTATAACGAAGAAACAGCAACAAATACATATGACCTTTGACCCACCTTTGCACTCCCAAGATTGCATCTGATGAAATAGTGGGTATTTTGTGAAATGATTCTCGCGACATCGTCTATACGTGTGAAAAATATGGGAAAGATAGGACAGGTATTCACCAAGATACAAGATGAAACATTTATGACCTTTGACCCTTATTTACATACCCAAGATGTTGTCCGATCTAGTAGTTGTTATTTTATCAAATAATGTACGTGACATGAACTAAACATGTGCAAAATATGGGGGTGATAGGGCGTGTTTTTCTTGAGTTATTGCAAAGAAAGTTGCAGAAAGAAAGAAATATCTCAATACATAGAAGATAAACTTTAATTTCAACCAAGTTTTTAATCATGATGTTGACATTGTATGAAAAAACGAAGGGTACATTACGGTAGCGTAAAGTCTCAGCTACAACATATTAAAATCTGGGAGAAATTCACCGAAGGGTAAGTGAGCTAGTGCTCGATAAAGACAATCATGTCAATTTTCACATTTAAAAAAATTCCCTCCCATAGAGATAACACGTCATAACGAAGATACAAAAAGATGTACATATGACCTTTGACCTCAATTTGCACAGACAAGATGGCATCTGAGTAAAAAGTAGTTATTTTATGAAATGATCCTTGTAACATGGTCTTTGCGTGTGCAAAATATGGGAAAGAAATGGCATGTATTCACCAAGATACAGGATTAAACATTTTTGACCTTTGACCCTAATTTACATACCAAAGATGGTGACCGATCAAGTACTTGTTATTTTATGAAATAATGTACGTGACATGAACTAAACATGTGCAAAATATGGGGGTGATAGAGTCTGTTTTTCTTGAGTTATTGCAAAGAAAGTTGCAGAAAGAAAGAAATATGAAAATACATCGAAGATAAGCTTTCATTTCCACCGAGTTTTTTGACGTGATGCCGACGTCGTATGAAAAACTGGAAGGCACAATCACGATAGCCCAACGCCTCAGCTACAACATATTAAAATCTGGGAGAAATTCACCGAAGGTTAAGTGAGCTAGGGCTCGATAAAGACAATCAATTTTCACATCTAGAAAAATTCTCTCCCATAGAGATAACACGTCATAGCGAAGATACAGAAAGATGTACATATGACCTTTGACCCCAATTTGCACAGACAAGATGGCATCTGAGCAAAAAGTCGTTATTTTGTGAAATGGTGCTTGTAACATGGTCTTTGCGTGTGCAAAATATGGGAAAGATAGGACATGTATTCACTAAGATACAGGGTGAAACATTTATGACCTTTGACCCTAATTTACACACCGAAGATGGAGTCTGATCAAGTAGTTGTTATTTTATGAAATAATTTACGTGACAGGAACTAAACATGTGCAAAATATGGGGGTTATAAAGGCTGTTTTTCTTGAGTTATTGCAAAGAAAGTTGCAGAAAGAAAGAAATATCTCAATACATCGAAAATAAGCTTGAATTTCAACCAAAATTGTTGACATGATCCCGACATCGTATGAAAAAATGAAGGGCACACTTACGGTAGCATAAAGTCTCAGCTACAACATATTAAAATCTGGGAGAAATTTACCGAAGGGTAAGTGAGCAAGTGCTCGAGAAAGATAGACGTGTCAATTTTCATTTCCAGAAAAACTGCACGCCCATAGAGATAACACGTAAACTGGTCAAATTTGACAAGATTACTTTCAATCCATTTTTACGAGGTGATACCGTCATTTAATCAAAATTTTGCCATCTTATGTTTGAAAGAACATTAAACAAGCTACAACATACTGAAATCTGGGTGAAAATTGACAAGGGATTAGTGAGGTACGCTTGAATAAACTTGAAATTTGATGACGTCATTTTGAAAATTTACTTTTTTTACTATATTAAGAAATTTGATATCTTTTAATCATTTTGCCAGCATTGCCACCCCATGAAATGACATGTACAACTCATCAGCTTTCAAAATATGTAAAGAAAATTGGGGGTCACCGTCCATCCTGACAAGTAAAATCGGATTTAAAATTGGCGTTTTTTTGGCATAGTTCCACTGAATATCGCCATTGACGCGCGCGCGGAATTTCAACTTTGACTGGCCCGTATGACGTCATATTGAGTCTGATTGACTTGAAACTTGGTAGAAATATTCCTTGACATTTCAAACATCCGATCCGTGTGAAAAACTGAGAAATTTCTGTTGCATATGAGCTGTGCGTGCGTATATGCGCGCGCGCGTACGCGTCCGTCCAATTTTTTCAATTTTTCAAAAAATGCTTCAAATGGTCTGAAACATGTGCAAAAAAAATTTGAGCTCGATTTGAGCATACAAATATTTCAACGCGCGCGTACGTGCGCGTTTTGAGATAAAAATGAATTCTGAGAATATGAGTAGAATCCACTTGCCTTGAAATATATGTGACGTAAATTTCATTGAAGAATTCCATTTTATTAATGAGATATGCATGAAAATGTGTTTTCATATAATGACGTCATAGTGACGTCACGGTCGACTGATCACTATGATTTTACTTGCGCTGTCGTCTTTGCGACATGATACATATATGGTATAAGTTTGACAATGATAGGCAATGCACTTTCTGAGCTAACCTCTGCACAACTTTTGCGGAGAAATAACAAAGAATCAGTACAGATACAGAAGGTGATCCGAAGGATACTCGGATCACCTAAAAACAAAGAATCAGTACAGATACAGAAGGTGATCCGAGAGGATACTCGGATCACCTAATTATGATAGGCGTATATCTGTCTGCTCACACATTCTGTGGTAACATTGTCACAGACAAAAACTCATCTGATCCGCGTGTTGTTGTTGTTTTTTTTTTTATCTGTATGGATAAGTTCAGATGGAAAAAAACCCGTAAAGTCAAGGTAAGCAGAAATAAGTGCATTCAAGTAACGTATTGAAACGTGTAAATGTGTATATGGGTTAGGGGGACGGTGTTTTAGCTGAGGGAAGTCATACCTCAGAGAGCCAAACAAAATGTATAGCTGTAATACGCAATACATACAATTAATTAGTGCATTAGTATCAAAGGGAACGCATAGCGCGCACATAATCTCGTAATGTTGTTTCTGTGTATACCTCTGGCGTTCTGAATGTGTGCCATTGTTTTTTCCCTGCTGTCGCTCTGGCTGCATGAATCGTTTCACTGCCTGATGGCTGTCCTCCATCTATTCTCTACCCTCCGACAATACCCTTGTATTACACGTTTGTGCATAAGTCGAAGTTGATGTCCCTGTCAATGTCAATGTCCGTATGTATGTCCCTGTCTATGTTTGTGTTTTTGTCTGTCTATGTCTTTGTGTTTTGTATTTCTATTTTCTGTGATACTGCCTATTATGGAATGCCATATTAAATTTTTGAGCACTCATGTTTCACAGCAGCTAACTATTACATCAGAAATTTGAGGAGGATCAGAAAATTTAGTGATGCTTGTACTTGCCACACAGCAGGTCGTGCGTTGGTTTTATCAGCACTGATCAGGGAGGTGGAAAGAGATATCGCGACTCGACTACTGTAATGCTCTTCTTGGCGGAATCAGGGAGGTGAGAGGATCACCTCCCTGTAGTCTGGGTGCCAACGGCTGAACCTTGTTTTACCGTCCACCCAATGTTTTTTTATGGTTTTACCCTATTTCGGGGGTGCTGAGTCCGAATCTGCATGATGCAACTCTTGCATCCTTGAGGGTTTTGAGATATTCAAGATGGCCGCCAAAATTGCCGCTAAACCGGAAATTCCCATGTATTCCCGTCTAAATGGTGAGAAATTGAAAACAATTGATGGTTTTACCCTATTTCGAGGATGCTAAATCCAAATCTGGATGATGCAACTCTTGCATCCTTGAGGATTTTGAGATATTCAAGATGGCCGCCAAAATGGCAGCCCAAACCGGAAATTCCTATGTATTTCCTTCTAAATGGTGAGAAATTGAAAACAATTGATGGTTCTAAGCTATTTCGAGGGTGCTGAATCCGAATCTGGCTGATGCGACCCTTGCATCCTTGATGATATTGAGATACTCAAGATGGCCGCCAAAATGGCAGCCAAATTACCCGGAAATTCCTATGTATTTCCTTCTAAATGGTGAGAAGTTCAAAACAATTTATGGTTCTGTTTCGAGGATGTTGAATCCGAATCTGGCTGATGCGACTCTTGCATCATTGAGGATTTTGAAAATTCAAGATGGCCACCAAATTGGCCGCCAAAATGGCCGCCCAAACCGGAAATTCCGATGTATATCCTTCTTAGTGGTGAGTAATTGAAAACAATTGATGGTTCTAAGCTATTTCGAGGGTGCTGAATCCGAATCTGGCTGATGCGACCCTTGCATCCTTGATGATATTGAGATACTCAAGATGGCCGCCAAAATGGCAGCCAAATTACCCGGAAATTCCTATGTATTTCCTTCTAAATGGTGAGAAGTTCAAAACAATTTATGGTTCTATTTCGAGGATGTTGAATCCGAATCTGGCTGATGCGACTCTTGCATCATTGAAGATTTTGGAAATTCAAGATGGCCACCAAATTGGCCGCCAAAATGGCCGCCCAAACCGGAAATTCCGATGTATATCCTTCTTAGTGGTGAGTAATTGAAAACAATTGATAGTTCGAAGCTATTTCTACGGTGCTGAATCCGAATCAGGATGATGCAACTCTTGCATCGTTAAAGGGACATTCCAGACGATTTTCATAATTTCACATCATGTAGTACATAAATCGACAACTCCATGTACAGATTTGTGGAGTTTATTGTGGTTCTTTAACAGAGAAATAATACTTTGAAAAACCTTAAACAAATTACACTGAACAAGGATGATGACATAGGAGGTTCACATATTTCAGAAATGTAGCAGTGTAATTCCATTACAATACCGCTTGCATTCTTATGGTGACTCTGCCATGTCATCATCCTTGTTCACTGCAACTTGTTCTAAATTTTGAAAATGTTCTTATTCTTCAACCAAATTATCACAAATTCTGAAACTCTGTCCTCAGTATAACTAATTTATAGTTGTTCAAATGAAAAAAAAAATCTGAAAATCATCTGGAGGTCTCCTTTAAGGGTTCTGAGATATTCAAGATGGCGACCAAAATGGCCGCCAAAACCGGAAATTCCACTGTATTTCCTTCTAAATGGTGGGAAATTGAAAAACTATTGATGGTTTTACCCTAGTTCGAGGGTGCTGAGTCAGAATCTTGATAAAACTCTTGTATCCTTGAGGGTTTTGAGATAATAAAGATGGCGACCAAAATGACCGCCAAAAATGGAAACTCACATAATTATAGACCCCCTTTTTCCTTCTAAATGGTGTAAATGAAAACAAATTGATGGTTTTACCCTATTTTGAGTTTGCTGAATTTGAAGCTGCAGGATACAGCTCTTGCATCTTTAATGGTTTTGAGATAATAAAGATGGCCGTCAAAATGGCCCCCAAATGGCCGTCAAAAACGGAAATTCCCATGTAGGCCCCCTAATTCGTTCTAAATGGTGTAAAATTGAAAAAAAAATGGTAGTTTTACCCTATTTTGAGGGTGCTGAATCCGAACCTGATTGATGCAACTTTTGCGGGTTTTTTTTTCGGGGGGAGGGGGGGGGGGTGGGGGTTGAGAATTCCAAGATTACCGCCAAAATAACTGTCAATATTGAAATTTTTGAGACCCCATGCACCACCCTCGACATTTTGTTGTTGCCATTTTTGCGTTCCTTAGGGTTTTGAGATGTCCAAGATGACCGCCAAAATAGTTGGCAGAAATTGAAATTCCAATGTTAATATTTTTTCTAAATGGTTAAAATTTGAAAATAAATTGGTCTCACCCCATTTCGAGGGTGCTGAAGGTTTTGAGATATTTACAAATGTCCTGTATAAACGGAAATTCCTTGATATTATCCCATAAATTGTGAAATATTGTGCTATAACGTGAAGCGAGTGATTAAATGCAATAATCCGTATTCTTGAATTCAACTCGGTTGAGCAAATTTGTCAAATCAGCCAACAATTAATGGCATCCAAAATGACTGTCACAATGGTATTGTAATATACTGAGATATTCCGATATGTCTCAAACGGAATTTTAACACGTAATGGAAAAAAAAAATGATATTGACATCGTACTGAAATGTACAAACACAAGGATAAGACTGAAAATTTCTTTATGCAGAATTGTTATAAAGTAATGCCTGTGGTAGCCAATAAGGGCTCCGCAGACTGATGTGAAGTAAGATTAATCCTCTTTGACTATAAGAGTAATACTAAATTATGGCCTGCTGGTATTTGGTGTTGAAATTTGTCTTGTATTCTTATGAGTCTCGCCGCGTGCTCTTATGAAACTCGTGGCATATTCTAATTACGTCACTAGAAATGGTTGCATCCATGACTACTACTGTCAGTAGATAATTATCAATATAAGGGTAATTTAAAAGCACTCTGCGTGCTTATGATATTCGTAAGTACTGGACTATCAACTATTACCTTAGATGTTGTTGTTGTTTTTTTTTTTTACTGCGCGTTACCTGTGATTTTTCCATCCCCTCGTGTGTATTTATGATATCGTCGCTTGGGCGACAAGACCCTGTATCTGAAATTTTAGTGAAAATGACATTTTTTGAATAAACAGATAATCAGTTAATGATGTCCTGTTCAAACCTTAGCTGTCTTACCCCAAAAATGAAGCTACCATGGCATGTCAAAGGAAAGGTTCTCTCATTTTTTATAGTGCTTTGGCTGCCATGTTTGTTTGATTTCTGTTTTTGTTTTTGTTTTTCTCTCCTGAACATGTGACATTTTGTAGATACGAGGTTTGTCGCCCCATATGTAAATTTATATTACATCATATTGAAGAAAAATTTGAAGCAGAACTATAAAAATGTCCCACTCTTGTCTTCAACAATGTCATCAAGACCACCAATATAAACCAATTAACCAATGTGAGTGTTCATCATGGATGAAACGATTAAAACTATTCATGGGTTAAAACTGGTAATATAGGGAATCTCAGTAAACTTCTCTACATCACTATCACAATATGATCGAGATGGGTATGTCTTGTCCACTGATTGTTAGTGTTAAAAACATATCAATGATATGTAGATGAAACAGTGTAATTTTTCAAATATTCAACCGCATCTGTAGTCTTGCAGGATTCATTCCTGGCACAGCTGTATCTTACAAACTCCAAGATATCCGGTAAAGCTGGTTTCCCTGTACAGCAAACTCAGACTGGGATGGACAATATGCGTTCGTTAATCAGCAAAGTATGGGTGGGTTTAGATTTTGCCATTGACGAAAACCTAAAATAGGGTAAAACCATTTATTGTTATCAATTTCTCACCATCCTGGCGAGCAAATTTGTTCTCAATTGCGAAACATTAAAATTGAAATACTAACGTGGAAATTTCCGGTTTTGGCGGCCATTTTGAAATCGGAATAGGACAGAACCATCAATTGTTCTCAATGTTGAACGATTGAGAATGAAATACGTGAGAATGTCCGGTTTTGGCGGCCATTTTGGCGGCCATCTTGAATATCTCAAAATCCTCAAGGATGCAGATGTTGCATCATCCAGATTCGGACTCAGCACCCTCCAAACAGGGTAAAGCCATCAATTGTTTTCAATTTCTTACCATTTGGAAGGAAATACACGGGAATTTCTGGTTTTAATTTGCGGTTATTTCGGCGGCCACTTTGGCAGCCATCTGGAATATCTCAAAACCCTCAAGGATGCAAGAGTTGCATCATCCAGATTCGGATTCAGCACCATAGAAATAGGATAAAACCATCAATTGTTTTCAATTTCTCACCATTTAAAGGGGATGGCTAGTACCTGATCAGTGGGAATCAGTGGGAATGCTGGGGGATGATTTTTCCATTTTTTGTGGGATTCATAAATTTTAAGAGTACATTATATATCTATTGTTGTGTGAAAATTATTTGCTTCAGAATGGTTTCATATTCACGTAATGCGCAGTTTAATGTTTCCATGTTAGCGTGCCTGGTCAGTGACGGGGCATTAATGTGCACATTTCTTGAAAATGAGACCGTTCTGAAGCAAATAATTTTCACACAACAAAAGATACATAATATACTATTAAATGAATCCCACAAGGATTGGAACAATCATCCCGCAGCATTCCCACTAATTCCCACTGATCAGTTACTAGCCATCCCCTTTTAAAAAGGAAATACATGGGAATTTCCGGTTTTGGCGGCCATTTTGGCGGCCATCTTGAATATCTCAAAATCCCCAAGGATGCAAGAGTTGCATCATCCAGATTTGGATTCAGCACCCTCGAAATAGGGTAAAACCATCAAGTGTTTTCAATTTCTCACCATTGAGAATGAAATACGTGAGAATTTCTTGTTTTTGCGGCCATTTTGGCGGCCATCTTGAATATCTCAAAGTCCTCAAGGATGAACGAGTTGCATCATCAAGATTTGGATTCAGCACCCTCCAAACAGGATAAAACCATCAATTGTTTTCAATTTTTCACCATTTAGAAGGAAATACATGAGAATTTCCCGTTTGGGCGGCCATTTTGGCGGCCATCTTGAATATCTCAAAACCCTCAAGGATGCAAGAGTTGCATCATCCAGATTCGGATTCAGCACCCTCGAAATAGGGGAAAACCATCAAAAAACGTTGGGTGGACGGTAAAACAAGGTTATGCCCAAAAAGTGGCTTTGGCACCCAGACTACTGGCGGAATAGGCGCACTCGTCTTTCATCATCCGTTACCTTCACTCAACCACGCACAAACAAACTAGCTGGCGATGCAGCTTTCTCCTTTAATGCTCCCAGGCTGTGGAATAAACTCCCTCCTCTTCTGAAATCATCACCAACACTGGATCACTTCAAACAAAATTTGAAGACCTACTTATTTTGATATCCCTATATATGCACTGGACTTGTACTGTCACTGCCTGGTAATTTGTATAATTATCTCCTATGGCGACCATGTGCAGGGATGACATCTCATAGCGCTTTGTATCCAGTAGAAAAGGCGCTCTAAAAATATCTCTATATTATTATTGTTATTATTATAATTATTATTTTTATTATTATTATTATTATTGTTATTATTATTATTATTATTATTATTAATGTTAAGGGGACATTCGTCACAAGGTCTTTTTTTTTTTTTTTTTTTTTTTTTACTTTTAGAGATGTGCCCCAAGCATTCTCAAATTCATCGCATGATACTTTTACTGACATACATTTATAACAAATTTGCTGGAAATAAATGTCATTGAACCTGAAAATCTCAAAACCTCAATGAAAATAAAGTTTGCATTGTAACGTTGGATTGGGCCACTCTTGGCCCAATATGATGCATTAACTAAAGTTACATTATGAAGAAGGCTGGTGATAGTGTGGTAATATACAAAAGACAACGTTATCTATTCTTATAGTCTCTTTTATTTTGTTTAGAAAGAACACACAAATGAGAATTTAAGTCAACTTATCGATATGACAATATCAGTGATCCAATGACAAAGGGTTAAGATTTCGCTATAAATGAATAAAATGCAAAATGGAAGGACATCAAACCTACCATCGGAGTGTAAAACAGAGGAATGGGCTGATCTATAATATATCAGAAAAATCGATGAGTGGGGAAAAACCAACCAACAAAATGATAGATAAAGACAAAAACATTAACAGCAAACGAATATTAGATTACAATGTGGTAAGCCTGCATCATCACCTAAGTAAACAAATACCCTGGAACAGATAGGGAATGACATGTATCATTATTTTTGATTGGTTTAAACGTGTATCCAATGGCGATCGAGTATTCAGGTGACGTGTCGCTACAACGTCCTACGTGAGTATTTTTGGCAGAAATTGTGAGAGGTTCAACCTGTTACAGGGCCACAAGCCATATTGTAATTATTGTTATCTTTCTTTCTTTGTTTTTTCAGACGCAAGGGCAGCTGCAATGTGAGTGCGATTCGCAACACCGCAGGGAGTCGACGTATGCCCCGAAACGAACATTGCGGTAGGCACGACGGCGAATGAATCAGGGTATTAAAGTACCTTTCAGTGACCGGTCGACAACTGGTGACGGAAAATCGAATATTGCGTGGAAATCCCGTCGCCCGTCGCCTATTCCAACGGAAAAATGAATAAATAAAATATCAATATCCTATTTTCAACTGAAAGTGGAACACGGGATAATGGATTTGTTCTGAAATCCTGTTTTCCGTGTTTCATTATCATGAAATGTCAAAAAATGACTCTAAATCCTATTTTTTCAATATTTCAAAAAATAGGAAATGAAAAACAGGATATCGGTTCGATATTCGTTTTTCCATTTTCCATTTGCAACGGGCGACGGGATATTGAAGACCGCCCCCAACGGCCACATTATTTCGACACATAAATCAGTGGTAGCGGGTCGATATTATTCTGCGTCTAGATGAAGAAGACTATACCTTGGCTACGATATGCTACGCACCTCATCAAACTATCCAGCAGGCACATGGTAGCTCTTTGTAGCGACGTGCTCTGCGGCTGCGAAACGACAAGTTTGTAGAGATTTCCGACCGTAATTATGCGATATTTCCATCTACTGAAAACCTTTTTCTTCTCCGACTGAAACTGAGATGAACTAAGAAAATAGTTTTAAATGAAATCCTCGAATTTCAACAACTTCACCAATCATAATGTCGGTGAAAACCGTACGTGAGAAAGGAGTTGCGTTTCCTTTGTCACTGTACCAGGACAACAGGGAGAATAGTACCAATCATAGCTTTTCTTGGGGGGGGGGGGGGGGTGGAACTGGTAAATTATTCAGTGTAGGCCCTTCTCATTTCCAAACCTATTCAGGCATTCTATATAATTATAGAGACTCTGTTTTGAATTTGTTTATAATTTATGACCAGACCATTGCGCTACATACTTCGTTCTAAGTTTTTTTTTTCTTATTATGCAAACATCTATGATTAGTCTAACAGATTTATAATCATATTCTACACAATGTATACACCAAGTGAAATCCTCTGTTGGTTATGATTCACCTCTTTTCTCACCGCATGTTTCTTTAGCTGCCCCTACTTTTCATGCTTCTCTTTAAAAATCAGCCCTAACTATAGCTGAAAGGGCAATTTCTTCCCATGAGTGGAAAACGAATGAATAAAATAAAAAATAATAAAGAGGAAAAATGTCTTTCTTTGATTATGTATGCGCGCTTGTGAGTTGTCTCGAATTCATTGTTGGACATGTATCTTTGATTGAATCAGTTAATATTGTTCTATAAAAGGTGCCTTATTAACGGTATGTTACATTGAATTTTCTGTCATGATCAGTCAGGTGGACAGTCCTAAGACAAAATAGAGTGTAGTCTCATGGTCCACCTGGTGGTTACTTCTGGATATGCACCATCACATGAAATTGAAGAACTTAATGGTGAGAAAAGGGATGAATCACAACCAACAGAGGGTTTCATTTGGTGTATGTTTTGTGTATAAATTTGTGAATCTAATCTCAGATGTTTGCACATAATAAGAAGAAATAAGGTGAACATAAAACGAAGTTATTATTGTTATCATTATTATCATTATTTTTTCGACATTTGCAATACAATACAAGTGATAACAGATAAACAAACAAAGCAAACAAATTACTTTAAGGATACAAGATGTCAGGTTTTCCCTGATGGTAAGCTTCCCTGTATAATGTGCCGGGTTGGAAAAAAAACAATCAAACTCAACTGAAGGAAGCACGTCAGGAAGTACTTGAAGACACACACATAAAAGATAATAATAGTAGATAATAATACAAATAATTTCAAATTGAGCATGTACACCAGGCGAATTATTGTACATAAAAACTAGAAATATCATTGTGGGGAATGGTATTCGTCCCTCCTCCCCCCCCCCCCCCCCATAAAAAAGTCACTCCAGTATACAAAAAAAAAGTGTTATCAGAGTACATCTCTGAAAAAAAAAAACCACAAAAACAATTATAACTGCACTGGTAATTAATCATATTTTTTTAGCACCCAAATCCTATCCGATGACCCAAAACCTAGCTCTGCCCCCACCGCCTCCCCCCCCCCAAAAAAAAAAAAAAAAATCAACGTCAGACAACAAATTCACGATACCATGTATCATCAACATACCCAAACCATCTTAGATACACAATAAAAATAAAAGTAAAAAATGATTTCAAAACCTTAGCTTCGTGTATCGTTAACCTGAGACTACATGACCCAACGTTTTCTCTATGAAAATCCTTGTGGTAATACAGACACACCACTGTGCAACTAACAATGTATATGCACCGAAATTCATAAATACTATTGGGTTTTGTGAAGAATGACTAAAAAAACAACAACCAAAAACAAAAACAAAAACAGTGAAATACTGGATCAATTATATGCATGTCCTACACATAAAGTCTGAAACCCAGGGACAAAAAGGTTGGATCGGAAACAAAACTAAATATAAATCAATCAATCATAAATCAAAATGGATAAAAAAATAATCTTAAATTAAATTCAATTGTACCTACGAACTGAAATATATCACTGTGGTGAATGGTGTTTGCGCCCCCCCCCCCCAAAAAAAAAAGATATTCTGTGTGTCATAGCAACCAAGAGCAGTCATATAAAGAGTAACAGCAAAAACAAAATCACAATCCTGGTCCAAGCACATTGAAAAGGGAAACGCAACTCCTTTCTCCGTTTTCATCGACATTGTGATTGGTGAAGTTGTTGAAATTCGAGGATTTCATCTAAAACTATTTTCTTAGTTCATCTCAATTTCAGTCGGAGAAGAAAAAGGTTTTCCGTAGATGGAAATATCGCATAATTACGGTCGGAAGTCTCTACAAACTTGTCGTTTCGCAGCCGCAGAGCACGTCGCTACAAAGAGCTACCATGTGCCTGCTGGATAGTTTGATGAGGTGCGTAGCATATCGTAGCCAAGGTATAGTCTTCTTCATCTAGACGCTGAATAATACCGACCCGCTACCACTGATTTATGTGTCGAAATAATGTGGCCGTTGGGGGCGGTCTTCAATATCCCGTCGCTCGTTGCAAATGGAAAATGGAAAAACGAATATCGAACCGATATCCTGTTTTTCATTTCCTATTTTATGAAATATTGAAAAAATAGGATTTTGAGTCATTTTTTGACATTTCATGATAATGAAACACGGAAAACAGGATTTCAGAGCAAATCCATTATCCCGTGTTCCATTTTCAGTTGAAAATAGGATATTGATATTTTATTCATTTTTCCGTTGGAATAGGCGACGGGCGACGGGATTTCCACGCAATATTCGATTTTCCGTCACCAGTTGTCGACCGGTCACTGAAAGGTACTTTAATACCCTGATTGATTGACCAGGCCTTCATGCTCAGAACTTGTTCCGAGTGAGTCGTTAGGGTTCTCTCTCAGAGGTACACACAGAACACCAGTAGGAGACCCTTACCGGCAGCACCTCTCAGGCAACTCCAACGCATGTACTTCTCAGTACCTGTAAGTCCCTTGTAACAGAAAACGGATCGGTTTCAAAGCTCTCAGGCAGGTCACACGGAATACATGCAAGTAGAAGGTAAGCAGTACGCGTCTAGTTGTTAAAGGGACTGAACAGTACTGGTTGAGGTAAGGGATTCATGTTTGAACATTTCTAAGTGAGATTATGAGAAACCTCTTATGAAATATGAAAGAGCATGTAATTTTAAGAAGGATTCAATGTTTATTTGATGAAAATTGGTTGTGAAATGGCTGAGATATCCAAAAAAGTGATAATAATAAAAGGCGACATGCCCCAACTTTATTAGGATCTCTTTGTTTCACTTTGTTTTTGGATATCTCAGCCATTTCAAAACCGATTTTCATCAAATAAACTTTTGATACCTTTTAGAATTGCATGCTCTTTGACATCTCATAGAGTGGTTTCTGAATATCTCGCAAAATGAAAAAAGCTAAATCCTCGCCTCGACCAGAACTGTACACACCCTTTAAGAAACAAGTGCGAAACTCGCAAACATTCTTGTCCGCCCGGGGAAATTTTCCTGCGTGCTGGAAAATCCCTCCTCGCAACAAGTCCGGGTAGCTTGCCCGGAAAGGTGTGACACGGCCTTTTAAATGCGTTTCAAACGACTTTGCGTTCATTAACTCCGAGGCGCGTTTGGAATCGCATTTTTTTTTTCGACGTTTCAGAAACGCGTTTCTAACCCCATAACCAAAACAGCTTTGCGTTTTTCTGCCCCAAACTTCCTAAAAGTTGTTGGTAAAGCTTGATTCTACCAGTCTCTTTCCACCTCCCTGATTCTACACCAGAAGGGAGATGATAACGAACAGCACCCAAAAATTCATTGGGAACATGCACGTTAATGCACCAACATAATTTATATCTCTCGCATCAAAGGAAATTTCATGAAGAGTGGGTCACAACCCCCCCCCCCCATATAATATACGTCAGAATCAATTTGAACAAACTCTTTCTGACAAAATGTATGTAGGCCGAAGGGGGGAGGGGGGGGGGGAGGGGGGAGGGGGGGGTTTGGAGGCTGGTGTGGAATCTTGTGAAAGACGCCTCTGACGTGACATTCCTGTCAATATGTACTAGCACACATTAGAACATGCTTAGACTTGTCCAGAATGTCAAATTCCCCGAGAACACCAAGGACTACTATATACAATGAGCCTCTTTGTTCGAGCGATCAAGTTGGTGGCTTGTTTGTTTGTGGTGTATGCATAAATATATGCATACTTTCCGCTCCCCACCCCCCCCCAAAAAAAAATACTCACCATAATAGAAACAAATACGTTCCGCTGCTCCTGCAAAAGTGTGGAGCATGGGAGCCATAAAAAAAGGGACAGTAATGATATCGTCTCCCCGAAGTGTTAGTTTATACCGAATAGCACCTAACGGATATACAGGTAACGTCTATTATGTCTCTGTAAAAATGATCAGTGCTCACTCATTCTAAAATCATGATCTCACTAAACCATAGATTAATGGCAAGACAATGAACGTCGTACAAACATTTTATGGTATTGTTAATTCTTATTGACGTGTCATCTAACGAATCTATATAAACACCGTCGACAGCCTTTTTGTGTAGTAGCGACATCTCACATTATGTCATTTCGCGAGAATGAAGGGCCTTTGTTCCCTGTTTGGCTCTCATAGTCTCGTCGTTGCCAGATTTTCATCCACGTCATTGCTCAGCTGTTTTATTTCAGATTGTTAATCAACTGAGACATTCATCATGGTCCTGAAAGCCATTCATAGATGCGAGAGATATAAATTATGTTGGTGCATTAACGTGCATGTTCCCAATGAATTTTTGGGTGCTGTTCGTTATTCCGAAGGTTCGTTATTCCGAATGTTCGTTATTCCCACGGTTCGTCAATCCGAAACACACAAATTCCCTATACCTAGAGGTTCGTTAATCCGAAAATAAAAAAGGGTTCGTTAATCCGAACATTTGTGGTGTTATTCCGAAGGTTCGTTATTGCAAAAGTTCGTTAATCCCGAAATGAAATAGGGTTCGCTATTCTAACAAGGCTCGTTTATCCGAAAATGAAAAAGGGTTCATTATTCCGAAGGTTCGTTAATCCGAAAATGAAATAGGGTTCGCTATTCCGAAGGTTCGTTGATCCGAAATGATACAGGGTCCGTTAATCCGAACATTTGTGGCGTTATTCCGAAGGTTCGTTATTGCGAAAGTTCGTTAATCCCATGAAATGAAATAGGGTTCGCTATTCCGAAGGCTCGTTTATCCGAAAATGAAAAAGGGTTCATTATTCCTAGGTTCGTTTATTCGAAAATGAAATAGGGTTCGCTTTTCCGAAGGTTCGTTGATCCGAAATGATACAGGGGTCCGTAGTAAATCTTAGGAATAACGAGCTTTTTTTCATTTTCGGATTAGAACGAACCTTCGGAATAACGAACCATAACATTTTCGGATTAATGAACCTTCGGATTAACAAACCTCATCACATTTTCGGATTAACGAACCTTCCGAATAACGAATCTTTGGAATAACGAACCTTCTAATTAACGAACCTTCGGACTAAAGAAACTTCGGGATAACGAACCTTCGGAATAACGAGCTGTAACCGAAATTTTATTCTGTTAAGAACTTGGAACACCGATCATCGCCTCTTTGTATAGGCAATTATGATAGGCCTAATGAAGATAAAAACAGAATTTGCATTGGAACGCTGGATTGCGGTCACTCTTTGTTACGATTATCACCAAAAGTTATATTGTGAAGGCTAGTGATAGTGCGGTCATTTATATACGAAAGATAACGTTATTTGTTTCTCATATTCTTCTGTTTTGTTTAGATAAAATACGTAAAAAGAATTTAATTCAACTTACCGATATTATGACAACATCAGGTGATCGGATAAGGAAGGGTAACAATTTTGGCAGATATACTTGAACAAAATGCAAAATGCAAGGACACCAAGCCTAACGCCGCAGTGCGAAACACGGAAAATGGACCGACTTATAAATCACAAAGTCAACGAGTGGGGAAAACCAACCAACGAAATGAAAGACGAAAACATTAAGAGCAAAACGTACATTAGCTTACATAGTGATAAGTCTGCATCACCACCTAAGCAACAAATATCCTGGAACAGATAGGAAATAACATGTATCATTAATTTGATTGGCTTAAAAATGTACCCAATGGCGATGGAGTACTCAGGTGACGTGTCCTTGCAGCGTCCTATCAGGGAGGTGCACCTCCTTGGTCCTATTTTTGGCAGAAACTAATGGTAAAAGCAGCGAAGTGAGAAGAAAATCTCGTAGGTAAAAGGTTCAACCTGTTACAGGGCCACTAGCCATGTTGTAATTATGGTTTACCTTCTTTCTTTCTTTTTTTATCAGACGCAAGGTCAGCTGTATTGTGTCTCGGTCTACACCTCGCGTGCAGCACCGCAGGGGGTCTACGTATGGCCCCGAAACGAGCATTGCGGTAGGCACGACGGCGAATGATACATCATTGTCATGCTATGCATGTAGGGCAAAACCCAATCAACATAATGATTCACAGGAGGTGAGACGAAGCTCCCTGGTATGTTTACTGATGTAAGATATAGGCCTATCTATATATACGTTTATACGTTCGTGACGTTGAGGCAAGATGAGGCTCACTGTCTTAGAGTTCTATGATGTTTATTTCCTTTCACTTCCATCTTCATTATAATAGGGCCTACACACCAAGACTAAAATTCTACTCGAAATTGTGTACGAAGAAGAAGCAATTCGAACAAACGCTTTTTGAGTGAATGTGCAGGGGGCGAGGGGAGGAGCTGGTGTGGAATCTTGTGAAAGACTGCCTCTGCTATTCCTGTCAATATGTACAAGCATCCAAGAACATGCTTGGACATGTCCAGAATATCAACAATGTCACTGGTATTCCCCAAGAACACCAAGGACATCTTACCACAATGAGCCTCTTCCAGCGTTAGTGGATTTGTTTACGGATGTGTGTAAACAACATGCACATAATAACTATGATCATAACGAGACATCATACCTATACATGGCGTAAATGACAGCGTTGGATGTGTGCAGCAAGCAAAAAAAAAAAAATTAAACTTTGAACTTGGGGCCTTCGTGATTATTGGGGATTCCCCCGTTCAGAATGATACGTCACTATATTAATCTACAGTCAGGTTGCAAAAGCACTTCGGCTTTTTACTATATTATGTGACAGGAGATTCCACGTGATGTAGGCCTAATTGACGCGAACAGAAATTTATTCAAATAATAAATTCTTCCTGTTTTTATTTTTTTTTAATTATTATTGTAAGATATAATTGGCGATCTAATAATGATAAAACCCATGCAATTTATATCAGCTTCAGTTTCGGTTTGATTTTCTTGATCAATAATAGAAAGACGCCTCCATTTGGCACATATCTTATAATAATATCAATGTATATTTATTAAAAGAGAGAGAGAGAGATAACATATACATACACGCACACACACACACATATATATATATATGTGTGTGTGTGTGTATATATATATATTTATATATATATATATATATATATATATATATATATATACAGTATATACCGTATACTGTTTTAATGTAGGCATATCCTTGCGAAATTTTCGCATCCCTGCGATATCATTGACACACCTATAATAATACATGAGCAGGCCTGTACGGTAAAAGGCACATCGCGATCCTCCCCTGGACCTATCTACGGGTTGTGTGCAGAAGTCCGAGTGTGTCCGAGATCTTGGTGTAACCTTTGACAAGCACCTCTCCCTTGCCCAGCACATCTGTAACAAGTGCAGGACAGCTTCGTGGGGGATAGCTAGGATTAACAGGATCCGCAAGTACCTCGACGCTTCTGCCACAGAAAAGCTTATCCATGCATTCGTGTCATCTCACCTTGATTATTGTAACAGTCTCCTAGCCGGTTTACCCCAATCCCATATTGCACCCCTTCAACGCATCCAGAACACCGCAGCCAGAGTAGTCACACGTTCCAAGAAGTTTGAACACATTACCCCAATCATCCAGTCACTTCATTGGTTGCCAATAAAGGAACGTGTTATCTTCAAAGTTCTCCTCTTTGTTTTCAAAGCTATCCATAACCAAGCCCCTTCATACCTACAGAACCTGAATCTCTCTCCGATCCTCATCAACTTCTTCTGCATCTAGACGTCTGCGCTCCCATGCTACTGCCCATCTTCAACTGTTACCCGGACCTCGCACTAAGACACGTTATACGGAGAACGCTCATTCGCAGTTATTGCACCCAAGCTTTGGAACAATTTACCCATTCATATACGACAAGCCCCATCAGTAGAATCATTTAAGGCACTACTTAAAACTTATCTTTTCCCATATTGATTCCTTCCCTGAGTTAATGTGTTGAGTGTAATTCAATTATTGTATGTGTTTAATTACTGGTACACATTTGATTTATGTCATGTTATTCTTACTTATGTTTTGACCTGTCTGTTTTCCCTCATTTTTCATCTTTCCTTTCGTCTCTTCCCTGTGCGCTTAGAAAATTGTATTAAGCGCATTACAAATGTAATGTATTATCATTATCATTATCGGGTTAGTGTGTTTGCGCATGTAAGTTCTGGTGTTTCCATGCATTTCAGTTATATTTTTTTATAATGAATTAATTTTTGTGGAATCATTTGAAAATCTAATGTTTGTTAATATGTGCCTGTGTTTTTGTATGATATGAATTTTAGTGAACATATATTCTTGTATATAATGCATACAACATGACTGTATTTACATATTGTATGCTGTATTTGTAAGATACATTTATTCTTGTAATATACAATGTATATGTATATATTATTAAATACGTGTGTGTGTGTGTGTGTGTGTGTGTTCATAGGCATACGAGCGGTATGCGCATGTGCTCTAGCTGTTTCCCCCTAATATGAGTTATGCGACTTCAAATATTTTTGATTATTTAGATGATGATGGGTACCTTTAAATCTACAATGTAAATGCTGAAAAAGATAATAAATAACCATTTAAATTAATGGGTAACAGTTATGTTTATTTCCTCTCTTTCTCTCTGCCAAGAACTTGGATTTTTTTTTTTTTTGAGCGCTGATGTCGAGTAAGCATTCCACTACACCTCTCCATGCAAATACTGTAATATTATGTAGATGCCTCATTTCACATTCACTAAATAATGTCTGAAGGGAAATCGTAACATTGCATTTTCTGATGTTGTCCACATCTGTCAACTTGCTTTTCACTATCACTACATATAATTTTACACCTTATGATCACGTAGGCCTATATACTCACACGCTGGTATAAACACACGTCATGTACGAAAACATCATCTGGACACAAAGCTATCACCAGTTGTTGAATCTTTTGTTAAGAATCCCCTATAATATAATGCTTTTCGACTCTATTTTCCCAGGCGTCAATGCATGTTTCGTCGGTGTCGCGTAAACTGTTCGTAAAATGACAATGACATTGACACAATACTTACTCGACAAGTCACAACATGTTCCTTGCTTTCGTTCGTATTCATTCTTAAACATGCATCTCATTGTCCATTATAGCATATAAATTATTATTGTCAAAAGAAAACTAAGCGATTCACGTTATAGCATAAATCAGGGATGCCAGCTAAAATGAAAGACAGGGCCTGGAATCCATCTACACGAAGCTCCTTTGTGCATGAAAAAGCCTGAACTTTGATACTACCAGTGCCTGAAGGCTGAATTAGGCTTTTGCCTCAAAACTGGTATTCCTGATAAAATGAGAAAACTTGCATCGGTCTTGAAATTCTAAGGTTGCCATAATGCTTTCTGTCAAAATGAATAGAAACCAGTCCATTACGTTAAGTCTGTAAATTCTTAATACTTAAATGTATATAACGTTGTGTCCTTGAGAGTCAATGATATCAGTCGCGACTATAGCCCAATGAGAAGAATGCAATTTAACCATAAGAAATCATTTATATTGTCTTTTAGGGGTGGGGCGATTATATTTCAAACTACAGGAGTCTCCACATGAGTGATTTTGTGTTTACATTTTATGGTGTAAGAGCCTCACAAAAACAAGAACAGACTCCTGACAACGTAGGCCCTAGTTATATAACATCATGTAAATGACTGAGCTGAATCTGATTTGGCCTGTAGAATAGTAAATTCATCACTGTAATGACATTCTTCCGACAAGCCTATATATCACATTGTGTAACAATTCCAAATGATAAATGCTTGATCTGTTTACGATATCTCTTGATTTGATACCAGCATTGCCTGGAGAAAACTATTTTTTTTTTTACACAGGGCTCCATTTATTATTGTTATCATTGTTGTATTCCAAAATAACTATTGTGGATAATTATTTGTTTTTTTGTCAAACATGAACCAATTTCGGGATAGTACATGATAATAATGATCTCAAGTGACCAATGTCCTACATGCTCTGCTCTTCAACGAGCCACTTTTTTTTTTCATTCTTATAGTTCTTGATTTTTTTAATCAATCTTCCAAGTGTACATTGATATTTTCTGTTATTAATGAAATTGTATGTATAGTTTATTATACTTTGTACTTTTATTGTGTATTTTCTAGAAAGTGTTAAAATAATGTATACTTTGTATTTTGTTACGGTTTTTGTGAACGAATGAAAATGAATTGAATTGAATTGAATTGAATTGAATTGAATTGAATTGAATTGAATTGAATTGAATTGAATTGAATTGAATTATATTTTTCGACAGGCATAAAGAACATGTAAGACTCTCATGTACATAATTTGTGCTTAATATTAACAACATTTTGTTAATATCTATAACTTCCATAGGGAATGGCATTTGATTTCGGATATTTTAGTAGATTTCGTGTTGCTCCTCACTTGACAAGTCTCACCTTTTCTTTTCTTTCTTTTATTTTTGCTTTCTTTAGCTTAACGGAATACATGCATTTTCCTGTTAAATCTACTGTATCGTATAACCGCTTTTCGCATGTAGAAATATTTTATTTTCATATTAATTTTTTTTTAGGATAACATTTAAATGATCAGAATGTATTAGTATTTCATAATCTGATACGATTTAAGAAGTGGAGATATTCCTCAAATTTTCTCAATTTTATTTTTGTCTTGATTATGAAAGTTTGTTCTGACCTGTGCAATATTGCATAGTGGTGTAAAAAGTTGACAGCTAACTAGCAATCTATAATAAGTCTTCAAGAGAACAAGATTTAGAATACTATAGTAGTAGAAATGAGGCGGTGATAAAGTTCAGTTGGTAGCACCTCTGCCTTGCAAAATGGCTCAAGTTCGATCTTCATTGCTATAGTCTAGCAGAGCAATGCCGAGTGCAGTCATGTTATTCTCTCTAGTTTCTTGAGAGAGAGAGAGAGATAGGGGAAAAAAAAAAACACACTCTGCCCCAACACACTGTCATGCCAACCGTAGTCCAAGTATTTTTAGCGGGATTGCGGAACCGGGGGGGGGGGAACTCTTATAAAAAGACCAAAAATCCAAAAACAAAAACAAAAAGTAATTGAAAAGCATAACAAAACCCATGACTTCCTGAGGTTTGCGCCTTGAGATTCCTCCCGTCGAACGTCGGGGGGGGGGGGGGGGGGGGATTGGCCGCCGGGGGTGCATTGACCCTTGTCCCTATACCAAGGCCACTCAAACCCCACCCCCCGCAAACCGGTCCAACTTGCCCAGCCCCACCCTGGTATAAATGCAACAAGCGGCAAATATGATATGTTTCTGTATACTACCCAGTAAAACATCAATAACTCAGATTTTTTCGATTTGTCGAATCCTATACCCCCACCCCGCTAGAGTAGGGCAGGACATGTACAGTGAGTTAACTCAAAATGCATTATACACAGAGTAGGCCTATAACTTATGTCTCCACGGAACCCGAGTGATTATTATTGTTTCAGATCTATACATACACAATAGAGTAATCAAAATAAGAGGGACTTTAATTCATTTCACCTGTTTGAACACACTGTTGAAGAGATGTATAGGTCCTAGTCTGAGTTGTTTCAAGGCGCATATTATTACACTGTTTGCGCTTGTTAGCGCTAAGTGATGAGAAATAATCATAAACAGTAGGCCTATATGAAATGTTTCTAAAATTATGTTTCCTGCTAAACTTATTTGTTATTGGCGACAAGAAAAAAAGGCTCGCTTCAAAGAGGAGGGAAGGTTCCGCACATTTCAAGGTGAAAGCGGATGGGAGGTACAACGACTAAATATAGCTCCCCCGCTAAGGAGAAGACAAACACACATAATTATTTTCTAATCTCTTTTTCATGCCATCTTGATATTTAAACACACACAAAAACCGATTCTTTCTTTCTCCTCGGTCAACCATGCATGCGATACTTGGTGATGTGGTTTAACGCTGTACCTCGGTCGATGTGTACATTGTCACTTCCACAGACTTTTGATATTGATATCATAATAGTCATGCACCGGGGTAGAAGTGTCATTGTATCAAACTCTGATAGAGCCGCACTTCATTTCCTCTTGATTTTTATTTATTTATTCCTGTTAATGTTACCAGAACGAAACAAAGTCCATGAACCTCAGGATTTTGCATCAACACAAGTACGCATAATGTTACGCCACACACATTACATATCCAAGAATATTTTACGATCATAACATCCAGACACTCGTAGTTCATATTCTTTCACCATTTTGGGTATCCTTTCACTTCTAACTCTAAACGTAAACATACTCTGATTGCATATAAGAACTTTCAATCTCATGTGAGCTGCAGTCGGCAGTACTTCATGCCCATTACAATGCTGACAAACAAACAAACAAACAAACATACAAAACGAGTGATCGCCGAAAGTGCGACATGTGGAGCATTGGGAGAAAGACGGGGATCATTATTCTGCAGGCCCTGTACCGATTACCATACTCGTCCGTGCATGTTGATGTCTTTCCACGTCTGTCGGTGGTGATTGCCTAGTCTGGGCTCCGTCCCCTTTTCCTTGGTGCGACCAAGAGAGGGCGCAAATTTTCTGATTGCGATAATCGAGACACTGCGCGCCCAACCTCCGGTATGCGTGGTTTTTTTTTTAGACGGCACAGATTGGGGAAACTAAAAATCTATCGGGGACCCTATCCCTAAACCTAACCCTAATCCTAATCCTAACCATCAAATCCTAACCCTAACCCTAACCCCAACCCTAACCCTAACCCTAACCATAACCATAACCAAAAACCCTAAACCAACGTTTTTCCCATAGGTTTAACACGCGCCATGCCCCAATCTGTGCCGTCTTAAAAAAAAAACGCATCGCAGTTCTCGGCGTATCGCAGTCCTCGGGTGTCACGCCCTCATACGGCTTGTCGCGTACATTGAATCACCCCTACGAGTAAAAAGAGTCCAGAAGCTAGACTAGTGATTGCCATGCTCACCCTTTTCTTGGGATTCGAGGAACTTGGCTGACAGTTTGAGCTCAAAGGCCCGAATTCACGAAGGTGGTACAAGCAGCAATGGAACCATGGTTCAAACCATGGACAAAAACCATGTAGCGCCAAGTGTCGCACGGAATATTTTGTTACGAAATCAGTCATTTATTTTCGTCGATGAAATGATTATTTTGTACCGAAATGAAAACATTTTGTAACTAAATGAACATTTCGTTAACGAAACGGTCATTTTGTCGACGAAATGACCAAATTTCGTAACGAAATATTCCGTGCAACACTTGGCGCTCCGTGGTTTTTGTCCATTGTGTAAACCATGGTTTCATTAATTTTGTACCACTTTCGTGAATTTGGGCCTTAGTGTTTCTGCGTCCGGCCAACATCAAGCACTTTTGTTTTGTTTTTTAATTGCCCTTTGAAACATCATACACAGGAATGTTTCGCGTATTGTCAGTGATGGGACTGGGATGGGACAATAGGCCTACCGCGATCTGGAACTGATTTATCACGCGTCTCTGTTTCCGCCTCGTCAGGTGACTCTGAACGGGGTATGACATCGGTGTAAAGCTGCGCCATCACTCGGCTTAACACGTATAGTCGGCTAAAAAAGGAATAATCGACAAAAACAAAAAGGTCCAGAACCAGACTTTTGAGCCTACATGCATAGTGGAGAGCATGGAGGCCACCGTCCACGACCAGTGGCGGATTCGGGCTCCCATCCATGGTGATAATCAGCCAGAGTCTGTGTGTCTGTGTGTGTGCACTAACTTTTTTCGAGCCTACCGGAGGTGAGGGGAGATTGTAATACAAAGGGATTGCCTGCGGCGTCCGTCCGTAACGCTACAAAAACTTAAATTATTTCGTCCTGAGTGCTTCAATGTCAATCAAACTTGGAGTGAAGAGTGAATATGCAAAGTTACACATGTTACAAAAAAGGAAGGTCACCTCAAAGTCAAAATAAGGTCATAGGCAGGGGTCAACGAACTTCAAGGGTCAATGTTAAGTTTTTACGGTGTGTTTCGATTATGGCTCATAACTTTTGATTAGTATGTCCATTTGTGACCAAACTTGGATGGTAGGTGTCCTTTGAGGATTTGGAGGTCACCACAAGGTCAAAGGTCACAGTATTGGGTCAACAAACTTTTAGGGGCCAATGTTAATTTTTTATACAGCGTATTTCGATTATGACTCATAACTTGATTGGTGTGTCCATTTCTGACCAAACTCAAATGGTAGGTGTCCCTTGGGGAGTTGAAGATCACCACAAGGTCAAAGGTCGCAAACAGGGGTCAATGAACTTGTAGGGGCCAATGTTAAGTTTTCACGGCGCGTTTCGATTATGACTTATAACTTTTGATCGGTAGGACTATTTGCGACCAAACTTTGGTGGTAGATGTCTCTTAAGGAGTTGAAGATCACCACAAGGTCAATAAGTCACAAACAAGGGTAGATGTCTCTTGGGGAGTGGCAGATGTTTCTTGAGGAGTTGAAGCTCACCACAAGTTAAAAGGTGACAGACAAGGGTCAACAAACTCTCAAGGGCCAATGTTAAGTTTGACTGTGTTTATACCTGAGAGTATTTTTTTCTTTTTTCACCGAACTTGAAATGAAGAAAATGATAATCCCTAGGGGCTAGTGTTAGTCAATGGGGAAAAAGCACGTAAATCGCTAACACAAATGGCGGAGCTCGGTTCAGCAGACGACAATCAACACCGAGCCCAGCACCAACTACCGGAAATACGTCATAATTTTGAGGTCAACTCCCAACACCGACGTGATTTCAAGTTCGGTTTTATCGCCGGTGTTAGTGCTGAGATAGCACTAGCACTAGCACAAGCACCGAACTTGAAATCACCCACTATGTATACATATAGATATAGCCATTGGAGGACTTTGATGATGATCGCATGCAGTGGTTGTTCATCTACAAGAACGCTGGTCTAATCTCGGGATATCCGTCCGATGGAGATCTGTGTATGCTCATTCCTGCCAGCAATGAAAACTATCGTGTGATTCACTGAAGATCATGAGATGATGATGCTGCCCTCTCTTGAAAGAGATGGTACAGCTCTAGACCAATTTCAGCAGGAGGCTGGCGATACTCTGAATTGCTGGCAGGGAGTTGTAACCTGACCATGTAGGTGATGTTACCCTCTGCTAGTGTACCCTGATTCACCACCTTGATGGTGGCCATGTTGGAAACAGGCAATCGCATGGGGATAATACTATAAACAGGACATAATGGGGCTAATACAGTAGGAGTTTCACTTATTCAGCGGAAGGCTGTGAGATGCATATCATACAAGCACTTTCAGTTTTGTAGCTGCAATCGACCTGTAACCTGAATGGCGGCCATACTGGATTTCACCAATATGACCGCCCAAGGAATCGCCAGTCTTGGCGCCGGTCAATAATCGAAAAAAAAAAAAATGATAAAAAAGGTGAACCGTGGGTCAAATTTGGTGCTTCCGGAACGATTTGAATCAAACACCCCACATTATGTCCCGAGTCCCCCGACTACAGCAAAAATTAAGAGAAAATTGAAGAAGTTGTAACACATTTATTACTCAAAGTTGTATTTAAAAAAAAAAAAAAAGAAGTTTGATATCAGTAAAGAATACAGGGGGAAGTACATTGTTTTCAAGATATAGATCAATTATGAAAACAAACAAAAAATGTGAAGGGATAGGCGCAGTGTTTGCAATGCAGAAATACAAAGCACCGGAGTCAGTTGGAATCTCGATAGAATTGGCCACAAATAAAAACATCGCTTGTTTAATTGAAGCTTTGAATGAGTCGTATGTAACAAACAGGTTTGTTGTCGAACACATAACAGAAGGGTCTCATAACCTCGATGCTTAGGAAGGCGCATTAATAAAGATACAAGAAAAAACTGGAGTGATTATAAGATAATGGCAGCGATTTTAGCAGCAAAGGTACAGAAAGTCATTAGTGAGAGTGTACGTTAAATGGAATAAAGAGATAAAAGAACAGAGGGGTGAAGATGCTTTTTCTTCAGTTTGTCTCCCTCTGTTCGAATGAAATCTGTAAGATCCCAACTGCTAATATACGTTTGTTTTTTTAACAAATATGTCAGGGGAAAAAAAGGAACCATGCAGAGAGAATTGAACATGACCTGTAATCTATTGCTTTCCAGGCAGCGGCACTACCACCAGGCTACCCATGGTTGCCGGTGACACGATTAACTTGGAACATTATAATATCCAAACTCCGAAATTCCGACATTGTTAAGCAGTCCACGCCGGACAATGCATGATAAATGAAACCAAGGGAGGTGTTCAGATATGGGATATGATTTTTTCTTCAATTTTATGGGATATGATTTTTCTTCAATTTTACTCCCCATGTACAAACCTTGTTAAGATCACAACTGCTGACCTACACTTTAATAAACATGTTGGAAAAAGGAACCGGTCCCTATTTGTTTGTCGCGAATGAAGTATTACATATTACTGATAAGGTTGTAATCGTGTATACAAACTGATTCGTTCGAAAAATTGTAGTTACTAACACAATCCTGTTTTCTCTATTGGTAGAAAAACTTCATGTTGATATTGCTTGGAATACAGCATTCAGCAAAAAACTCGTTCAGATAAAACAAATTACGAGTTTGATTTGAAATCATGGTATACTTGACTGCCGGTGAAAAACCATCTATTTGAATAGGGGAAATCTATTTGTGACGTTCAGTGACGTTTGTCCAAAATGCTGGATCAAAGACAATAATCACGAATTCATTGAATGCAAACTGAATGAACCCCTTCTCAAATCTGAGAGAAATATTACATATTATATTCCAAGTAAAGCTCTCGTTCAGTATTCACCATTTGCTACAGATAGATTTTGAAAACAAATGCGTTTTGTTTCTAACTATAGGTTTCTGTGCTATACATTTTCTGTAATATTCACTTCATTATGTAGTAAAAAAAAAAAATGATTGTATATCGTAATATTACAGGAAGAGGTGAAAGGATAAATGAAAAACTAATTTTTCACACAAAAAAAAAATCAAAAGCATGGAAATTCGTTCATGTATCAATAAGACCAGAGCATGTTTTTACCGATGTAGTTGTGTGTTATTTGAAAAGGTAATGGAAAACAAAAAGTTACGTGTAGGCATATTTGTATAATTTTCGCGGCAAAGATAATTTCAATGTTTTGTATTTTTCTTTCAAATTGTCTTGTCTATTACAATGTACAAGGATTTTGCCATGATGTAATTCGAGTCGTGTCGAAAATTATTTTGTACCTTAGGATGAACCATGCACATGATACACATAATAAACTCTCATGAGGAAAGGAATTTTTTTTTCTTTCAAAGTTACCATTGACCCTCAATCCACTACATGCAGAATCTTATATGCGGTTTGTGTTTGTTTGTTTTTTGGTCGTTCCCTGTCCGCTTAACGTGAGTGTTGTGTGATACACGTACATTAGGACCTCCCAACCTTTCTGACTGAAAAATAGGGATGATTTGTGCTCAAAAGTAATAAAGAAAGAGCAGTTACCATAGCAGAGTGTAGTAAGATTATCAAGAAAAACAGGAAACTCCTTTGATAAAAAAAAAAAAAAGAGCTGGGAATAGTTAGTACAGTATTAAGATTCTTTCCTCCAAATTCAGAATGGTTGGAAGGTCTATGTAAAGACCCTATGTATGTAGATGTACAATGTATTTACAACATTCTTTAATATATACACATTGGGGCTCGACACTAACTTTTTTGTCTTGTGGCCGTTTGGACCACTAAAATCTTTAAATCTGAAATTTTGGTGGCCCCAAAAAGAAGCAAACGCAACAATCCATTTTAAATCTATGATTAGTAGTTTAGAGCCCTGTATTAAAACAGAATGAATGTATGTATATATATATATATATATATATATATATATATATATAATCCTCACAAGTGATTTTACTTCAAGCTTTCGGGCTTTCTGCCCTTTGTCAAGACTGAGGACAAATCGGACAAAATACAAAACATGGATATCATTTACAAAAAATAATGATGATCAAAGCAATAGTGAAAATAATAACGACTGTGATAGAGGCAGAGAGTTACTTTTTGTATATGATATACATGTTTTGTATTTTGTCCGATTTGCCCTCAGTCTTGACAAAGGGCAGAGAGCCCGAAAGCTTGAAGTAAAATCACTTGTGAGGATTCAAAGCAACGTCTACCGCCTCCTTACTCTCGTTATACACACTCCTAAAAGATGCGACGGCCCAGGGTTCAGTAGCTGAAGACACACGACTCACACTTATTATACATGTATCAAATATATACACATATACACATACATACACAGACACATACATACGGTACCTACACGTAACTTTTTGGCGATACGCTCCCCCCCCCCCCCCCCCCAAAAAAAAAAAAAAAAACAAACAAACAAAAACAAAAACAAAAACAAAACAAAACAAAACAAAGCAAAACAAAACAAAGATGTACCATCAACTTTGCCTCAGTCAAACCTATCTGGACTGAAGATAGCCGAGACTTAGAGAAAATTCGATTTATGAGGGATTAAAATCAATAGCATATAAAGAGAAGAGGACTTGAAAAGACTTTTAACTTAGGCGATCATTATTAGACTTAAGCGAATTTGACTTGAGCAAGGTTGACTATTAAGTTGAATGTGGTCCCAAGATATTGTCAGTAAAGGCAAGTTGAGCCGCGAGATTCGTAAGTATAAAAAATTAATGACTCACGGGGTGATATGTAAAATCAGCAAGATAAACAGTCGTCATGGTTTCCTAATATCTAGGATCACACGGATGTGTAGCACAATTTACTCTCCCTTTTTGTTGTGAAAACCATAAAAAGAAAAGACATTGAATTAGGAATTTATCATGTGAATTGCATCCTGAATTTCCTGTTCTGGTTCCGCTTCATTTCCCGTTCCGGTTTCACTTCAATTCTTTGCATCTAATCAAATTGTTTTTCTAGTTGGGACTAAGAAATCATTTCAACGTAGGCATTTGTATACAGTGCACTCACATTACAAGTCCTCAAGACTGGCAATTTTCTTTTAATACATCGAAATATCGTTATACAATGTATTGTAGCTGATCAGTGAGTACAGTGCACTCCCATTATAACAAATTCTGGTTACACCGAAGTTTAGGCCAATAATATCATCTGCTCTATGTCGTTTTCATTAATGTTTATCTGTTCGGTTATAACGAAATTTTGATATAATGAAAGAAAATTACTAGTTCTGAGGACTTTGTGTTAACGGGAGTTTACTGTATAGTGTAAAGACATATAAATTATCACTTGGGGAGCTGAATTTTTACTTTGTTGTAACAAGAATTGTTACAATGTATAATCATGTTTGTTATAATGGGAATGCACTGTGTATACACACACACACACACACACACACACTCATCGATATGTTTTATATAGATGTTATAATGTACACGTATTTCAATATAATTATATATATAAACATGTACATTGTACATATACACACCCCTTGGTACTAATGATTTTAGGTTCAGTTATCACAAAATCTTGGCTCTACAGGATAATTTTTACTGTAATATATGTATAATAACACAAAGATGATACAGGTTTGAGCGCATTTTTAGAAATCTGCATACACAATATATGCAACTTCTGAATGCTCTGAACAAGAGGCACAACCTATTTCATGTTTCCCATCACTCAAAGAGGACAGATCCCAGAACCCCACATGCACACAATTCTACCAATGCACACAATTCTATTGACGCACAGAAGCAGTGCAGTATCTGCCTGATAACACGGATGCCAAAGAAAACCTGATCATTTCATAACTGATGTTCAAGATTGCAAGGATTTTACTCCTTCAACAATTGACCAATGACAGATCGACTTTTGTAAGATCCCCCCCCCCCACAATTTCACAATGGGAAAACAAATCTTAAATGTAAGCCATTTCTTTTTAGTCATCAAAAACATACATTAAAGAGGATGTTCAGAGGCACAATATGGATTTTATTCATGTTTTTTAATAGGAAACTTTCCTTGATAAAACAGTTCCATTACTCTATTCTTTACAAGTATAAAAAATTACTAAAAATTATAAAGAGTGGTCTTCCTAAAAATTACACCTACAGGCACTTCACAAAATGTACACCGTAAGTACATTTTACATATTCATATCTTCCTTTTTTTTTGTTGAGGAAATAACAATTTTGACTAAACACTTGTTGATGTGAATACAGAAGTATGGTGGAATAGGACTTCCAAGAGCATGCTGGCAATGGCTTCAATCATGTGACCTCAATATTGTTTGATAGCTTGGTTTCCAAACAGAAATGCTTTACAGTCCCTACACTACATTTGGGAATGAGCATCATATTCGAAAAAAAGAATAAAAAAAAAGGGAAAAAATGCATCCCCGGAAGAAGAGTGTGAAATTTCCAATATATGAAGCTCCATCAGCCACTTAGCAAGGGTCACAGCATGGCTGTCATTGCAATTTAAGACTCCTGGGTACTTCAGTCCACAGACTCGGCGTATGTATGTACACATGTGGTGGGATAGCGAGTGAAAACGTGCAGTCAAGTTGCATATGACTTGATTGGAGGGAAAAAAGTCCAAATGAAAGGCCAGATGATTGAAATGCTCACTTTGATGTCATCATGGTCACGAACTCTGTGCACGTAAATGAACAGAAGCAGCAAAGTGCATAATTATAAATGTACATCAAATTATATGATTTACAATTTTGAAGTCCAGGGTAGACACAAAGCTACACTGTAAACTGTTATGTTCGTGATTTGTTCAAGATCTACACTTCTGAATATCATTCAAGTTGTGAACCTTTTCTTTCTGTTGATGACATTTTTCTAAAAATTTTCAAATACCTGTTGCTATATCAATTGATCTGACAGAACTTTACGGTATTACATACATACAGCATTAAAGAGTGATGTCATAGCCATTCTTCATCACATAAACTGGCTCTAAGCACTCTTGCTTGTCCAGAGTGATAATGCTTGAACTTAGTGAAACCAAAGTTAAAGAAAAGACTGTGACATAATTACTTCAGTACTCTATAGGACATTAGCCATGCAAGGATGTGCTTATCTTCATGAAATGTAGTTATAAGTGAATATTTCAGAAATGTTTCGTGTGCCTACGGACGTTCCCTATCTATAAGAAGTGCTTTCTAACAGTGCAACAGACATGCAACAATATTACGTATCCTTGAATCTCACCTTCGTAATTGACCTGTCCATCTCCGTCAATGTCAGCTTCCCTGATCATTTCGTCCACTTCTTCATCAGTCAACTTCTCACCAAGATTTGTCATAACATGACGAAGCTCAGCAGCACTGCAGGGATGAGGAGATAGAAGCCAAAGTTTGCTCTGTTCAAATCAGATATCACTAGAGCTTCAAAGGTCATCTAAATTTGCTGTAAACATGAATTCTTCTGGAATCAAACTGATACAAAGACCATACTTTTAAAACGTGCAAAATACACTGCCCAAAATTCCCATCAGTTTAAGGTAAACTCACACATTTTAGTATCCCCAGAGATCGGGGCCCCATTTCATAAAAGATGTTAGGATGGCAACTCTTGCTACAATGGCAACTTCAAATAGCAACAGCCAATCGGGAAGCTGGATTCTTGTCGTTGTCCTGACAATTACCATTCCAGCAAGAGTTGCTATCATATCAACTTCTTAAGAAACAGGGCCCAGGATTACACTGGTCAAAGATCTATCTCAATTAATGCTGTACAACACTTGTGATTTTCCTATTGTGCAGAGGACAAATAACCACTGATAAGTTAGTCAGATTTTTTAGTTCTTGGACTGTCAATGACCACACTGCATTTAACTGAGGAATAACTGTATTTGATTAACTGAAGATGCCCAAAAGTTTCTTTCAATTACATTTCATACCATTCTTCACCACCTTAGCAGAACTGTCCTGTATGCAATCAAACTTTTAATGCAATTGTAACTCAGGCACATCAGAATCTTGCATTCAAAGCAAGGAAAAATAAAATTGTCCCTAAGCATTATACAAAAGGACCATTTACAGACAAGACTTTACAGATAACCTACATTCATACCATGCCTTACATATGAATGTTTTTCAAGTTAACACCCTTTGCCCTTTAGCAGTAAATGGATGTCTCATGCAGATCATCAGGATACCTGATGAATCCATTGCCATCTTTGTCAAACACTCTGAAGGCTTCTCGGATCTCCTCCTCACTGTCGGTGTCCTTCATCTTTCTTGCCATCATTGTCAGGAACTCGGGGAAGTCGATCGTTCCGTTGCCTAGGTTTTAATTAGAGAACAAATACTGCATTAAAAAAAATGCATATCATGGATACTGGATTAATGAAATGAATACCTTCTTCCACTGATTCAAGCCTGAAGCTGTGTACTTCTTTCTTTTTAAATTCATTGAAATGTGCCATAAAATAAGGTCCCTGCCACACTAAAATAAAGTACGTACAATGTAAAAGTACTGTTCATTGACACTTACACTATGAATAAATCAGCCCAGGTACAATGTAGTTGCATACTGCAGCCCATTGCACAGGATTTTGTAGGATGAAACGCTTTACTGCAATGTCCAATTGTTTGTTTTGTTTTTCTAATAGTGTGGCATCCTTTACCCTACATGGATTCAGGGCTTTTGTGTTCTGTCCTTATTAAAATTATCTCACCTACAACCTTTTACAGCCTTAATTATGGTTTTTCCACTAAGCAATAGTGGTGGTGTGCAGCTGGTGCTGTCCTACCAGCAGTGTTATCTCACTTTCTAATGATTACAAACAGAATGAGGCTAAGTTTCACACTTAGCTAAGCAAAGTTTTACCAGTGTGAAACTGCCTTGTGTGACTTTAAATGAGTGCATTGCAAGGGCCTCACCATCAGCATCCACTTCATTGATCATGTCCTGAAGCTCAGCTTCTGTAGGGTTCTGACCAAGGGATCTCATGACAGTTCCCAGCTCTTTGGTGGTGATGGTGCCGTCGCCATCCTTGTCAAAGAGGGAGAAAGCCTCCTTGAACTCTGCATGGAGAAATAATTAGTAAAATGCCTTACTAATGTAAGGACTTCTCGATACAACTTACAAACAAGAACGTAGTGTATGCTTCTTTGATTCAACCTTCACTTTCCATTGCTGTCCACTGAAAACTTGCATTTTAGGTAATGCTGTTGGGGTAAAACACTTCAGCTACATGTACTATGGCAAAAGCCATTATTCAACGCTGCACACTGGCACTGGTCCAACAGTCAAGGACGTGAATGTAAATCACTGTAGAACTAGTAACTTTTTCAGGAATAGACCAGTAAAAAATGGAAAAACTGGGTACCTACTGGTCCAACAGACAGGTCTGACCAGTAGAAAAATGGCAGTGTGGAGCCCTGCATTATTTCATGAATATGTTCACAAATAGGGATGTGTAAGACAATTCCCCCAGTGGTTAATTACATGGTCTGAGAACAACAGTGGTGAAATAAGAAATAAGGATTTTCCCTCTCTGGAAGAAAAGTTAGCAATTATCACCTTGGGCACCAGTCACAGCGTATTTCTGCAACAGGAGGCAATACTTTTTTTATTTTCAAATATTGGTTCACTCGCGAAAATCATGAAAATAAAAACACCACAAAGTATGTGTACGCAGGTATAAGAGCACTATCATAATATATGCCAAAATTACACAGATCATGTAGGTTGAAGTGTTTGTTTTCATAAAGCTGTATGCATCTTCCAGATGGTGTAATGAATGTTTCTGTATTTGAATTCATATTATTCATATGACATGTCCACATTTCTATTCATTCATGTCAATGTCATGTCACTTCATAGGATCTTGAAACACATGCATTTGGAAAATTTCAGACAGAAAACATAAAAAATGTAAATGACCAATAGAAACTTAGTGCATGGCTTATTTATTATGTGAGCTTTAGTTTCCTGTATTACCTAATCTATGTCAGTGATCTTAACTGTACATTAAGTGAACAAAATATAAATTTTCAGGATAAAGGAAACCGTAACTCCAGTGTAAATGTGGATCATGTGAAAGCAGCAATATTGGTAGAATACATCAGTGAAAGTTTGAGGAAAATCACACATTCAATTCAAATCAATTCATCATGTATAGACAACAATATAAAGAAAATATAAAAGAAATTTCAATATACATGTACTTGTAGTTTAACTTTTCCAGTACAAGAAGGAGCACTTGACTTCCTCCTTTCTGAAAGCAAGGGGAATAAAGTTACCCTAAAAAGTGTCAGTAAAAAGTCCATGCACTACATTCTGTATGAATTTTCATGGAATTCTCTTTTCTTTGCATTGTTATCAAAGATGTCATGAACTGTAGTAGTCTTCTTATCCAGCAATAACAACAAAGAATCTTTATACATGTAAATTCATTTCTATTTATTTCACTGATGTGTCCTACTAATATTGCTGCTTTCACTAGTAAATCCACATCTATGTATTTGGGTTTTGGTTTCCTTTGATCATAAATTGATAAGTCTTTTCATGTAAAGCATCATTACCTTTTGGCATGCAACCAGCCATAAAAGGAGCAGTGTCTAAATTCCTAGGGCAGCACATGATAAACTCTCAAATGATTTGCTATGTTCAGAAAACTCTGGTTGTTTTGTGCAAAGCTGCAAGACCGCCAATTAGAACTTGACTCAGACTTGCGACTAAACATGTTCAAATAATTTAGACCACAGGTCTGTTTAAAAAGTGCCTTGCTAAGAGCAGGGGTACACACTTACTTTTTTTTTTTTTTTTTTCCTACTGGTCCGACCTATCCCTATCAGACCAATAAATACCCAGTTTTACCTTCTTCTTTTTTCCTGGTCCAAACCTAAAATTTCCTGGTCCTGTTCTTTTCTGGTCCCAACAATATTATTATTATTACTATTATTATTATTATTATTAACCAGGCATGTCAGACCAGTATAATTTGGTAATTCCTGAAATGTCACTGGCCTGACAATGATGTTAAGTGATATCATGTTGCCTATAGCATACTTTGCCATTGCATGACAAACCTTTAGCTCTGCCTTTATTCTTTGTCATGCAACCCTCCTAGTCTTGCTTCAAGCTACCATTTTATGCAGTTGGTAACTGCCCCATACACATGCACCAGTATAATGCATGCGTGACAATCTTTCAACTATGTCATGCATTGATCATCCCTCGTTCTATTGTAAGACAACCAAGCAAAATGACAGCACGTAACAATCAATACAATTAGTGCATTCAGTAAAACCGTAACCACTTGCATACATGGCTTATATTGACATTGATTGCTCCATGCTGTCAATGTGCGTGCTGTCAAAGTGCGCTGTACAGCTGTGCACACTGTCCATTGAGACAATCTGTTTAATTGGCCCATAAATGTCATTAGCTCTGGCTCTCTGAGCAAGAATGAATTGATTAGGGTTCACCAACCTCAATTCATCTACTATAGCTAATGTGTCTGGGCATTGTAGTCCTGGCTTATTGGTCTCCATTTTGTTCACTGTGAATCAACACAAACATATTCCTTGTTCAGAGTGTAGTCATGCACAGTTTTGCTCACCCTTCCATTATCTGAAAAGTTCTACAGCTTGTATATAGTATCTGCATACCTCAACCGACAATTTGTATCAGCTAATTTTCATTTAGAGGCATGCATATTTTTCGCATCACAACAAATCTGACGAAAATGCAATCAGTTTTGCACGGTTTCAATAGCTCAGAGAAAAGAGAAATCGCTGTTTGTTTGAAAGCCTCACACCACAAAAATGGCTGTTGGCTCCAAAACCAAAGTTTCATGATCACTTCCCCCCCCCCCCAAAAAAAAAAAACATTCAATTTACACAGAGACATTACACTTGTGAGTAGACATCAGACACTGTGCAGAACGGTATGCAAAAGTTTTGTTGTACAGGGAAAAATATCATTCCTCATCATTCTCGACCACCTTGGCATTGCTTTGGATGCTACCTACTTGTTACTGATCATTCATGGCTTTGCTCTTACCTGCAATTTGTTCCTCAGTCAGCTGGTCAGCCTGTGTAGAGTGAAAAAGAGACCGAATTATCTTTTTTTTTTTCTTTCACAGAGAATATGAAATAAACACAGATAACATGTGCACTCCATTATGACAGAAATATAAAAGTACACATACCAAAATATATCACATACATGAAGGACAACTGACATCACAATCCAATTAAAAACAGGAGGGTATTTTGTTCTTTTCAAGCACATAGATAAAAATTCAATTGTTAAGCAAATGTTAACTTATTCAGATATTTCTCAGTACAGCAAAGACCACATATAGTTACAAATTAAAGTAACTGAGAACAAGTTCATTGGCATTGATTAGTTCACTATGTTAAGTTAGCTACTCATAATCAACATGTGTACACATTAGCAATCATCACAATGTGAGGAACAAACCAAATATCTGCTTGAACTTCCGAGTCAGACTCTCTTTAGCAAAGGTTGCTCGCCATAAAAGCACATTTAGGTTTACTTCCTTCCTCTCCAACACATTGTTTTTTACAAATTCCTTCTCTGGGTTCAACACAGTATGGGGCATTTTCTTCGCTGAGCGTGTAAGTGTAATCCTTCTACTGGTCATACAGTTTCCCACAAGAAATTTTAACATTGTGCAACACAAGCCATAGTTTGTGCAAGTTAGCAATCAAGAATGTTTGGTACACACACTTAAATGTAGCTGCTGATACATTATACAAAGTAGTAAAGTTCATACCCGTTTCAGACCCGAGACTTACAGTTCACTTAGGAGTCATTTCTACTCACAAATAAATGCACACAGGGAAAAGGAATCTTGCTAGTCAAAATGACAAAGGCTGTCACAGAATAGAAATTCAGAATATGGACAGAAAGATATTCAACAGATAAAGAACATATTTCCAACCAGATGACAACATAATTACAAACAGAAGCTGGATTGCTTACATTAATGGTGAGTTCCTGGGACTGGCCGTACAATTGCAGACAAGTAACATTGTGGAGACAAGAAGAATAAAAACGGGGATGTGGAAGGATGGGGAAAGGTTCAATAGGAAAGACAAAAGAAGGGAAAAGATTAAACACATTTTGTTGCCTGAAGAAACTGTCTATCTAAAAATGTAGTCAAAGCAGCAAAGCAGCAAAAATGACACACATGCATTTCATACATGATGTATGGTGACATGTCAAGATTTCTCTTCAAGCAAGCAGGTGATAGATGAAGAGAACTCCTTACAAATTGGCAGAAAAACGTTCTTCATTGAACAGTTGTCAAGAGTGAACACATCTCCACAGAATCTAACCTGCAAGACAGCTGCATACTTAATCAAGATATCCTCTAACCAATCCAAATCTGATTGCCTATTTCCTTGAAATTTTCAACTTAGGATGAACAGTCTCTCAATTTACTTTTTAATAGAGTCTTCGATAATGTCCAATCCTGGTCACTTCCAAAGGCCATTATCAAAAAGGACACCCTGTCATTTCCCTTTATTTGACACGGCCAACCAGGCTAGGGCAGGAGTAAGTTTACACGAGTTAGGAAAGCGTTGCAGGCAGGTTCAGCCAGGAGACAGCTGTCAGATTCCAGAAATATTTAGCATAACAGCATGCATCCTTGCAAATGAAGTCGGCAGGCCACCAGCTAAAGTCCCCTCAGACTTGCACAGGAAACCTAAAATCTTGTTCCAAGTGTTGATCTACGTGTAGGGAGCATGCAACTGCAGCTTTCACAGCACTCCACACAGACAGCAGCCCAGGACAAAACAGAGAACTTAACATAGAAGCACAGGTTGATGACAGAGCTTTTCACTTTTGGGGGGAAGTGATGGATGAGGCATTATGGAATGATAGTGTGAATGGGTAGAATAGATGTATAAAAAAATGTATTCATAATGTCTCCACGGGAGAGCTCTGGGAAGCTAACAGAAAAGGCAACAATACAAGTCAAGGAGAATGGCTTGGTAATTTAAAAATCACGGAACTTAAATTAAAGGGGTAATCTGATTGAACTACAAACCTCTTTGCTAATTATCCTTGAGGAAAACCAAATAAGAAAGACTTCTTAGCACAAAGAATTTAATTGCATAATGGATAAGTAACACACCTGTATGAATGGGAGGGTAATGCTGCATGAATTACATGATGATCATACTTCCTTTAAGCTGATAGCATGAACGAGGGCTTTGGGGTATTAAAAGCAGCACAGATGGTAACTTCAAACCATTTTTCACTCATCATAGCACTTATTAAGCAACTCAAAAATTTACTAGTATTGTAAGATATTTTTATTGCTGCAATATATGGATACAATTTGAACATTTCTTACAAAAAATACCATGCAAATAATCAAGATAGGAGCAAACATTTCGCATAGTGCCTAGCGAAACTCAAGTTTGCAAAAATGAATACAAAAGTAGCATTGAACTTTGAAGCAAAAAATCTCTAAACTTTTATGTCTTGCTATTTAATCAAATACTAATTTTGACAGGATTACTATACTCACTGGAATTCACTGACATCTACAGTATGATGATGAGGGAAGTTTACCACCCATGGAAACAAGCTAACTTTTTCATGATTTGATATGTAGGGCTCCTTAAATTCTCATTTCCATGATATTTTACTTCCTTGCCATTCATTTCATCTCACATGGGAGCTGGGAACTAGAATCTAGTCTTCAGTCAGAGAAGGCAGCCAGTGAACACACTAAAAGAATTCATTAAATGCTTTTACCTCAACTCTCTTGCCTTATATTGTATCGCTGCATTGAAGCATGGATGATTCATATCACATCCATGAGGATATGGTCGTCTCTTCAACCAAGCTCTAAAAACGTTAACTACTTCATTCACTCATTAAGGGAGATACTGTAGTTAAAATAAACAGTTAGTGATCTTGTTAATGGCAGTCCATTATGATCTACAACACAAATTTTCATCTCGAGAGAAGAGCTACAACTAGATAGCTCTTCTGGACTGTTTACCCAATGCTTTGTGTTGCAATAGTATGTAGGTGGCTCTAAAGCGTGAAATGGGTAGACATGTAAATGACAATGTATTTGCCCATCCATTGGTCCCAGTAGGAGAGCTGGAACAAAATATCTGGAACAAAATGTTCAAGTTTGAATCTCTGAGTCATTGCACTATGAGGGCACAGCACAAAGGAAGCCTTTAGTCATAAAATACAAATGTTTTTTTTTGACAGTAGAGCGTAAGAGAAGATTGTGGTGAATAGATCTAGTGCATTTTCTATTTGAACAGCTTGGATCACTGAGGTCACCAGGTAAATTTTTATTTCACTTGACAAATTATTTTAATTTGTTAGGTTGCTAATTACTTCCTTGACACGCCATGGTCATGGAAAGTCTTCCTAAAACTCATTTCTTCAAAACATGATTCCCCAAAACTACATCTTGATTTCTATACATGATTCTGCCCAAAGTCAGACATGATTGAGTTAAGAGTATTAAAATAAGACATGAAATGACCTGCGATCTCTGACTCGTATGAGACAATCTATGAGACAAAAATTTCAACTGGCAATGATCCAAGGAAGGTTAGAACTATTGATGTTTATAGCATCCACTATGTGACTAGCTAAGCCCAAATAACATAATTATAACAACGAATCTTTCCCACCTATCATCTTCAATGCCACAATGGATACAGCCTACAGGATCAAACCTGAAATCGATTAGCTAGAAGTAGACTAACGGGTTAGTCTCTCATGGTTGGACCCCTTTCTAGATTCTATAACTGTTAGAATCTACAATTAGAACAAGTTTACACAAGAAATGAATTGTTATGACTTGTGTGTGTGTGTGTGTTTGTTTGTTTTTTTAAATAGTAATTTATATAGTTAATTTCTTCTTCAAGTCAACCTTGGCACGTTAGCAGATTGTGTAGATCCTAGACTCTACTGTTACTTAAATAGGGAGGGTCTCAACTCTCGAGATGATGGTGTGGCCATGTCGAGATGGTGTAGGGTCGAGATCGAGAACACTCTAATTTATTCCGGTTAGACACTATTCTATGTTTTAAAGGGTGTGTACAGTTCTGGTCGAGGTGAGGATTAAGTTTTTAACGTTTTGCGAGATATTCAGAAACCACTCTATGAGATGTCAAAGAGCTTGCAATTCTACGGCCTAGGGGTATCAAAAGTTTATTTGATGAAAATTTTGAAATGGCTGAGATATCGAAAAACAAGGTGAAACAAAGAGATCTTAAAGGCATAATCTACACAGATACACAAAAACCCAGCATTAGTGCTTTAAAATATTTTTAAAATGTGAGTTAAATATCACTAGGGAAAGAAACGACCAATGTAAAAATTTGAAGCAGTATATTAAATCAATGTTAAGTATTGTTAAATATAGGCCTACTTACAAAATGTGAACAATAGTTATATTTAAAGATGTTTCCAGACTAAACTGTCTAACAAGTTACATGGTTTAATGAGAAAAGTAACATGTTAACGTTAGTGATATCTCCTTATATTTTAGGGTTTATTGCAAAAATTTTAAATGGTAGATCTAATCGTTAAGATGTTTTTGTGATACAACTGACCTAGTCTAGGCCCTAACGTTACACAGAGCCTCTAGAAAAATGGCCTACACAGGCCTACAATGTATGCAGCAAAAGTCTTGAAAATTTTTTAAATCACTGCTCCCAAAGGTAAAAGCTTATAAAACAGGACCTTTAATAAAAGCCGTGGCCTGTCGCCTTTTATTATCACTTTTTTTTTTTTTGGATATCTCTGCCATTTAATATATTGAAAACCAATTTTCATCAAATAAACGTTGAATCCTTCTAACGTTAACGTTAGAATAAAATCTAACGTTAGATTGATCTAGGTGCCTAAACAACTAGACCTAGACAACTAACCAATGTTAAGTTAGAAGTTAGGGGGCCTTTAGATGATGATGATGATGAAACAGCATTTGTATGGCGCCATTTATCTGTTAGAAACATTCAAAGGCGCCCAGCTCCCAAAAAGATCTACATGCTCTTTCATATTTCATAAGTTTAAGAGGTTTCTCAGTATCTCACTTAGGAATTTTCAAAACATGAATCCCCACCTCGTAAGTCGTACTGTAACTGTGTTACTGTTAGTTAGGCCTAACGTTAGGCCTACAGTAGTAGAAGATCTACAGTCCCTTTCACACTTGCCTAGAAACGGTGTCGATACAAAGAAAGTCATAGCTGACATAGGGCCGTAAAGTGCACAATTGCCGAAAGGAAGTAGAGTCTACTGGTAGGCTTGGCAACGAGGTTTCGGTAATCCCGGAGTAAGTTCTTGGCTGGACCAAACACTTGGGGCGTTTTAGTAGACGGTTCTACGGCACCTAGTTTTAACGTTAGCACGTTACTAAACTGGTGTAAAAAAGAAGAAGAAGAAGGAAAGAAAATAGGCCTTTTGGTAAAGTGCACAATTGCCGAAAGGAAGTAGAGTCTACTGGTAGGCTTGGCAACGAGGTTTCGGTAATCCCGGAGTAAGTTTTTCTTTCCTTCTTCTTCTTCTTTTTTACACCAGTTTAGTAACGTGCTAACGTTAAAACTAGAAAGCGTAAGCCGTAGAACCGTCTACTAAAACGCCCCAAGTGTTTGGTCCAGCCAAGAACTTACTCCGGGATTACCGAAACCTCGTTGCCAAGCCTACCACTACCAGTAGACTCTATTTCCTTTCTATGGTCCATCTAACTAACCATCGCATGTTTAACGTTAGACCGAGCGTCTGAGGTCTCAAAGAGATCGCATGATAAGACATTGCCGTCAACTTACCATTTTAGAGAGTTAGCGTGCCGGACTACTGTTGAAATTAAGTCGTTAGGGTTGTCCCGATTTCTTCACTTCACTCAAGAAAACCCGGGCCTTGGAAACGATGATGTCTTCTATGATGATACACGCGACGGACACAATGAATGGTACCGATCGTCTAGTTATCAGCTTGATGCATGCGCCTTCACACTGTGTGTCACTGCTTGACTGCACTCTGGTACGGCGAACGCACAGTATACAGCTTCACAGAAAAGATGAGATAGATGGAGATAACACAATGCTTCGCACTGTAAACTCTTCCTTCGCGCTGAATGAGGGAGAAAAAACTTCGAAAGAGCGGAAGCAACGGAGAAACACACAGTAATCATAGGCGAGGCGTCGAAGCGGAGACGCACGCGCGATTGCAGATGACGACGTAAGTACAGTACGACGAGCTTTGGGATGCTGAACTCGCGGCGCGGAGTAGCGGGATGTGGTGGCGGCAAAAGTACTAGGGAGGGTTTGCTAGTAGCATGCATATGGCATGCACAGCGCAAGTATGACGTTCCATTTTCACCTCTCAGGGAAACCCCGGCAGATCACCGCGCCGCAATGCGACATATCATTGCGCATTGCGTCGGGGCGACTCCTCTGCATCGCAGGTATTTTCCTTGTCAAACAGCCCTGAGGTCGGATGATGCGCACCGCAGCCGGCTTATAAGTGGAGGAATGAGGAGAAGGAAGAGTCGAGGAGGCATGACGTTAGTATAAAAAACGAAAATCGTCTGAGAAGCGGTCCTCCAGCCACATGAAACGGTCTCATGTGACGCTCAAACCAGTTCCACCTCCCTGCTCAAACATAACAGTCAGTTCGTCTGTATGATAAAAGAGGATCATAAAAATCATCGGTCTTATTACTAAGGTACAAGGTAGTTTGTTTTTGAAATTTTCACGAAGACCCTTAATGGAGGGTGCTTAGTCGGAATCCCCTCTACGGGGACGTTTCATCTCTGAGGATGTTTCACAAGGAATTGAACATGTAGGCCTAAATGTTTATCTTAATAGCTAAAATCAATCTAAAATTGTGGAATAAACATGCTGCGTGTGTCTTCAATCATTGGTAGGCCTATTATAACTTTCTAAAGAAAAAATAACATTTTAGAGAAATTCTCTTGCAGCCATGCATTGATAATGACAAAGGAAATTGTTTAAATTTTTAGAACAATTTGAAGTGGATTCTAAAAACATTCAATAAAATTAAACAGAAAAACCAGTGGTATACCATAATTTCAAATTGATCTGAACTTAGGCATATGTATATTTTTGATGAAACCCCCTGGTGATTGAACACTCAGCGCTTTGTTGCATGCCGCCACACCGGGGAACAGAACTGATGTAGGGCCTATATCACTTTTTTTTTTGGGGGGGGGGGGTGGGGGGAGTCAGCCTACACTGTGAAAAATTACGTGCACCCGAATATTTACTGGCGGAAACAAACGAACATAAACGAACAGGAACACATATTTTGTGTATCATCAACGAAATGAAACATGTTCAGTTGCCAGGGAAGACCGAATGGATTGTGTCAATTTATTCGCTCAAATTCTTTATACTATTTGCTTACGGAAATTCCATTTCAAAGTAGGGTCTATGTCATGTATCATGCTGCATACTATGATTGACATGACTGAACACAGTCATGGCTTATTTCATAATCACATATTTACTAAACCTATAGTTTTCTTCGAGCTGTATTTGCAGGCTCATCTAAAATTTGATGGTTTTTGTTGTTGTTCTACGATTGATTGAATGCATCCATGTAAAAAAAAAAAAAAAACAGCAACAGACGTTTGGTTTTATAGGTTTTTTTTTTCTTACAGTTCTGTTTTGCTGCTTTTGTCCTTTTTTTTCTGCTTGAGGAACCCGCCCAATGCACGTTAGGCAAATATTTAAACGCCCATCATTGTTTCGCGTTCTGAAGTCAGTTTTTACCTCCATGGTTGAATTCAGCCAAGTAAGCAAGACAATTAGTGTGCACATAGGTTCACTAAGGAGGTATGTGATATCATGGAGGTAGCTTTTCTACCTCCATGGTGATACCAATACCTCCTTGACCCTTTACACCAGGCATCCCACGTGTAGGGGTTGTCGATACACACAGGGAACTATTATTCCATGATATTGGAGGTTCTAACGCCGAAACTAATAAACTATTTATATGCCATGATACTTGGTGTTCAACCGAAAGTATGAAACCAAAACAGGCTGTTGTGTTTTGTTATAATGTTTATGTTTTGATACTAAAACCACTTGTATTTTCTTGCGGTATGGTGTCCTAAAAATGTGAGTGGATCTCTCAGGATCTTTACCTTCCAGAAATTTTAGCTTATCGAGTAACCAATTATCTTTCATTTGAAGCCTTTCTCGATCGCTCTAAAATAATTATGATTGTTTCGGTTGAAATACATTTACATGAAAGAAGTACTGTAAAATTGATAAATATCACGATTGATTACAGTCATGAATGATCAAAGTTCAGGTCTCTCTTTCAACACTATGCAATATTTCTCAATCCACTCCCCCCACCCCCACACACACACGCAAGTCACGGTCATGACTGTAAGCCTATACATTTTAATGTTTCATGCGAATTCTATAGTCTCTCTGAACCAACATGGAGTGAAGTTCAAAGGTGTCATCACAGTAATAAAGAAATTTCTGCTATTAAATTTTGATGGGTTCATTTTAATGAACATTTATTAAGACACTGCAATTTAGACAGCTTCTTAACTGGAGAATTTAATCATCTCAACGGGGCAGAGTCTCCGTTGACTTGTTAGTAATTCATGGGTGTATGACAATATGGAACTCCATGAATCATTTTGATACGCTGACTCTGATTTCATTATTATTTCTTTGTTTAGTTTTTATCATAAAAGATGGTATTCATACTTAGTACATCAAGAAGTAGAAAATGGCGTATAATCCTCTGCATTTTTGTTGTTGTTGTTGCATATTGCAACTTGAAGTGCAAACCCTTCCATCGAATGTTCACATTCTCAAACGATCAATACCGTATGAAATGAACACGGATTTTTTTTTTTTTAATCGTTCTAAAGCTTTACAGGGTTTTATTGAACATTAAAGGTCCTGTTTACCTTTGGGAGCAGTTATTTTAAAAATGTTCAAGATATCACATTTGATGCATAATCGTGTAGGTCTGTGGTATCACAAAACACCCTACCGTATAAAATTTTCACAATAAAGAATAAAATATAAGGAGATAGTATTTATTTCATTACACCATAAATTTACTGTAGACGGTTTAGTCTGGAAACATTTTTATAATAACTATTGTTCACATTTTGTGTATTTCGATATACTTAACATCGACTATATGGGAATCAAATATTTTCAGTGGTTGTTTCTATCCCTAACTCACATTTTAGAACTATTTTAAAGCACTAATGCTGAGTTTTTGTTTCGTCTGCTAATTGTAAATTGTCCCTTTAATATGGTCTGAAACAAAATCATGAATGCATAATTTATGAAGTAATGTCATCATGACAATTTTACTATCCTTTTGATTATTTGTTTACGTTTAATGCAGCCAAGATAAAGCCTGTGTGACTGTTGTCCAATATCATTGTATGGTGAGAGAGACACACGTTTGTTTTTCTTTCCTTTTTTTTTTCATCCCGTGAATACGTATAGGAAAAGTCTGTATGTATGATCTGTAATATATTGCTGACACTATTCTTATGAGTATTATAAATTACTCAGAGTGCGATCATGCCAGCCTTTGTACATAGAAGCCACGCAGTCACTGTTTCGTGAACGCCTGTCAAAATTTAAATGTCAAAACTTTCTGTATATATCCTATTATAATTACTATAATATCCACACTCCGATTTTGAATGCAGCACCTATATCCTGTTAATATGGTCTTAGTTTTACAGAGAGAAACAGTATACTTATAGGCCTATATGAAAATGCGTTTCTTCCAACGTTATTGATACCCTCGTTCAGTGGCGCAATATAGGTATAGGCCTACTGTTTCCGCTGACCACCGTAAAGAAGTAGGCTATTGTTTTCAGTCAAACATGACGTAATGCAGGAAAATCCTATAGAGCCCTACTTTCGGGCTCCCGTCTGAACGTAAACTGAGAGAGTCACGGAAGAATTCGTGATAGATAAAAAGCATTTCCACCATTCTGCTCAAACAAATCAAACAATCATGAATTCTTCCGTGACTGGGCCTATGATTTTCTTTTTTCTTTTTTTTTCTTTTTTACGTAAGGAAGCAGAGGACAGTTTAGTTCTGCCGGCAGATGACGTTTTCACGGCCTGTTGCTGTGCTTCTTGCTGAAACTTTTACCACAGTACTTCAGCTGATTCGACGCGGAACGAATTGATTACCCGTAACCAAAAATGCCCAGTCTCGACATGGAGCTACGGAGGTTTTCGAAACTGATGATCAGGGAGGTCGTCTCACCTCCCTGCTATTATAGCTGTGATGAGTCCAGATAACATCCGAACATGGATTATTTATAGCTTCATGGGCTGTTATGGATCCGTGGGTCCATGATCCGAACAACCTCCGGAGAATGAAAATTCTCAGCTCGGGCGATAAACTGTCGGAAAGAGCAGAGATATACCGTCTGAACAGGCCGCGGTCACACTGCAATTAAACATCACGGAGTTTGATTTCGAGAAGTCGCAAAATTTGCTCGTCCGTCCGCACTCAGGGGACTGGCGGCCAAACTGAAGTTCTTGAAGTTTGGGTCACTCTTGTGCGCATGCGAACATAGAAGAGCGCACGCGCCGTCTGTCGGCCAAAAACGATTGTGACGTAACAATTCACAAACTTCCATCCAATGAGAACGCTCTTCGAAGGCACCCGCTGCCGCGCAGCAAAACAGGTGGTAGACTGGTCACGTGACAAACTTCGCAATGTTTTTCAGTTGCGAGCGTTCGGACTGCACAAACTTCGAGAAGATTTGCGAGGGTTGAAATTTCCCTAGTTTGAGTGGAAAGATGCGCAAGTTTTCGGGAAGCTTGCGGTCACACTGCCGAAACTTCGCAACACTGGTAATATCATTGTTCCCAAGTTAAATTCCCAGGTGAAATCAGCAGAGGAGTAACATTATGTTTTACATTACTATTCAACAGAAGAATTGAATTATCGTCATTTTTTAATTCATCCATAATCAGTGGATTTTTTTTTTTTTTTTTGTCATCAACTCATTCATTTACATATCCATATCAAGTGTTGAAAACTGTTGCAAAAATAAGGTAATCGTTTAAATCTTATAACTTAGAACTTTACTTTATAATAGTAATCTGACTTTGGTCAAATTTCATTGTTATGCTTGTAAACTTGGAGTGCCTCGCCCGCTCGGCAGAAGGGCTCTAGCATGAAATTTCCCCAAAACTCGAATTTTCGTTTGATACATAATTTGACAGAGTTTTGAAAGTTCTTTCATTTATGATGCAGCCATCATTTTTGCTGATTTCATTTTTCCGAGCCCGCAAGTCTTGCGGCCCGCTCAGTTCTGCCGGGCATGCGATAGACGAGTGTTTCTTTTCAAACTGACTTTTATCTGGTCCGGAATTCCCCTCTAAATTCCTCGTTATTACGTATTGATGAAAGGTGTGACAATGCATTAATTCTGATAAAAACTATCCAAATTCGCATTAACATGACCATACTCTGGGACTAGTGGTTTAACACTCTATAATGTATATTGACGATTCAGAAGGGATTTAGCTTATACCGTTTGCCTATACACACATGATTGAAAAGGAAATCGTCAAAAAGAGATTCCTGATAGAAAGACGGAGCAATTGCACAGAAACCAGACAAACATAATGCATTTTCACCGTCCCAATATTTCAAAAAGACGAACTTTACTGCATTCACTCCACAGAGCGAATGCACATAAGACATTGTCAGGTCTGTGCTATAATGATCCACACCGCTACCGCAATGCGTCATGTCCGCTTCTCTTGATACATGATAATTATTATTAGGTCCTGCTCTCTTGATTTGAGTCATTAGCACATGATCAGTTTTTGCTTAAAGCTTGAGCTGCGTTCTTGTTTATAACACTATTGATCCATTTAATGCTAATGTCCGCGCACTGCACGTACGTACCACGACAATAGTAGCCTACATACTACATACTTTTCGCCCTTCTTTGTTTCCGCCAATGACCTCGCCCATGCCAAATGTCTAATGCTATACACTATGTCCCCCAAATTCGGAGGTTTTACGTTGATAACTTTCAAAATAGATACGGATTATCCACCCACCCTAAAAAAAAAAAAAAAGAAGAAAAAATCCACCCCATCAATAGGTTATAAACTTCAAAAGACAGAGAAAAAAAAATTCCCTATATCTAGACCACGTTTCAAATATGACAAAAATGAGAGATAAGGAAAATATGACATTTTTAAATTTTCCCATTTTTTTTTTCTTCTGGAAAACATTTCTTTATCAGTCCTTAGGATTATTCAAATGAGCGAGTTGATGATGTCATGCCCTCACAATTTTTCATGAATGTTATATATGAAATTGGAAAAAAAAATATATGTTTTCAACTGATACGGGTATAAAAGCATATTCCCATTAAAGATATATCGGAGGTAACACTATCTTATTTCAGGTGGTTTGAAGACAAGTTTTATATTTAAACAGCTGAAATGTGAGATTTTTGCCATTTCTGTACTGAAATAAATAAGAAAAATTTGTGAGAGCATTACACCATCAACTTGCTCATTTGAATAATGTATAATGACTGGTCAAGACGTATTTTCCTAAAAATTGTGAAATTTCAGAATGTCATAAGTTCCTTATTTCTTATCCGATTCCTGATCATTTTTTGTTTGCACTGTTCTGCAGGGATTTTTTTTCTCTTATCAAATTGATACAATTTGGGAGTGGATTTCTTCTTTGAACAACCTAAATTCCATTTCAGCGTATAAACAATAACCAGGGAGGTGAGACGAAACTCACCTCTCTGCTATATAACCAGGGGGTGGGATTCCCACCTCACTGCTATAACTAACCGTCTTGTTACGTACACTTTGCAGAAACCCCATTCAGTTTGGTTCAGTGGTCGTAGAGAATAATGTGGATATTCGAAATTCAGGTCATGGGTCCATTCGCCCAAGTCTAGCACTTGGATGCTCTTGGCATCCATATTATGAATAAGAATATTTTGCTAAGAAATGAATTCAAATTTTGTGCATAATATTACATCAATATGTGAGTACGCAAAATTTAATTTGTAAATAAGTAAATACTGCTGTTATGATCTTTTTGACGAAAAAAAAAGAGAGAAAAAAAAAGAAAAAGAAAACAGAAAACAGAAAGCCAAAAAGGAAGAAGACCTCAACCCATGGTCTTCAATGAGTTAATAATTTCACATCTTTCTCTAATTATTCATTTTCACACCTTAGTAATGTTTGCACAACACAGAAATCTCAATCCTTTTCTATGTGACTGATTTTTTATTTATTTCTTTAGTTCAAAATGAAAAGAAACCAGAGGTCACTTTTTTTCGAAATAGATTTTTGTCAGAGAACACAATGAACAACTTTGTATTTGTAGGGTGGTGTGAACACAATGGAAAACTCGTCTCCTTACAAAACTTGGAGGGGACTTCTGACATGCTTTACAAAGGTCTAAATTTTTCTGTGACCACTGGAGCAAATCGGATGAGGTTTTCTGCAGGGTGTAGGTACCAGGTTACAGTTTCATACCTTGAAATTGCATTTTGATTGATTCACTGCTTCTAAAGTTATTGTTGTAGAAAGTCCGATTGTATTATCTTTTAACATAACGGTATAGGTTCCCATTGTTTTGCGATTCGCTATACTATAGCGTTATGATACATTGTACATGATTGGTCATTCGTAGCTGATCGTGGAATTTGTGTTTACTTCTCTGAAATTTCATATCTAGTTTATAGATGCGATTTGATGCGAGTCGAAACGAATTAACAGATTATCCCATTTTTCTTCACACCCACCCTCCTCGCAAACAAACAAACAAACCAAACACAATGTAGTTATCGTTGCCCCTCTTCCCCAGAAAAAAACAACAACAACAACAACACACACACACACACACACACACACACACACACACACACACACACACATTTCGGATTAACGAACATTATTTCATTTTTGGATTAACGAACCTTTGGAAAACGAACGTCATTGAACGAATCTTCAACCTTCTGGAATGAGGTACCTTCGGAATAACGAACCTTCGGAATAACGCCACAATTTGCTGTTCGATCGTATTAACAAACTCTTATTCATTTTCTTATAAACGAACGTCTAGGTACAGGAAAATTGTGTGTTTCGGAAGAGTAGGCCTTCGGAATGATGAACCTTATTTTATTTTGGGATTAACATACCTCTGGAATATCGAACATCAACCTTAATGCCACCTCATATAATTTACTTTAAGGTCAAACAAGGCGGTAGAAGTTTCATTGAATTATCAAAGTAGAAAGTTTTCACCAGACAGCAACCACATACTGCAAATAAAAGGAGGGAATCATGACATCGCCTCATAAGATTCGCATATCATTACAAGACTCACAGATTTGACATATTGTAGTACATCGTCTTTTCGAAATGTCTTTTCTCTAAATCAAGACCTTCATTAGAAATGAACGTGTTGTAAGGTCTTAGCACAGGTGATATAAAACAATGTCTTCATAATTTATCTTCACTAACCAGCAAATGGGAGAGATGTAAGGTAATGACATAATCTCTTCCTGTTTGAATTATTCATAATTGTCTCTTTTAACTACTCCAAATCGCTTTTGAGTATACCACTGCATCTCTTAAAAATTATGGGTTTCCGACACACCTATTTGGCACCATTAGATCCCAGTTATAGGTCTTATTAATGTGTGATAGTGATTACATATTTGCCTTTTATATCAGAGAATCTATAATTGCTTGAACGATCTGAGAGAGGAGGAGAGAACTAAGGATGAACTCAGTCCCTACTCATTACCAAAATTCCAGCTAGGTTTATTTTACATATTCCCAGAAGATGCATTTCATTCACAGTGATACTTGCTTTAGCAGCTACCCATCATGCATCGCAAAATGCTGATCCGTTTCCTCTGCATGTTATAGCTTTTAAAGTGAAGTACCGCCTGTATCTGAAGTAGAGATTAACGAATATTTATGAATACGAATATCAGAATTTAACAAACAGGATGGTAGAACGTTCATTTAAATCGGATGTAGAATAAGAATGTTAAATTTCAAAGTTCTGCATGTTGTGTGATCGCGGTTTTGACTATACTTACCGAAAGGATTGTCCTTTATTGATTAAAGGTTGTCTTCCTCATTATTATCATGGTATCAACTATCTGATGATTTGGTAACCATAGCTTCTTCTCCCAAGAACTGATTGTAACCTATAGTAGAAACATGCTTTTTTATAGTATGCGATGGATTTTATTCCACTTGCAAAAAGAATGTAATAGAGATGTTAACAATTTGTTTAATTTGCATAATTTCTCAACGTTCCTTGAGAACCTGGGAAAACAAAATCAAAATCAATTGCTTCTTATTTCATACGTGTTTCATACGGAATTTTCATGATTTTTTGCTCTTATGGTTGACATGTTAGATTCTAGCGATGAAAGTCAACTTCAACATGGAGTGGCTTAGCGCTTTAAGACACAAGAGACGATGCACTAGAAGGGAATTCGTATGGGATGACTAGACGGTGTATAAGCATGAGGAGTGCTCGGAGTTCCTCTGCATGATGCGGTTAGCGTTCTGTCGCAGTGCGGAAGAATGTTGATGTCGTTAGAGGCTCAGGGAAGGGTCGATGATTAGGACAGCCTCTGTCATCAATCATCTTTCTGAAGGCGATGACGGGCTCGAAAATGCATTTTCAAGGTAAACCCATCATACATTCGATGATACTATATCCCTACGAGGAAATAACGGGGATATTAAAAATTGTAATCATGTTTGTTCCATGTGCATCATTCTACGTAACTGGGTAGCAGCGGGTAGTTCGAATTCTGAGGCACAAGTCGTCGGTAGTCGGGTAGCATTATACCTCACCCCCCTGATTTGGGTAGAACACAGCGCGAGATTGGGTCCCTTTGTTGGTTGTCCTTCCTAGCCTTTGTACCAATCCATTACCATGTTTGTACGTAGGACCACGCGACGCCAACACATTGCGTAGAAGTCCACAAACGACGAATCCCATTATGAAGTAGGGCGTTATCAATGTCATTGGTGACTGAGCCTGCGGAGGAAACAGGAACGACTATCATACATCGGACAGATTGAACGTGAAAATATGCCGCTTTAGTATTTTCGCCAAGAGCAGGGCTCTCAGAAACATGAGGCCCACGTCCACAAACTTTGTGTAGGAAAGCATGTCTGTCGACATTGAAATTGTGATTTTAACTAATGTGAAAAAAAAAAAACCCACACAAATGTGAAAGAACAACAGTGAGGGCTGAACGTACTTTTTTTTTCGTAATATCCTTATGATTTGCAATAATTGAACGCTTTCGTTATCTTCATAGAACATACTTAATACTTGAAGTGTATGTTGAAGAGTTCCGGTTCGGCAAGTTCCGAAGGTTCGTCAATTCGACAATGAAATAAGGTTCCTTATTCTGAAGGTTCGTTTAAGAAAAGAGGTCGTTATATCTAGGGTTCGTTATCAGAGAATGTAAAAACGTTTGTTATTCCGAAGGTTTGTTTCATCCGAAAATGAATATCGTAATTTCGGAGGTTCGTTTGTGCGCACCGTCTTTACATTTTCGGCTTAACGAACCTTCGGAATACGGAACCTTATTTCATTTTCATATCAACGAATCTTTAGAAAAACGAACCTTATTTCATTCTGTGATCAACGAATCTTTGGAATAACGAACCTTATTTCGTTTTCAGATTAACGAACCTTCGGAATAACGCCACAATAATGTTTTCGGATCAACGAACCCTTTTTCATATTCGGATCAACGAACATTCGGCATAACGAACATCATCCGTGTATACCTATTGATTAAAAGGGAATTCCAGAACAGTTGATGGTTAGTCTGAAAAGAATGAGTAAAGTTATGATAAGCACAACAGTGCAAATTTTCTTTAAAGTCTGAATAACGCCACAATAATGTTTTCGGATCAACGAACCCTTTTTCATATTCGGATCAACGAACATTCGGCATAACGAACATCATCCATGTATACCTATTGATTAAAAGGGAATTCCAGAACAGTTGATGGCTAGTCTGAAAAGAATGAGTAAAGTTATGACAAGCACAACAGTGCAAATTTTCTTTAAAGTCTGATTAAAAGTAAGGAAGTTATAACATTTCACAGATTTGCTGATTATGCAAAACAGTTCTCGAACAGTTGATATGAATATGTAATTGAGTAAAGTGATGATGTCATCACTTTACATTGATCGTGTCCCAAAAAAAGAAAAATGTCCAAATTACATTTTCTGCCATAGAAGTGCAAAACATAATGTTTTTCCCTTGTTGAATAACTTCAAAATAATGATCACTGAGATATATCGGCATTTTAGACTTTAACATGGTTCTATTTGAATGATAAACTGAAATTTAAAAAAACTTTCTATATAAGTGATGATAATGATAATAGTAGAATGAAAACTGTGCGCAATGTGATCTTATTAAAGCAAGGCTTCAGAATCGCTCGGACATGACTATTGAAGCAATGATTATTCTTGCCGGATGGTCATCGCAATCACAACTTTGGTGACTTTAAATTAGGTGGCTTTCGGTGATTCGTGGGCTACAAAACAAACAAACAAGCGAGCCAAGTCCCAAATCCTTGATGAACATGATATTTTAAAAGTATCGGTCTTACGTGGTCGCATCTGCCATATCACACTCAAACACAACAACAACAACTTCCAGACAGGTAGAGAAGTATTTCTGTTTGTTTCATTTTCTGTCTGTCCTTCTTCCCTTCCTTTTGAAGAAAATAGTGCCAATATCAGAGCGAGCTTTGACAGCAGAAAAAGTCAATTGTCAATTTAATACGTCATAATAGTCATCGTTACGTATGACATAGTTCGATAATTTTTATACCCATTATATTATATTTCATCATCAACAGGGTCCCCGACTCCCTGCTGGAGACCACAAATTAATGATCGGGTAAGTGGGTTACACTGTGGGAACATAGTAATGAATCAATAAACCTTGAAATTAATGGATGTGTAGATAAACGACTCAATTATTCATTCAATGCTAAAACAAAAACATATTTTATCAAGATAATGTCACATTTTTTTCTGATGGAACAAGACGAATAAATCGACATCAATGTTATGAGCAAAGCACATCGATGTGATACACATTTCGTTTGTTTATTTGGAGCCTTAAAAAAACCCACAAAAACTCTAATTTCTACTTGTTTAAAAATAATGACGTTTTAGGTCGACAAAGATACTGTGGTGGCCAGGCTAAAATATCACAGCCTGTAAATCAGAAAATCGAAACTTTTGCAATTTTACATGCGTATACATTGTGTAAAGTCAATGAGAAGAAAAATTGTTAACAACTGATGTTTACGTAAATGTATGGCTCCAACAATGTATGTATATATACATGTACATGTATGTTCATGTACAATGATAATACAGGGATCAATAAATCAAAATCAAAGGTCAAGCACCACGATACTGAAGGACAATGTGACCTCGAAAAGATCAGTATCCAACTCGAAAACAGCATGCTTTTACAACGGAGGAGATCACAAAGTGTATAGGGTGAAATTATCATGGCAGTGGAGAAAAAAAAAAGAGTGAGTAAACACGGAAAAAGGCTCTCAAAATGTAAACAATGATATTGGCCAGTGGCAATTAGCAAATATAATTTACGATATACAGGTATGCTCCTTGCGTGTGGTGGCAATGGGATAATCAATGACATAATTATGTAGCACATAACGGGCAATAAACATAATAGCTCATTCTATCAAAACCCGTTCTATTTGAAAGCGGATACGAAGCATCTGTTGGACCATTTACCGAACGCCATCAATCCATTTTCTTGAAAACATACATTAACAAAATTACGTATCAGAGAAATGTCCCGTGAAAACGTGTAAACACACATGCTCACACACAATAGGCATATCATTTAACATGTGTGTGTGTGTGTGTGTGTGTGTGTGTGTGTGTGTGTGTTTGTTTGTGTCTGCGTGTGTATGGGAAACTGCTGTTGTTGATGGCTGCAATTACTTTTTGTTTACGTCTATTTCTCTACAATTACAACTTATGCTACTATTCTATTGAATAGTACAAAGAATGGCTGCACATATAACCTAGCTTTGTCAGCAAGAGAGGGCGGACTTGCAGGAACAAGGATAACTGTTTAGGACTTCGCTATTCAATGACCATATCATTTAACATGTGTGTGTGTGTGTGTGTGTGTGTGTGTGTGTTTGTTTGTGTCTGCGTGTGTATGGGAAACTGTTGTTGTTGATGGCTGCAATTACTTTTTGTTAACGTCTATTTCTCTACAATTACAACTTATGCTACTATTTTTTATTCATTTAACACCCCTCCCCTATTATTGAATAGTACAAAGAACGGCTGCACATAACCTAGCTTTGTCAGCAAGAGAGGGCGGACTTGCAGGAACAAGGATAACTGTTTAGGACTTTTCTATTCAATGACCATAGCTACTATTTGCATATTCTTGGTGCAATGGCTCAGCAAGATGTCGTCTCTGTTAAGTGAAAATTCCTATCAAAACGCTTATGACAAAAATCATGTTTCATCGTTAGGATAATTGTGAAGGACATTTTCAGGGTAGATTTTAATGTCATTACTTGATAACAAATTTATATAATCTTCCGTATTACAGTAAGAAATTTTGAGATAGCTTTTTGTAGCATAATTGCAAGGATATCAGTTTATATTCGTTAGAATGAAAGCTGAGATTATCAACGGCAAGATAGAAGACTGAGAGTCCATAAAAACTGTTATATTCGTGTAAAAACAGCCCTTAAAACTGCAAAGATGTACCAAGGATTGCTGTTCTATGGTCCCGTGAGACACTAATAGTGAAACGTTGCTGAAATCGTATATCTGAGTAATAATCTCTACGTGACATTAGAAATCTCAGAGCAACTTATGATTTTTAGGAGAATTTTCCTGCTTCATTCAGCTCAACGTATTATAATGTGAACTTCGCAAATTCTCTTTAAGCAAGTTGACATTTTGTTAGCATGTACCCAAAGCATTTAGTCAAATCTGGAGTGCGATGAACAACGAGGGTATCTAAGCGTCGACAGAGGACGCTATTTCACTAGCCATCTGGCGTATACACTGTTTTCCTACAGCTGCTCATGCGAAACGACACCACGAATTATATGAGTAGCTTTGCTTATTTCAATCACTGCTGCATGTTGATAAATGTACATTTTGTGTATTTCACTTTCTGACAGATGAAATAGCCAACGACTTGAACATCATCTTAATATTTCCTTATGCCTTGCCATCTCCTGTCGTTTACTTTGACTTGTAAAACATGAACAAAGAAATGCAAAATTAGTGGATGAGTCTCCTTTATAACGTTCGTTCTGTTTCCCTTTCTAATTATATGAACGCATTTTGATAGATGAACTGCTCAGTTACAAAAATGGGTTGAAACTCCACATATACCAGTTGTATGCCACATACTTTTCTTCTTAATCCATCTTCATATTCTTTGACTACTTTGAGCAGAGAATAAAGAGATAGATATCTGGAAATTTTCATCAACGTGGACATAATAGAAAATGGAATTATTTTCCCGTGATCAGTGTTTTAGACAATAATATTATATAAATCATAAGAAGCTATATAAGAAATGAAATTTATTATCTTCTGGATGAGATGAAAATGATTTTAGCGCTTGATGACTCTTTTTGATGATGATCGACTGAAAACTGAAATAAATGTTTTTGGGTGGGTTTTTTTTTTTCTTGCGTTGGTATTGAATTTTGTTTTGTCTGACCTTTACATATTTCCAACAAGGGACGGAGTAAGTTGTCACGAAGATTGGCACACCACTGCTACGTCTTCTAAGTGAAAATACTATCCGGAAACATGAAGCGTGTATTCTTTCTTTGATTGATAAGTTAGTATTATATTAAGTTCATACTATTCAACAAGAAAACAAAGCCCAATACCAGGGCAATGCTTGCAGTCACAATTTATACGAGCAGTCCCTGAAGAGGAATAGCGCCATCTCTTGATTTTTTTTTTCGCTTGCGACTCTTGTCTCTTCAGTCTTATTGGAGTCTTGAAAGCCAGTGTGATTTTCATCAGTTCACTACACTCTCAAACAACTGTAAATAACCTACGTTCTGTCATAAATGTATAATTTGTGTCCTGATTAAAAATACATGTACAGATATCTATATGGTGAGGTAAGTGTTAATGAATTCCTTTTTCCGTATGATGTGTGTTGGTTGAACGCTCAGGCACGAACCCGTGCCTTACCAAATTGGCCAACTTGTAAATAGCATACTTTGTATACAGCATACAATGTCACAATGTAAATCTGTTGAAAATTTCGAATTCGTTATTTCTTTCTCCCGGTATTTGTACTTGTGAATGATCTAGGTAAGCATGTTTTATATATTCAAAACTATGCTAATATTTGTTTTGTTTAATTGAAGAGAAAAATCACACACGACAAAAAGTTACTCGGTGTTATTATCAGCACAGAAAGATAAAAGTATTCTGATTATTGTGATATCAGACAAGTGACTATGATACAAAAATAATCCTGTTTGGTTAATATCATTGGTACCTGTTATCATCTGACTTTAAAAAAAAAAAATGGACACAGTGCTATCCAGCAGAATGAGTGGGAGATTGTCGTTATGTGTTATCTACACATTGCGCGCATTAAATGATGTTCCAGCTATATGAAATGTTTCACTAGATGGTCGCACTGTGTGGAAATGTAGAATTTGTCATTGAGTTATCTACAAACGTATTAAACGTATTAATAATGTTCAAACTTTATCAATGTCTCACTAAATAGTCACACTCTGTAAAATATGGAGTTTGTCATTGCCGACAAACGTATTCAATGGTGTTAAAGCTGTATGAAAATGTCTCAACGGAGGCTCACAGTGAGAAGAATGCACATTAAAGGGATCGTATCTAGTTTTGGTTGAGACCTAATTTCAAGTTTCTAACATTTTTTGGTGAGATAATGAGAAACCTCTTATGAAATATGAAAGAGCACGTAATTCCATGAGGAATTCAACGTTTATTTGATGAAAATTTGTTTTGAAATGGCTGAGATATCCAAAACAGAGCGATTCTAATAAAGTGTGGGACCCACATTTTATTACGATCACTTTGTTTTACTTTGTTTTATGGATGTTTCAGTCATTCCAAACCCGATTTTCATCAAACAAACTCTGAATTCCTCTTAAAATGGTATGCTCTGTACTATTTCATAAGTGTTTTCTTGGTATCTCGCAAAAAGTTAAAAGCCCAATTCTCATCTCCACCAATACTGTACCATCCCTTTAATATTAAGCGTCGCTCAGACATTGTCATGCATGCTGCTTTGTTCCAAAATAGAAAAAGCGGTGACGTTAAGTTTTAGATATTCATTAAATCTTCAAAGAGATGAAATAAACACAACAGTTTTATATTTCATTGTCTTTTCTGGACGTTTCTCCCGTGAAAGATGTTGCCTTCCGTACAGGTGAGTTTCGGAAAAATAACTTAATCCGATCACTATCAACATCATTCACACGTGAAAAAGAATTATATTTTGGTGGATTAAACGCTGAGATTATTATTTTCTTCTCCCTTAGACCCTCCCCCTCATTAAAACGTCTTTCACCGAGTTTCCTTAATTATTATATTGTTGTGAACCAATGTCTTCATAGACTCCGAGTAGAAACTTTTTTTGCTGTATATATATATATATATATATATATATATATATATGACACGTTTAAATAATATATTTTGTATTTCCAGAAAACACACACACACACAAACCACAAGAATGCATTCATCAAAGACGGCGCAAGTTATATTGTTACGATATTTATAGAGACTGAACTTCAGTCAAAGCAAACCATGTAATGAATGGATGCTTGTGTTGCCTTAAAACAATCAAAGTACACACACACAAATATATATATATATATATATATATATATATATATATATATATATATATATATATATATATATATATATAATATTTACATATATATAAATAGAGAAAGAGATAGGTGTGTGTGTGTGTGTGTGTGTGTGTGTGTGTGTGTGTGTGTGTGTGTGTGTGTGTTTGTAGACAAGTATAAGTTTATACAAAGACACTTCTGCTGAATTACTTCAGGTGTATTTTCTCTCTCATCCCATTCTCTCGCAAAACTCCATACGTATGTATGTAAGTGCGTATACTGTACATGTATGTATGTATGTATGTAGGCCTTTATGTGTGTATGTATCTATTGTATGTGTGTGTGCAATCTCCTAGTATTACATGCTCGTATACGTTAATGTTGGAGAGAGTGTTAATATACATTTGGCTTTCTACTGTGTAATCAATCAGTGCTTAGATTTCAGGTAAATAATCCAGTAACCACTTTCCTCTCATCACTCATCACGCAAAGATATACAAATCTATTCTTTTTTTAAAGAAACAAGGAGCAAAGAGGTAATTTTCAGTGCGATTCTTAATGATTTCATTCAAAAAATGTGCATTTACATCCCTAACATCATGACATGTTAGAAACAACCGAAGAAGCTTACACAGATTTGAAAGATAGACAGAAACTAAAATCTAAATTAATCGTCTCAGACTAAAGCAACACGGAATGATAGGAAACAAGTGATTGATTTGTCAGAATATAGATATACTTGTATGTACACTTAAAATGGTAGGATCCCTTATGCTCGAGACAAAAAACCTACGAAAGTTTGGAGGTTTAGATGACATGTTAAGATAAGGAAACAAACTATAACATGCTGCAAACACACTATGCGGTCTGTGGTCAAACAAACAGAAAGAGAAAACAAAAACATGATAGGGAGACAAAAAATAAATCTACACAATCATAAATACTTGAAATCTAGATGTTAGACGTGTTAGCACAGATCGTTTTTGGTGTTGACAAAATCCCAAACCCTCGGTTTTACCAACTTTTTTTAAAATATATATATTAGTATTACAAGGCCCGAGCCCGCGTTGATTTCCAGTCAACGTCAGTTCGGAGTCCTAGTGCGTATTACTTTGATTAAACACACGTGTTGTATTTTCCAAGTAATGAATGCGTCTTTCATCTCCAGTATAAGTTATCAGTGAAATAATTATTACAAGGTATTCTCGGAGACAACACAATAACGAAGAAACGATGATCATTAAACTTACCCTGTTTTCCTGAACAAGACAAAAATAGATCTAAGCTCAACCAAACTGTATGCGCCGTGGCTTGGACATATTGGTATGAAAAATGAAAAACAGTGCTATACAATAACGGTTTGACGAATTATAAAAAAAAAATACGAGGACTTTTTCATATCCATATCATGTTACGTATAAATTTGATTTGAACGTATTATCCGACAACACATACATATTATCTGAGCTGGTTATTTTGCTTTGGAATAAGAGTTGATTGTAAGTTGTTAGTGACGTGGTATTACTGTCTCGAGGGACAATGTCCACTGAAGCATCCTAGAGTTATATTACTGCAAGTATAAATACGAAACTCTGCGCTGATTCGTTGTCACACTTCAACAGTCTGTTAACTCTTGTGTAATAAATAAATTTTTATACATTTACAGTGCATAATACCCATTCTTCATCGGTGGGCTAGTTCTGGTGGCGGTAAAGTTACGCTCCAGATAGCGTCTTTGTTCAAGCATCGAAGGCCTCTGATTTCGCTCAACGTCGAACCTAACACTGGCCACATTCGATGCTCATGCATCTCGCATACATCTGCCTTGACAATAACAGCGATCTCCTTTTATTCATCGTATCACGGATATAATGAGCAGGTTTTGTTCCTATATGCGAGTGAGGAGGAACCTTGTTTAGATTGTCACGAGCACAGTCCAGTCACTATACCGGCTTTGACAACCTCCGTTGAGGCAGCACATTATTCATAACACTTTTTCAACTTATTTCCTTGTGATGAGACAATGTCCAGACATCTTACTTCAAGGAAAGCTGCATATTCTGTGTTCTCAGCGAATCGATTTCAATCTAATAACTTGCCGGACGAGTTCCTTGAGAGATAACAAAATGCTTGATCTGACACGATGATGCATTATATCCTCTGCTTCAAAGCATACTCTTCGCAGGCGCGCGGCTTTCGTGCTTGCTTGAATTGCGTCATCATAAGTTACAACATTGCCATTTTCATTCCAACTCCAAATCGCTTGCTCTCTCCACACGTTGTCATATTGCAGTTCTACAGGGACTGGAACTTCCACTGCGTCTGTTCTTTACCGTCGATGCACTCGGCGCTCGTCATGGCGCCCATCGGCATGTGAGGGTGGTGGGGTGGTGGAGGCAGCTGGGACGCCATGGTCGTCATCGGGCTGTTGTTCATAGCACTGGAAGCCATCTGGTGGTTGATGGCGCCGGGAAACTGCGGCATGTGAGCGGAGAGGTAGTCGAGGCCTGGCCCGAAGTACGGAGACTGGTAGCCCTGCGCGGCGGTGTAGCCTGCAGCCGGCTGTGCGTTGGTCATAGGGTAGGAATGCTGCATACAACTGTTATTGCTCATGTTCGCTGGTAAATGGTCGCTGGACATGACAGGCTGGGGTGCAATGGAGGCAGGGCTCCAAATGCTGTTGTTATTTGGCATGCTGGACGACACAGAGGGCGAGGCTTTGAAAGGTGGCGTCTCACTCGACGTGCTGGCCGGTGCGTCTGAATCTCGCGATGTCGGTGGGGGCGTCTTCTTCTTAGCAGGGCGTGGTTTGTTGGCCGAGCTGTTGTTGTTGCTGCCATTTTGTTGTTGCTGCTGCTGTTGCCGACATTTCGCCCTCCTATTCTTGAACCATACCTGTAATCACAAAACAAACACATGAAACACTTGGTTAGAAGATTATGTGAATGTGATGTGGTAATAATACCTGCAGAACACTGTATAGAAACCATTAATGTCATTTGACATTTTTTTTTTATCATACGTCTTTTCGCACGAACGTAATACATTCATAGGATGGTATGTTAAATCTGTATCACTGTAATGATTTTACTTTCATTAATATCTAGACACTTTATATCATACGCATGAAGTTCGCCATTCCTCACACAAACCACAAAAGGTTGTAGAAATAGGCTTTCTCTGTTAACTAAATTCCATACAATGTCTGCGGCTGACCAGGGAGGTTAGTAGTACACAAGGCATGGCCAGGCGCTAACAAGAGCGGTCCTTCAACTCTTCGAAATCAGAGTCAATAATTGCACAGCACACACGACAACGCATTAAAGTCCGGGACGAGATCGGACCAACGCAATACACCCTGTGTATTGATAACCACGAGCTGGCTTGGGTCTAGTCAACACACACTACTGGTAATCATGGGGCTGGTGGGATGTGTTGGTCCAGCTATTTATCGATTGACAGTGACAATGCCTGATTTTTACCGGATAAGACAGACGGCATCCTACACATCCAACACACATACATGAATTAACACTGAGGCAATTGAATTTCTGTTTTTTAACAATCATAGGTTTTGGCTACTGCAGGTAGAAGCGAAAATCTAGTATGTTACTTTGGATGATCCTAATTCGTTGCAGTAATGATCACCGACATTGATCATTATCCTCATCCAATACGTCCATCCATGTCAACATTTTCAGATTGTCATGGCTAGTTTGAGGTGTTTTTTTTTTTTTTTTAGTTTTTGGTTTTGTTTGTTTTTATGTTTTATTTTTTCCTTGGTTAGGGTTTGCGATGATCATACTTACATGTTCAAGAGCATGGTTTAATCCTGGAGCTAGCTTCATGGTTTAATTGACTCTATTAGAAAAGTCTAAACGTTTGACGTTATGAGCTCCCTCATGGTCATGGTCTATTTAATATTCTTGTTTAATATCTTTAAGATTTATTATGTTTGTTCTATTTTAGTATATGTCTGGGGCAAATTATTTGTGCTAGTATACGGCCCCAATTTTTTCTCTCTCTTCTTTCTTTAAAACACAACAACAGTTACTGACAACAAAGTCTCTAGCTTCCGCATCGTTATCTACCTGCGGCTCTCGACAGGTTCGTTCTGTTTTTTGTTTTTCTTGTTTATTCTTTTTTTAATACTAGTCTGCAAAATAGAGTAAAACTCGTCGAATACTCTTCCCATGTCAGGTGAAAAATGATAAATAGCGTGTGAAGAGGTATCTCTTTGTATCAAAATAGTTACGTAACAACGATAGCTGTATTGATTCAAATGCCAACACACAGGCACAAAGCGAATCACTGTGTACAGAGAACTTATTTGAGTGGGTGTGTGTGTGGGTCCGTGTGTGTGTTGTCCGTACTTTCAACACATACATGAGCCGCAGTGTTATCGCGTTGATATGCCTTCATGATTACCTGCTCACCTGCTTACTGCTAAAAAGTAGTAATCTGTTTCAGTTTTCCCTTTGTCGAGAGCGCCATTTATCCCCACATTCGACATGATCAACAAGAATGCATTTTGTATATACAATTCAAAACATTTTTATGCGTTTCGTGTACTGGAATGAAGTCAACACCATCAGAACTCACAATTCGCAATTATTATTTCGATAGAGTGTATTACGACGTGTAATAAACCAACTGGCTAAAATCCTCTGAATTCTCATTGATCTGCATTTCAACTTCATGATTTCCAGTAGATTTATCTTCCTGAGTATGTATGTGTGTATGTATGTATGTATGTATCTAATATCTATCTATCTGTCTCTCTGTATGTATGTGTATGTGTGAATTATGCATATTATTCAACAACGTGAACAGTTCGTAATATCTGATCTCCAGTGTCTCTCATATACTGTCAGACTCTGATTATATGTATATAAAGGCCGTGTCACACCAGCCTTGCGTGCGACTTCCGAAGAACATTTTTGCTATCCGGAGGTCCCCGCAGATGACCCGCACATGACAGTACCTAGCATGTATCTCAAAAGTAGTTACCCGGAGGTGCGCACGCTGGCTCTGTTTACCCGCTGCCAAAAAAGGCCCTGTCACACCAGCTAAGCGGGCTTATTGCGTATGGGGATTTTTCAGCACGCAGAATAATTTCTGCGGCCGGACAAGGTTTACGGCGAGTTTGGCGTGGATATTACATGATAAACGCGTGATACCTAAGTCCTTCCTGCGTGTATTCCGTTGAACTGCATGTTAGGCGCGTGGGTGTCACGTGATAGCTTCTTTTATGTCAGTTACGGGCGACATACGGGCTCTGCGAAGTACCTGCGCCACAACTGCGTGTTATCTGCGTACTAGTCGCCTGCGAGGTGAGTGCTAGCCTGAACAATAGGCTGGTTCGAGTGGATGGGCAAACAATCATTTGTCAACTAGCTTTCAAGAAGTAAAGATGCCCCGTAGACGGAAAGTGCACAAGGGCAGAGAACGTCCAGTGGATGGACAGCCACAAAGCCCGGAAGATTCACAGCAAATGCATCAAATTGCTGCTGAAGTCCATTCGGCGGATGAAGTCCTGTCCGAAAGGGACCAGGTAGTCCTCGACGCCACAGAGGACAGAGGACAAAGAAGAGAATGAGCCCACAAATGGCACGCACTCCCTTCACATAGGCATAGATCAGCGGGCAACTTACCTACTTCAAGTGGGTCAAATGCCTGTGAATTGCGGCGGCTACGGCCCTCCTACGGGTGTTCTGCGTGGAACTCTTCGGGCAATCCTCGCGACTCATCCGGAAATAGTTTTGGTCATGCTCAAAACTTTGCTGCGGGAAAATTGGACTAGCGTGCGCACCTTCGGGCAACTAGGGACGAGATAAGTGCTAGGTACTGTCAAGTTCGGGCCAACTGCGGAGAGCTCCGGGTAGCAAATTTGTTTCCCCGCAAGTCAAGCCGCAAAACTTCCCCAGATACGGTATGACAAGGCCTTGAGCATGCTCAAAACTTGGTCCGGAAGAGTCACGGGAGTAGCCCGTAGAGGTACGCGCAGAACACAAGTAGGAAACCTTTACCGGTAGCACCTCACAGACAACTCCAAAGCAGGTACTTCGCAATCCCCGTAAGTCGCTAGTAACAGAAAATGGATCGGTTTCAAAGCTCTCACGCGAGTCACACGGAACGCACGCAAGTAGAAGCTAAGTAGCACGCGTCTAGTAAGTAAGAAACAAGTGCGAAAATTGCAAACATTCTTGTCCGCCCGCGGAAAATCTTCTACGTGCTTTAAACTACCTCCTCGCCACAAGCCCGCGTAGCTTGCCCGGACAGGTGTGACACTGCCTAAAGGCCGTGTCACACTAGCCTTGCGTGCGACTTCCGAAGAACATTTTTGCTATCCGGAAGTCCCCGCAGATGACCCGCACATGATAGTACCTAGCATGTATCTCAAAAGTAGTTACCCGGAGGTGCGCACGCTGGCTCTATTTATCCGCTGCCAAAAAAGGCCCTGTCACACCAGCTAAGCGGGCTTATTGCGTATGGGGATTTTTCAGCACGCAGAATAATTTCTGCGGCCGGACAAGGTTTAGGGCGAGTTTGGCGTGGGTATTACATGATAAACGCGTGATACCTAAGTCCTTCTTGCGTGTATTCCGTTGAACTGCATGTTAGGCGCGTGGGTGTCACGTGATAGCTTCGTAATAGCTTCTTTTATGTCAGTTACGGGCTACGTATGGGCTCTGCGAAGTACCTGCGCCACAACTGCGTGTTATCTGCGTTATACTAGTCGCCTGCGAGGTGAGTGCTAGCCTGAACAATAGGCTGGTTCGAGTGGATGGGCAAACAATCATTTGTCAACTAGCTTTCAAGAAGTGAAGATGCCCCGTAGACGGAAAGTGCACAAGGGCAGAGAACGTCCAGTGGATGGACAGCCACAAAGCCCGAAAGATTCACAGCAAATGCATCAAATTGCTGCTGAAGTCCATTCGGCGGATGAAGTCCTGTCCGAAAGGGACCAGGTAGTCCTCGACGCCACAGAGGACAGAGGACAAAAGAGAGAGAGCGCACAAAAGGCACGCACTCCCATCATATAGGCATATAGATCAGCGGGCAACTTACCTACTTCAAGTGGGTCAAATGCCTGTGAAATGCGGCGGCTACAACCCTCCTACGGGTGTTCTGCGTGGAACTCTTCGGGCAATCCTCGCGACTCATCCGGAAATAGTTTTGGTCATGCTCAAAACTTTGCTGCGGGAAAATTGGACTAGCGTGCGCACCTTCGGGCAACTAAGGACGAGATAAGTGCTAGGTACTGTCAAGTTCGGGCCAACTGCGGAGAGCTCCGGGTAGCAAATTTGTTTCCCCGCAAGTCAAGCCGCAAAACATCCCCAGATACGGTATGACAAGGCCTTGAGCATGCTCAAAACTTGTTCCGGAAGAGTCACGGGAGTTGCCCGTAGAGGTACGCGCAGAACACAAGTAGGAAACCCTTACCGGTAGCACCTTACAGGCAACTCCAAAGCAGGTACTTCGCAATCCCCGTAAGTCGCTCGTAACAGAAAATGGATCGGTTTCAAAGCTCTCACGCGAGTCACACGGAACGCACGCAAGTAGAAGCTAAGTAGCACGCGTCTAGTAAGTAAGAAACAAGTGCGAAAATTGCAAACATTCTTGTCCGCCCGCGGAAAATCTTCTACGTGCTTTAAACTACCTCCTCGCCACAAGCCCGCGTAGCTTGCCCGGACAGGTGTGACACCGCCTTTAAGATACTATACTTATGAATACAGATGGGATTTGAGATTCCAACCCTAAAATGCCTTATAATGGATCTATAACATGGCTCCTGAAAGAGAACCTCAATCATGTATTACCATTGCTTACAAACATTGTCAATCAATCTCTTTCCACAGGTGTTTTTCCCAAAGGAGCACACTCGGCAATAGTAAAACCACTTTTGAAGAAACCCAGCCTGGACCAAAACGAACTTAAGAATTATAGACCAGTGTCAAATTTAACATTTCTAGGTAAACTTATTGAGAAAGCAGTTTGTAAACAGTTAGTTCATCACATTGAGTCTAACAATCTTTTTGATTCTTTTCAATCTGCTTACAGGTCTCGGCACAGTACTGAGTCAGCTTTAGTAAAAGTGAAAAATGATATTATGTTTGCCATTGATTCAAACAAGGTTGTTTTTGCTGTTCTTTTAGATCTGTCAGCCGCATTTGACACGATTGATCATCAAATTTTTCTTTCCCGTTTATATAAACGAACAGGTGTTAGGTCAACAGTTTTGTCCTGGTTTCAGTCATACCTTTTGGGATGGTCTTCTCAAGTTGACATTGCCGGTAATTTTGTCAAACCCCACTGTGTTAGAGTTTGGACTTCCCCAGGGATCAATAGTAGGACCCATAGGATACTCAATTTATACTCTTCCAGTTGGCGAGATAGCCCAACATTATGATGTTAATTACCATCTTTATGCTGATGATATACAGTTATATATTTCTTATGACCCGAAGACTCCAGGAGCTTCTTTTAATGCCATCACTAAACTTCAAATGTGTATTTTAGATATTAAGAAATGGATGGTAGCAAATAAGTTGAAACTGAATGATTCGAAGACTGAGTTTTTTGTAGCAGCTTCAGCCCACAATCTGCGCGGTCTTTCAAACATTCAGCTCAATGTTGGTTGCACACTAATTAGCCCCTCAGAAACAGTAAGAAATCTTGGTGTTATTTTTGATCGTCGAATGTCAATGTCTCAACATATTTCTCAAATTTGTAGTACTGTTACGTTTTATTTAAGAAATATTACTAGGATTAGGAGATTTATTGATCAATCTGCATGTCATAACGCAGTGCGTTCTTTAGTTCTATCCCGTATAGATTATTGTAACGGGCTTCTCTCTTCCATTCCTTCAACTCAACTGGATCGTGTGCAGCGACTTCAAAATTGGGCAACCCGATTAGTGTTTCAGGTTTCTAGGGACTACCCATCTCAGCCACTTCTGAAGTCGTTGCACTGGCTTCCTTTGAAGCAACGGATAATTTTCAAATTAGTTTTGTTTGTTTATAAAATCCTTAACGATCAAGCTCCGAAATATTTAGACGCCTGTTTGACTTTATATACACCTACAAGAAATTTGAGGTCATCTAGTGATCCGCTTCGTCTCACATACTCTGTTACTCGCACCTTAGCCGGTGATAGGACATTTACTGTGTCTGCTTCAAAGCACTGGAACAATTTACCACTTACCGTTAGACAGTCTCCATCAGTCAGTGTGTTCAAAAAAGCCTTGAAAACACATCTTTTCAGTAGCAACTAGTTCGTAGCTGTATATATAACATTTATCCAATTACACATACTGTCGTACATGTTTTGAATTGATTGTAAGCGCTTTGGGCCTTGTGGGAAAAGCGCATTATAAATAATAGTAATAATAATAATAATAATAATAATAATCTGTGTGTAACCGGACTTGCTATTCTCAGTTTTTTTTTTTTTTCATAGACTTTTGTGTCGCAATAAACCTTTCAGTAGATGGCTTCTCAGCATGGCGATAATGGATGTTCGTAGATTTCTCGAGATTGACAACACAATTCTCAAAACGTTTGTGTTATGGAGTGGTTTCTTCATGCACGTGAGTACCATCATCATACCGCTCAACCAGCAATGTTGCAATTTTTTTTCCAAACTGCGCCGCAATTTTAAACAATATCCTTTATCATTGTCGCTATGCGCAAGTCTGCTTTGAACGATAACTGCATTCCTTATTAGATGCTGAGTAGCCATGTACTCATAATAATTATGTAACATGCTGCTGACACTCCAGATTTGTCCCGTGACCTTTCTACAAGGTGGTTCACTATATTCTATTTTCTCTAAAAGGTTTGGTTAAAGATAATACATGACTCGTAATGTCCCTGACTAGATGCTCTTAATGGCTCCTAGAAATCGTTTTCAAATCATCCTTGACACGGCCAACGATCAAATCATGCAATTATTGTCACTTAATTAAATCGAGGACGTGCGTAAGTGACAGTCCATTCTATAAAAAAAAAAAGTGTTCCGCAAAAACACGACGTTTCATTTCGAAGTCCCACTATTGAACACAGTCCCAATATTCTTGCTGAGTACTATTGTGCTCTATACGACGACTTAAAGTATATTTGTTGAGCAAAAAAAAAAAAAATGAATTTCCTCGGCTGCCACCATCCAAACAGAATTTCCCCGAATCTTAAATAATACTTAAGAGACTCATGATCGCTCTGATATCCGGTGGCAGATGACAGAAAGCCCAGAATGTGATAAAGATATTATCAATTAGCGACATAAGTGGGTCCCGACTCCATACCATGCCATTATGTACTTGACGAAAAACTGCTCTGCCGTGGCTGGGATTCGGCCGATAATAGGTCGGACAACACAACTAATTGGGATGCTAATTAACGACGTGTCATCTAAAACGTCGCTTTCTTGAGGCTGGCAATAGTTTTTGCTCGCGTGGAAGCAATGTTCAATGATGGGGGTCGAAATTAGTGTGCAAGAAATCTATTCTGAGAGTGGACAAGGGACAGAAATATTGAAACCAGCCGGACCCGTAGAGATTGTTTGAAGCAAAGGAAACTGAAGGGCATTCACTAAAGGACGAATAAAAAGAAAACCAGCAAAGAGCTATACTTTATAAGGCTTCGTTTGGACAGAGATGTTTTTAACGGTCCATCTGACAATTTTCTACCGTATATACGGTTTCCCTCACAATGTGTTGCTCTTGGCTTCTCGATTGTCAGAACTTCATCTTGAATTCTCTTCTATTGTAGCCCTGCCAGGTTGTATTTACAAACGTTCGGAGCAAAGTGCTCCTAATGGAAGTTTGTTTAGGTCCAACCCTTTCTCATTCACTGTAAAACGCATTGTCATCTTCGCTAGGCTGAGATGCTACACGCGAAAGAGACATACAAAGACTTAAAGGAAAAAGAAAGAAAACGTGTCATGATGATTGATCAAATTATGTGTTTCCGTTGTTGTTGTTGTTGTTGTTGTGGTGGTGGTGGTGGTGGTGGTGGTAGTGGTGGTGCTGGTGGTAATTGTGGTAGTTTGCTGCACATTCGGGAGAATGCAAAATGTTTAATGCCTTCAGTTTTCGAAATCACCTGAAATAAATGTAAAAAAAAGGGGGTCAGTAGATTTTATACCTTCACCGTTGCCCTGATATGTCAAATGTTGTCGCCAACAAAGTGTGTACCAACGCGAAAACTTTGAAGAGTCAAATCACTGAGGTAACAATATTCAAAACCAAAAGGACTACAAGTACTAGAAATACACTTGGGAGACACGTTTTGTATTTTCTCTTTTGTTACATACAAAGCAGTCATGTTGGTAACTGAAGTACAGCTGGTCTTTTTTTTTTTCGTTTGGAATGATAAGCTTTGCGATCTTTAGGCAGACTAGCATGAGCCAGATTTCATGTCAATTGACAATTGATATATTCCGCTTTAATGATTGTTTCCAATGAAATAAACGAACAATTGTATGTTTACTATCTCGAAGCAACAAGTTAGTTATAGAAAAAAGAAATCACTAGTAGAACCGTTTTTCTCTGACAGCGACAGACGACTGTCTTTTGATTGAAATTTTATTTGAATACATGCCGGCTATCACCTCCCTTCATATTTTTAACATTGAAAATAGTCACAAGAATTTGAATGAACTCCTGTTCGACATAGTCATACATTATTTACCCTAAACCTTGCCAAGGAGAGAGAGAGAAAGGGGAGGGGGGATGGCGAGAGAACCTTTGGCTCTGTGAGACCTGCAGAAAGATCATTGAACTCAATTCGAGAATAGTATTCATCCAGGTCCTCTGTCACTGTTCACCACCGCTATCCCCTTATTCTCCTCTGCACGCTGAGTTGCGTTTCGTTTCGACCCGATGTTTTGCATCGTGAGTGTTTGTGGATGGGACTGTGGAAACAGGCACGGATGGTTGGTGAGAACATCGGGGACTGGGAGAAAAAGGCCCTCGCTTCAACACTGGCACTGGCAAGTTGAGTGACCGATAAGTAGGCCGCGTTTCTATGCTTAACAAATAAGAGCACCGTTCGAGACGGGAGCTTTTAAAATTACTAGTGTCGACTTTCTGGGATAGGTTTCAGAAAGTAGTGCGCACTTCAAGTAGGAATACCCTTCAATTCTAGCACGTTTCAAAGGACCACAGGGTCGGTGTTCCAGATTGCTGTCACTTTTTTTTTCTTCTTTCACTCTCTTCTCTTAACATTTGGACGTCGCACAAAACAGGCGCTCCAACAATGGACGGCCCAGTCGGCAACGCACAATACCAATAGAGTTTTCTAATCGAGACTTGGGATTCAAATTTCGGTCAATTACCGTGTAAAAATGGAGCCGTGGAAAGGGGAGTTGTGGCGAAGTTCACCAGGGTCACCGCGACGCGAAGGCAACTTGAGTTGAGAACACATTAACAAGTCATGGTTGCTAGACTCCCACTCACCCCTTACCACACGTTCACACCCCGGGGCACTTCCACGTCCATTTCTCAATCTTATTCAGCGTAGAAGCCGACAAAAGGTTCGGCGAAAATGAGGGAAAAGGAGTTTAAAAAGAACGAAAAAAAAAATCCCACACCTGGGCTCTCAGACACTCCATACCCACACGTGGATCAGAATCTGTGAGCATGCAATGCCTGGCCTAAAAAGACATTCCACTAGTAGGCGAGCTAGTTTGGACCAAGACTTTATCGAGGGACTCCCGAGCCCATGCATGATGAGGGGGACCTCGACGGCACATTGAAAGCGGGGCTAATTAGACAAGCCAGCACTTATTCACGCAGTCTACAGCCCAAGGCCCTGCATGGGTCTTCCACTGTTTGAATGTAAGATCGATCCATTGTGTGCAAGCCCATATAGCCCCTGCGGCTCGAGCACCCGCCCCACAATGCAGCCCCATTCTCTTCCTCTTGGTTACACCGACAATCTTACAAGGAACAACTAGAAACATGAGATTCCAATTCTGTTTTCACATGCCAAAATACCGAGCTTTACCCCCTTCAAAATGTAACGAATTGCCAAGTTATCGTTGAGGAAATAGAGATAGAAAGAGAGAGAGAGGGAGGGGGTAGAGAGAGAGAAAAAAAAACCCACGTGATACAGACATGATTCCGATGTGCATTTCAATGAGGCGGCTTGAAGTTCATCCGACAATTCTCACCATCTCTCCGAAAAAACGACAGAAGTAAAACTTGGGCGCGACATCGGCCAGCAAATCGCCTTGTCCCGTCGGACGGATTAACTGCGTAAAGCTTCATGTACACAGGAAAATGGTTTGCACAAAGGAATACAAGGTATTAGGGTTTATTTAGCAGTCGTAATGCAGGAAATCAAAACATATGCCGAAACTGCGCGTGGTGATGTATGAATGCTGAGAGAGAGAGAGAGAGAGAGAGAGAGGGATAGAAAGAAAGAGAGAAAGAGAAAAAAAGAGAGACAGATTAAGTGAGGTTAGGTGATGGTGGTGAAAGAACCAAACTTTTGTGATTGTTCGCTTGTATAGGTCTTTTATGGAACGCGAGGTGTTTTATTCAATGTCAACCGTATGAAAATAACCGTGCATGGTTAATAGGCGAGATCATCGCTCGTTACGTTCACATCTCCCGTTGATCTTGAGTGAGAGTTTTTTGATCAACCACTTCTCTCTTCCGACAGGAAAAGACAAATGACATCATAACAATCCTCGTCGAATCGTTCCAGAGGTCTCCAGTCTTATTCATAAACCTGTACAGGTCAGTGTAAATATCACATTCACAACTTGCTCGGTTAGGACCATTAATGAACGGTTGACATGGCTCATGGATAGTCACATGTCGTTCCAAGAAAGTGGTGCGTCGTCCATAGTGTGCTCGAGTTACATCTAAAGCACCACGGGAATAACACACGCACTGCTGTGATATGTCCTTACTTAAAGGCAACATAATGAGCATTGAAAGTTTACTCTATACCATGATGTCGTCATAATACAGCCCTGATGCAGCCACTGAACTGTCAGCGAATTAGCAAATTTTAACTCTGCAGCATAACCACATTCCGAATCCATGAACGTCGCCAAAGAGTAAGGTTGTTCGGTTTTACTGCACCGCTTTCTTCCTCTCAACATTTTTTTTTTCTCCAAAGCCTGCCACGAAGTGACGCACAACCCGCGTGACTGCAAAATCAAACGTTTGGAATGCCGAGGTGGATTGATTGATGGGTGGGTGTATTATGTACGTCTCTCAATCGACCTTTGTTGTGGGAGTAACTCTTTGGATGTCGATAACTCGTACATATACTTCTTTTTTCCCGTAGTTTTCACTCCTGAAAAGTTTGCGTATCTCTAAAGGTATCGTAGTCGTTTGCGATATCTACTGTCTATATCCATGACGATACATTGCTGTAATTGATATCGGTTATTATTGGTGTCACTTGAATTGATACGTGACAGTATATTTAGCCAGGCGCAGTCCAAAGAGGCGCAGAAAGCAATACTAAATCATTATTATCATCCAATCCACTTAAAATTCATTAGCCTTGTGTCTACTCCTCCCATGTAGTCATTGCATGGCGGTAATTTAAACTTGGTGCCCCTACAAAAAGCGTTCTCTTGATAATTTCTCTGTATTCTAGTGTAACTGCTTCTCATGTCGAACTCATTACATTTTCGCAGGAAGACAAGCGATTCCAATTCTGTCAATATATTCGCAAAGCCTCAAAAGATAATTTGAAATCACATCCAGCCTTTGTATGAATCACTGTATAATGCGAAGTGCTTGACGTGTGTTATTACACCTTTGTTTTCAGAATGCAGATTAGTAGCATTATTAGCTCAAGTTCTTGTATCATTTACGAGTAAACTCTCGTCACTCATGAAAATAATACTGGAAGGAAAACTGTTAATATTGCAACATCCAGAATTACTCCTCAACCAGTCACGGTAATCTCTAACTATAATGTATCACGAAACACCTGTACGCGGCAGTCCACGCAGAATTTACTCCGACAAATTTCAAACATTACACAGCCGAACTCTTGGCACTTTTTTTTTCTACACACACGAAAAAAAAAGTCACGGAATTTCGTTCATAACAGGGTTGCAGTCGTGTATGCATTTAGTTACAGCAAAATCTATATGTTCAAAAATCGATCAAACACGTCGTTTATTGTCCTTTGTGTTTCAAGGCAACGTTTTGCACTGTTGTAAAACAAAGAGTCGCTATTAAAATGTTGGGGCTTTGTTGGCACGACCGACCTTGACGACTTTAGGAGAGACAGAGAGGGTAAGAAAGAGAAAGACAAAGAGAGAGAGAGAGAGAGAGAGAGAGAGAGAGAGAGAGAGGAGAGATATATAAAAGAAAATCAAAATGGACAGATGGACCGGCGGATATACACGGCGTTTGAGAAGTTTTTCACAATATTTCTATGTGCAGACACTATAAGGACGTATGTCGTTCTTTGTACCCTGTTGAATGAGGACGTCCTGCGCCTGACATGCCTAACATTTCATGGACAAACCCGTCTGAATATGCCTGACATTATTGGTCTGACGGCCATTTTGGTTTGTCTAACTACATTCAGGGATGTCTAAACCTTGCTTATAGGCTTCCGAGTACTAGGTATACAATTGTGAAACTTTTACACATCTACCCAATACACGTGCCCATGCATTACTTAAATCCTCCTCCCCTCAACCGGGATTTATATTCACCTTACAGTCGAGAAAGAAAGGATTTTGTTTTTATAACGCTCACATGTTTGCTTGATTGTTTGTTTGTTTTTAGATATGTCATTTTTAACAGTTGCTGTTGGCGTTTATAATAAGGATAGGTTCTTCCTAATTGTATTCTATTGACCAGAGATATAATAATTAATGATCATAGTAGATGATTATTCTTTTTCAAAACGTCACCACACAGAAAATGAAGACAAAGTAGTACCCATCACTCTCTTTAAGTACGTAAAACGTCTTCTAAACGCCTAAAGGTCAAAGTCTTGATATTGACATCACCTGAGGTGACTATAAGGAGTGAAGAGTTACAAAACTTAGTTTGTGATTTATCCCTCGTTTTGTAAATAATCGATATTCATATGCCTTTTCCACTGGAATTGAAGCGCTTTTGGATGTGTCGTCCCTGGGTCAGTATTGGAGTCAAAAGTGAACAAACATTAAGACAGTGACAACGCAAGTTCATTGAGTATACGAGGCTTCAGATTGGTATGCCTTAAACTGTATTTGAATTATTCAACTGCTGGAAAATAAGGAGGGGGCTTGTTCCATCTCGGAGCAGTAGAGGAGAAAGCTGCATCACCAGCTACTTTGTTGCCAAATAATTACTTGGTGGTCGTTTAGCTACATTGCGCCCACTATCTGAAAACGTACCCACAACATTTTTTTTTTGTGGGGGGGGGAGATTTATAGAATAAGAATAAAGAAAGAGACGAAAATGGTCGCACCTGTACTCGTGATTCTGGAAGGTTGATCTTCATAGCCACCTCCTCTCTCATGAAGATATCGGGGTACCTCGTCCGGCTGAACAACGTCTCCAAAACATCTAGCTGGGCGCGGGTGAACGTGGTGCGCTCTCGCCTCTGCTTTCTCGGAGGATCTGTGCATGAAAGAAATCAACAAAGAAATGAAAAATTATAAGATTTATTTCATGGTTTCTACCAAGGACGACGCTAAAACTGTTCCACAGTTTCAGAGCTCAAACAAAACTTGCTTTGATATAATGCAGGGTGGTAGCATTTTCAATATGTCATTGATGATCCAGCTACCAATCCAAGCCTTCACAGATTAATTTTAAGCGATTGACTTGTATGGGAAAAGTGTATTATTTGTTCTACAAAATTATCAGGTTCAAATCACGCAGCTGCAGCTCCAAAAGCAAAGACCCAGCAGAGAGGTGGAATCTCTCTTCCACCTCCCTGGACCCAGGAAGCGAGAAAAAACATCTCATACACAGCTGTCGTATGGATTCTCATCACTCCTTTATCAACTTAAATAAGAAAGTAGTCCCCATACTCATTTGTCATCATTGAAATGTATGAAAATGCAACGATATATTCATGTTTGGGTTCCTTACCATGTCACTCAGTTTTTAAAAACGAAAGCAGCATGAACTCACACCGCACTGTTCCATATTTAAGTGTTGCCAATTCAGTCTAAGGCTACACCGAACGTGTTAGAGAAATGTTACTTATTCCGTGTGTTTGTGGTGTCCTGATAATATTTGGAAAGAATATTAGCAAAGTAGAATTAGACAGCTCAATTTCACTCGATTGCTGGAATTCACCATTGCCCTATATGGGTTGTCAGGCGAGTTTGCCTTTCCCTATTATATGACATTATCTTAGAAAAAAAAAAAGAGTAAGAGGGTGGCAAAACTTGCTAGTATTCTGGCGTCCAATTCATACCAATGGAAAAGACCACCTCGTCTTGCCGTCTCGATGGCAATTAGTTAATGAAAAGAGAAAATTGGGCTGAAACCGGAGACAAAAGCGTAGAAAGCAAAGCGGTGTGTGATCTTCTAGTCGTGCCAATTTGGACAAAGACGTGGGGTGTTTGGAAGTAAATGTCGAGGTGCAAGTTCAATGTCACCAGCGTTTGCCGGCAATGAGGACTAGGACCCGAGCCACGTACTCCTATCTCTTTCTTCACCGTTTGAAAATGCTTAGAGCACAATGAACACGCGTGATCATACACACGACAATAACAGCTTTATTCTTTCCTCCTCTTTTTTCCTAGGTGACAGCTATCATAAAAAATGAAACATTTGGGACTGGAAAGAATCGACGAAGTTTTGTGGGCGTCGGCAACCTTAAAGCAGGCCACCTTTAGCCCCCTGTCCATTGTGGGCAGTGATGGGGAGAGAACAGCGGACGGGTTGCTCAGAAGGAGGCCGACCCAGCGCCGATAGGCTACAGCGCTATCAGATGTCGCTCGTCAATGGAGCTGCATGGCCAAGACAAACTCTCAAGTTTAGGTTCCACAGAATGGGCCTTTACAAAAGTGGATAATTGGTCTCCTTTTTTTAGAGGGCGGCAAATTGTGCTGGTAGTCTGGTTTACCTAGAATGGCGAAAACGCTCTTGGTGACCTTGGGCACCAAACTCGAGATTCGAAGCCGGCGTGGTCACTCTCTGGGCACGGATACGAGTCGGTTGAGACACGCTCCTGACAAAGCCCAACTACATGACAATCCAGCAGCAAGGAATGGAGAAGAGAAAAGAACCACATCAACCAACAGTTTTGCAAGAAGGCTAACTTTCACAAAGAAACCGCTACACACGCTTACAAGAGAAGTATGTGTTGTTCTATGGCGGTATCGGTCTATTGAACTCTTTGAGTTGCATATTGTAGGTGCCTTTATGATCTAATAATTGGTCTGGGTCGTGATACAATCTTAAACGTCAAAAGAATTCCCTGTAAATCAACAAGTGCGGCCAAGATTATTTGTGGGCGCGGAGGAGCTTGTATAAACGCAGGTGAATGTTATGGCATCTATGAAAGTTATATTCGCGATATCACCCTAATAGGGGAAATGGCCGCCATCTACTAGCAAGATTGCCGAGATGATAACCGATCTACGAAAAGAAACTTTATTCAACTCTTCGCCTTTTTGAAGCGATGTGATGAAGAGATCAGAGTAAAAGATGTAGCCTACGTAGGTTGGTGTAACGATAACAATATTTTAGACACACCGCTCCAAATAGTGACTAGATTGTCGCGATTGTGAACTTGTCGAAAATAGGGCCGCCAAAAGTAGTGATGTTTACTCGGTTGTGGAACACACTGTCACTACCAGACACGACCAATCTAGGGCGATGTACATACATTCTTTTAGGGGCAAAGCCTATAGAACCATTTCAACAACGAAAGTGGCAACTTTTTTAAAGAATAGTGAAGGCAAAATCGTCTGCGACAGATCAAGGCATTGTTTTCTTTTGGTGATAGACTTCAAAGATATGTCGTAAATAAAGTGAAAGCAGTCATGACTGCAAAGTAGGACGTACATCAAAATACGTGCCATTACACCTTAAGATTAAAATGTCAATTGATCTTTGCTGATAAAATCCCCCCGGTCAACTACCCGTTACCTGAAACGCAAATCATCTTCATGTTACTATCACTAGACTATTCGAGGACAAAGGTTTTTATAGAATTGATCTTTGAAAATCGTTCGCCGTTCTGTTTGGGTTGTTGATTTAAAGACGCGATACAAGTTGGCATAGACCTCAATGGGACTATTGATACGTAGGCGGTATTATGGTTAGTTCAATGCGTAGATTATTTTATCATCATCATGATCATCATAATTGTTTTAATTGGCTATCGTCATGAATCAATTGAAGCACCTCTCTCAAAGGAAAAGTCACAAGTGAATTTGTTACACAAATAGTAGGTACACATGCACTGCAATCGACTGGCTCGCACTCGTGCCTGATTGTATCAAGGGTATTAGACCGACTACTAATGCTATTAGTAGATTTAAGTATAAGCTGCATACAAGCTAAGCGATCCAATGTTGATTTTAGGGAAATTTACGAAATCCCTGGCGGCATTCAAACATGACAATGCTTCTTTACATTCCTCTTGTCGTTGTACTTCAAATCCGCATGCAATTCGAAAATACAATTCTTATTTCGAGTTTTACTGTGATTGTAACTTTTCAGCTAATTTCACAAAATGTACCCTCTGTTCAAGAATACGTTATTTTGGTTTGGGGTACCGTGATTGCTGTCTGTTATTGACCCAAAGCAACAAGTGTAATGACACCCCCCCCCCCCCCCCCCATGCTCTGAAAATGGCAATGCACCATTCAAATTCAAAACATTAAACTAGCCAAGTTTCAAACTTTAATTCTTAACGAGTTTTTTTTTTTTGGAGTGAGAACAACCGTGTATGGTGGTTTCGGTGATTCTCTCGGCTTACCAGTAGACGACGTCCTTTCACTGGAAGGCTGCGCGGGCAGTTGGGGCGGGTACAAGGGGTGCTGCTGGGGTACGCTGGGCAGCGCGACGGCACCCTCGCCAAAAAAGGCGGCGGGGTAAGGGTGCTGGTAGTTGTAATGGAATGATACTGGATACGGTATTCTGGTGGCGCCATAGGCGTCAAGTGGCGCCAACATGGGCCTGCAAGGATCGCCTGCACCCGGTGAGCTGGACTCGGATCTCACGTGTCCGATCTTCATGATCTCTTCCTTTTCCTCCGGTTCAAGCTTGATCACTTGGCTTGAAGTGGCAGCCATGTTCTTGGATATGATCGTGATGTGATTCGGATGGCTGTAGAGATCGACTTCAACTGGATATGGTAAAAATAACTTAACCCTTGCTCAAGACGCTAACTCATCCTTCTATGTGGAAGGGATTGATAGCCTTGAGTGCGTATGACTGTGATCGCCACAAAAAAAGGGGAAAACTACGAGAGGAGTACCACCGACATTACTCGTGCATGAACAAGATGAGTCGCCGATTGACCACTTGACAACAAAAACCGCCGCCCGAGAAAAATTCGTGGAAACAAGGAAGGGGGAGAATAGGAGATAAAAGGTGACTGTCAGCCACGCCATTCCTCGAACAATACACCTCTCGCATACCACCGAAGGGAGAAACAATGCCCTGACCAGCAACTTTTTTTAAGAATCTGGGAGTAAATGAAAAGACTGGTCCGTTCGCACCTTGTTAGTTAAACAGGTAGGCTAATCCATGGTGGCCATTCAAGTAGTATTATAATAAGAAAGGAACAATCGCACGAACTGGGGCTTGGTCAACTCAGTGTTAAATGACTGGGGACAGAAGACGTACAAACTATAAACGGACCATGTCAATTGGCGGGGTTTACATAGCCATCATTAAATGGCCATAAATGTAATTTATTGCCAGTCTGTTCCGGTACCGAAACGCGTGGGAACATGCTCCTTCTTATTTAGCTAGGCTTATTTATATTTGATAATCTGGTTCATTCACCCTGACCATCGGGGAGGGGGGCAGCATCTAGAAGTTTTTGCTTAATTAACGTCCCTCAAACTACTGGAGTAATAAAAAAGTAATTAAATATTGAAGTAGTCAAGAAATGGTTAGGATTGTGTTGCATTAGAATACTGAGAAATAGAAAACAACAAATAAGACGGAAGTACCCCTTAGATTTAATCAGTCTCTTCTTTAGGCTAGATAGATGCGCCATGCTAACTTACCATGTATTTAAAGACCCTATTTCTTGAAAAAAAAAAAAACATTCAAATTAAATAATACTAACGAGTGTTTCAATCTCGATTTGTGTTCATAACGTGCTGCAAACGAATTATACGTTAATTCGCTTTTATACATCATAACCAAAAATCAAAACTACACCCTATCATGAAATGTGATTGGTTAGACAAAATTAATAAGCATTAACCTGTCATTCGATTTCACGGCTTTTGAACTGCTAATGAGATTTGAAGTCGTATTAGGATTCGCCAGAACAAGTAGGAAATGTTGTCATCTGATATTTTTTTGGGCCATGTTATCACTGATTTAGCAGTCATAATTCTCATATAGCACGTTATCAGTGCAACCGTTATGAGCCAAACCCATATCTGCATGCTTGCTTCTATTTTGATAATTGCGATACACCAGTCCAACAAATATCACTTTTGTCGTATTCGACAGTGTATTGACGGATTCATGTTTTCAAAAAGGTGACGAAATGTAATCATTTTAATTGACTAGAAGTTCTGTGTTGTTTTCCCCTCTCTTTGTGTACATGAGTTTGGTGAGTTTTTCCCCTTTTGATATTATTTTTATGTGTGATTTCTTTGTGGTCAGGTTTCTTTTTTTAGGGAGATTGGGACGTTATTCGGTCTTTATGATGGCATGACTGCCGAAAAGTGCACGTAACAAGTCTATCCAGAGTGACTACACTGAAGCAGTTAACAGTGAGGACTCAAAACGAAGCACGTCCTCAGTGGCGTGACGGGGCAATGTCTCCATAGTGTGAAATCGAAGATGACACCGTTTACCTCCGCTCTTCTTGCGATTATGTTAATTGGGGGAGTATCTTATCCAAAAGCGATCCCCCGGGGCTCTGGAGTGTCCATACTATCCCACCCTCAAATTGCTCTCAATTTACACCCGCCATTTCAGGCGAGCGAGGCGCTCTCAACGGACCGAAACTCCGGCTGCTGAACATCTTTCGCCCGCCGTCGTAGGGGTATGACGTCACTTGGAAGTAGAAGAACAAGGCGCCCACGACAACGTTTTTCGCAGAATTCAGAGAACCATTCATTAACTATGTTTACTTGTTTGTTTCATCACCGGATGTTTGTGAGGCAGATTGCGTCTGTTGATGTGTCAACATAATATTCGGTTAATACCTATATATTCGTGTTTCGTGCGACATAGACGAAGTTCAGTTCGTGTCGAGAAAGCAATTGCAAAAACGTGAAAACATAAAGTGCGAAAAGAACACAAGATCAGGAGTGACATCACATATGACATGAAAACGTGTAAACAAGAGAAATAAATAACACGTTGTAGAAGGGGGGGGGGGGTAAACATAAACACAAAGACACCAACAATAAAAGTACGGAGTAATAGGCTGAACAGGGCGAGACTGAAAACAAACAAAACTTATGCTAATTTGGTAAATAATGATCTTGTGAATGATGATGAAAGCTTTATTAACTTTCCTTTTATCTACAGGCCTTTCAACAACAGTTTATTCTTGATTAAGACGTGTAATCTTGGTGCTCTTCCACATCGGAATAAAGTTCTATAAAATAATTCAACTATGTTCAGTATTTAAGAATGGGTGCTCAATGTTGAGTGTAAGATGCGGCGTAAACACACGATGTTATATTGCTACAAGTCTCATCATTGCATGGAATAGCTATATCAAAATCCTTTCCAGATACAGACAGCGGTGTTGGTGTGGGATAACAGCTCATCAGGATTATCCCGGTTAAATGGGATCAAGTTAAGTACTAGAAGAGCATCTAGTCCTCATAAATGGCTAGCTGATCTCATTTAACCACCCATACAATTGGTAGTCCCACCCATTGTCATTGACGTTATGAAAGCACTACCTCCCCTAGAAAAATTTATATCAACGTGTTCACCTCGCTCTTCTTCATTTGTACTTCCATGTCTTTTTTCACTGTAGACCCACGTGTCATTTTGAGGCTTTTACTTTTGCTTAACGTATGATAAAATAACATACTGCATGAATTACTAACTATGAGTAGGATGCCAAAGAATTCGTCCATAAATTGCTAACCATGAGTAGAATGCGAAAGAATTCGTCCATAAAACTCGAAAAATGCATACGTTGGTCATTTTTATAATTCACCTGAAAAAAGTTCGAAATTAAAAAAAAAAAAGTCGTTGCTAAGCGTAAACAATTAGCTTAAACAATTTCCATTTGATAAGTCTATGCATATATAATTATATATTCCGTGCCATTGGGCAGTTTTCACTAATTCACCGTGCACTGAATTTTGGTTTGTATCACAGTTCGATGTCATATATCTAAAAATCATAAGCACTTTCTGTTAAGTTTTGTAACATCGCCAGAGCTGTTCAACTTTCACATTTCTAGTCTTTCCAAACAGATCGGTCAGGTGTATCTTTTATTTCTTTTGTGTATATGTGGGCATTTTTAAAAGCTATAACTGACTAGTAAGATACCAACATATATTATTTAGAATTATTCCCTGCATGTACATTGCAAACATAAAACGAATCTCTAACCTGTCGAATTAGCAAAACACTTCTACGATGAAACTATGACTGACTGCCAAAAAGTACCGGTGATATTATGTGATAAGTAATGATACAATATTGTACGTTCGCTGCAAAGACTGCCTACATGTATTATAGACATTAATTACGCATTTGCCACTGGCAGTGATATAAGAAAATCCTTTTAAACATTGAGAAAGAGACAAATATGATGGAATTTTGTTTGTCATTTGCAAAAAAGTTGAGAACAATACTGCGTGATATATTCATGACTATAGTCTCATACAATGCTGTCTTATACAAAAATGCTAAAGAACAATTTTCTTTCGGGGATCTAGAAAGCTAAAGGTTAACTGACGCTAAGAAGAATAGCAGGATCCCCTTACTGTTCTTCCATGCGAATCGAACAGCGATATAACAACAAAATGAATCATATTTTTGCCGATTGAACGAGGTCCACGATTCATGATGTGGTCGAGAAACATTATCGTGTAATTACTTTTTTTTTAAATAATCGTTGCCGGTTTTGATTCTATGTGGGCAAACAACGCTCAAATGTATTTAATGCGCTGCTTTTCCTGGCATCAAATTGGAAGAATAAAACAAAAAAGATGAAACCATGTATGTGCATGTATGCATTCTGAACATTCCCATATTCAATCTCAGTAAATTATGAAGTCAAGAAAAGTTTGATAAGTTTCAAAGACAACATTGAAACAAGGAAACCATCAGCATACAATGTATTACTACCGTTGTTACCAGTGTTATATAACTTCGATCAGGTGTTTTGATTACCATGAGGTTAATACACGTACGGTATATTCCTAACTATGAAATTTATCACAGACGATTATGCTCTTTGGTCCCATAACGCTTTGGTCTATGTTAGTTTTGTTTTCATCTTGTAGGGGGTATAGCTCTGTAAATCACAAGACCTGCGATGACCAAACATGTTGTGTTGAAATGGTTTTATCGATATTCCTTGGCGGCTTTTAATCGTCACAAAAAGACAAGTTGGTGGTATGCCCCTAGTATGTGAAAAGGGAGAAATAACTTTCCTCAAAAGCTAGCAGCGAACCTATTGTAACGACACATGTGCATGGGGGAATGAAAAGAAAGTAAAAGCCAGCGCCCGGATCGATCGGGCCTGAATAGAGGTTGCTGAGAAAGCTTATGTGGTCGTATGAGGTGCGTTGATTAGGTCCTGGTCTCTGCAGTCAAAGTTATTCCATAGGATTCCGCCTCTGAAAGCAATGAGAACAATGATACACCCCTTCCCCCTTGTTCCACGTACCCCATTCGAAGTCATTGGTACCCTTACCCCCTCAAATCAATCGATATACTCGCCTGTGTTTGGAGTTTTAACGATGGGGTGTTTTGTGATGGGGTGGAAAAGGGCCTCGGATTCTAAATTAACAACGAACAAAAGCAAGGAGCTAAGATGATGCACCATGTCTCTGGGTTAAGGTGGTTTGAAAGTTGAATGTGGAATTAGTATTGCGATTGGTTCAAGAACGCGTATTCATTTTAGAATGTAGATCTTTAAAGAAGAGGAATGTAGGGAGAAACAATGGAACCAACACATGGATCCAGTCCGTTCGAGAGCCGGCCAAAAGTGTTAATCCCTGTTGGCGTTTAACATTGATTTAGCCACTGACTGGATTTTCCGAATGAAATCAGCTTCTTGCGATAGATCTACCAAAACATCAACATGTTTGGCTTCGACACTAGGCTAGTAAATCTTAATCACATTCCTGTCGCTTATAATCCTCTGTTGTATCTTGTGATCTTGATAGATTATCAGTTTCCATTATAATTCATTGCAGCGACTTCCCCGTAATCGTACAGAATACACAAAAAGTGTTTTTTTTTTAAGGGATTGGAGAAAACAGCTACAAGAAGTGAAATTGCAATAAGGTGAAATACCCAAACAAACTTTCTCTTTCTGTTGCCAGAATTCATGAAAAGCAGAGGCCGTGACTGTCACTAATTAGAATTGTAATCAGCAAAGCAATGATTCTCAGAACATGGTGAGCGGAAACCAAATCATACTTTTGAAATAAGTCATCCTCATGACTTTCACAATCTGTACAATGATTATAAATGAATAGGAACTTAGGCTACTGTGGTTATTAGTGTGAGATTGATGCAACAGAATAGAATTAATATATTACAGAGAAAGACTATTCCATTGTTGAAATTATGTAAGACCTGGTATAATATCGATTCTCTGAAATTTCTACCGGCGTTCAATTACATTCATGTATTCTTGGTAGCCGTAACTATCAGCTTTACAACCATTTAGGATAAACTTAAATAATCCGTGTTAATAAGTACATTAATTCGAATGTTCTGTTCTTTGATATTTAGTCGAGCTTAACAACTGAGCAGGATTTTGTCAATTTTCATGTATCTCTAGTTTAAAATAAACATTCTAGATTTTGTCCGTGGTGGTGTCCTAAACAGCGTTCTAAGGTGAATTTTGTGCTGTCACGTGTAAGATGTACAAAATGGGAAGGGGGTACTCGACTAAAATACAACCCTATTAATTTCTTTCACATTATGCAGAATAAACTTCTGACGCTAGATATCAGAAAGGTATGAGGAGAAAGCGGGTGATTGGGATATGAACACACACACAAAAAAAAAAACGTACTTCAACTCACGCGTCATTCATCTTTTTTTTTTCTTTTTTTTTCATTCATGTTCCATATTCCACATTTCATATTCAGGTTTCATATTCCATTTGATTTCGAAGTAAAATATGTTTAACACAACAGTCAATTTTAGACATAATTTCACAAATGTATAAGGACATGTAATATAATGATGTGTAAATATGAGGAACCTATACTAAAAAGCATCATACTTTAGTGAAAATATTCAATTGATGCGATTGTTAGCCTATTCTATTCCATCGAAGAATTAGTTTTATCTATCAGACTTATTTAAAAAAAAAAAGGCCTCTGGCTGAAAGTTCCAACTGCCCACAAGAGCTTGGAAAATAGATAAATCCAGCCATGAAAACGTGCTTACAATGTATAACTTATGTATTTCAAAGAAAGAGAATGAATAATGCAACGCGTGCTAAAGAGCTTATTATTATTCAGTGGAATTTGTCAAAGACTAGATTATTGTTCCTGATACAACTTCGCCAGTCTTCCTGTGGGTAACAAATTGCGGCTTAGTTGCAATGAAGATAAAATAGCGAGCACTGCATACAGGGTATTACAGGTAATATGTTAGGTCAACATTACCCCCTGAGTGCAAATATTGCACCAGTAGGTGATTCCTATTTATGTTTTACTGCCCTGAAAGCACAAAATAAAACTCCACCTGTAAGAGTTGCTTGATGTTGACTATTCAATATTCATACCAGGCGTTTATTGACAATATCATTCAATTCCGCTTATACTCCGGTGATGTTGCATAAAAACAAAATAATACAAAAATTGGGTTGCCAAACACAATCTGTAAATGGATATATTATAGGCTCAGGGTTGAAACGATTTTACAAAGCAAGTTCTTCCACTTTTGTATGTTTCGTTTGATTTGGTTTATTGTTTATTTCCGCATTTTCAAGTACACGCACACTTCGTTACTATTCGCGAGAATGTGACATACAGTAATTCTGGTTAAAACTGAGTTAATGAGTCGTTTATCAAAAAAGGAGATAAAAGATAATAAGAGATGACAACATGCAGCCAAGCAACTTTGAAACGTGGTATTCATTGTCTGATCATTATTATTTTGTGCCTCCCGTCCTTGCAAAAATTCAGTAATGTAGTGTGATAAGAAAAAAAAAGTATCAACATTATCTAATCAAATACAAAGATGATGGAATCTTGATATTATAGTAAGGCATTTTTCGAATTCCTTGTTTTTATCTTGATGATAATAAAGCAAAGATGAATCCCTCTCACTGCTTTCACCTTAATTTCAATCTATCTTTCAAGTAGCGCTGAAAAAATGTAGAAAATGCAAAATTATGACCAGATCAGGGAACGTAAACCCTACCGAATAAAATCAAACACTGATGAAATATATATATATATATATATATATATATATATATATATATATATATATAAACAAACGTAACTCATATGCTTTGGACTTGCATTCGTAACTTTGAACTTACTTGGATATGACATAGCGGGGTGCATGAGCTCCACGTTTGGCGACGCCAGCGAACGCCCGTTGACCGTGTACGGGGAGTTGATGGCGTTCATCTTGTTTTGGTGGTGGTGCGGCGGCACTGGTGGTATGGTGTACGCCATGCTCGCGACCGGGAAGGTCCGGGGACCCGTCAGCGCAGAGTGATCCAGCTTGGCGGTGGTGGGCTCGAGCCGCCTGACAAACTGGAAAAAGGGATAAGATTCCGTGGTGAGATGGTGCCTCGAAAAATCTGTCTGCCCAAACTCTTGCATCAACTGGCTCTTCTGGTGACACTTAGTGTATATTCTTTTTTCACTGCTATGTTCAAGACAAGGAAACACTTTTGCCAATGTATCCGCGTGGCTGATAATGGTAGTCCGATACCGCCGTTACTTCTCAGAGTGTACACATTGCTCTAAATGATTACAGATATTCGGATTGGTAGAGTAGGAACAGTTCCAGATGCACATGCATGCAGTTCTGCGTAGGATGCACCAATCGAGGCAAGCGATTAGCAATGATTCGAAGAGACTAAATCAGATCACGAAATAAAAACTGGCACACACTAGAGTTAAGGATGATGAATGTACCGCCAATTGTGATGTGTAGTTGAGAGAGCGGGAGAGAGTTGACGATAATTACTCGACGTTCAATAGATGGTTATGAGATTACTCGTTAAGCACACATATTCGGATTAAGTTGGGTATTAATATTGGCAGACTGGATAAGAGAAAGGGAGAGACAGCGAGAGGGGTAGAGAGATAGAGAAGCCGGCCGAGAACTCGGTCTAGCGACGGGCATACACGAAGTAGCGGTCAAGTGTGATGCCTCTAGCCCTCTCTACGCGGACATACGTGCTTGAGAGAACTCGACGATGAAAACCTTAAGTCGGAGAGAAGTTTGTGTGTACGTAACGCTTTAGCAGAAGTACGGGAGCCATTCTTTTCTTTACTTGTCTCCTTTTGGTTCTTTCCTGGGCAAGCGGCCAATCATTTACCAGCTCTGAACGTCTAGTCACGTGATTGGGAACGACCAATCCCGACGGCCGTCACACATAAGCGATTTGTGTGAACTGCTGCGTGGGGCGTACAGTCATAGTGCTTCCCGCATCGCTGCTCAATGGCGGAGCGGAGTGGGGAGCGCTAAATCCCCACGTGTACGGCGGTCCTAACGCGATTGATACAGCTCGATCCGCTCATCCCCGCACTACTAGGGCTTCCAATCCCGCAGCCGAGTCGTCCTCCGGGCAAGTGACAATAGTGTCTCATTGACAAGACAAGACACACTGTCCAGTAAAGACGAGCAAAGAGAATGGACGGGTTCCACTGTGGCGGGGCTTTCTGGGCTAACCATCAGTCCTTCCTACCCGCATAAGTCTTACTTCTATTTCCCCTCTTTTTGTTTGTTTGTATCTGGACAATCTTTTTTTCTCCTCTCTCTAATTCATTGTTCCCCGTCATAATCATCTCTAAAGTCACGACGAGGAGCATCTAGGTATAGAATACTCCAATGGGAATGGAAAGATTAGAAACTTTCTCGGAATATGTGGCTGAGTGATATAGTCAACAAACATGGTCAGAGAGAAATGAGAATGACACTTTTGGCGCCAGCTGCAGAAAACACCACCATCGCCTTCATAAGTCTCTACCTGAGAATAGAATACTTTCCTCTTTGACTCCCAAGGCATCAGTTCTACCCTCAAGACACTCAACCACACATCCTGTTTACCGACCCTACTCCACCACCACCTATTTCATGTATTTTGCTTCCCACTCGTCCCTTGCTTACAAACCTGAATTCCTGTTAGGTTACGTCACTCTTAACCACACTTTCTTTTTACATTCTTTTGATTTTTTTTTTTTGTAGTTCGGATTGCTTGCAAAAGCCGGAAAGAAATCAGGGAAATAATTGATATCTACGAAACCGTACTCTGACCCTCAAACAACACATTTCCATCCAAGAAGCATCACCGCTGGGTTATTTTTTACGTGTGTTCATGGTTGCATAATACCATGTACTAGTACTATGAAATGAGGGCACAGAGAATGCGGCTCTAGGTAGTATGTTGATACTTTGGTTTTGTGTGTATATGTGTGTTTTCGTGTGTGTGCGTGTGTGTGTGCGTGTTTAACTGCGTGCTGAAAACCCTAGTTAGTATACTTTTATACCAGTTGATGATTTGAATGAAACTCAAATAGAATATCATACACAAACACAGCATGATTGTGTCTGTTCCGGTTTGATGACTCCATGTATAAGTATAAACCATAATTATATAGGGATACATGTGTATATATTATACTTTGTGGTGTGTGTGTGTGTGTGTATAAAAATAGCGGAAAATTTCTTGACAAACTCTTTGATACATAATCAAACACACAATAACTTGATAAAGGCCTTCGAGCGATAATTCGAGAAAATATATTTTCTATGGTTTATCTTATATATTTATATCAACTTTATGGTTAAATCTCTTTTTGTCGTATATATATATATATCATATATATTATACATATCATAATTCGATTTAGGCAAGAATGTGTGATGACTATTCGAACCGATACAGACGTGTGTGTGTGTGTGTGTGTGTGTGTATGTATGCGAAGCTTCATGGAGAAAAGTTCCATTGGAGAATCTGTAGACGAGGTAGTCGCGTGCAGAACGTTTATCGACATTTCAAGCAATATTGACTCGTTATGAAAATCAAACACGATGAAGTATTCCCTCTTGACACTGGTCAAATAAGGAGGTACTGGAGAAGTCATTGTTACTGCTTCATTGCGGTCTCTTGTATATTCCCTCTTTTTTTTATCAGGCGTGATAAGATCAGATATATTCCCCAGTCAAGAGCCCAAATTATACACCTTTGGTGTGTTTTTTTTCCTCCGGTAACTGCCAAATTACGGAATTGCACGATGCACATTCTTTGCATTGGGTGCAATGGGTTCACTTTAAATTGTTACACATCCGCGTAAAACATCAGAGGTAACTCTGTGGATCACAACTTGTGTCAATTATCATGCTTTTGTTTCTGCTTGTCTGACATTAATTGGACGTTGGAAATGTTGGAATTTCAACAAAAATGTTGACGAAATTAGTGTATAGCAGCGTGTGTATTGCAGCGTGCGTGGATATGTTTTATTTTTTTCGTACATCGTCCTTCCTCATATTGCTATCCGTGATAAAAATAATTGTATCCCTGTAATATCTAAAAGGAGGGAAAAAGCAAAATTGCAGTACCGGCTAACCTCATCTTCCATAAAATTGTGTCTCAACAACCACCATCTGGTCAGTCCAACAACTTTCTACCTCTTTGACGATGCGAACTTGGAGGAGAATGATAAATATTCCTAATAATTGTAGTCACCATTAACTACAGCCTTACATGGATTCGACAATCAGTTGGGTATCGTTGACCATCGCTCCCTGCAGAACCGGGAAAATGACCTGGGAATAACACAAAAAATCCACCGCCTAGTAATGATTAATCCAATTCTCTGGTTCTCGGCAAAATTGATTTGCCTAATAGTGTCTTACCTAAGGGTATAAACTCATATATTGCGTTCTTTAGAATAAGGCTACCGTCAAGTAAAAATATTTGATGAAATATCTTAGAATTGCTCCTCTTCATCTTTTCTCTCTCTCCCTCTCTTTCTTCCAGTCCCCCCATCTTCCCCGCTTCGAGCTTATCCTATTAATGTTTTGCGCGTCGTTAAAAGTTCAGTCACCCGAAAGCAGTAGGGAGCGAGCCCGCCCGGGACGCTGCTAGTATCGGGGGGAGGAGGAGAGCCGACGGGAGGAGATCGGGGGCCGAAGAGGGCAAGAGACTCAGACGAGATAGCAGCACGACTTCTGTTATCACACGCATCCATCTCTTGCTGCACTCTCTGAAATATTCTCTCAGTCGCCTTCCATGTTTTTCTGGGTTTTGAAATACTGATGCGAAGAGTGTATGCAAATAACGTATTTGATAAGATGCAAAATATATTTTCGTTGTGGTGCTTCGCATGCAGTGAAGTAGTAATGATTCATCTGAGAGAGTGAGCTCTGATTTTAACCTTTGAAGACTTTTAACCCTGGTTTCGTTTTATGACCGACTTTCTTATTTTGTCTTAGTAAGGCACTAGAATGTAAAAACTTTGGAAAGTGCAATGAAGGACAACGGTGACAAATTTATATTATCTGAACCCCTTTAGAATTCATTATCTTTGTTCAAGAGTTAATGTATTGTTATGCATTAATAAGAATGATGAGCATAATTCATGTGCTAATATCACTACTCCCATAAACCTATATAGGATGCGATGTTTTGATGGGTGTTCGTTTGTTGTTGTTGTTGTTGTTGTTGCTTCGTTAACGTCTGCAACCAAATTGTAGAGTTATAAGTTTGTCACACTCTACTTTGATAATTTCTCCTTTAATTTTGTCTTGACACATAAGATAATATTCATATTTTGAATGTTTTACGCGTTGTTATTCTCCTCGGTTATAGCTCTATTTTCCCTACATCGATGCGATATTCGGTTATCAATCATTTTGAACTGTAGTCCCTCATTAACAACTTTCCATGTCGTCCCTATAACCAAACCCGCCATCTCACCCGCTGCCCATTGGAATGTGAATAAGTCGGTTTGAGAAGTGGCTCTCTCTCCGTTCCAATCACGCGCTCTGTGTCAAATTGGAACTCTCACGGCGACTTTAATCTCATTGGCGGGAACGCATCTCACACAATTATTATTCAGGCGGTTAATACCATCGTCTGCAACGGCCGACATCTCGGGGAAGGTTGAAGAGCCGGGATAAGGCTAAGGGAGGAGAGGTGAGGTGAAGGGGTAGTAAATGAGAGAGAAGTATAGAAGGAACTATGAGAGAGGAAGCATCAACAAGAATGTATATTACATATATGAATATATATATATATATATATATATATATATATATATATATATATATATATATATATATATATATATATATATATATTTATATATATATATATATATTTATCATATATTATGTATATATATATAAATATATTTATAAATATGTACATATATCATGGATAGATATATATTTATATATTAGTTCTTTCTCTCTTCATTGAAATCTAACTTTTTGAGAAAAAGCTTATATGGAAATAGGATCCACATACCTTTGAGATCAGCAATACAATAGACAGGAGAATTAAATCTATTGGCCGTATTTGATGGATAGAGGTTAGAGTTATATTTATAAGTGTCACCGGAATATTGTGTATACATGTAGGGGACATGACAGTTCATTTGGTAAACGATGGCATCCAAAATGATAACAGCTTTGGTATAAATCAAAATCAACCAGAAAATAACTAGAGCATCTTTTTAATCAAGAAAATGGTTGGCGGCTTACTTAGATGAATGCAAAGGATCGTTTGAGAATAATAAACCGTTCTCGGTTTGTTCAAATTATTTCGCCAAATTTGGTAACTCCTTAAAGTAAGATTTGAATTCACACCCTTGATCATCAAATCATGTCAGCTTGAATTCACGAACGACCAAATTTGATTAAACGCTTAAAGGTCCTTGTCGGTCAAGCGTTGACATGTTAAAAGGAATCAATTGTTATGGTTGAAAACAAGAAATGTGTTATATAAAAACCCTTTGATTATGCCTTGTCTCGTAGTAGTTTCTTAGAGAACGTACTGACTGCAACTCGTTTTTATATTTTGAAGCGGAGTGACTAACTTGAAAAGAGAGCAATAACATAGAGATTTCAGAGCTGTCAATAATGGTTTAAGTGTATATTATATTTTACGACAGTGTTAAAAAGTTCCTTGATTTTTTTGTATAATATATACAGACATTTTCAATAAGTAATATTAACTTACATAATAGTATGTCACAGACAATGAGAAGATGCTGAAAAAATGTCGAACAAATTTATCATAATTCACCAAGAAAGACATTATGATAAAGTGATGTAAATGCTTTGGGAATTTTAAATTTCACGTAGACACGCACGCACACACACACACACACACACACACACACACACACACACTGATAAACTCTCACACACGTTCACAAGCATCAGCACACGTTGGGTTTAGAGAATGTCCTTAATAATACTCCTTGAAGCACCTACAACCAAGGCGTACAGAATAGCGATAGGAGAGGGGATAATCCTGCGTGGATAAGGCACAGAAAAATGGGTGCATTTCGGGTATTCGAGGCAGCTATGGCTGTGTTGTGTGGCTGCAAAAAGACAAGGACGCCTTAAACAAAGCTTTCTTAGAGGGAAAAGGTTTTCGGGGCAACCAGTGAAGTGTCGCGCCTCGACACGACACAAAGCTAATCGACTTAGATCTGTGCTCAAGAGCTGTAAGAATAGACAAGAAAAATGAATCGAGTGAGCTGCAGTTACTGAGGGAAAAAAAGTCTTCAAATGTAAATTGATTACAGCATGTGCTTAGCATGGTAGTACATTGGGGAAGAAATGTGTTAATCATCTGAATATCGTACTTATCAAATCACCGACGATTTCGTCAAATTTTTGAAGAAAAGTCACGTCCGATTCTTACTGGATAACAATAGGAATGTCATATCATTGTGTGATTGGTTGATAAACAAAATATGCGTATGACTGTCGGATCCTAACACAATCTCGATATGATAATACTCGCTCGCGAACACACACACACACACAAACACAAACACAAACACAGCACCTACATTATACACACACACTGACATGTTGACGTATAACGTAACGTATAACTCGGAATGACTGTTTAGTTCCTATTTGTCTACTGACATGATTCCCATGTACAGGAAGGTGACGTATTTGCTGCATCTAACGCGAGTATAATCTTAAGCATTACCTGAGCCCAGAGATTGTATCACATGTAATTTCAGTGTTACTAACATGTCACAGTCATCACTAAAAAACAGGCACATCATGCATGAACTTCGTCCTTTTCATTTCTCGTTTTTCCTTCTGTATGGGATATGATCGCTCATATAGGAATTCATCAGTGACGCATCATGGTAACTCGAGTAGATGTGGACACACTGCATTTTTCAAGGAACCACCTGCTGAACCTATCGGCTCGGAGCTTGTTTCCCTTCCATCCTCTTTGCGGTCTTGTTTTTCATACTTTTTTTTTCACCCTTGCAAAATGTCAATAATTCTACAGTCCTGTTGGGCTCTGATCCGTGAGAAGTGCTGTGATAAGTTCAATTTACACTCTGTATACGGTTATTACTGCAGCAGCGAGACAATAACCAATCAATTCATAGCACAGGACCCGTTGGCATGGTGACCACACTTACAGTAGCTTCCAGAATTCATCCTTATAAATTGTGACATATCCATCCGGTAAAGGAGAATAAAGAATTCGTACATATAGAATGGGTGATCCGAGAGGATACTCGGATCACCTAAAAAGAAACCAGAAAATAGCATGAATGCTGGTCGAGTCTGGCCCCTTGAAGTTCAGGAGGTTACAAAGTACGATGATGTGGTGTTGCATGTTGGAGAAGTCTCAGGACCTTTAACTTAAACAGATCCCAACTGGCATTCTTGCCCGCTGCAAACATCCTTGGACACGAGTGTGTACCCATGATGTCTCTATTAACCAGGGTAAGGAAATGGGTACCACGGTGGCGCCGAGGTAACGATTATGAAGGACCCACAAAGAATGCTAACATTAGGTTGCATGCATGGGCAAATCAGACCATGATATAGGTTCATGCAATTATTGTGATAACGGTAATGATGATGACGAGTATCATTATCATAATCATAATCATCATCATGGGCATCATTATGATCATTATCATCACTGACCAGCGTAGGATGAAAGCGGAGAGGTGGGACCAGGGGTGGTAGTTGGCGCTCGCAACTGTCACGTTATACAAAAGGCGTCATCGTCACGCATATTTTGCAAACTGAACACTACCGTACAAAAAACAGAGTCTCTCTATGTCTGCGTTTTTATAGAGATAACTCGTCGAGTTGTTGAGACGCACAGAGAGGGAAAGAAAGTGCAGAAAATGTAGAAGTGGCAGAGAGGGAGATAGAGTGAGAGACAGACAGACAGCAGACAAACAGACTGATAGAGAGAAGTGAGCGAGAAAGGGAGAGATGTGCAGTCCGCCCTGCGGCGGCCGCTGGCTCGAGCGTCTTTATGGGATCACCGTGCACTAAGCCGGTTTAGGCAGATTTACCCAACTAACCCTAACCAATGAATGGCAAATAAATGCAACTAAATGTTCCGACTGTGTTGAATCGCACATCTCTTCATTCCCACACAAAGTTATGGGCTATCTTGCAACCGTACGTAGTCACATAGCCCATTGTAGCCACTCTATAACCATGTTCGCGAAAACGTGACTTGGCCGTAAACATTAAGTTTTTTTTTGCGAGGTGTGCCTGTAACAAACGACAGCAGAGCAAATCAACTTGGAATTCTCCACAACTAATCTCCAAAAGAACTTCTAGTCTGGCTCATAAAATCATGTTATTTGAAAACCAGTCTTTAATTTGTTTTGTTGATGCCTTGATGCCAACACTGTCGAACAGATGTTACCTTAGTCTGATGGGCTGAACAAAATCACAAGTTATTGAGTTTTGTTTTTTTTGTTTTAACTCACAGCACTTGCTCGGGTGCTAGAAGAGGGTAAGAAAGGGCATTTGATTCAGGCCAGTATTTGGCATTAAAGGACAAGTTCACCCATATATACATGTGGATAGAGTGAATGCAGCAAATATTAGTGGAACACAGCAGTGAGAGTTTAAGGAAAATCAGACAATCCGTTCCAAAGTTATGAATTTTTAAAGTTTCTGTGCAGTCCCTCCTGGATGAGAAGACTACTACAGTGTATGATGTCACATGCGTACAACGATATTAGAAGAAAAATAAGAAGAGAATTTCATAAAACTTTACATTTTGAAGTGCATATTTCTTCGACTTGTTACTGACGAATGTTATGGGTAATATTGTTCCCCCTGACTTCTGAAAGAGAGAAGTCGAGTGCTTTTTTGTTATGCTAGAAAAGTGGAAATATGTTGAATTCTCTTTATTCTTTCATTATATCGTTGTACACATGTGACATCACAAGCTATAGTAGTCTTCTCATCCAGCCGTGACTGAGCAAAAAGCTCAAAAATTCATAACTTTTGAACGGATTGTCCGATTTTCCTCAAACTCTCGCTGATGTGTTCTAATTATATTGCTGCATTCACTCAACCCGCATGTCTATGAAGGTGAACTTGTCCTTTAACACCACTACGAAAACTGTCAATCCGAATAGAATGAAAATCACTAATCATGATAAAAGTGCAATTTCATGGTAATGTGAACTTCTGAAATGATAGCTTCCGTATCATACGAGATATTTTGGAGTTTTTACCAGGTGCGCCAAAATATTCGAGGGCTTATTGTGTGTGTGTGTGTGTGTGTTTGCATGAGTGTTCATCAGTGTGTGTAATAACTTATCAATAGGTCGACTTCATCATGGATTTTTTTTAACATAAACACATCCACACTAACACACACATACATGTACTTGACGTACCAGTCAGACAGTGCATGGCAGGGTATAATCCTAATCTTTAGACCACTTTTACATCTTTTAACAGTTAAGGTTCAAGCCTCGGTCATTTTTATTCCAGTTCAGCTCGGACTCACCTGACAATCTGTGGCATATCCATATAATCATAAAAATTGATATTAGTGCTTGAAAGTGAGATGATTACACTACAAAGAGCGTAATGTGGAGTCGATGAAGGAAAGTAAGCGACTGAGAGGGGAATGACGTCAGCCCAGCTAAAAAAAAAAAATCAAACAAAATACAACAAAATAAACTTTGTCATCACCTTTGCGGTGCGTGCTAACCGTCCATAGCAATTGGTCTTCTTGTTTATGGTCTCTTACTAGAAGCAAATTCATGTTAGTTCTCGTGCCAAAAAAGAGCAGTGATTTTTTTTTTTTCGTCTTATATGTTTAGTCCCCCGATTTCCCTCTCACTCTGGGGAAAACTTGCATAAATGAGGCCCACTATATCCCCGCAGACACCGTTGCTTAACTGCCTAAATGCTCACTCACAGGGTAAAAGCCTTTTCCGGTTGATTTGTCTCACATAGATTCCAGCCAGTTTCATTCAAAGTCAGGCCAGTTTCTTCCTGCGTCTGTTCGTTCTTTCCCTTTTATCGCCCTTCCTTCATCTTCACTTGATTTTTGTCGGTCGCTGGAGTTGTTATTCGACTATCTCATCAGGTGTAAAATTAATTTCCATATCGTTCCTCCCCTTCGAAGAGCGATTCGCCCCTTTCTTGTGCATGGGACCCTAACCCAATTAATTAATCATCAATCTCCAGTAATCAGGTATAAACACCGCTAGCTCGTTAACAATTAATTCAATTAGGTGTCATAGGTACTAGTCAGTAGTCGCAATGATCGGACGGAGCATATGGGACTATGGACGATTCATATCTAGGGAGGGCGTTCCACGGTTTCTCCCTCACCGTCGGCAGTCAAATCAATCGTGAGAGAGCCAAGCAACTTCAATTAATTATCCAAGATACAAACCCCTTCCCTGCACCCTACCATCTTTTCCATCTTTTTTTTTCTCTTTCTCTCTCTCTCATTTCCCCCTCTCCCTCTTTCTATTTCTTTTTTTTTTCAGCTCTCTATTTCTATCACCCCGTGATACGCCTTCCATCACACAGCGTGCGCGGGGCGATAGAGATGCCTGCCACAGTCCGACTCCGACTCGTGAAAGCTTGGGCAGCAGAGATTTTAATCAAGCTCTAGATGGCTGAGCGCCGAGTGGTCGTTGAAGCGGGTACGAGGCGGGCCCTCACCGGGGTATCAGGCCGTCCCACCGGTACCCCTCACGAGATTTCGTGACAGATGATCTACTTTACTAAAATGTCAGCTCATTTCCCAAACGGACAAGCGTTTTTTTTTTTCCTCCTTTCTCTCTCCTTCCCCGTCCACTCCCCCCCCCCCCCTTCTGTCTCCGTGTGTGTTTAGCTCTTGGCAACATCACAATCACGGTATCAATGAGAAACGTCTTACATTATAACATGCGTGAGCATGAAAGCGTAGTTCTGACAACATCACCAATCTGAGGAGAGAGGCGCAATGAATACTAAAACACACAAATAAATCCAGCCCATCAAATTTTCAACTCGAGACCGAAATGATCTGGCACGCAGATGCGTCATCGATGTTACACCTCCAAAAAGGCTGGTTGTCTCATTTCTTACATAATTATACAACGACATTCAATTCCTTGTTTTGTATATGTTTCATTTGTCATTCTAAAGTTGATTAACAAATTCTTTTACCTGTATAACAACTGTAAATATGATACGACAGAATAAGATTACTTATCATGAAATCTATTATTTGACACAAATAATTGTTGATATGACGTACTTTGATATTCAAGAGTTATCAATTCCGCGTTTGAATAGACCAAGAAGACGCTAATGTTCGTAACGCAAAATCCGATAAATTTGGGTAAAAAAAAAGGTATGGTAAACACAATTCATTTAATCTCCAAAATGAAGATACTGATGATATCATTATGTGTGATGTGTGTGTACGTGTGCGTGCGTGTGTGTGTGTCTACTCTTAGTGTATGACTTTTACTTTGTATATGGATGTATAGGTTGAATATGCGTGGGTAAAAATGTACTTTGTCCATTACCGATGTTTGCTTGCCGTTTATTGGACTATAAAACATTTTTGATGTCTATAACTATTATGATGTTCGTTTCGCAATCATAACTAACTATTTCGACTAACTTCATAGAAGGTAAACGAAAATAAAAAAACATGCTAACTTGCATCGTTAGTGTCGGACAAGACTCTAACCTTTACAAAGTAAGGCAACTTTGTGTTTTATTCGCATTGTTTGGACTGTTGGAGTGCATCTCGATTTTTTTTTTTTTTTTGGCTCAAGAAAAATTTGCTTCTTGTCACTTCCTTTTCTTGTCTCTTCGCGACATTCTTTGAAGTACCGCGAGTTGTTCCAAAATCTAGATAATATTTCGGATTATTTTAGAAATTCAACGCTGAAGAAATGGCTGTGGTGTGTGACCACCTGGCGTTTTCCCGCCTTTTCTCATCCCAGCTTCTCTCTCCCGATGAGGATAGAATTTCATTTCTCTTCTTCGTTTCTCGTCTTTCAGTTATTTTCACCCGTTCACAACAACTACATGTCCACCATTACAGACCAACTCATCCAACCCCAACCGAGAGGAAGAGAGAGAGAGAGGAGGTGGGGGGGGGGGGGGGGGAGGGGAGAAAACATAACGTCTTGAAATAGATTTTGTTAAATCCTAATCCCAAGACAAGTGGACCAAATGCATAATATGACTGTATGTCATTATGCCATAGACGTTAAATGTCTCGTCTTCAACACCTCCCCAGCTATGGCTATAATTTTTCATCTCAGAGTAAGATTTTTCCATGTAAGAACGCAATAATGACCGAAGAAGATAATGAATCACTGCTGGAATATTCTTGTGATCACTATTATCCATAAAGCTTGAAGAATATCAAGACTAATAGAAAAGAACAGAAACCTCATCCAGGTGTTGGTTTTGCATTGTTCTTCGTAAGGAATAAGCGCGTCTGCAGCTTATATCTCGCACTGAAGTTTTAACGACAGATTTGAAATAGAGCGGAAGGTGTCATTTAGATGCTGTACATTCACATCTACTGCACATAATTTCATGTGTGATCGGTCTAGACTGTCTGTCTCTCTTTTTCATACCAAATCTGTAGAGGGTTATAATGTGTGCCGTGCCTGCCTGCTTCCAACACGTATCAGTGCATAGTTTATCATTCTGCAGGATGTAACCAGAGTTCTAACTCGTGTAAACCCTATTGGGCCGTAGGGGACAACAATAGTAGAACACAGCCTTTGCCTCCGCGCGACATTCTGCCGTTTTCTTTCTTTCTTTTCTCTTTCTCTCTCTGACCTAACCACTGTAAAGGAATACCTTGTTTTGCTCTCCGAATTCAAGTCCTCTGCACCGTTAATAATTCGGGGAACAAACGCAACAGTCTATCAGACAGCGCCCTTAGTTTTGGTGGGAATTATTTATGAACGTTTTCACACTCCGCACGAATGCTGATGAACAAGCGAGGCGTGAAAGAACGATTTCTTCCCCTGTGAATGCAGTGTAAATGCGATGCACACTATCAAATTTGTGTATCTATGTGCATTCAATTTCTTCTAACAGAAAGGAATATAAAAACGTGAGATTTCCAGACAACAAAGCTTAACCACGTAAGCTCGAAGCTTTAGCATTTTCAGCAACGAACTGAAAGCACCTTGGAGGTAATACATGTACTGGTACATCCAATGCAAGTGGAAATTCTATAAACTTGTTGCATTTTGTGCCTTTTTTTTCAGGAGATTCAGAAAAAGAAGACGTCTAAGTGCATTAACATTTGTCCTAAGATAAGTGCATCCTTAAAGTTGCTGCTTTGTGGTAATAAGTTAAGGTGAACAACCAGTATTGCAATGAATAACCCAAACATGTGGTAGTTGCATGCAACAGTAGGCCTATGTATGAACTTTCTTGGACACTTAACCAGTTAGAGTTGGGGTAATCTTCAACCAGACATCTATATCAGACATCAGACATATCTATCTATCATTCTATCTCTCTATCTATCTGTCTGTCTCTCTCTGTGGGTATATACATACTAGTGTATAAAGATAATATTTGCATATATATATATATATATATATATATATATATATATATATATTCATGTATGTATTCATTTATCTATTTATTCATACATATATATTTTATATTAAATACATATGGGCGTGTGTGATGTGTGTGTGTGTGCGCGCGCACTTCTACACTGGATATGAGGGTGGATGGGTATATAGTAATACAAAATGTATTATCATCTGTCAATTATTTTTAAAGGTGATGCTTCCCTGCTCTACCAGCGTATACCGTGGCGCTGGAAATGGCGCCATAATTTAACGCAGTTATTATTCAATCGGTAGCATAAGAGTTACTCTTCTCAGGGGTTCATTTTACACGACTGGTATGCTTCGTGACGATTCATAAGTGGCACAATTATTACTTTAATTTAATTCCCAGCTTACTGTCTCTATACAGTTACTGGACACAAGAGCAACATGAAAATCATAAACACACACACACACACACACACACACACACACACACACACACACACACACACACACATACACATCCATGCAATACACACACGCACACTACACACACTTATTTTTTAAATTATTTTTCATTCGAATTTTGTTCAATATTACAATTGTTTTCACAATGACACGAATATAAACAATGTTTTTGTGTAGATCCATACAAACAAACAAACAAAAGACTATACTCACATCTACAAATTTGTATTGAACAGTATTACCTAACATGATTAGATATAAGTCTTATAGTAGAAAATTCACCTTTATCAACTTGATCAAGCTCAAAACCTTCTGCTTAATCACATGTTAATCACTCAAAGTAGACAATGAAATGGCAGCATGGCACGAAAGCCTGCAGTTAATAAGCTAAAATCTCATAAAGAATATACTTCATTTTGATCGAACGAAGTCCATATTTTTTTAACGTTAAAATCATAGCCCTCCATCCTCTCATATCTATTTTCATGCAAACACACACACACACACACACACACACACACACACACACAAAGTATTCGGGTTGTGGAGGAGTCAACCGTTATCCTAACTGTATGGCCATCATTAAGTTTTGATATAAATTTTATGGGACCAATAACTTCATTTCGATAACTCGATAAGTGCTGTCACATATTTGCCATTTTTATTTATTATCGATTATGCAAGACTGCACAGTTATTCTACTTTGTGCATTCTTAGTATTCGCCACTCCTGTACTTTCCCCTATCCCTATGTTTTGTTTTGTACGATTGCAGACATATCATCATGATATTCTGTGGTAGTTTTGGTAGGGAATGTCTTTATGAATTATTTTGTTGATGAACTACCATGAACTGCCACTCCCACTTAGGTTGTTCCATGTGCATGTCAATTAACTGAAATTTTACATGTTATTATAGCTACATTTTTGGTATCACTTCTGCTGCTACAACTATTTCGATTAAAAGTGAAGATAATAATGATGATGGTCGGCTTTATGCATGGAAACTTATATGTGCCCAACTTTTTTTCGTCGATTATGCCTTCCGAATGTGCACAACGTCCATGCTACGCAGAGAACACGTCATTACGACGACAGAGAAGCGAAATTTGCATGTGTTTGCCCAAGTTAGTGCATCGAGACAACTTTCTCGTTCTCCTCCGATTTTGCGCAAGATTTCTAGCTTTGGTAAACACCCTCACCGCGATCAATTGTTTCGGCAAAAGGCAATACTTTACCAGCGCCCCGCAACCCCATTCCAGATCCCTCGCCCCCTTCCCTCCCCGCCACCTCATCAATAGGAAATGAGAGAGAAAGAGATGAAAAAAAAAAGAAACTATGGGGTGGCTTTCGACCCTCTTTGAGCTATGGGTGCTGACAAACACATGAGATTGCATCTTGCAAGGTTGGCGGCAAAGTCAAAGCAAAGGGTAAATTAGTTCTCGTGAAAAGCCCATCGCTTAAAAGAAACACGCAGTAGATTCGCGAACCACCATCGCTTACTTAGTAGTTTATGTCTGTGGAGAGAAACCATGATGATGTGGTGTATATCGTCTGTGATAATATGTATACATTTTCCACATAGAGTAGAATGGATGTTTCGAGAAAAGATGCCATAATGGCATGGCAGTGAGAATCATGGGTAAATGATTGAAGTAAACGAGTGTCAACATTAAACAGGTGCGTTCCTTATTACACCAATGCTTCAAGGGCTGAATATATACGTGCAAAATGAGTAGTACTTTCTGTAGAGGAAGGTTGTGCAGCTATACGCTGTCTTTTATGTCTCAGGTAGATGACTTAACATGCTTGGGTCCGTTCGGACACACTGGACACACTTTGCTACTATACCCCTGGATTGAATACAACTTTTTTGATCAACGTAAGATCGCCAGGCTGTGAATACAACGTGCTCATCCAGATCCCTGCGTGTTTGTGTTCATCATAACGTATATAAAGCACCTTTGAAGATCACACCAATACAAAGCGAGCAGAAGAAAGTTTTCTCTTTTTCTCTCACTCTTACTTTCTCGTTTTCCTTTTCTTTTTCTCGTTTGACTAGAGGGGAAAAATGGCGACTGAGGTTGAAGAAGGGTGCGTGTCCTATTTCACCATCCATGCATAAAAGAAGCGATTGAAATGGTCTCTTACTCTTTTCTTTTCTTCACTGAGACGCTCTTTTAATGAGTATATTGAACCAAGACAGAAAAGAGGAAAAGTACGAGTATGAGTGTGTGTGTGTGTGTGGGGGGGGGGGGGGGGCTGTATGTGTGTGGGTGGGTGTGTATGTTTGTGGGTGTGTGTATGTGCCTATCTTTTTATCTAGAGATGACGAAGAGGGGAGGGGTGGGGTTGAGAAATAAAATGTCGTCCTTTCTGGCGTCCTGTTAAAAGTCAGTTCATTTTCTATGTGTGTTCACTCGGCGTCGGAGGCAGCATCACACAACCTTGTTTGAGTTTCTGGACCTATTACGCAAACACTCTGGTCACTTTGTGCTTGGCTTGTGTACATTGACAACGAGGTTGCACGAGGAGTATGCACACACATGCACACAAATAGACAACACACACACGCACACACGCACACACACACACACACACATGCTCACCAAACAGACAATGGTCAGTGTAATAGGTGCGTGGACACCATTTATTTCGAGTATGGTCAGCAGAACGACAGACAGTGGAGGCCATATACCTATTAGTGGTATTTTTCTAAGGGTGGGCAGTGTGTGGCTAATTATCACGACTGGATAAAGTTGTAAAACCACACAGATCCGATAAGAAGCGATTTGTAATCATTTTACTGCCAGGTAGAACTCATTCCCAAACCTAAATTGGTTTACTGCCAAACGTAGTTAACAAATTTTACTAATTGGTCAAGAAACGAACAGTCAACCCCCTCCCCTCCCCCACCAGGGGAAAATAGAGACACATAAAATAACTTGTTATATGCCACCAATGATTATGTTTAGAAAAGTTACATAAAAGACTGTGATAATAGTGCACCTATCATACTTAGTGAAACGAGTAGATTGAATTATGTTGGCACTCTGTCGCCAAAACAGAATGCAACTAGTTGGGCAGGAAATGACAGTGTCAGAGTGATACTTCTTGTTATTTCATTGCCACATGATGCATCAAGCAGATGAAATGTGATAAGTTGGTTTGAGCACATTATGCTACCAAAATGACTGCTGTCAAATTTGCTTGCGGTCACCTTGGAATCCCAATTCTTAGACAAAAGTTGTAAGAAGATAAAAGAATGAAGTTTTACTGGTTGTCACACACACTAATTGGAGAAGACGAAATTATGAAGTTGAAGACGGGATATAAAAGATAAAGGTGGAGTCATGGAAAACACGGTTCTGATCGTGTTTCATTTCGTTTCTTTTTGTCAATCAACCTGTTCTCATTTTGATCGCGTACTCATATTTTTTTTTAATCAAAAGTTGTGAAAAAAAGCCGACATTAAGTTGATGGTTAATTTCCAATCTTTCAAGGTTACCGGGAACCAACTACCAGTCAGTAAGGCATCAGGAAGAAACACACAGATCTTATCTCACCAATCTTTGCGCTATCTGGCCTCTCTATTTGGTGATGCCATAGACAATGGCTCGGGGTTAATTAATGATTTCTGGCCTTCCTTGATTACCCACTAATTCAGAACTAAGAAAATATTTGCTCAGTTACCTAATTAGCAAGTGTAGAAGGCTTGGAGAAAAAAAAAAAGATAGTGGTTGCTTACCACATTCAAGTAGCATTTGCGGTTACACGAGCTGTAAGCCTCATTTCCCATATTTCAGGAGAAAATGTAACTTTGTAAAATGGCCAAAATGGACATGATACGGAAAGCTCTGGTTCTGTAAAAAAAAATAAATAAAAAAAAATAATAATTTATGTATATCAGTTATAGATTTCCCCGTAGAGAATCCAGAAGTTTACACTTAATTGCATCACCATTTAGATTTGCAAGACAACTGCCATTATCTATACGTACATCAAGCTTTTATTATTTTTTTTTTGTATCATGTTAACATCATTACCTTTTCCCCCTTTGATTGACCAAAATGTGTAACACTGCAAAGATATGGTAGAATATCCGTCTCTTTATCGCTCGAAGGGTTACGTAATAAACCGTTTCGTCAGATGCGTTCACTCACACGTAAATGATAACATTTGGTAAAATATTAACACATTTACTTTTCTGCTTATACAACACCATGTTTTGAATAGATACAGATGTCTCAGACTGTTATCAATTATGAAACAGGATTATCTATGTTTCTTTTTTTTTTCAAAACTGTAAGACGGGGCACTTGCCGTTTCTGTTTATCGTTTTCTGAGGGACATATGAGAATACAATGATTACAATATCTCTCGAAATGAGTCGTAAGTGTACGCATAATCACCGTTAAAATGCGCGCGTCATTGGTACGCACATGCAATCTTCCAACGCGCGCCGATCGCTCAGTACCACAGCTCTATTTTCTTCATTCTTCATAACCTTTACAGGAATATCTAAAAAGACTGGTGGTCAAAGGAAAAAGAAAAACATCCAGCCAAGAATTACTACGTTTGTGTTCTCATGTAACCCCCTTTCAGCAACTGTGTGCGATACTCTGCTACTTGTCAATGAAAAGTTAGCCTCAATAGCTAGGCGAGCTACACAAAGCATTTTAATCTACTTAAGCTGGATTATCCGGAGATTACTCCATTTCTTATTGACAGAGTAATTTTCCAGCCAGCTAGTTCGGTCGACAATCGAGGTTCACGAGCGACTAATACGTCATAATCAAAACAGATATCGACGAGATGAATGGGACCAATTATGGGCAATAGATCACGTCTTTTCATGCTCTAGGGTAGCCTTTTCCTCTTTCTCTGTCACAAAAGCGACGGAAGTTTGCCCATCATCAAAATACTTTGATATCATCATATGCCTCTTCGGTATTTACGGTTTGTGACTATGGACAACTCGTGACAGCAGGGATTAGCGAAAACATAAACGTCATCAGTACACTGTCACGACGAGAAATGTTTACGCACAATTCGCAGTCTAGTAGGATACGTCTTCATGTTGATCTTCTTTATGAAATACTTCAATGCTTCCAGAATTTCTGGCGGACTCTCTCGCTAAAACACTTTGGCTTGTCTTGCGCTTGCGTACTTCTACTTGAAACACAAAACATGCCTAACAACGTTCCAAGATCCAAACGAAGTAAACTCTCAATCAATTATTATGTTTTTATTAGTATTCATTAAGCCACCATTTTTCTTTAAATCTTTAAATTACTTTTCTTAGATATTATGCTTGATTAATATATATATATATATATATATATCCTCGCCAGGATAAAGCGTTTTTGGATCTATTGCCATTTTAGGTTTTATCACATATATAATGATTATTTTCTATGTTCCTACCTGTAATCCACTTGTGAAGTTGCTGTCACCTCAGTAGTTAAGATTCCGACGGTTTCCAGTTGTTTGTTTGCTTGTTGTCCAGGCACACTATTACTTGCAGCACTTTGCTATAAAACAGATAGTGCAGGCGACTTAAGGGTTCCTGTCAGAGAAGAAATCAAAGCAAATCACTGAAAGACTATCGATGGAATAAATAGGAAGAGTACTCAGAAACTTAAGACAACATCGGAAATTATTATGTGGTCGTGGGTGTTTTAATGTATATTGCACACACATTAATATGAGCATTACATAAGCGAAGCATGATTTAATTGTGTGACAATTATGAGAATTATCTGACTAGTCAAATTGAGGGGATTTTGTTTTGGTTTTTAAGTGGTTACTACGGCGTCGGGTCGACGAGATTCAATCGCCTCCGTTTAGCTACCAGGTCCCAGACACGCCACGCTCGGGGTTAGAGCGCCGTAGCTCTGGTGGTGACAAGCATTCGCACCCGCTTGACAGACGATAAGTCTGATATGACACACCAGCGGGTGAAAAAAATATCAGAAGAATCTTGTTAAGCTTTAGACAACGTTAGTAAGAGGTATCCACTGCATAATGATAAATGTGATTAGTGATATTGATAGATTATGTTGGTCCCACGTTAATTCTAAGTCCTTACCTTTTACTTGATGATAAAAAGACTTGAGAATTCCTACCGCGTTTCGCTTATAGGACCAGTGGTCTTAACGGGTGTACTTCTGAACCCATGTAAGTATGGTACGGGCTGGTGGTCTATATGGCACATCAACGAGCACCTTTTTTTTTTCTCTCCCTCCCTCTCCACTTCTCTCCCTCTCTTTCTCTCACTTTTCAGCTTCTCGGTATGCCCGCGGCATGTATTCATTGAGTCGGGAATACATCCGCCAATCAGGTGCCTCGTACTAGAAGTCGCCCTTGCCGGAACATAGCGCTTTGCCGTGTACAATATGCAGAGTAATGTCGTAAAAGTTATTTTTCGCTGATTATGGCATAGTTTGATGAGCAGAAAGAATGATGATAATTAGAGACAGTATTCCAGTTTTAGGACAATCAATTAATTGATGTTGTCATGAGTGTGCAAAGGAATACATTATTTGCTTTTAGTTAAGTTCAGATGCTTTACGTATTAAACATTCAAAGGTAGTGCCACTCTCAGCTATCATGAGGACATCGAACTTTCCCTAACCACGTCTTGAATAACCACTCCAAATAACTCTAACCACGGCGTTCAACAGGGCCTCCTATAACCCCGACTCATGTCAGCCTGTTGCCATTTTTTTCTAAGATGACATTTTCCCTTATTTTTTTTCTCTTTTTTTATGCCCCTCATTGCTCCGGGCGCTTGGACGAGTTCAAACTGGCTACCCCCATGTTTACACCCTTTAAGTTGCTGCACACTGGTTATTGTGGCCCAAGAATTCTCTTACTTGTGGTCGGCTGACGTATCATAATAGTAACGCCTTTAGAACGGGACTTTCTATCAAATTTCGCCTTTCATCAAATGGGGTTAGCACGGCAGTATCGACGCTGCCAAGCCAACTCTAGCGCACCTGTGAACCCCAGACCGCGTTTACTTTGGCACCCTTTCATTCTTCCCAGTTGTCAACTCCAAACCTCAGCCTTTTCCACGTTTTTTTTTTTTTCATAAGGAAGAAAAGAATGAAAAAGGAAGAGAGGTAAAAAAAAGAAAATTCAAGTAAAAAGCCCTGGTAATACAATCACTTTTGTCTCGGAATTACAAAGGCTCAACGCGCTCCCTTTCATGACATGACAATCTGCGACGCATAAATTGTCGGAATCCGAGGCGTTATTTTCAATATTCCGATCTGAACGGCTGGTGATCCGTATGTAAACTTGAGACACAACTAGAGAGAAGTGTCTTTCATAATAAACACACACGCTCGAATTGAAGAGGAAAAAATAATGCATTGACAGATTGAAGGAAACATCAGATCCTAGTGCAGAAGACATTCAAAAGATTTATTGGCTTATGTATATTTTTTTTCAGTACATCATTGTAATCAATAGACGGGGATTGATGTCTGGTCACAACTGTGTCAGCTTTAAAACGAGCTTCTACGATATATCAAAGCCAAAACATGGGCTAACATTATGTTCTTGTTTAGAGAGATCCTCTTCGAGAACTGTTCTTGATCGAGGACACAGCGGGAAGATCACCCAGGAATATATTTGACTGCTGTACAATCCTTTAAAAGACACCAGTTGCAGTATGACAAGATGGATATTTTGTTATCAGAAAACTATTCACACTATCAAGACATTGTGAAGAGAGGAATATTATTGTATAAATAGTAAGAAGTAATCATTGTTAGGAACAGTCAACAAAATAATGTGATGGAAGAGTTTTTGGTCTAGAAAACAACAATGTATCATGCGACAAGCTTATAATCCCCTCCTTGGTATTGTTATTATGCATTGTGCTAATGAAAACAAGTAAGTAGGTAGGTAGGTAGTGTAAGGGAAGCAAGCTTGGTGCGATTCTGTGTTATTATAATTGTAATTATATACATACATAATTATATATATATATATATATATATAATCATAAATATATATATATATATATATTTATATATGAATGTCTTGAAAACAGATCGAATTTGTTCATGTATTCAGAGACGCAAATACCAACCAGTAGGATGATCATCACACATAGAGTAGTTCTCACCGAGGCCATGACATTTTGGTTACGACGACACATCCATATTTTCCGCTGATGAATTTTGTCCGATCAAACAAACTTAACTTTTGAAAGGAGAAGAATCCTAACGAAGCCGAATCTGCGAGAGAAAAAAAAACGAAAAAAAAACCTGAAAAAAAACCCGGCTTCTCTAATTATATGGCCTCCTTCCAGTAGTGTCTGATTCAATCGTTATCAAGTGAAGAAATCATGCTTATCATGCGTAATGTATATAAGTGATATATAATGTATATATAAACTGTATATAGTGAGAGATTGAAAAGGTGTTATCGTAATTCGGAATTGCTAATAGGTGCCTAGTGTAGATTGATACTTATTACAATTTGTGTTTATCTTTTTACCACCATTTTTGTTGACGTAATTATGTCCTTTCAATGTAAGGCAAGGTGCATGGTCTATATGTGCATATTGTCCGTTTAAAATCAAAGTGCGCGGCTTCTCCAAAAACAAGAATTAGGCAAAACAGTGACAATTTCTCTCTCTCTCTCTCTTGTGATAAATGCATGCGCTTAAAAACATAAACATGCATATATTCACCTTCACTTTCATATTTTGCTTTCTGCTCTCCTCCTCTCCCCCCACCAAAAAAGTCTACAGTTCTTTTGCTCTCCCAATTTGCGTTGTAAGACCCCCCCCCCCCTCCCTCCCCATAGCGTCTATTGAATTTGGGCACTGGGGCAAGAGGTGAATATGAATGGGGGACCCAAGCAGGAAGTGAGAATCAGTCCCAATCGCGGGTAGGAGTCCATTCAGTGGGCCACAGATTACACCCTTTGGGTTCGTGCTCGACAGCAAGTTCAACTGGTCTGTCCCTTCGCTGTATGCTGCTATGGAATTCCTTGGCATTCCTGCCGCTGAAGTGCAGGCACTCAATAATACAAAGTGAGAAGAAATAAACAGAAACAACAAGAACTTAAGCAAAAACACAAAATGATATAAGACTTGGGCTTAATGTGGTTTCCGCTGAGGCAAAAGTTGCACATTAAATATTATCTTATATATGTATGATATTATACTATTTTAGGGTTAATCTGTATGGCATGAATTCCCTCCGCCTTTCACGACATTTCCAGAAGAGGTTATGGCTGCTGTGTTGAATGGGTGAGTAATACATGTGCCATCAAATACGCAAGCACAAACACAATCCCACACAGATACGTTTAAAAACATATTTTTCCAAGGACGTTGTTAATTCCAGTTAGAGAGTCAAGGTGACTGAAGCAGAGCAAAAATCATCTGAAAAATACACGCATCCGTTATTGAATATAGCGACAAAGTGCAAATATACCAATAAGTGATATGAAAAATAGCATTGGATATGTATATGTACTATCATTTCTTTAATGAATCTTTTTTTGCTTTACTAAATCGATCATGGCATAATGTTTAACAAATCAAAACAACAATTGGAATCAATACCATCCTGGATGCTTAAAATCTAGTTTACACGTACAGGGATCTATAAGTTTGATGACTCCACAAAACATTTTTTACAGTACCTGAAACTCACTTTATGAACTTACTTTGAGGCAAAAGCCAAAGGAGTAGCAGTAAAGAGCCGTTAAAGGCTGCAGCCTATCAACGGAGAGCATATTGCCACAAGGAACCATGTGTCCAAATGAAATAAAAACATCGGAAGCTGGTGAGAAGTCTACTTTTTATTATTGATAATTAGTTCCACGTAATATTACTCTTTTCAGTCGTACCATTCTATATAAGTACCTGCTGAATATCGTAACCTGAAATGAAAATACGCTGTAATGTGCACTGGAGATTTATCAGCCCATACACAGCAACGGAAGAAATGTTTGTTTTTGTTTATGTTTCTGTATGTGTGTGATTTTGTCTGTTTGCACGTGTGTATGTGTGTATGTGTGGACGCGAAAGTGATTCATATACTTGTTTAAAGATAATCGAAACAGCCCGTATGTACGGTGACCAGACATAGAATACAAGACATATTTAACAATATATTATGTATAATATAGATATATAATACATGATATATAAACATATCATTATCATATTATTATAAAACATTTCGATATGGACTGAAATCTATAGTGATACAGAGAAAAACAGATAATAAAAGGAAAAAGTATTTTTCCACTGATCGCCCCTTATGGGCCCATAGGTCAGGGAGTACTGGGAACGGAAACTGGCCTATTGACTTGTTTACGGTGATACGTGGAAGGAATAGTTCTGCTTGAATATACTGTATGAGATGGTCAAATCTAACGTACTGGATGGTCCACTAATTGCTTCCATCTCCCAGGAATGGTGTGTGAAGGCATGTGAGAAGAAGACAAAAGATGAGGCTCTCATAGGAAGATGCCAGGAACACTCGGGGGCTGGTGGAAAAGAGAAATCGATTGCCTTGGGAAGAAAAAAGAAAGAAAGAAAGAAAAGGTTGAAAGGAACAGATTTGAAAGAAGTTCCAAACTATCTTTCCACCGATATGCCTTCTTTTCATCCCCTTTTTCCCGAGTCAGCGCACAAGAAGAATCCTCGGTAAACCTCTCTCTGTGAAAAAAGAAAGAAAATCCCAGCCCAGCCTGACTGGAGAATGAAACAGGTGATTAAGGTTGGCGTTGTGTCTTCGTCCAGGTCTATTCTCAGGCTGTGAACAACCATGTTGAAAAGAAATCGGGAGGTGAAGGCTAATTAAATCCCTGGTCCAATCAGGCAGCGGACAATAGCTGCTGTCTTCTTCCTCGGGAAAGTTTCGAGTAGCCAGTGGCAATGAGAAAGGGAAAGGGAGAGATATAAAGAGAAAGAAAGACAGAAGGAGAGAAAGGGAGTGAGAGAGAGAGAAAAAAAAGAAACCATGATTTCCCTTGTTTAGAGCTTTAACAATCTCCTTAAGCGCTTTCTCGGTTATGCGCACCTGATAAATCGATTTACCTTGGAAGGTGTATCTATGATAGGTGTATAAGGACATACACAAATATATAAATATAACTTCGCAAACATGATACACACATGCACATGCACACACACACACACACACACACACACATGAAAAAAAAAGTTACATTACATATGAGAAAAAGTACCTTTGGATGGGGCCTGAGAGGCATAATATTAATATAGGCCCTAGTGATCCAGTATGGTCACATTTACGTGCTTGAAATCACATGATATTACTGATGATAATGAGATAGTTATATAGACTACGGATTTGTGAGTGTGTGAGCGTGTGTGTGTGTGTGTGTGTGTGTGAACATTATCCATTGCTGACACTTCTTTAAAAGTGTGTTGGAGTTTGTACATTAAACAATATTGAAGAAGGTGTTAGACAACCGACAAAATGCATAATATTTTTACATAGTAAGTTATCTTATTAACAGTCAGTGTGATAAGAAGTGTGATAAAAGCGTCAAAAGAGAAAAGGGCGAAATCCACATGGAATCAATGTCACAAGCAATGTATTTTCTTTAGACATTGTTTCATGTGCACTGAGTTGGTTATGCGCTTTTCTTTTTCCAAAATTAATGAAATGGTGCGTCGGCACGTCCAGGACATTGTCAACTGACCCAGACATTTCTTTGCTTTTTTTTTTTATTACATGTTCTCTTTCTTATCCGCAAAAAGAACCACGTATTTCAACCCATGATTCGCCTGAATGCATCATAGGGCAAAACAACAGCATGATTTCCCATGAGTCGTTGTGTCAGTATGAAAAAAAAAAAGAGTGAGCAATATTCTATGCGTTCTTCATATTCCTATGATCGATGTGTGTTGATGATGTCGCATGCGAGGAAAACAAAAAGAAGAAAAGTTTGCCCAAACCCGATCGTTCCAGTAATTCACTTTCTACCGTAGACGGTTGCTACGCGGTACCCGAGTCTTGGCGCGAAAAACATTCGGCGGATGCATCAACGCGCCATGGCCAGTGGCGTTGCCAGACGTATCATCGCGCTGTACCGGCGGGAAATCCAATTTAATGGACCATCGTGATGAATTAGCGCGCTCGACTTCTACACCAGTTTGACTCAACGTAGGCTCCACCGCTGATAAAAGAAGAAATACAAATCAAATTGTAGGTTGAGATTTCGCTAGCGAAAAAAGTACACATGAAATAAGATAGAGAACAGACTATATTAGAAATTGTCCTTTTGGCAACGTTGCTCCTTTCGCGGTAAACGCTGGTACATTACTTGGGATGTATTATTCTCATTAAACAGCTTTCTCATCATTGAAAAGAAAATAGAGCATTCTATGGCAATCCGTTATGAACTTTGCTCCAAGGTACAGGAAGGTAATTTGTCACGAAATTCATCATGTGTGTCCAATTACCATATCCCCCAATCTCGTAAAAAGTGCAATCTGCTTCCAAAAATCATCTCATTGAGACGTGAATCAATATGTCCGTTGAAAAAGAAATATTCTCACATACACAAGAATTGACCATAATATTATCATTGTTCTTACTATAAACTCCATCACAACTTTGCAAAGACATTCTTAATGCGCAGTATACATTGCTGGGAATATTTTGAATGCAATAGTGCCGTTTCTTCGATGATCCAAGCAGTATATAAAGCTCTACTCTGAGATCTTCGTAAACAATTAAGAAAATTAATTATCTCAAGTCCATTGTCTCTCCCTCTCTAATATTTGATATTGATAACTGTATGATTTATTACTTCAATTGACTTCAGATTCTATGATTATGTCACTACACAATGCTCTAAATTCTGCAGTTAAGCTATCTGACTGCCATTACCACTACCATGTGCATTACCACTACCATTACCATTCCCATTCCTATTACCATTATCATTATCATACAAATGAAGTATAGCAATATTTACAACAATACTGTAGGGAACTACACCCCTCTGAAGCATAAATAAACGTCAATGATAACAAAGAGAATTCTGTAAACATTAAAGGATTTCCCAGAATGCAGAGTCAGAATCTGACATTGACCATCGGGTATCGCATGTCCCCCTTTCTTACTCCCTCTTTCTGTCTGTTTGTCTGTTTTTCTATCTGTCTGTCTGTCTGTCTGTCTCTTTCTCTTTCCTTATCTTTCTCTTCTACGAGAATCATGTCGGACACTCTTGTTTATTGTATTAATGTAAGTTTCTTATCGGTTACCAAGGAGTCAAGCTTATTGTCGGCACCGTTCTGTTTGGAAATTTATAAAGCATGTCATTATGTCATAGAATGACGTATGTAATAAAAACTGTTGAAAATTGCATTAAATAGTTATAGTTGTAGTACCATGCATTATAATGTCTCATGATATTGCCGAAAATAAATAATTGTAAAGTGTTGGCATGCACAGAATAAATAAACTAAATCAAATAGAGAAATAATCACAGTGTTATTCTACGATAATTTTGTCGTTAAGCTCCGTTTGGTGGCAACGTGACAGCTAAAAAACTTTAATTTTTTTGTTAAACAAAACAAAAAAGAAAAAAGCACCAAATGCTGAAACTTAGATTCTTTCATCGTAGCCGATTTTCTCTCTCTCTCTCTCTCTCTCTTCCTCTCTTTCCTCTTTTATCTCTTCTATTTTCTTATATACTCTTTTGTATGTGCTGTCTTGATTGGTCAGTATTCAAGCATTCATGGTTCCATGAGCAGCATTGTTCCGAGTGGGCCCTGCTTTTCAAGTGTTTCCTGCATGGTTGGTTGAGAAACAACGAAAGGCAAAAGGAGAATGGCCGAGATGTGGCGGGGAAGAGGCCTCCAAGAGGATCCAAGCTGCCAATGAAAGACAACAAAACCACTAGAAGTCGGCAGAAGAAGGGGCGAGGATTAATACCAGTGAGAGTGTAGCTATAACCCCACCCCACCCCACTCATTCTCTCTCGCTTTACTCTATACCCTATTTTTTTCTTACTCGGCTTGTATTAATGAGCACACTGCGTGGGTTGTGCTTGAAGTGTAAAAGAGAATGAGTGAAAAGGGGGTGGGGAGGGAGGGAGAGGATATGGCGTTTGGAATTTCTCACGACTAATGATCCAAACTTGAAAGGTGAAAAGGGATTCTATCCAGGTTTTCTGAACCTCTACCCGGCAAAGTGTAATGCAACTCAGAATGATTATGGCTTCAGCTATCGGTGCGTGAATGTGAACGTGTACTCATGCACGTGTGCTCTCTATATACCCGTTTTTTATGTATCATGCTCGTATAGTGTGTTTACTATAAAGACCTTGCAATTTGCATCCTTAGTGATACTGTTTTTCTCACACATATGCGGACATACGTACACTTGAACGCAAAAGCTTTTCCTTCTTGAAGAGACGAACCGCACATCGCTATAATCATTATGCATTATGGGTTTACATACTTCTTGTCTGCCATATGACTTGCCTAAATTCTATGAAGAAAGTATACGTCAGAACACACAACAACAACAACAACAACAACAACAACAGCAACAACAACAACAAACAAACAAACAAAAAACAACGAACACTTACACCCAAACACAAATACAGAAGATTAGGGTAAATATTTTAACAAACAAATACGAAGGTCAAGTCATCAAGCAAGATGATAAATTATCAAACTAATTCTGTTATTTTTTATGGTCTAGTAGGGGATTGTATGGAGTATTATTGACGGATATTGTTTTGAATGGCTTGGGTCATTCACATAAAGATTACTGCGTAGTTAGGGGAGAGAGAGAGAGAGAGACAGGTAACTGATCACACCATCAAATATGACTGTATTAATCAAAACACCTAATTTGATAGGTCAGCCCGGTAGGAACCTCCTCCTCCGGTAGTAACTCCTTGGTCAGCAGTAAGCTCAGTATCCAGCCATTAATGTTAAGTCCTGTCCAAATTCTCCACGTGGGTGAGATAAACATCTATCTAATCCAGACCGCCACTCGCTACACATCCTCTTTTCGATTTAACTGGTGGGAATCTGGATTTGCCTAGCTTACATTCGTGTTTTCGATTGTCTGCCGATTAGACACCACAAAAGATCGCCGCCATTACAAGTGGACATATACTCTAAACCAAGCTTTGCGATTATCTACAATTGAAATTAAACCCCTGACAATGTCCATCGGAAGGACTAAGCGATAGCTCGATGTGTGAGGTCAACACGGAAAACAACCGTTAGTGGATTTAGATTAGGATTTAAGGCGGGAAAATAACCCCACTTCATGCAGCTCTCGCTCTCAGTCACTTCAGAAATCTATTCATTGCAATGAAGTCGTCTGCAGACCGTAATAACGGGCGCGTGTATAGTTGTTATTGAATGCTTGTTTACAACTTTCATACCGACTTCCATTCAATTCTACACCATTTATATTGCAGTCACGTTACAGTGAAGTAGACGTGTGGGGGATAAACTGCTTCACAAATGATAATTTGCCCATGGCTTACCTACGTCTAGTTGTTTGGCTGTTGTTTATTTTGTTGGTCGAATACAAAATCATGTGACCCTGATGGCATAAAGCGCTCGGAAGAAAAAGTGAAGGTCATCAAATTCATTCATCTCGCTGATCAATGGTTATTTTGGTCATTGTTCCGATCTCGAGACGAGACATTATGAGCTTCCCTCTTGTCTGTAAGAAACGTTTGCTGAATGTGCTAAGTATAGACATATAATATATATATATATATATATATATATATATATATATATATATATATATATATATATATGAAGTATATATTCCATCTATCATTCCTCTCTTCCCTATACAATTCAGTTTTATTTCGAAACATGTTATCGTGTATAGATGTGCATTTACAATACTGTTGTGTAATACGTATCAAGTCCTGTTTTTCTTGTTGTATTTGTTATCTAATCATAAGTTGTTCAAAACATCATAGCCACCAGTGTCAAAAGCTTATGAGCAAACTATTATTGGATCACTGATATTAAATTTCCTCCAAAGAACTTGGCGTAATGTGAATTCAGCTTATAGGTAAGTTGTATCTTATGTGTTACTCGGCACTAGACAGAGAATAAAGATATTGCACGACTTAAGACAATACCAATGACTATAAAGTATTATAACCTGAATAGAAATTGCAAAGCTTGTTTAGTATTTGTCATTATAGTTTTTTAAATCATGAATAATAACTATAATAAGTCTTAGTGCAACGATGCCCTTTCATTTTTTCCTTAAAATCTTAGTCACGAATTGGTCATTTTTTTAATATCAATGACACCACCACTTGACAGAGTTGTTATATAGTCTATAAGTTGTTCTTTATCTTAATTGTTGGATGAGTTTTATGCACTTTTGTGGTTTGGAGGCAAAATATAAATAAATATTTCAGACAGTTGGCATACAAATTTTCATAACAATGATACATTCGACGTATGGGCAATAATGATCAATCTACAACCAATCTTGAGATAAAGCATGCTGAGAGTATGTTATCCGTGTCTTTGTGGATCATGTACGTTTGTATTTCAGTCAAGCTACAACATTTTACACTTATGGTCAAAATAGTGCATCATTTCAGCAGGAAATATGATTTCAGTTTCCTTTCACTAAAGTCATTTAAAACATTCATAACATGTCTCTTAAGTTCTGTTTTTGTTTGTTTTTTTTTTTTTAATCCTCGCAATTTCATACAAAGAATCTCTCGGGAGGAAATGTGCCTTCAATTTTGGCGCCAGGAAGACACCAAGCCGAATAGATTCCAGTCATCTGTACTATATATAGATTGAAACACAGGAGGTAATTTGAAATACATTTCACATGCTTGTCTCATGTTCGTGCAAAAGCATGTATGTGCTGATCTTTTTTTCAGTCAGTCTTCACATGAGGCTTTTTTTTTCATTGTTCGTATTGACAGGAAATAATTGACTGAAATCTTGGCCCGAAGACGCTGGAACAACAGGGAGTATCTTCTATTCCCGTCCACACGTACAGACAAGGAAAATGTTCGGAGAAGAAGTGCGGAAGATGCCCACTCATCCTCCGCACTCTAATGGCAAATTGTCAGTCATGCTAACATTATGAGCAAGTAAAGGGAACCTCCACAAGCAAGGTCAAGGCTAACTTTACTTTTTTTTTTTGGCCTCCTACACTTTCCATCTGACCTTCACAGGACCGGTTGTAATAGTGTAATTCCTTCAATATTTCTCACCCCTTCCCCTTTACGTCGCCATGGTGAAACAATATACCGTTGAATGAAGGGATTGTCGTTTGTTTTGTTTTGTGTGTACGTGTGTGTGTGTGTGTGTGTGTGTGTGTGTTTTTTTTTTTAAGAAAAAGTCTCGATGAAATAAGAGGGTGCAGACAGAGACCTTTTTCTGTCTTTGAACTTCTTGCATATAGTATTGGCAATCAGCGCGGCCAATCTGGCGGTCGTCTGCCGAAAAAGCATGGGGGCGCTGAGGGGAAACAACGCGTCGTGAGGCTGGGTGGGTGGAGGGAGAGCACTCGCGAGCGAGATGCGGTGGTAGATTACGACCAAATTGAAATGCATTTATACAGCGCATTCACCGAGCTTGAATTCTTCACCGATCGCTCCCGATGTCCGTCGAAGCGTTGAGAAATCATCTTCATTTGATGGCGACGGGGAGAAGTAGAGAGGAGACGATTTGGAATGTCAGGTATAGCAAGTTCGTGTAGAAAGGAACTTGTGGAAACTTAACTAAGAAACGCACTGATACATGACATAATGCAAGACGAAAAAAAGAAAACAAAATGTTAATTGGAAGTACGAACACGAGTTTGCCTCACCGAAATAGCTTGCAGGAATGTATTGGGTATATTCCCTCTTTTCCTTCCCTCTTTCATACGGTCTTTTGGTTTGTTTTGTTTTTGTTGTTGTTTTAGTTTCCTGGCCTAAAAAATTAATGGATGTTTTGCAGAAGGAATTTTGAAAAAAAAATGTAATGAAGCAACAAGTACAGTCAGAATCAAGCTGGTGTTGTTGTTTTTCATTTTCTTATATTTACTTTAACTCAGGTTTTCTTGGTAGATGATGATTTCTGGACGGCATTGCTGTAAGCCAGAAATGCTGGTACTCGACAGTATGCACGGAGGTTCTCCTCCATACCGTCATATTTTGTCACTGTGAGAGGGGTTAGGTTTCATTTTATGTAACGTCGAAATAATTTCCCTCCACCCTCATTTGCATATAAAACGGCGAGGGGTTTTTTTTTCTTCTTCTTTCTGTCACCCAGCGCTAATCCACGCTAAAAGCCGACTAAGCCTTTGCCGATACCCTGCCATTAGAAGCCATCGTACAACCTGGAGAATTCGGACGCACCCACTAGCATCCATCCTTCACCTACAGAAATAAGTCAGAGCAAAAAGCCATGATTACTGCTCTCTCCCCTTCTCTGTTAATAATCAGTGACGATATTATTCATGGAAACTGCGACTGAAATAAGACAGTTTTCACCAGGACTGTCGTTACCTCGACGCCTGGGCTGAGGTGATGAAGTTATATTTTTAGCTTGATGAGAACTGCAAAAAGCAGGATTTGACACAACATGAAAACTAGGTTTATTGATCCTTATTTTGTGTTTTTCTCTTACGATAGCACGAGAGACGGATAAACTGTAAACACGCTGTGACTATGTGTTCGTATGCGTGACATAACGGTACATTGAATAAATTTATGATGGTATCTTTTCAATGATTACAAGTAGTGATATGTAACAATGTCCAATAATATGCGCATGGTTGTTGAATGGAACGCTAGACGCACTTTTGCCAATGACCTTCGTCTTTTGTCACAAACACACGTGCACACACATAAGCGACAAAAACACATGCATTATATAATTTCTTGTATAAAGATCTGTACAAATACTTAAATGCGAATGAAAAAAAAATACTTTTTTGTTCTTTTTGATTTGTTGAATTTCATTCTCATTTTTATGTCATTTTTCCATGAACCCCACCACAAAACAATTAGCTGTAAATACTATGTAATTATCACTGAGTGGGGCTATCCAATCGTATGCTTTACGCCAGTCTTTGTCAACTGTAAATTTGTAAATGTCATATTTTATTATACATGAGAAATAGATACCTCAACATACTACAAACCAAACTATACCATTTGCGCTTTTCAATAAAAGCTCAATCAAAATGGAAACGATGCAGATGGAATATAGTGACATAAATCTATGCGAATGATTTCTAATGAGATTGAAAATAAGATCTCGTTTTTGTTGTTACCAACTCATTTCAGTTTGAAGAGCGATTTGTGGCGACGATTCGCATCACAATTTATTTGATTTTAAGTTCGTTTCATCATCTCAAGAGGTGTTGGTTAAACGTATAAAATGCGGGACTTTCGAAGTAAAGATCTCAAAACTCCTTTGTTTCTTAAGTATAACATATAACTTAACCCGTTAAGGACGGACTGATTTTGTTACAACACACATTTCCCATAGACACCTGCCCGAGTATACTCGGGACTCGACCTCAACGATGATTTGCAAGGAACGATTTTAATCACAACCTAAACTGCGAACGTCTAAACTCCAATCCTGACAAAGGTCATGTGACTTTTGCATGAGCTGTTGCTTCCTTGCCTCGCAGCCATAGTTTTCTATCTCTGCGGCTGGATTTTGAAGGGATGACCCCTTTCTCCATTTTCTCAAGAAAAAAAAAAGGAAAAAAAAAACATGCTCACTGTTCAGACAAAACCAGTGGTATTTCTACGCGGCATACTGGGTCTCAACTCGACCCGATTCGTGTCGTAATATCGGTAATTGTGACAATTCTCTGATGCGATTAGCGCTCCAAAATCACGCGTGTTGATCTGTTGCATGAGTACGGTTAATGCACTTAGCGCTAGCAGCCCCTAACAACACGGCAAAGGATTTACTTGGTAAAAAGTATACAACTGTGAAAATGCAACAATTTGAAGACGACGTACCCTATAGGCTACGGTGGCTGCAAGCATGATAGGTCGTGCGTGGCTGCGTGCAAACGACAGTCGCCCAGATAGTCCGCGAGAGTGAGACGAGAGCGCGAGGTTGGATTGGAGCCGCGGCGGCCGATTACGCCTTGTAATCTGCTTTCCATTAAGTCGCTCTAACCCACACGAATGCAGCGGACTTAGAAACACCCTTGCATTGATTATAGCTAAACAAATGTATACTAATTCTAATGACGATGTCATTACGGTTGCTTAAATCCGAATTAGTCGATGTTCAAACAGTGGAATCGTTTCCGATTTGTAGGTATAAGCAGTCGTTTTAAGGTCATGTTTTTGTTGCGACTCTGTGTTGTGTACACACATTCCAATTCATGTGATTAAGACGAATGTTCGTGATGTATGTCGTTCTGATTCCCGTGTTGGCTCTGTCCGATTAAATCACCCGGAATCCAGTGTTACACCAGACCCATACCTGGCTTAGCCAAGAGTTTAAAGGGTCAAACCTCAATCACAGTTAAACTTGTACCATTCGGTTCTTGTATAATGCCTATTTCCTTGACTGCTTGTCCCAACGGGGGGAAAACAGAACAACCCAAACAATTTTCTATTTGCATTCGTTATCATATCAGTCATCACTGCTATTACTTTAACATATCATAATGGGTGTCTTGTGCACTTGAAAATTTATGCGAAAATAACTGGAAAAATAAATGAATTACATTATATATATATATATATATATATATATATATATATATATATATATATATATTTAAACATATATACATGTATATTTGTGTGTAACTGCAAATAATAGTGTATATATATATATATATATGCATTATAGATACATTATATGAATACATACACAATATACTCGACTTTATACACATATAGAAAGAGAGAGAGAAAAAAAAAAGAGAGCTGCTATGTTACTGTTATAATTTTTGTCTTTTTTCCTGTGTTTATGTTGGTCATGAATATTATCAATCATTATTAATTAAGTCTCTGTTTGTATGATGATGTTAATGACCCTGGCTACAAAATCTGTTAAGTTCACTAATCAATACTTTTTTTTTTTTGTCAGTCTGAGTAAAGTCAAATTCTACTAAATGAGATGAACAAATAGGGGAAAAAAGATATCATAATTATGATGAAACATCATTGTAAACAACGTATGTGTATAAATAATTTATGTATATATTGTCTGTTTGTGTGTGTGTGCCTGTTATTATTATTATTATTTTTATTATTATTATTATTATTATTATTATTATTATTATTATTATTATTATTATTATTTATTCGGGATTTGCAAAACAATACAAGTGATAACAGAGAAACAGAATAAACAAACAAAACACATGAAAACAAAGTATCAGGCTTTCCCTGTTGTGCTTCCCGAGACGGGTTGGAAAAAAGCAATCAAAATCACTATGTAGTGTTTTATCAGGAAACTTAAACGTAGAGCAATGTAGCTACTTTGGTTACGAAATTGTTTTTGTCTTGTGTTTGTTGGTTGGTTGGTTTTTCCCTAGAAAATTTCTTATCTGGAATGGTTAAAGGGGGAATCCGAACCAGTTTAAAGTTTCAATGAGAAATATTTGGTAAGAAAGAGTAAACATTTATGAGCACAGCAGTTATAATTTGAACAAGATCGGATAAAAATCAAAGAAGTTATGAAATGTTGAAGTTCCTGGAATTTAACAAAACACTTACTTGAACAGTCAATAATATGCAAATCAGTAAATGTCCTCATCTCACTAATTGCCAGAGCTTGTGCATGCACAAACTCCTGAAATTGCTTGCTTTTTTTAGATTTCAAATGCAGTTATGCCCCAGTCTCAAATCCTATAAACCAACGTGAATTATCATTATTTTGAAATCATTCAGTCAGTAGTGTATGTTTTACCCTTTTATAGCAGATTTTTTTTTTCGTCATTTCTCTTTGTACAGGATCAATAGAAAATTGTGAGGTGATGACATCATCAGCTCACTCATTGGTATATTCATATCAACTGTTCAATTGATTTATTTTGTAAAAAGTAGCAAAAGTTCACAATTTAACAACTTTCTTATTATCTGATTTGATCAAGTTGTCACTGTTGTGGTTATAAGTAACAATACAATACAATACAATACAATACAATACAATACAATACAATACAATATATTATAAGTTCAATGAGTGGTCCACATTCCTATAGCTTGTCTTTTACGTGGGTCCCTCTTTTCCATTAACGCAATTATTTTGAACAATTAGTTACATACTATATGCATTTTTGTTTTATACAATTTGTTTTTATTGAATTTGTACGACAACAAACATGTGTTAATGGAAATAAAATTTCATTTGAATTGAATTGAATTGAATTGAGCAAAATTTCATCGCTTTTTTTAAAGACTAATATCAACTGGTCCGGAATGCTTTTGTTAAACCATGTGTTGATGTCGAATTTCAATTCTGATAATTTTGCTTATCACACACCATACGAAAATACATCGTTTGTAACATTACACTACCCCCTCTTTTTCCTCCTCTTCGTACATACAATGTTCATTTTTATTCTGCTTTCCATTTGCACCTCTATGGGCATGGCGACTCGTGATATGGTGCATCGAAGAGCCACCTAAGAGCCCCGCGTCATTTACCCCATCTCGAGTGACTATCCTCACTTGATTCTTGGAGTACTCTTGACTCAAGAAGACAAGTTTACTTATTTTTTTCTTCTTTATTAACCATACACGCATATGCAGCCATACATCATAAATATCTGGCGCAACAGAAGTGAACGGTCTTTCTTCCCATTTTTCTCCCCCCGCCGATCTCCGCCGCTGTCCCTTCCCAGGGGACACCCGATAAGATCGCATGCCCGCATGCCTCGAAGATCGCAAGAAGCTAGATGGATTTCCCCTCATCCTCCTCCTCCTCCTTTGCCTCTGAAGTGTACAAGTCGATTGTTTTCTTTTGATTGGGAGAGTGAACAAGAAAGCGAGTAGGGGAAAGAGAGGGGAAAGCTAGTGAATATCAATGGTCTCGTTCAATGGATATCGCACTTTACGAGCAGTTCTTTATCCCAGGGGAAGGAAAAAAGGAACTTCATACCGGTAATTTTTCCTGTTTAATTCTGGGAGACGGAAATACGGTATGATATGTGAGAGGAGGAATGAGGAAGGGAGAAAAGGGAAACAAAGATAGCCTAAGGTGAACATTGATTGTTTGAGGTATCTCGGGAAAGGATGGCCAAAAGCCGACGGTGGAATGAAAACGATGCGAGCGCCTGAAGCCAAGAGAAGTGATTCTTCCCGTACTTTTCTGTCGTACCAGCTTGAGGTCAATTTATTTTCTCCATTTCACCTCTCTAGCTTGTCTGTTGCTACTCGATCCCTTTATATCAATCTCTATTTGTGTGTTCTTTTCATGTTGCCCTTGGCGTAACTACACAATAAGAAATAATTTTATTTTCATGTCTTCGATGAAGCATGCTATGTACTTGGTATGCCTCATGCACCCGTACATCCTTCTTATCAATAATAATTAGCAATGGATTAACGGACGCTTCATTTACCTAGTTTTCCTCAAAATTACTCAATAAACTGACAATGATAACATGTAGGTACGACGGGTGAGAGCATGTGTCTATGTTAAAGGGATGGTACAGTATTGGTGGAGATGAGAATCGGGCTTTTAACTTTTTGCGAGATACCAAGAAAACACTTATGAAATAGTACAGAGCATACCATTTTAAGAGGAATTCAAAGTTTATTTCATGAAAATCGGGTTTGGCATGACTGAAACATCTAAAAACAAAGTAAAACAAAGCGATCATAATAAAGTGTGGGTCCCACACTTATTAGAATCACTCTGTTTTGGATATCTCAGCCATTTCAAAACCAATTTTCATCAAATAAATGTTGAATTCCTCACGGAGTTACATGCTCTTTCATATTTCATAAGAGGTTTCTCATTATCTCACCCAAAAATGTTAGAAACTTGAAATTAGGTCTCAACCAAAACTGTACAATCCCTTTAAGCGGGTGAAAATAAATGAGTGAACTGATGAATAAATTGAAAAAAAAATCAATAAGTATATTCGCTGCAAGCACGTAACTTAATTTGCACCCAACTATTTTTTTTCTTTACAATGAAAATAACTTGACGTCCATCCCCCCCCCCAAAAAAAAATAGAAGAAAAAGAAAGCAAAAAAAAAAAAAAGTTCACTGATGATGAATAATTATGATATGAACAGAAGTATAATGGCTAAAGAGGAACACCGGTATCGAAAGTTGCAGGTTTGAAGTTCAAAGGCGTTATAAGACTCTATGAGAACTTCCTCTGTAATACCTACTTTTAATCTCTAATAATATGCTTTTGACATGCTGATGCCCATTGCGTTTTTCTTTCTTCTACAGTTTTCACTCGTTTGGTATATAGGGTAAAGTTGAAGAATGCTATTGCCCGTACATGGTACAATCGTTTTTTAATCTTCTTTCAGTAGATCAATTCATAGATTAACAATGTTATGCCAGCAAAGTTTTCAATTCATACAGTATTAAAAATTTCAAAACCCCTTATTGGAATACAATCAAGATGAAATAAATTTACGCAACAATCTACCTGTGACTGTAACATTGTCTTATCTAACAATATTGTTACCACTTTGATTACTGGAATAGATGAACTTTGCTCTTAGTATAAATAACAAGGAATCAGATCATGATCATGACAAAATGCATGAATGTAATTATAAAGGATGCGTGCATTGTTTCTTTCATTTATTATATAAGTTCATGCATATACTGTTTGTATGATACTTTATGACATGTGTAGGACCTACCTCCTACAAACTGTTACACAAAATAATTTGTCAAATGTACTTTGTGATATGTGTTATATTTTGTTGAATGCAAACAAAGTATACTATCAACGTAACTCAAATTGAAAAAAAAAGAAATGATAATGATGATTGCAATGATGATAACAACACAAATACTAACAACAGTTGATGTTGATAATAATCATATCGAAACTAAAAAGATCAATAAAAAAGCAAAATATAAATTTTATTCTGGTGATTATAACTTCCGCGCGTATATATTGCTCCGATGATGCTGACACACAAACAAATAGAATATAGAATATGCAATATTGACACCTTGTTCTACATAATGATTATGATAATTTCAATTGTATGCTTCTATGAAAACGTTCATAAATAATAGTCTGGGAATTAATCATGTATTGGGAAGATTTCACTATATCCATCTCCAGAATGTAGGCTACACGGTATCATTTTTATAATCATTTGTAAAATGCCATTCATTTTCTTAAAAATATATTCCATTAATAGACATTGAATTTTGTCTGTTAGTTTTCACAGTATACTGTATGTATACGAGAAGCAAAATACCGAAAAAGTATAACAGCAATGAGTATATTAACATCGTAATAATTGCGTATAGTGATGCAGCGTACATTAACGCGAATCTCTTGCGCCCCAGCAAGGAATTTTCCATCTTAAGATATTATCTACGCCAATTTCCCCGAAAGCTCAGTCACTTAAAGCAAGTTGCCGCCATAGACTAAATATAACAAACATGTGGGAGGTATGAAAGGAAAATAAAACGTACCATATAGATTTACACGATGTACTACCATATCAACGTCTATATCCATATGCACGGTTAGACGAAAGCTGAATATAATCCTTTCCTCATAGCGTCTGGACTTTTCGTATTCAATAAATTATGTAATAAAAAATAATCTTCGAGCTGAACTATGAGCTATTCTTCTAACAAATTATATTACTATGCATCCTTTCGGACAGTGTTTGCGGGATTTTGTAGAGGAAAAAACAAGGACATATCATGCAGGCGTATATCAAATAGTTTTAACAATTCAAGCGATTTTAGCGAATTAATGTTTATGTGCAATTTTGGCAATTATAAAGAGAGGAAGTTACAGTACCTATTTTTGTAACCACTCAATTGTCAGAAACATTCAATGTATAAAAATTGGAATTTACAGTTGTACATTTCAAACAGCTGTAATATTAAACAGAATGTAATGAGACATTTTACTATAATTGCATTGAAATGAATATATGCATGTTAATCCTTTAAAGACCTAGTAAAAAGTTATCCCATTAACCTGCACATAATCATAACTCGGTGCATTTCGATTCGGGTAAGCCCCGGGCAGATCTCGGGCAAACCTCTTGCAAGCTTTCTGACTGTCAGGTAGTATTTTGTCAGAAAGGTATGTATAAAACTTGAAAGTTAGTAAAACTGGTATACTTGAGTAAGGTGCCAACAGTTTTTGTTTCTCTCTTTCTCTTGTTCTCCCTCGTTCTCTCATTTTACTATGACTGATTAAAGTTCCAAATGTTTTATGAAACTTGAAAGCTTCTTACGAAGATATGCCACATAAAACGAATGTTAAAACAAAATTAAGGTCATATCTTGCTGCATAATGTAAGTTGCAATAAGTCCGTGAACATTGTGCCTTATTTGTTTTAAGTTTTTCAAATTTGAACTTTACGAAAATGAAAGAGATAGAATACTTCACTTCTTCCATTCTGTACAATAAATTTTGTGCAATAATTACAGAGCCAAACAAATGCTGAAATATTTTGTCCCATAACATTGCAGCTTACGCATATAGGCCTTTATTGATTATGTTTAGGTAATGTTGGCATTATCGTGTTTGTGTTTGTGTATGTATATATATATATATTTATGTGTGTGTGTGTGCGTGTGTGTGTGTGTATGTATGTGTGTCTGTGTGTGTGTCTGTCTTGTAGTGTATACAAATTTTTCATAACTATGTGAACAAGCCGACTGTATCTCACAAGCTTTTCGTCCCTTTGTTTTTGTTTTTTGTATGTTGTTTTTGTATTGTTTTTACTTTATACATGCAACATACCGAAATGAATGATATAACATGAATGTAACGCAATTATATGTTACCAGAAGAGCAGATATACAGTCAGCATGACGGTGCATCAGTTATACATAACCGCACAATGGACGGAAATAGCACACTTTTTTATGGCGGCTGGGTAATGTTATCTTTACCAGGTGTGTCGGGATCTCAGATAAGTCGTAGGTTTACCGAAGGGATTGAGTTAATCCGTCAGATAAATGCTGATGCAAGTAAGCAAAAGAGAAATACCACATTTTTCGTCTCTTTCTGAGTGGACGACGTTTACATGTATACACACACACAGGCACACACATACACACGCACACCCACATGTATCTATCGATGAAGCCAACACCCTTTGTACATTACGCGCATTAACTGAGCTACGTAATGCGATATAGCGGAACGCAGAGTAACAGATGGACAATCAGAATTTCGTGAAAAAAAAACATTGTCGTAAATAAGAGAATTATGCTTGTTACTGTATTTATGTTTATTTGTCTATTAATCTGTTTGTTTTTAGAGGTTACCAGATTTCAATTTGCTAAGTTTGAAGTGATATCACGAATTGCAATAATTCTAGTGTTGATTAAATTTGTGAAAGGATGACAGACCACTATGAGACGGTGATCGGAAATCACGAGATCACATGACGAAACGACGCCACAGTAGTCATGTGATATGACATTATAAAAAAAAAAATCAAATGCGTCTTCATTCCAACTGTCATCTCGTTTTGATATGGGAATAATAATCAAAGTAATTAAAGATCATGTTAGCTCCTTCTTTAAGTGTATGCAAAGATAAAGCTCGAAGAACGAGAGATCGAAGCAGAAAGAGAGAGAGAGAGAGAGAGAGAGACAGACAGACAGACAGACAGAACGAGCTATCCTCAATGCTGTAAGAAGAAACCCTGCTGCCTGGCTGGGCGTTCTGATGTGCGTGTTGTTGTTGGTGTAGTCAAACACAAAGTGCATGCAGTATCAAAGGGATAACAGCAGGTCTATTGTCAAGCTTCCATTAACCTCTAACGCCAAGAGATTTCCCGCGTAAGAAATGAGACGGTGCTTTATATCAATCAAGGCAGAAGAAATTATGTCACAAAAGTCACTCTTTTGCTGAGTTTCTAACTCCGGCTTCGAAATTTCCTTCTCTCTCTCGCATTCCTTCTTTGATTGTTAGACTAAAACGATGCCGATGGTACGGCATATGAGTTATTCATAATACCGCCCGGCCATTACCACTCGCTCGCGCGCTCCTGAAATGATGTAGGTAGGTGATGTATTGCATATTTCATGATTGCGGCGGAAAGACGCGGCAGAACCTGTAGAGTATTAAAAGCAACACTGGACTCGTGAGAGAATAGGAAAAATATGAAAAGGGAGTGGGAAAAAAGTAACGACAAAATGTATAAAAGCTAGGAAATGTACAGTTTCTTGTAATACGTGTTAGTAAAATTAGCGACAGATTTTGCCTGTGTATTTGTCACTTCATGCCGGCACTCTTTCTTCTTTTAAGAAGCAGCTTTGCAGCTTATCGAGAATTGTATTTTTTTTTCTTTCATCTTCAATACTGAGCAACGGAACTTTCACAGAGAATGAGTGATTATGAATTTGCAGAAAAATTCGATACCAAGAATGAGGAATCTCGTCACGTATCATGATATATCATTCTCCATTAAGGGGGTTAAAGTGCATCATGTACCTGTTTGTTTTTTGTGCAGTTTCTGTTCTTTTTCAAAGTCTGCCCCTCCAGCAATCATATCTTATTTACTCTCCTCTTGTTTGCTTCTCAACAGGAGTGCAGAAGGTCAATGCAAAGGCAGCCTACTGGCGACACGGCGACTTGATTACGTAATTTGCGTCACGAGCTGCGAACCGCCATGGCAACTGTAGCGTGAGAAACGAACACGTTGAGCCAATGAGCACCGAGATACAGTTCGCTGGCGTGAAATGGCATTTTAGTTTGACTACAGGTGGGATAAAACACATATGCAGACGTATTCAAATAAAGATTAAAAGAATGTTCTAATTCTGATAAAGATCGTGAAGACATTAGCCATTTCAATTCAGCGAAATACATGAGTTAAAATGAAGCCTTTAATAATCTCTTTACGGCATCTCCGTTTTTCTTCTTTATTGCATTTGTTTACAAGTGAAGCTATATGTCTTGGGTTTTATTCCATTTGAGCCTTGCTGTATGTCGATCTCTATGAAGTTATTTTGTGTTTGTTTGTGTTCTAGGCGTTTTTGTGTGCTCTGGAATATGCATATAGCGCCAGTCGGAATCAAACAATGTCGTTTGATTGTATTTTGTTTAACTGATTTTATTCAGTGTCTGAATCATCACAAAATGGTCGTGCCCAAGGTTTGAGGATCAAAACTAATGTTTCGCCTTTTTGTTTATTTTATTCATACGTCAATCTGCAGATCTGCATTTTTCACCTTGTATATAATTTTATATAGTATGTGGATGAAACCATTCACTGAAAATCAATGTAATTATTGTGTTGTTGTTTTTTTAATAAAAAGAGCATGTTCTTGTTAAATATCAACAGGAAAAATCAGGTTCCCGTCGAAGGAGCGAAATTCAGCTGTGCTTGAATACTCGATATCACAGCACAGCAGGTAAAAAGCAAATTACACTTCAATCACATCTTTAAGAGTGAATACATAATATAGCCTTAGATTCTGCTTTATTTATTCCTGTGCATATCTCTCTCCCTCTCTCTCTCTCTCTTTCTTTCTCATTCTCTCTCATTCCCTTGTCTACATGATTAATAATATGTACTTCAGCCTATCTATTTTGGTCGAATAACCATGACAATAAATAACATCAATCCAGTCTCGGCATTGATAAATTACATGAGGGAAGGCATTTCCGAGTAATAAGAGAGAGAGAGAGAATATAGGAACAAAAGCGAGCAAGAATCTTACAAGACGCCATCCAGGTAAGTTCGGTGACATTTTAAGTACTATAAATTTGAAGAACGTAAGCCTTTATTTCATGCTTCATGTGAGGCAAAAAAAAAAAAAAAGAAAGAAAGAGAGAGAGAGTATTAAGCAAAACGCGTGATCGCAAGACTATAAGAACGCACTTCTTTCTCCGTAACATACTCCTGCAGTAGTTGGCGAATTCAAGCACGATGCGACTTGTAATTAAGTAAGGGCATCGTCTACTGCATAGTGGCGTGTTTTCACATCAAAATGTTCATCCTAGCTGACGACAAAACTTGAGTTTTGCTTGTGGTATGTTTGTGCGCAGCTCTGGGAGACCGGCTTTTAGTTTAAAAACAAAACAAAACACCGGAATACAAGGCAACAGAACTTAAGCATTAATACCGCAGGATGTATGATTAGAGAGATTACATATAGACCAATGGGACACAATATGTTGATTGGAATTCCACTCTGTTGTGTACTCATATATTGTGTAAAATTGTGTTATTTGAATTCATATAAATTCATATAAACAGCATAAGCAAAATCCTGACTGAAATCAGCTATTTAGAAATGACTTTGTGTGTTTACAGGAAGAATAACTTGAACCTACCGTTTAAGTTCCATGTATGAGGGAGTCGCCAAAAACAACAACAAAAACAAAAACAAATTGTCATAAAGATCTCGTGTGTGCTTGCAAACTACCCCTACTCATAATTTCCCTGAAACATGGCGCGTATTTCCTAATTTCCTCCTTTCGTTTTTCTACTTTATGATGTTGCAAGTATAAACTTTCATCACTGAAAAGCGGAAGGCGCAACATGTACTGCAAGAATGCTGACTGCGCTCGTGCGGAAGCTGGCATAATTATAATGAACGGGAGTACGCTATACCAGTCATACATTATTCCTGTCGCTTAGTCACAGTAGATAAACCATAATCATCACGAGTGCAACAAAATCATGAACAGTTCATACAACGATACAAAAATGGATTTCATAATGAGATATCATAATAATATTGTGTCTTCTAGAAGGAACAAAAAAGCTCAGACGTAAACAATGATGTGATGAGATCACATGACAAAAGTTGAGAGTAATAAAGTGCGTCAATTATTGTTCTGGGTATCTCCTGTGACATTTTTTCTTCTTGCGCGACAATGTGCATAGAGACGGATGTCCATTTACTGCCCTGTTCACAGAATAAAGATCTATTAACATTCAACAACAAACATTTTCTGTTCGTTATTTGGTATCTACAGAAAGGACACAAGTGATATACATTATGCGCTCCTTTGTTCATCATACAAATTATGATGATTAACTTTATTCAGCAGTGATGGAAACAGATAAATCAAACAAACAAGCCTGTAGGTGAGTTTTGTTCCCTTTTACTGCTTTATTTTCTGTCACTAATAGGACAACACTTTGTTTGTTTGTTTGTTTGTTTGTTCAATATTCCACATTTTCACAAGTACATCGTACATCATAAATATAATCATCAAGAATTGCATGGAACCTGTTGATACAACAGTAAGAGAATTGATACACGTTATCGAAATAAGGAATCTACAGTATAACAAAATAAATGTCCGTTATACATTCAACTACAAAAGAGTGGCATTATCGCCGGAACTTTTGAAACATGTTCTATTCAACTTCGGTTTTACATCTCCTGGATATTGACAATGGCAGACGACAGATTTATGTTTGTCCTTCTTTCCTTTCCTTCATGTATGTTTATGATCCATGTTTACACAGCTACACCGTTGCACTTATTAAAATATAGTAATTAACGTCTTGTTTCACTTTATTGACACCAATCTGACAGAGTGACAAGTTTGTAAGTCACTTGAATGTATAAAGAAACCAAAACATGTATGAGGGCGTGCGTGTGTGTTCGCCAGTGAAGGTGAATGTGTGTAAAGCTTGAAGTCAAAAGATACCATTTAATGAGCATCACTATTCCCAATCACACGACTTTTCCTTTCTAATAACCAGAAATTACCCCCCCCCCCCCCAAAAAAAAAAAAAATGAAGTCCGAAATTATTCATATGGTTTTTCGCCCTTATGTTGGACAATATATGATTTATGCGTACCGCATATAACCAGAAGGTAATTTGGCAGCTCCGTACGTACCAGAACAATAAACATCAATCTGTAATCTCGCGCCTTACACTGGTGGCTCTGAGTGCAGCAGATTGAGAGAAAACACTACCATTAGTGTTCGTAAAATCCGTTAGATCCCGCTAGGCCTCTTTAAACCACTGTACTCTAAATGGGTGTAGCGCCCAGCCAGCACTCGCGGAGTCAAAATTGAACGGAAAGAAGAGAATGAAAGAGAAAGAGTGAGATAGAAGGGGGTAGAGGAAGGCAAGTCATAATTTGCGTACATGAATGATAACTACCACCCGCTGGTTCAACGAGCGATGACGGCAGGGGATCGCTTGCCTAATTGCAAGATTATAGAGCTACCATCGGGTCAGTGGCGAAAGTTGTGGTCCTTCCCCCCCCCCCTTTCCTCATCCAGCCCTTTTATCTGTTTCTTCAACCTCCATCCGTCATCGTACATTAAGTTCACGTCTAACCCGGCTGTCTACCCGCACAGGGTGGGGTACTCAGCCGTCTCATTGAGTGGCAGTTTGCCCGCAATGAGCAGACTCGATGACGTTCACCACGCCCGCCCGTGTCGGATGGTGCTGTGGATAGCTCCCGTGGCGCCACGTGCTTGGCTGTGGCGACACAATATCATTCTGTACGTGGCGGACTGACGTGATAGGCATATTGGACAGTCAAGTGTGGAGGTCAACGCGACTTTAATGGGGGGGGGGGGGGGAGGGTATTGTAGCAATTATTTCAGTAGTTACCCCTTAAAAATCAACGTCCGTCACTCACAGTTATGACAATTAAATCTCAATTTAATTCAATTTCATTTCATTATCCTAAGGGTGTCTTTAATGCATTTTCACTTCTTACTAAACAAACAAAGCATTCTTCGAATAAGGCACTGTGCTATTTCCACAAGAGTGAGATGAGGTATTGATTATATAAATATTGTGCTTCAAATAAATTAAAGTAAGAAATGTATGTATCGTGTCTTGGAAAAAGAGGCGGTAGAGTATGTATGTTATCTGCATTTGTGTATACACTGAAAGATAGGTAATAAAAAAGGTGATAAAAAGTTATAAACCACTGATACTTAACACAAAGTAATCATATTAACCTGCTAATGTGAATACTGCTTTTAGAATGTTGTAATTGATATAACAATATACGAATAACGTAATTGCATTTCTGTCAAGTTATTAAAAACGTTTCATGTGTTAACGTTACCGTCAAGACTCGATGCAGTGCATCTGTGGGCAATAAATACAGCAAAGCAAGATATAACAATGTGAAACAAAGTAACACTGACTAAAAATACGCAAACAGTTTATACAAGCAGAATGGCACATAATCAGCGGACAGACGGTAGTATACTGGATGCATGCCTAGTAGGGCTGTATTAGGAAGAGTGCCCCCTTGGGGGTTCTGTGTAAGCATGCTATACTATCAGTGTAATGAAAATGAAAATGTACAGTGTACATTTACTACATGGTTCGTATCGCCAAAGTTGTGATGAAATATACTGTATAAGCACAATCAATTGTAAATCACACATTGCTTAAGTATACCTCTCTTGTAGTTAATAACTCATTAAGTTAATTGTCATCATGATTATCGCGTCAAACATGGAAGGACAATCAATTGAGAATAGCGGTGTTTGATTAGAATCTATGATAAATTTGTGAGAATCGAGGAGTGCGCTGTGTATCATATTTCTCTTTGATGAAGTGGCTTCAATGTTATGAAACGAACATTGTTTTACACATACAGTAAGACAAAGCTTTACTTGTTACATTCTCTGAAAATGATAATAATGCTGAGCAAATGTATACAAAATGAAAGCCTCATGAAAGTTGTTTGATCTGTGAATATCTGGACAACAACAAAATTGCATACTTCCGAAGTCAAAATTTAAAGCAGCAGCGCAGATTTGTTCCCATATAAAATTTGTGGACCCCCTTTTCACTTATGTTCGGGAATAACCATTATTGTACACTAATGGACGTTTACCAGTAAATGTCCCATACATCCTTTTTAATGGTATTCAGTGTGTTTGCAGGTTTTGTTTATCAATGACCGACATATATAAATACTTATGATACTTTCACTGTTTTTTTTTTAAGTTTAAGTAAAATGTCATTACCATTTACATATGAGTATCTGTTTATTGAAGAATGTATCAACATTTTTCGTCGTGATGCCTGTTGGATATTATACATCGAAAGCAACTATTGATTGAAGAGTTTGTTTGCAAAAACCGATAAGTCCATATTTGCCAAATGGAGATATTTGCGATTAAAGTTCAAGAAAAAATAAAGAGAATAATAAGAAAATTTTTGCTTCTTTTGACCATAACTTCAAAAATATACCTTTATATGTAGTGACCAATACATCATTTAAAAGGTATTATTTTGTATTTTTTGACAGAGATCATACTTCAAAATCTTCAAAAATGGACTTATCGATTTTTCCAAACAAACTCTTCAATATATTCACATGTCATCACTTCTCTATCTCTCAGTCTGTATGTTTCATTCTATCCATCTCATTCCTTCCTTCCTCCTTCCCAGCTATCCATCTCGACCTCTCTGCCTCCTCCCTTGGCCTGCTTCATCTCCTTCCTCCACTGTCTCCTTTTTTTCTCTCCCTGTCACTCTCTTCGAGAGCCTTGGTTAATAAGATCAAAATATTTTCCGCTCTCTTCTCGACGAGGATTTGCGAGTCTTTCCGCATCCCTACATCGGCTTACTTCGGCAGGCAGGGAGGGATTATAGATGGCGTGGCATCACAGTCCGCGTGCCTTCCATGATGTACACGGCCATATAGCCGGAGAAAACCGCATTAAGACAGTCTATCCGATCAAAAAACATTGCCAGAAATAACTCTTCAGTCAGGTAAAAAAGGGGGAAATAACAAGGCAGTATTTAAGTGTAGAACAAAACCGAAAAATAGCCAGAAAAATACAGCCAGTTTGTTTTCTGGACAGGTCGGCTGAGGACGTGGCTATCGAACGTCAGGGGAGTGTATATAGTTACAGGGCTAGTTGCCACCGAGATGTCTTCTTTAATTTGTGATTGGATCTTACAGGATAGGACGTACGTCGGACACGTGACATAATCTAATCATAAGGTGTAAGTACCACGTAGATAAAGTTTACATAAATGTCGCATAATATGTTCTTTATACTTTTCATATTGATGTCTTATTTATGTAATTATGCGTTTTTCATCAAAGAAAATAGTACTTAACTTGGTCCCCAACTTTATGCAATCAGAATAATATTATTGTAATGTCAAGGATTTTGAGTATTTGTCATATCCGGGTCCTATGAAATGGGGGAAAGAAAAGCAAAATTAAAACAAAGTGATTAAGATGAGATCATTTAAAATGTTAGATCACACTAATTATCATCACTTGTATTGAAAGACGAAAAACTCTCGATGCTTTATTCAAAACTTAGCGAAAACGTATAAAGGTATAAGAAGTGGAAGAGAAAGAACAAGATAGTAGATATTGTTTGTTTCACATTGACGTGCATGCTGCTAAAAGGAAATATTGTCATTGATTGCTTTGTTGCTTCTATTCGTTCAGTTCGGTTCTATTAGACGTAAAGTGTGTACATTTCGCAATTATGGCATATTATGATTAGAATAGGACGAGAAAGAAAGTGCCAGAATGGTTCAGAGAACGATCCAGGCAAACTTGCAGTTGCTCCCGAATTTACTGTAGCCATCGTTCTGACTGGAATGGTTTCCGAGTATTGTGAAAATCGCTGTCAGCAAGTGCGATGTATGAATATCTTGTTCGGCCAACTGCGCAAGAACCTGCCGCCATTTTACGTGACGCTATCAAGTAGACCCTCATACAAATGGTAAATTTAATTATCTATTTACTTCGATTTTTTTCTTCTGGTGATCAGCGAAACGATAATCATTTGATAGTTTTCTCCAAGTTGATACTGATATTATCTATTTATTATCACTGGTGTGTCTAGGCAATGAAAACATCATATCTCACATTTATGGCGACTCAGTTAAGTCGTTATGTCGGGAATGGTATCGCTTATTAATACCGCATTACCTTCCGTTGTGGTTCTATCAGAATGGAACGGAGTACGCTGTACCTGTGATACAAACAGATAGCTATGCCCTTGTGTTGATTGTGAGTCACTATAATGATTGCTGGTACTGTGATAAGACATACCACAACAGACAGCTGAAATGCAAAAGTCTAATGGGCTTATTATTGTAAGATATAAAGTTTTATTCCGATGACAAGTTTTATGGCAATTAGTTGAAGTACTGTTATAGTAACAGCTAACTGATTACATAGCTAGCTGTTGATATGGTAAATCACAGTGATCAGAATTAGCATTTGCTTGTTATAAATTAGCAGCACCCTTCGAAATGATGACGAGGAACACTTATTCTATTTGAATAAAACAAAAATAGTGAGTCCAGCGGAAATTATTTGACACCAGTGTCAGGTATCAAGAAATGATACAAGACAATATGATTTCATAAATGGTTTTGATATAGAAGTGACTACTTTCGTATGTTTTTTTTTTTCGTGGTATTTGCCAGAAATCATCTTCTGTCACAACACAGTATACAAACCATCTTTTGTGAGCCCGCGCAAACCCCCTTACATCTAAACTGAAGTTAACATTAAATGTGAAGCAAAGCATGCAAGATGTATGTAAAGGACTGTGATACCCAAATGTAATATCATGACAAAATATTGTGGATTGAGTGAAAGCGCTTTCATTACGCTGGAATATAACGATATGTTAAAGTATCTTTATATTTTCTTTATATCGTTGTCCTGCCGTGACGTTGTAGTCTTCTCATCCAGCGATCGCGGCACCGAAACTTTAAAATTCATAACTTTTGAACTGATTTCCCGATTTTCCTCATACTTCACTGGTGTGTTTTAGTTATATTGCTGCATTCACTCAATACAAATATGTATTTGGGTTTCACTCCCCTTTAACATGTGAGCTGAAAAATACTAACAAATTTTGTGCTGGTGAGAACATGTCCTTCAGATGTTAAAGAATCCTTTCT